>JAMXBC010000006.1:104254727-105454727 GCA_024138005.1 Lumnitzera racemosa | reverse complement strand
AATCGTCACTTCTTTAAACAATTATGCATCAAGCTAACATGAACTAAAAGATCCTGAAAAACTATTTATGTAAAAGGAAAATACAACAAATTGTCACCCATCAAACAGAACTTCTAGGAACAATACATGCATGAACTAGAAAAAAGTGATTATGAAGCTGACCCATAAACTGTACTGCAAGCAAGTTATTATCAGTCCATACCTTCGAAGCTTCTCCTTGGGCTGCCAGCTCCTGCATGGTGATCTGGACAGCACCTGGTTGCCTTGGTCCACAAGGCATCCACATACCATTGGAAGTCTTTATGAAAAACATTGCATCTTGTGTCTTACGTACAGGTTCAAAGAGAACATCCTTCACCTGCAAACCAGAGGGTATACTTAAACATCTGAAACAATTCATACTGCTTAGGATAATGATTTTAGGAAGATGCTTTTCTTTGACACTTTCTATACTTCCACTCCATTATTAGGAATGTAGAAGGAGACTGCAATGCAGGGGAATCAACCAAGCATCTAACATAACATACTTACACAAACAGATATATCTGAACCTGAAAATCCCTCTGTCCTGCGAGCTAGGCTTTCAAAATCGCTTTCTGACAGATTATGAGGGGTATCCCCTAAATGCACCTATTAATATATCAAACGAAAGAACATTCAGGTAGAGGAATGACCATCTTATGGGGCCAAAGACCAAATGATCATCTATCTAAATAAGAGCTGTTTTCTTCTAAAACATCAAGTATTGCGCCTTTGAGTACCTTGAACATATGCTGCCTAGCCTTTAAATCAGGTAGAGGAATGTAAATGCGCTTGTCAAAACGCCTCCTGATGGCCTGCAGCAAAAAATCTCTAAGATACAGCTATAAGATATCTGTTAACCCAAAAACTGGTCTTGTACATTACCTGATCAAGAGCATAGGGAGTATTTGTTGCTGCAAGGACAAGAACTTTCTCATCATTATGTCCTACACCCTGATAAATGAGAAAATAAATCCACGTGTACACTCAGATCCACACAACAGAACATGTCAAATCCAGGGATGGATAAATTAGACAAGGAAGCTCAATTCAATATCAAAATTAGAAATGAATCAAAGTGATCATATCTGAACTTGCATCTTCAAGGACCAAGTAAAATAATGAACATCCATTTAGACCAAAGCACTAAAGCAAAAGTTTTCATATGGAGGAAACAATTACTTCATGATGTTCGCGCACGAGTACATGTATCCTTCACCTATGGACCTAAGCATCCATATGTCATTTTCAAAATTGAGGATAGCGCAGCCCTCTAAAATTCTTAAAGGTTAGGTTAGTACCTATCTCTACATAAGAGGTGCTCTTTGTACAACTAGGAGGCCATATGGATTGAAACCTGGACCGATAAGAACAACAGCCTTATTTACCGCTACAGCTACTGATGCTTCAAAAGGCTGAGATTCTAAAGGCACTACTGATAGCCTTTTTTTAGGTTATGTCATAGGGAGGGGAAAGTTCCCCATCCTTCCTTTCTTGTTGTTTGGGAGAATTACATCCCCATGCAAATGGCATTGTTTGTAAGCCCCTTACTATTCTAGCTCAGTGTTTACAACAGCTAAGAAGGCACTCAAAGAAGTGAAGCCTATTGCCCTGCCAATCATCAAATACAAGATTGGGCCACTTCTCAAAAGATAGCCTACCTAAAAGCACTTATGTCATGTGGGAACTCATGGCATAATCAATCCCCATGCTTATGATATCCTGTAGGAATAATAAGAATCAATGTCCAAATTGGTTAGCGAACCAAGCGATAGAAGATTGTCTAGCTTGGTTCATAGAGCTGTCGTCAACCGTGAAGCAAATTCTCAACCCTAGATGCCAAATTGACTAAAAGCAGGTTTACCCCACCCCCCTTGGGCCACATAAAGCAAGAGAGCCCTAACACAACATCTCCATGATGCCCGGAAACAGTATGTCAACAAAGATTCCTGACTTCTTTAAGGATGATGATGGTTAACCATCAGGCATTCTTAGTGGAGGGGGCTGGGGGAACTGCAAAATCAACGCATTGTCAAAAGGAAATCCAATAATTATGGAATCATACCAAAATCAGTCCTTTCTTTGGGTTAGTTACTATGGCCTACACATATTCTTGCAACAAAGGATCCCTGAAGGGTTCTAATGATATTAGCTTTTTCATGAGATAGATCCATTTCCCCACATAGTTCATAGGTAAAACCAACTATTCTCGTCCAGAAATAGAGATTTATAGCCTTCTACCAGAACAATAAAAAAAAACTGTCCCTTCAATTTGTTTATCCTATCAGGCAGAAAGTTAGACCCGAAAGAGCCCTTTCTTTAAGGTGTGGGGGTGAAGGGAGGGTTCACATACAATCGAGACAATGTGGTTTATGATTGAATTTCAAAGGCATGCTTATCATTTAGTAGATCCAAGTCCATGGCCTATTTCAGGTTCACTCAGAGCTTTAGCGACCACCGTAGCAGGCACGATGTACAAGGGGGTGCAACACTCTTGATTTAAGCCTCATATTTATCATATATGCCATATTCATCATATATGCCATATTCATATAGTGGCACAATGTTCTACATGATTCTGCTTTTATAGGACATCAAACCAAAGTCATACAATTAGGACCTTCATCATATCAAAGTTTATGTTCTTTTTTGCTTTTTTTCGAGCTTTTTTTAATTCTTTAGCACTTATTATAGCCATTGTAGGTATTTGGGCCCCAAAAGGGATTGGGATTGCAGATCCTCAAGATCCCTTTTCTTATTAACCTTATTCTCCTTTCATCCAAAACTGCAATAACTTGGGTTTATCATGCTATACCCATGGAGAAGAAAAAAAATGAAAGAGCGGTTCACACTCTAGTAGCCACCACTTCACTAGCTCTAGTATTCACTAGCTTTCAAAGAATGGAATACTATCAAGTACCCTTCACTATTTCAAATAGCATTTATGCTTCTACCTTCTCCTCAGCAACTTTACAGTTCACATGTGATTATAGGTAATCTTTTCTTGATCTTGTGTGGTACCAGGATCAGTCAGGGCAGAACTTACATTCTTAAGTTCTTTCTCTTTTTCCCCCAATCCAACCACCAACACCAACCAAAAACCGACACACCCACTGCTTATTTGAGGCATGAGGTGAAACTCATTTTGGGAAGTCCTAAATCATACATGTCATTGAATGGGTTAAAATTCCTCTATAATGTTCACTCTAGTTAAGATACTTTTAGTCATGAGCTTCCTCATTTACTTGGGACATTGCAAACAACCAAAAAGCAAGGGTGGATGACACTTATGCCTAATAACAGAAAAAGAACATACTAAGGATCAGCCACTTTATTTAGTTCCACTGGATAAATTATATTCACATGCAATCAAAAATATACGAATGAGTACACCATAGCCTAAGTCATGGGACCTACTCTAGACATGCACAACAAGAGAATTCTTAGTTAGCATGTTGAACAATAAAGAGAACAAGGCACCAAAAGAATCATAGTATGCTTTAAATTTTATAAAGTCAAAGAAAGACAAAACAAGTCCATCTACTCTGCGTTTTTGCATTGTTACCTGCATTTGGACAAGAAGCTCAGTTTTAATACGCCTAGAAGCTTCACTCTCATTGCCTTCTCCACGTTGACCACATAATGAATCTATCTCATCAATGAAGATAATGGATGGAGCACTCTCTCGAGCCATCTGAAATAGGCTGGAAACTAACTTCTCACTTTCACCCATCCACTTTGATACTAAGTCCGATGAGGAGACACTATCAAGCAGTAAAAAGAGTGTGTGTTAAAAAAAATGATGGGAGTAATGAGATGACTTAAGTACAAGGTGCCTACACAATACTCAGACCAAACCCCCTCTTCATCAATCATAAAGCCTGCGATGACCTATTATAGGATATACAACAGCTATAGAACATTTAAATAGCTAAACTATATTCCAGATATGCGACTAATCTGAAATAGAAAATTGTAATATAAAAGAGGTCATTTAACAGTCCTAAAGTCATAGCATGCTAATACATAAACTACAGGACTCGTCCTGTACAAACCAACATTAATAGACTTAATGACCATTAAGGAATACTTAGCGAAAAGTTTCTGATGCAAATAACCTTAATGACCATGCAATTCCATGAGAACACTGAGAAAGGCATGGTGCATTGCTTTTGCTTGTAGTGAGAAAAACTTTTTTTTTCCCTTATGGGGGGCAAAATCATCGTTGCTACCTAATCAAAAATTTAGGAGAATAATTAGTGATGTGTCAAATGGCCTAAGCAAAAGTATAGCCTGCATATCAGCAATGGATTGGTGAGTAAAGGCATTGAAAAAAGAACTGAAGAAAACTTGCACTGGCATCACATGTATAATGACACTGCAAATCACAGACTATGTTAATCACCCACTGAGTCACTAACACTGACAAGAAATATCTTGTTGGTTTTCTTGGAATAAAGGATAAGAACCTTAAAAAGCACACACATGCTATTTTTCAAATCTGAGAATGAGATAAGGATGCTTCTGCTGCATAGCTGCCAGTAGAATTAATTAAAGGGATTGAAATAGTTTGTCTTATTTCTTAACGGTAAAAGTACAAAAAAAAAAAAAAAATACTTCTTGCTCTTCTGGAGATTGATGGAGAAAATGAAGGAGAAACAACTTGAAACCATACAAGAACTTTTTCATGTAATAATATATAAATAAGTAGCATTGTTATGTTGTATCTTCCAGATATCTTCAGGTACAGCATGGTTGATCACAAGACAAATATCTATAGGTAAGTAGTACATCTTGAAAGTGAACTTCAATGAGGAATTCCCCAGGTTAGGAAAAAAAATTATTTAAAAGGACAGTGATATGCTAAGATCCAAACACTCAAAGTTTATGGTTTTTACTCCCTCATCAATCAACAAAAAAGAAAGTTTCCTTTTTTAAGTTGAAAAGAGCTAATCAGGGCAATATCAGTTAGCTTCCATCATAATAATGAGAACAATTAACCAGGATAACATACTCCAAAAGCTTCAACTATATCTAAAGTGTTCCATTATAACTACAGAAAGCGCTCTTCAAAACCCTCATAGAAGCTCTTACTGACACTGGAATCTTATTACCAGCACTACATACAAATTGATACTTCTATCTCTTGGAAGCAGAACTGGAAATCAAAATCCCCAGTTAATGCTTCCTTCTATATATGAAGTGCAAGCCCAAGGGACATTATCAGAAAAACAATAAGATAGAAGTACCCTTCACTTCAAGGAATTGACGAAGGCTATAAAGAGAAACAGCAGTCTTTAAATCATGTTCTTTTTCATCATCATGTCACTATGCAGGTGCAGGCTTTCTTCTAGATGTCCTACATGGGCCCCAGGCTGATGCATCTTCTTTATGTTGGCCAGAAGATGATTTGACTCAAAAGAATACAAGTATACTATCTGTTGTGACCTATATTTTCTCTCCCACCTGTAACTTTTTCTGTTTTCAAATTTTTACTTTCATCTGTAAAATCTCTTTTATTTATCAATCCAGCATACATATTAATGCTATCTAACATTTCAACCCAAAAAAATACATATTAATACCTGCTTTTCTTTCATCAAGCAAAAAATCCATTGACAAAATAGAAGTTGAACTAAATACCACTACTTAAAGGTAAAATAGACATACGACTGACATACTATAGAACATGAAAAGAAAGACACAAAAAGGCAGTCACACAAATTTAAGTTTTCATTTCCCAACTTGCTAATACATTAATCATATATATAAATAATTTGGAAAAAAAAAAAGAACCTTGATAATACATTTACAGAGATATAGGAGTAGATATCCAAATTTCACTCAACCAATACTTAGCTCCATGATTTTGATGAGGGAATTAGGGTAAGGGATATGTCACCTGAAAAATGTAGAGTCTGCTTCGGTAGCAACAGCTTTAGCCAAATATGATTTCCCTGTCCCAGGTGGTCCATATAAAAGAAAAGCCCTCCATGGTCTTCGCTTGCCTAACATGATCAGTAACACTAAATAAGGTCTTGAACATACAAATATATGGATTAAAAGAGAAAACTGCAATGATATGGTTCTTTTTCTCAACCACTCCCATCCCATGGTAAAGAAGAGTATCTAAGATGTTGTGCTAATGAGATCAAAAATGTTATCCACATGTTTTTCCAGTTAAAGCCCTGCTTTGTGGAAGGATTTCACGTTAGAGTAGATTCACATTAACAAAACTAATAGATTTAATTAAAAGATTATCAAAGTTAACGTATTCACGATGCATGTTCAAATTTTGTTTTAAATATGGTGTGGATACCATTATTTAATTATAAAAATCTATATTACAAATTGAAATTTTATATGATCATCAATAGTCCTTCCACATCTATATGAAATGGTATGTCATTTAAGAGGAGCTAAACAGTCCACCTAATTGCAAGAATGCAACATCCTTTACATAAACAACATCCCTCACAGGCACATAAATAAAAGTGACACTAATGATTTAAGTGGCTAAAAGGTATTAGTAAAGAACAGGTATAAATTACAAAAAGAAAAAGAATATAGATGACCAAAAGATAATGCCAAGGAAAAACAATAAGTGATGGAAACAAAAATTATAAATGGCTAACAAGTATACCAAGGAAAAGGTACAAGTTCCAAAAACTTCTGAACTTATGTATACATAAAATAAGACAGATCAAAATTGCTATCCACGTAACTTCTATGCACTATTAACTACTTACATAATTTGACTCCAACCTAGAATCAAAGAAAAAACTAATCATCTATAATAAAGTAAAGCAGTCCAATTCCATTTGCTTGAAACAAGAAAGGTCACAAGGAGGAGCACAACTCAATATTAGATTCTCTATATAGTCACATAAGAAAATCTCTGAATTCAACCCTACAAAAATCAAAAGAGCATAATGCATCCACTTGCACATGTCAACACTCACCAATAACACTTGCATGAGTACCGAAAAGAATGCCCAATCGATATGCATGAAGATCATACAAGCAAAGAAGTTAAGAACCACTCAAGTAAAGCAGTTAACAATAGGCAGAAACCAATACAACAAACGTTTCAATCCAGCCACATTTGGGTATCTAAAGTAATCAATTTGTGCAGCACCAGCAGCTGGTACAAGAAAGCTGCCTCATCTCACTTGCACAACAGCAACTTCTACTACTAGCATAAATACGCATCCTACAATCTAGACAGCAAATACACAAAATTCATCTATTCAGAAGTTCACACCAAGCACACCCTAAGTAACGCTAGACTAAATCACCATTCAATAAGCTCCAAACTCAACAGCCACGATCCACTCTTCCCAAAGATAACAGGCTTCAATGGATGAACCAATCATCGAAGTGCACCCCCAAGTAAGAGTAGTTAAAATTGGTATCCAAGAAGCTTCCTTACTTCCATTGCTTATCTTACATAAAGTAATTTGGGCAAAGTTTTGTCTCATCATGCTACGTCTCCAAATAAATATGCAAACAAATCACCAACCACACAAAATCACTCTCATCATCACGCAGTTCATAACATAACAGAACAAATAAAAGAATCAGTTATCGAAATCTAAAAGCTACAACCAACAACAGAATCCTAACTAACCAGTGAAGAACTGGGGAAATTTAACCGGTAAAATAACCGCCTCCTGAAGCGCCTGCTTCGCGCTCTCCAACCCAGCCACATCGTTCCACTTCACATTGGGCTTCTCCCTGATGATAGCCGAATTCAATCCAGACCTCAGCTTCTCCTTCTCGGAATCATCCCCTTCATTCCCGTCCTTCGGTTTCGTCTTGGGTCTCGTTGCCACAGCAGCATCCCCATTCGATGCGGGACCAGGTCCGCCCTCATCGAGCACGGCACGGATCTCCTCAGCTCGGCGGAGATATTCAGTGAATTTCTGAGTGATTGCTTCACGAATCTTAGGGTTTTTCTCGTACTTCAAGTGGGTTTTGAAGTACTCCAATGCATTCATGTATAAAGGAAAGGCTTTTGAGTAGTTTCCAGCATTGTCTTCTTGTACGGCTTGTTTGACGTACTCGATTGCTTGTTCTTTGAAGTTGCTGTACATCGTATCAGGTGTCTAATTGACGGATCGCATGAATTAACCTTGCGATTAGGATTCAGAAAAGGAAACCCGAGGATTGAACGTTAGTAATCGAAAAGGCAATCGGCAATAAAGATAAAGATCGATGGCTTGTTGGATCGGAAATTGAAAAATAGGTTTTGATTTTTGGGATAGAGAGAGAGAGAGAGAGAGAGAGAGAGAGAGAGAGAGAGAGAGAGAGAGAGTGGAAAAGGGAATTGTCAACGTACGCCGGAGGGTTTTCTTCTCTTTGTTAAGTGAATGAGGGGGTGCGTAAAGGGCACCTCGTTGAATAGAAATGGAAGGCACAGAGGAAGGTTCTGTTCTTCTTTCTATACTACCATTAAGATGCTATTTTTTTTTTTTTTTCCTTCGTATTATTTGCTTCATTGATATTTGAATTATAATGAAAATTTTAATGCATGCAGTAGATTCTTGTTACGCTGTTTAAGTTTAAATTCATTATAATTTAATAATATAAACATACTTTTTTAATAAATTTAAATTCTTCTTTTTTAAATTATAATATTATAATATTATTTAAAAAAAAAATATTATTTAAATTAGGTTTCATATTTGCCGGGGACCATATAGTTGGGCCTGGTTCAACATGGATGGCTTGTTTGCTTTATCAAATAAAATTCTAAGAGATGAAACTTGTATTACTAAGGAATGGAATGATCATATAATAGACTAAGAATGCATATTATTATCGTGTTCCTTGAATTTTAATTATTCTATTTAGTTCATTATCATAAATATGAATAGAAGTTGATAAATACAAAATTACCCTTATTTAAGAAACCTCTCCACGACCAAAAAGAAAAAAGCCTACGGAAAAACAAATTCAACAAAATTTGGATTCAAACTCTAACCTTAATAAAAAAATTCTCCAAATCAAAATTATCATGAAAGCTTAAAGCGATCGAACTAAAGCAACCATTCAAGATGGATGACAATTGTTGACAAGAGTAAGATCTCTTTATATGCAAATCATTTTTCTATAAAATCAAACACTTTAAACCCATTGAACCCAAAATATATATATAAAAAAAAAACCTCATTAATCTAAATGTTGACAACTTACAAAAATCTAATGAAGGCAACAATTATGAGTCATCTTCATCTGACTTGGTTCTTATCATCTTATCATCTTATCTTGTTATCTTGTACATTGCTTGCTTCACCTCTTTACCCTTACAATTTACTCAATTAAAGCTTAACAACATGTTTTTGGTGTTCTCTTTTATCCATTATTTATGTTGAATGTTAAATCAAGAGATGGTTTGCATGTAGACAAGATCACTAACCACAAGTTCTACCAATACTATAAAAAGATAGATTTGCTTGTAGAGAGAGAGAGTCAAGGAAGGATAAAGAAAGAGAGAGAGAGGTTCAAGGAGAGAGAGAAAGTGAGGAAGGGGATGACCTGATCTAATCTGATCTATGTGAGTTGAAGAGGATGATCTCATCTTATTTAACTTGTGTGTATCAAAGAAGATGATCTAATTTGTGTGTTAGGGTTAGATGTCAATTTAATTTGATTTACTTGTAACTAAGGGTAATTATGTCATTTTAAAAAGTAGATAAGGGCAATTTGGGAAGGAAAGAAGTTAGTCTTGCATTTAATTGGGATTCTAAGGTGTAGATAAGGAATCCCAATTCGTTAATTTTAAGTAATAGAGATTCTATCAAATTACTATTGCAAGGTCGAAAAATGAAGTGAATGGCGTAATAGCAATTTGGTAAGGAATAAGAGGGTAATGAAATATTCATTCCTTTGAAGTAAATAAACCGAAATATTTCATTAGCCAACCTTAGGGAGAAGGAAAAATTAATCTTTAAAAATAAAAGCCTCAAAATTCCAACTCTTAAAAAGTGGTCCCGAAAATCATAAGCTAAAATTATGTATTCAAATTATAATTTTAAATTAAAGTAAACATAACTTTAAGACTCGGTTTCAAGCAAAGGAGCATCTCTTCTTCTCATTTCACTACACACCTATTCTCTCTAAAATAAAAACACCTCAAGCCCTATCTCAGCCAGACACCTAAAAATTACGTTTTATGCCCCCTAAGTTATCAAATATATTTGCTTGCTCATTACATCATTATGTGTGGAGCTTTATTTCAATTGTGTTTTTTTTTTTTTATTCTTCACTCCTTTAAAAGCCCTAATTCTATCAACACACAAAGACAGTAATTTTCCCTCTCTCTTTTCTTTTTAATTCCATGAGTTGTTTGCATTATATAGTTGTTGTAGAAAATATACATTGCAAAGTATGATGTGATGATTTGGATTATTGGCGTATTAATAGGAATGGAGTTCAAATGGCATACTAATGTGTGTTTAAAACTTGATTTTTATTTTAGCTAATTATAATTTATGTCTTATTGAAGTGAATTTCTTGCTAATTTTTATTACATGTTGTGTTGTGTTTAACTTAATCAATATGTTTAATAATTCTAGTTATATGTACATTGACCATTGTTTTTGAAGTATACTGAGATGGCTCTTAGGTATCATTTGGTTACACAATATTTGTATGACAAGATAAGACAAAATCTTTTATTCTATGTTTATTTTGCAATTTAAACTTGATTACTAAACTAAAAAAAAAAAATTAAAGAACTAGACAAAATGCTCAAAATTTATCCTATCTACAATATGGTACAAAAATTGACTTCATTTAACAAAAACATAAGTATTGAGGATAATAATACAATTAAATAAATATTAGATAATATTGAGGATATTTATATTAAAAAATCTTTAAATTTTGTAATTTTTAAATAATATAAAAATATAATTAAATAAACATTAGACAATATTAAGGATATAAATGTTAAAATATAATATTGAATATAATATTTATGTATGACAAACTAAGTACATCGCAAAAATCTATGTCTAATACTATACAAAACAAACATGATACAACAATATTTAATATAATGTCATATATTTCTTATGATTATACTGTTTAGTTCAATCCTTCTTGTCATATCCAATCTTAGCAAATAAATGCTACCTTAATATTATTACGATATGATGATGATGATTATAATGATGTTAATGGTGTATGAAGATGTTAAGTTGGTTTCTAGCTCTTAATTTTGAATGCTCTAACTAGAAGGACCAATTAGAGTTAATGCTTTTATTAATAAGATTGAATCAACTGGTGAAGCATTACATATTTGTAACATAAACATGGCTTAAGACGAGAATATTTATTATTTTTGAGAAATGAGACATTCCAATAATTTTAATGCACTTGCCTTTCTATTGATGTTTTCTTAAATGAATGTTATATTAGCTAAGTAAGCTCTTTATGGTATAAATATAAACTTAGTATGTGATTATTATGTTATATGGCTATATAATTATAAATAGTGTTCAATCAAATGTTTAACATGATTAGATGAGGAATTGATCAAGTTAAAGTGATTTTCTATGCCCTTGGCAATATTGTGGATGGAGATTATGAGGTAAGCTATTATAAATACTTGGTGGCAATAGTTAAGGTTCTAGGTGATGTAAAGTATGAGTAGTTGGTAGATATCATTAGCAGACAACTCCAGATTGGTATGGTAACTTACTAAATAGAGTTACTCCACAAGTATCCCTCTGAAAAGGATAATGAGGGTTATTATTATGTTGTGCCTATGAATGATTACTATAACGTACAATTGATGTTGTCTTCAAAAGTGCAAGGTAAGGGTAGCAGCTCAATAAGGTTGTTTGTGGAAATACATGAGTTGGGCATCACACTCAGGAATAATCATGGACATGATAATTATATGCTAATCTAGTTGAACCTAGGCATATGAATAGCAACATATTACTGTAACATTAGAAGTAAGCAACAATCGTCTTATAAAAACCCATAGTCCCATGAAGGAAGAAGATCATAGGGAGACTAAAAATGATCATGATTTAACTTATCGAATCCTTAGTAAGGATTCTAATGGAGACAAAAGTGATGATGATACTACAAAAGGGATAGATTTAATACAGGACTAGATGAGCCTTGTAAGTCACAAAGGAACAATGACTAGCGCCATGAGTTTCCAACTTATCTAAATGCTATCAAGACTTTTAAGCCCATACCATTCTTTACAAAGAGATATAGTTGCTGCTATACATATAATGCAAGTTAAAAGACACGATTTTAAGTCTATTTCACATATCTTAAAGTCATGATTTTCTACAAGTTTGAAATTGTGATTTCAAGATTCTATTTCAATTATTAAAACTTTGGGATTACTTTTTAAGGGGGTAGATTTTCGAACCTTTTAAAAAAAGGATTATCTTTTCCTTCTTATTGCTGATCTCAAACTTCAAAATATACAACAAATCCATGAGAATTATAAAGCTTAAAGTTGGAAGGTTCCACTTTTATTAAATTTTATTTTTTATATTTTTGGTATAATTTTAATTTATATTAAATGCAACTAACTTAACATAATTTTTTTTTTTGGAGAAAAATAGGCTTTTTTATTTATTTTTACATCTCTTTTAAGAAATATTTTTGAAAAATATTCTAAAATCACCACCGATCGAAGTTGAAAAAGAATATTATGAAATATTTAGATGATACTAACCTAACTACCAATTCACAATTAAGAAAAAAAATCTTTAATAAAACCAACCCTTTTAAGGTGTGAAACGCAAAAGTTTACTAAACAATGAAAATTAAATTAACAAAGAAATTTTAGAAGCAAATATTGAAATGCCATTACATCAAGCATAAAATAAAATTCAATGAGAATTAAGATACATTAAAAAAGGTTATTTTATTTTCCTTTTCTTTTAAAAATCATTTAATTTCAAGGAAAATTAAATTTACTATATTTTTTGTAATTATTCCATAAGATGCCTAGTTTTACGGAATCGTGTCTAAGTTGCTTAACGGTAGGGCCACACACTCATGAATACTAATAAAATATTTAAGTACATCTTGTTATAAGGCAACTTGTAAAATAGTTGCCCTTTATAGCGATGTCCTCGCTTTGATGACTGCTTCTCTAAACTTAACCCACATGAGCTAGGGCTTATGGTACAGTTGCCTCTATTACAATGATGTCCTTTTCTGGTGGCCGTCCCTTTGAACTTAACCCACATAAGCCTTTTTAAGTTAACAAGAACTATTCCCTCATGTCGTGTCATGATTGTTCTCATTGAAATAACCTAGGTTTTGACACCAACTTGTCACGAGATGGGAGGTTCAACTCCCATAAAGCATTCATGTAACGCTTAACCATCCATTCCTTCACACATTTACATGTACTCTGGATGACGAGCCAACCTTATCTTCTTATTTACCCTAAGACTGTTCCAAGCCTATCCTTTTTAAGTAATGCCCTTCGGCATTGTCATAAGCCTCCATATGTTTTTGGAAGCTCAACATCACAACTAGTTTTGAGCTGCCATGGCCATTATTAAGAAAGCAGCATCGGCTTTCAATTAGTTTACTCATAGAAGGCTAATCCTGTCTTCAGAGAATACTCCATCTCATAAACAAACTGCCTACTAAAGCTACTCACCATACAATATGCCTAAGTTAAACGCCCATACTCGCCCTCAAACTCTCGGACCTTGACACCTAACTTGCATGCTTACTAGCTCTAATCATGCCATTATAATTCTCCTTTTTTTATGGAAAACTTTAATTTGTTGATTTTTTTTTAAACCATCCATCTTTAAGTTTCTTTTATATTTTTAAAGCTCCTAAATATGAATATCATGTCTTCTAAAACATAGTGTAACACCCTGCTTGCTAAGACCTATTCGTTTAACGTACCAAAGCCCAAGAGATGGGTCACTATGTCATCCTCAAGTTGAAGATGAGGCTAACTAGAAATCAAGCACAATTTAAAATTTATATATAAGATATAATTATATAAAACCATGGAAGCATCTTTTAAGATATACAACATGAGGGCATCATAGTACCCATGTCCATTAAAGTCACATAAATCAAACTAAACTAATTAAGACTTTCAACTTTTATTCATATTATGATAATATTTAATCCTTGCTCTAAATATCCCCATCCCAAACATAAGCTCTAACGTTATCTCTGTCTTCAGGTCCCGAGGTTAGAATAAAATTAACCCCTTAACATCAAGCCAAGTAGGCAAAAGCATTTAATAAATAATATATGGCAATAAGAGAATATCTAATTACAAATTTAATATCAACATCACAATAATCTCAGCAAATAATACCATCAATCATAATAGAGCTTAATGTAATTTCTCGATGAATAAATGCTTATGCATACAATATCATGCCTTACTAATGCACATGACATGCACTACTCAGTATCCCAACCGAGCAAATAACGAGCGTCACTTGGTGGCTCTTAAGAAAAATATATGAATGGAATTTAGCGGCTCCCGAGTAAAATATTTGAGCGGTACTTAGCGGTTCCCAAGCAAAATATTTGAGCGGTACTTAGCGACTTTCGAGCAAAATATTTTAACGGTACTTAGCAGCTCTCGAGCAAAATATTTGAGTGGTATCTAGCAACTCAAAATGGAGTGTGCAATTCTATATACTAAAAAATTGAGCTTTATAATTAGGTGATCATAGGTCCTTTCATGTGAGCCGAGCTTTAAATATGACCCTTGGATCATTTTCTGAAACCAAGCTTTTAAACATGACCCTTAAGCCCCTTAGTCAAACCGAGCTTTAATAAATATGGCCTTCGAGCTCTTTTTTTTTTGTCATGTTATAAATACACATGACATAATGAATAGCATTGAATAATAATCGAGTACATATCTTAGGTACGGACTATCGTCTTAAATCAATCAATCATCACGTCAAACATATCGTTATGGTATTAACTACTATTTACCAACCATGACTATAATTGAGAGTATATTTAACAATCAGTGTATTGCATCACTCTATTAAGTATAAAATTCATTTTGCATAATCAGATTGTGACAATTTAAAATCGAGCATTTCTTAAGTCAAACTATTTACACCGAGCATGTACCTTTACAAGACTACTATCCACAACCCATGTCTATAATTTAAATGAGCATGTTATCAAATGATTGAAATGTAACTTATTGATAACTTCACTTCCAATAATAAATTTAAATAAATTTAATCAACTTGCCTCAAAATATAGTATATCATTCCAAGCTTAAGTTACTTATATCAAGCACGCTCTTCATGTACTTATATTAATAATCTCATATTGAATCACCCGTCAAATGGTGACCAAAATATTTATCAAATCATTGAGTCTTACAATTTACTTAAGTAAAGTCGAAAGAACATATTTAGACAATGAGTGGTAGTTTAATTTTCGGCCATATCATATTAAAGTAAGCAATGAAGGGGTGCTCACAAAATACTTTTAGTGTTTTCTGTAATAGTATTTGTCTAAGGAGGATTCACTCTGTCTCTAAGGACACTTAGAAATATCGATTCCTTGATGATTAGATAAAACTTTAACAAAGGAACAATTTTATTTAGCTATGATTGAAATCAGTGTTTAACTATCCTTTAAATGGTCAAAATTATTATAAATGTCTTTTATGTAAAGGACTCCTCTCTTGTATATTCTTAATTCCTTGAATATTTCATATATTTCTATTTTATTTTACTTTCAAGATTTCTATTTCCTTATCATGCTTACTTATCAAAACTCATAAAGTTTATGTAAATCTAGAAACTAGGTTTGTGTTAAACTTTATAAATCATAGAAATTATTTTCCTTATCCATTGCCTTCATTAGTGAAACTATCTTAGTGGTATTATTTCACATTGATGCATTTGCATATGTTTTTGCATACTCACGGTAAAATAAACATACTTATATTTATTTATAACGATGGAGTAAGGTTTGAGATTTTCAGGTATTCTTCTCATATATCCTATAAAGAAATATAGTAATCATGTAAAGTATGTTTATTTGATTACATGTAAGTGATTTGGATTTTTTATTTATTTCTTTTTTTTTTTAGTAAAAGTAGTTTCAAAAGAATATTCTTTATCAACGGCAGAAAAATCTCCTTTAGTTAGAATCTTAATACACAAAAGAGTGAAATAAGATTTTAATGAAATGCAAAATAATAATAATAATAATAATAATAATAATAATAATAATAATAATAAAGGAATAAGGTTTTTGAAATATACTAAAATGAAATAAGTAAATCAAGAGACATTTATTTTTAAGTATCTTTAACTCTACTAGAAAGTCTATTCAATTTATTCATATTAGTATCTCTAACTTTGCTAGAAAATTTATTCAATTTATTCATATTTCCTATTTATAATTCATCTTTTTCATATTTTATATAAACTTATACTATATATATACATAAAACATTTTATTGGGAACTCCTATATGATAGGCACACAAATGAACACGGCCCAATTTGAGAAAATACATTCTCATACGGTTCAGAAGCTTCTCTCTAGTAAGTTTCCTTCTCAATTGCAACTAAGCCATAATTTATTATATAAAAGAGGTACGATGGGTGAATAATCCATGTGGAATGAGTCTCTCAATGATGAGCAACTCATGTCTTATTATATAGAAGGAACATTATTGGGGATAATCCATATGAGATAAGTGATTAATGGTATGCTAAAGCTTGTAAATTACAAGTTTTTCCAATACAATAGTCAATTTTCGACTCAATTTTTCTTCCTTGATTTGTTTTCTAAATCACATAAAGTTATCATACCTTAAGTCTACTCTATGTATACTTTCAGATTATACATATATCTTACCAAAATCTTTCCAAGAAAACATGTTTGAAAATTAAATCAAAGAAGCTCTATTAACTGTTATGTTTCGATTTTAATCTTCACATTTCAAGTATTCTCAAGTGTGTTGTTTTAATAAAGTTATTTGGAGTATATTTTAGTTTGTATTAAGTTTCATTTTATATAGTTTTTGCAAATATTTATTGGTAAAAAATAAAAAATTTATTTAGATATATTTACATGTATAAAATTGTAATTTCCAGAAAGAAAAGAGAATTGCTCGAAATTTGGAATCAAATATCTTACCATAAAGTCAAATTTCAATAGTGTTAATGGCGATTGCTTATAGTATCTAACGCCTACTTTAAAGTAGTGATGGTGGCTCTCCAAGTAATAGCCATTGATGGAAGAAATCAAAGCTCAAAGCAATCAAGTTAAAGATGTACACTTAGAATAATTTCCAAGTGTTCGGGAGTCAACCCAAAGGTCTCCATTTGTGCATGATTTTCGAGAATATGGTAATGGCTATGCCTTATTGCTGGCGATGGAATAGATGAGGGGATGAGGTAGTTCTTTTATCTAAGTAGGAGCCAAACTTCTTCACTATCAAAAGCGAAGTGAAGAAAGCTTTTGAATTTATTATGTTACAAGGAGTTAATAAAAGCATTTAGACTTCCATATAAGATTGGTTGAAAAAGCACATGTTAGAAACAACACATGTTGGTTGGTGAGTGAATTGAGGGATTAGGTGGTGATTTAAGCAATTTAATTTCAAAATGTGTAGGTGGTTAAAATTCAACATCTTTGTCTCTTTTACTTTATTATATGCATATAAGTTATACGCGTAATAAAATTATTTTTTTAACATCGTATTTTAACGAAAACTTATGGATAAGCTTAAAATGTATTATATCACATGAAAATACATTGAAGTTAATATTTTCATGTATATACTTTATATTTTGAGATATTGATGTTAATTATAATGTCAGTTAGCTATTCAATATTAAGAATGTAATATTTTTTAGTTTCGACTTTTATACTAGACTATGTATCACATTTAAATGCTAAAATTTAATAATAATTTTTATAAAACTTCAAAATGTTTTATTTTAATAATATTATTATTCTTTTTTTTAAGCGAACTTGATTCCTTTCTAAAATTTATTTGATTAATTATTTGTCAAATGGAAGGTTCAAAATTTTAATTTCCACTCAACATAACTCCAATTATATTCTAGATCATTATTTATAACGAGGTATTACACATAGAGAGTGCTAAATTTGGAAATGTTTAATTCATTAACTTCCTAATTATGAGAATATCAAGTGTAAAAAGGTCTTGAATTTTGAAAAAAAAATTTATTATTTTTTAAGAAACCTTAGTTCCAAGAAAACCATTTCTTATTAAAGAAAATCAATTTTTAGCATATAATGAGAATTCAATCATGATAAAATAACATGCAAATGAAAAAAAAAAAAGCAAAACACTCCATAACACATGCAAAATCATAGATATCATGCAAATGTCAATTTTCATATAGAACCAATTTTTTAGTTTTTTCAATTGTTAGATATGCTCAAGCACACAAAATATAAAATCATGCAAAAATCCAATTAAAGTCATAAATTTTTTTGCTTTTCTATATTCTTTTATCTTGAAAATATAAGTAAAAAGATAAAATAAAATAGAGAATAACACTCGCTTTAGCACATAGACTAAAGATGTTGATAGCCTTTTTCCCTCCATAGGACTTAAAACCTAAGAAATGGGTAAAAAAGAACGTCCATCATTAGGAGAAGAAGATAAGGAAAGATAGGTGGTAGACAAGGGATAATCGTGATTCTCTGACCTTATAAGATTTACTATCTACAAACCATAAAGCCTACAGGAGACACGATTGTAGATGTTAACCAATAGTAGCCCATGCCATCATCCCATAAGTACCCTCAAGCAGCTACAAGTAAGGGGACATAAACCTTAAAACCATGGATCCTCTCTCGTTGTTGTAGCATTCTCTTTATCTTCTTATACTCTTATTAACCTAAGTATCAAAGTAGCCACATCAAAGCAACCTATAATGTTAGTAAGCTTAGATCATTTACATGTTTCTAAGCATTCTCGGTACGTGAAAGCATCTTAGGCTTAGCCTAAAACCTTTTAGTGGCAACTAAGTGACAACAAAGGCCAATTGAGGAGCTTACAATGACTGTTAGATGAAGCGAGAACATTGACCAAGCTTCTAATTGGTGGTGGTAGTTACTAATGGGTCAAAGGGTGGAAAAGAGCATGGGTAAAAAGGGGTTCAAGCTATAAGTAGTAAACCAGCAATCTAATAAGCTTGCTTGTAATGTGCTTTTTTGGGCATGTACTATTGTCTGTTGGTAGCTCCAAGGTATGGTCAAGCCTTAATAAGTGGTTCTTATGAAAAATCTATCATGGTCCAAAATCTAAAACGGGTATATGATGGGTTCCAAGAGACCGACCAAGCAAAGCATCATGTTATCCACTTTGCTTTACCCTACTGCTATACTTTGCTCTATTATCTTGCTATACTCAACTATATTCAACCAATCTAGGTTTGTTCAACCAAATTTACTCACCCAGGACGGTGGAACTTAAGGTCAACCCAAGATAGCTCATTAGCTTAGCTCTACAGTTCATCACCTACGTAGCTTATCTATGTACTTAGTTATAACTTCCCATTAGGACTACTTACTTATATTTTATTTACTAGATTACCCTTATATTTTATTTTGTATTTACGGAACTACCACTAAGGCATCCTTTACTTTATTTTATGTAAGAAATTGCCATTATGTATAAATAGTCCATACTTATAAGGTTTTAGAACGCTTATCACACTTATGACTTTTCCAATGAAAAACCCTTTTGCGTGTTTCTTTATGAAAACTCTTCTATCTCGCTCTTATTAATTCTTTTAGCAAGGATCGTAGCGAGCAATCTTAGTTCATACTTTATGTCATACCTTAAAATGGTGGAGTCGTAACAATCCCGCTATGCAAACCATCCTATTAAAAACCAATGTTACAATCGCTATTTTAGACTTGATTTATAAAAAAGTCAACAATTAACCTACCTTAAAGTAAACAATTCATAAATTAAACATATTATTTACCCATGAAATTATGAAAAATACTCATTTACAATAAAATAACTTGAATATGTTTACAAGATTTATTAGCCTAACATAATCTACTTAAGTCATTCATAAATTGATACTAGAAGCTTTAAATATAAAATCCAAACTTGAGAGAGTATTTGTCCTCAGTTTTATATCCTTATTCTCTAAGATCTGCTAATTGCTAATTTCAGGGTAATTTTATGGCCGCTTCTTAACTAGTACTTCTAACAATATTTATAGGGATGTGAACAATCAATTGCTCCGTAAATTGAGATGAAGACTTAAAACTATACATCAAACACATACGAGGTTATCAACCTAGTTAGTTAGATGGAATGCATATAAGACCCATAATCAGTTACCAGAGTTTGGCTCATAGAATTTAGGGCGATCGGTTAAAGGATTTAATCAAGCCTAAATTATAAAGTAAAGTTAGAAATATTAGTAAAAATGATCCCGTAAGTTTAAATTTAAGAAAATAAGTAATAAAATAAAAGAATATAAAATTTTCAAATATAAGTATATTACTTGTTATTTATCAAAAATGCGTAAAATGCATTTTGATAATTAATGAATTACTAGAGATAAATTATATACACACTAAAACTCATAAAATAACTTAAATAATATTTAGAAATATTTATTTATACTATATATGAATTTACATGTAGGTAGAACTACGTGTAATTACTTAAAATAAGTGAAATGTGCTAAACTAATGTTAAATGATTAAAGAAAATTCATAATTAATTAAGGAAAAATCAAGAAAAATCCAGAATTAAGGCGTGGCATTTTGGAATTGAAGAAATAAAAGCAACTAATCAAATTACAACAAATAGAAAATAAGAAAAAGAAGAGATAAGGTAATTGTCAAATCAATTTAATGCAAATAATTCCCTAAGACCTCTATAAATACCCCAAATTTTTCAGAAACTCATTTTGAATGCCTAAAATTTTAGAAAATTAGAGAGAGGCAAAATTGAGAGGAAATTCAGGTTTTACAAATAATTACCAAAAAACTGTGTAGTTGGGGCTTCTAAAGAGAACTTAGACCCGACGAGCAGCTGGGAGTTAAACAGCTACCACCACCATACGGTGGTGGCAGTACCCAGTTGGGCTGACATACGTCGGTGGCCGAAGTCACCAGTTCTGGTAAGTCCCAATTTCTACTCGATTTTTCTTCAATTGTTAAAAATATCAAAATTAGTTGGAAAATTATAAAACTTGTTATTTTAAAATATTTTTGTATTTAGTTTTTAGGAAAAATATTATTTTGATGAAAATATATCCCGTAATATATGATCCTTAAGAAATTATGCAAAATCGAGTATATTTCGAATTAGAAAAAAATAAACTTAGAAGTGTAGTTTGGAGCTCAAAATTTTTTTTGTAGACTACTTAGATGATATAGAATATTGTTACAAAGATATTTTTCAAAAATGAATTTTTAAAATTTTTAGATAATTTTTAGGCCTTAAAATGATACATAAAATGGCTTATTTTTGGTTAATTAAGTAATTAAATGGTTAATTACTTATTTAGTGAATAATTATATGTTTTAGGATGTTGAAATCTGATGAAGTATGATACTTGTAGCATTTAGGGTGTTAAATATAATTATTAAGGTAATTATGTAATAAATAAGTAATAGGGAAAAATAGTAAATTTTTAAATTAATTTTGTAAATTAGGATAATTAGGTGTAAAATCTGATTTGGGATGAATTTGGACATTTTGAGATGTTAATTGATGTTGGGAGAAGGTAATTGAAGTGATAGAAATATTAAATATGTGTTATGTACATAATAGGTGATAATACATAATATGCAATTATTGGAAATATAATAAATAGAAGATATTAGAATAAAAATTGATATTATATAAATAATAAAAATATATAATAAATCTAATGGAAAACTTAAATTTAGGTAATTATATGAAGAATGTAAATTTAATACACTAATAAGGATTCAAGTGTATCGGCTAGAATAAATATTGACTAGGGCTAATTATGGTATTTAGGATATCTGGAAGTAATGTGATTAATTTCACATTATGGGTTGAAATGTGTTTCTAGGGTTTATGTATAAAACAGTACTTAGAAATTGAATTATAACCTAATTTAGAAATCAATGCAGAAACTAAATCCGAACCTAGAATAATTACAAAAGATTTCAAAACCTAGATAATTAGACATATTAAACCCTAAACCAAAGATAACAATAAGTGTTATAGGATAAAAACTAATCTATAACAGTTATATGAAAAATGAGATAAAGTTAGTATTATAGGGATGATTGGTAATGGCTCGAGTGAGTCGGATCTCGAATGAGCAAGCGGGGAGTCCAAGTAAGTTGGGATTAATACGTTGCTGTATTTTAGAGGCTTGAGATTATACTTGGTTGTGCTTGTTAGATAGTTGGTTGTGTGCATTTGCTTGATTATAAGTGATGCTATGATTCTGTTTGTTGTTTTGGCTTATATTGTATAAAATGATTGATTACCCTAAACTGAACCTAATCAAATATAGGACTTATAATCATAAATCGGACCTATATAGCAACCTATTAGGGAAACCTAGAATTCTTTGGCCAAATACCAATCCTTTCTCAAAGGATAGCGATGGATAGCATAATGGATCCCTTCTTCATCCTTGGTTGAACTAAGTGACAAGTGAAGAGGTCACGGTAAGTGTGAAGTTAATGGTTCAAAGGTAGTCACGAGAGGAGTGGTGTCTCTATTGCACAAGCTTGGGTTTAGTTGTGAGCTGCTGCATTAAGGGCAACTCCTCAACCCGGATTAGAGTGGGCGCAATTTCTCAAATCTCATGACAAGCCGGATAACATCATGTGATGACATTCGCTTAAACATACATTGCACCTAATGATTTGGTTGATAACCTTGTTTGTGTTTATGGTATAGTCTTAAGTCTCCATTTTAACTTACTGAGCTATAGTTATTCGCATCCCTATAAACGTTGTTGTAAGTGCTGACTAAGAAGCGGCTTACAACTACCCTGAAGCTAGCAACTGTTGGATCTTGGGGAGTAAGGAAAAAAATTTGAAGAACAAACATATATTTTTAAGATCTAAGCTCTTATTTTAAAATTTTTCATTTCCGAATAATATATTAACTAGGAAATAGATTACAGTGAAACAATGAAAACATTAATTATAATAACTGAATTCTAGTGTATATATATATTTTCTTACTTTCTTAGGTAAATGACTTATTTAAATTATGAACCGTTTACTTCAAAGCGGGTTAGTCGTAGACGTCTTATGTAAATCAAATCTAGGATAGCGGTTATAAGGTCAACGTCTATCTTAGAATGGTTTACACGGTAGGACTGTTACAACTTTACCACTTTGGGGTGTGAAAATGCATATACACACAAATACCATCGCATGACGTTATCTAGTCCGTCGTGAGATTAGAGAAATTACATTAACTCTAATCGAGGTTAAGGAGTTCAATAGACATATCAATAGCTTACGACCAAACCTAGGCTTGTGTAACAGAGACACCGTGACTACCTTCAAACCATTTACTTCACCCTTGCTACGACCTCCTCTCCAATCACTTAGTTCCACCAAAGATGAAGAAGGGACCCGTTATACTATCTAGCACTATCCCTTTTAAAGGGGTTGGTAGTTGGTCAGAAAACCCTAAACATTTCCCCTAATGGGTTGTTATGCAAGTTCATTTAGACATACAAGTCATGTATTTAGTTAGATCCGTTTAAAGTGTTCAAGCATGTCATACAAATCATACAAATATAAGCCATAACAACAAAACAAAATCATATAATCAATTCAAGAAACACGTACATATAAGCATACGTATAGTTGGCTATTTAACAACTATAACCAAGCATAATCTCAAGTCTCTAAGTACTATCAACAGTACTAAAAAATACAGTAAAGCATCAGTTTCAACTTACTTAGACTTCTCACTTGTTTACTTAAGATATGACTTACATAAGCCATCGCCGATAATCCCTATGATACAAATAGTGTTTTAGTACTTATATAACTATTTTATATAAGTTTTATCTTGTAATTTTTTTACGTTATCTTCAGTATAGGGTTTTATTATACTTAATTACTCGGGGTTTTTTTAAAGTCCCTTACAATTATTCTTAATTTAGGTTAGGTTTTGATTTAGTTTCCAAATTGGTTTTTAAATTAGGTTCTAATTTAGTTTTCTGATTATTGGTTTATACGCAAACCCTAGAAACTTGTTTCGAATCATTATGTAAAGTTAATCACATTTCACTTGAGTATCTCAAATCTCATATTTAAGCCCTAACTAGTATTTTGATCTGTATGGTACACTATATGCCTAATTTAACTATCGAATTAACTCCTGATGTGAGAAAAATTTACATTTTTCATATAATTACGTAAATTTATATTTCATATCAAATTTATTTTATATTATTATTATTATAATATTATCAATTTTGACATAATATTTTTTACTCATTAATTTCTTATATTTACATATTACTAATTATTACCTAATGTGTACTTAATATGTACATCTAACATTCTTTCATCACCAACTAACAGCTCAAAATGCCTAAATACATCCTAAATAAGAATTTGTACCAATTTAACTCTAAATTACAAAATTAACTTAAATATGCTCTTTTCACCCATATATTTATTACATATTATACATAATATATACAACTAACGCCTCAAATTCCATTAAAGCTACAGAAAATATATTATACTCAGTAAATTATAGTTATCATATTCTGATCATGAGAAGTACTAAGGTAGTTTAATATATATTATTTTTCAAAATATTGATTTTAAGTCCGATTTTGCTAAAAATTAGCTTAAATTAGGCAAATGACCAAATAAAATTATAAGATTCAGACTAAATATTCCCAAAATCATAAATAAGCTTTAGAAGTCGTTACAAATCAGATTTATTAAGGAATTTAATTAAAAATCTATTATTTCTTTCATAAGAAAAACAAGGCAAATCTAATAAAAATAATTCTAATAAATACTAAACATATATTTTATCAAAAATTGTTTTTTATTTAAATTAAATATATCATATAAGGAATATAAACACCAAAAATTAACTTGAAATAACATTATTTACTATTTTTTAAAATTCATACAAAATTCTTTAGGATCATAACTATTCTTTAAGATCATAACTGTTCTTAAGGAACTTATATAAGCACTTCTAATTTTAAAAATTTGGTATGATATTCTGATTCTATATGCAAAAATACTCAGGGAAACTAAATTTCATAATTTTGGATATTTTTAATAAAAAATAGCAACTTAAAGTAAAAATCGCACATTTTCGATTCTTCAACTATTAGAGCTTAACCAGCGGCAAGGGTAGGTCAGCCAAAACCACCACTATGTTAGACCTTAGACCCCCAATAGCTACCACATCAAGTCTTCATTTGGTATTCATTTCCTTATTTAATTCTAATTACACTATAATTTGTTAATTTTTAGTAAAATTGTTTTTTCTCCTCTTCTCACCTCTCCTTAAATTTTTCTAGACTCTAAACTAACTAAAATGAATTTTGGAAGAAGGCTTGGTATTTATAAAAGAGGTTTAGGGTTTTTCTTGCAATTTAGTATGGATAAGTGTCCTTATCCCTTATCTTTTTCACTTTTTATTTGGCTCAAATTTATTGGTTGTCATTTTATCTTTAATTCCTAGCATGTAGCCTTATTTTTTGGAATTCTCTTCACTTTTCTATATTTTTCTTCATTTTTCCTTAATTATTTATGAATTTTCTTGATTAATTTTTATTATTTTGATATATTTCAAGTATTTTAAGTAATTTTACATATTTTTACCTATACATAAATACATATATGTTACAACAAATACTCCTAAATATTATTTATGTTTTTTATAATTTTTAGTGTGTATATAATTTATCTATATTGATTCATAAGTTATCTGAATTTATTTTACGCGTTTTTGATAAATAATGAACAATATATATAATTAAATATTATAATAATTAATTATTTTATTATTTATTTTCCTAAATCCAATTGCAACTGTCCTATAGAGTCACTTGCTGGGTTTTATTTGTGCGTGTAGTGCTCCACCTTACTTAGATACGCTTGTGTTCAATGTATGGGCAGTGAAGTGACCAAGTGCAATGCTAAGTAAGTATTGGGTCCAAACTGCTGTACAAAGTTACTGAGCTTATGTTGTTCAGTGAGTTGTGCACTTGAGTTGTTGTTGTGGCTGTCATTCATGCGTGGTACGAAAAGTGTTGGTGAGTAGGTCTGTGAGTTGAGTTTTAGTGGACATAGGAGTTGGTTGGAGGCTATGTAAGCTTGAATAGGTGTTTGTAGATTTGCATGAAGGACCAAGCTAAGCTTTAAGAATTGTTATGCACTCCTGCCGACCAAGTACTGCACTACTGAGCTTCCAGTATGTGTGATCTTGAGCAACTAAGCGAGTAGAACTACTTAAGCTAATTTGTTGGCTCTATGTCTTGTCCTTAGTGGCCAATTCCCAAGTTCACTTAGCTTTGAGCTACTACAATTCAAGTGCTAAGTTGAGCGAACTTTTGTTAAACTATTGTGACTAAATTATTTGTTGAGCTAAATTCTGTTCAACCATTCAAGTGCCAAACTATTCCGTACAATTACTAAGTTGTCATTGGCGTGTACTAGTTTATTTGTATGTATGTCGATTTGGAAAACCAAGTTCCGAGTTGTGAAAATTGTATGTGATTAATTGGAATTGTAAAGAAGTGCAATTCGCATTATTGTTGTGAAGTGTTGTTGCGTATTGTGTTGTGGTAATAAGTTGTTATGATTAGAGCTTTACTGAGTTGCTTAAATCATGCAGCATCTAAGTTATTGTTGTAAGCCTCACTATAGATACCTAATTTTTGCACTCTTTATTTTATTTTATTTTATTTCAATAGGATAAGGAGTCCTAAATCAGGAAAAACACAAAAAAAATAGAAAATTAAAGAAAATCCAAAAATATGAAATTTATAAAAAAAAAATAAGAAGTTTAGAAAAATAAAAAAAATAGAAAAATAGCAAAAAGAATAAAAAAATAGAAATCTAAGAAAAATATATTTTAAAAAAGGAAAATAGGAAAAAACATAAAAAATAAGAAATTTAGAAAAAATGCAAAAAAATGAAAAACTTTAGAAAAATTGAAAAGTTACAAAAAATGGAAAAAAATAGAAAAAAAATAAGGGATTTGAAAATAATAAAATTTTTTAGTAGTTTAATAGAATAGATTTCTTAATTTAAATAAATTTAAGAAAAGGACCGCTGTACTTGGGCTTAAATTTAAATATAGTTCAAGTTGACTTAGACCATATAAATAAGGTATAGGTCAACGACCTAACGGATAAGCACATGAGCATGATATTGAGTATAACTTGGAGGTTAGGGATTCAAATATTGGCAAAGGCATGAAAAAGCCTTTTTTTATTTTTTCAGCTGATACATTGCTACATTAGGTACTGCCACATATCAAGATTTCACTTTGCCACGTGTCTTAATATGTAGCAGCCTTAAATTGGCTGACGTTGACGTGGTGCCACATAGCGTGCCACATAGCATGCCACATTAGACACATAGCACCCTAAGATTGGATGTCACTATTAGACACATAGCACCCTAAGATTGGATGTCACGATCGACATAGCACTAGGTCGGCATTTTCCTTTTCTTTCTTTTCTCTTTCCTTTGATTTCCTCCATTTTCCCCAGCATTACCCGCATTTTCTTCCCGAACATTGTACTTCGTGGGCAATTTTGGTTCCTTTTTCTTTGTGATTTCATCAAATTAATGATGAAATCACAAAGCACACTTGGCTTATTATGGATTGGGGTAAAAAACACATCTAAATTCATATATTTGATCATTCAAATTGGTATTGAAAATTTGAAAACAAAAACTGAAATTTTAGAAATTTTCATTTAATCCGATTTCAGCTTTC
Organism: Lumnitzera racemosa; assembly: GCA_024138005.1. Taxonomy (NCBI): domain Eukaryota; kingdom Viridiplantae; phylum Streptophyta; class Magnoliopsida; order Myrtales; family Combretaceae; genus Lumnitzera; species Lumnitzera racemosa. The sequence goes on along the minus strand of JAMXBC010000006.1, from coordinate 105,426,737 downwards.
CTTGTTTTCTAAGTTGATTTGGTGTATAAATAGGGGTCTTAGGTTTGTTTCACAATACACATAATCACATACGAGCATTAGAACTCTCACTCTTGAACTCCTTCTCACTCGAAATCTCTCTCTCTCTCACTAGTCGCGATATTCTCTCTCTCCTAGACTTTCTCTCTCATTACTCATGAAACCCCCCTAGCCAGCTCCCCTACAATGCGAGCAACTAGACCCAACCACTTTCACTCTTGGTTATAACACCTAGCCACACGACCAAGCACCCATCGTTAAACCCTAACTACTGTGGCTACCTAATTCACGAACCACCCTGAACCACCACCTTAAGCCCAAACTAACCCCACGGCCAAACTCCTCGCCACTTTAAACCCTTGACCCAACACCTCTCTTGAACCTAACAACGAGCACTACGACCGTAGCTTCATTGCCGCTGACTACCATACCCTAACAACCACCCCAAGCTATGGCATGAAGCTTACCCCCTTATACCCAATCCAAAATTCATCAGAAACCCTTTCCCCTTTCGTTTTGGTCATTGGATCACTTCAAATGACCTCCTCTGAGTTGTTGCAATTGAAGCGAACTTAGAGCCGACTTGAATCCAGTTGACCCAACCTGAATCCAATCGACTTGACTCGAAATCTGCTCTAAGTTTGACCAGTGTGCCCAACTGCATTTGAAACCCAATTTTCCTTTAATTTAATTTTATTATTTAGTTTGTTATTTTACATTGTTAGCTTCATTTTTATTTTAGTTTATTTTTATTTATTTATTTATTTATTAAGCATTGTATTTGTACTAAAGAAGTTCAAAAAAAGAAAGAGAAAAAAATAGGAAAAGGAGTGAGAAAAAAAAAAGAATAGTTTATTTATTTATTTATTATCTAGTTTAGTAGAAATTGATAAAACAAAAAAAAAGAAATAAGATAATATAAAAAATAATAAAATAAATAAATAAATAGGTTAGTGAATAAACAAAATGTCTTATTACTTAGAAAAACTTTTTTTTTTTTAATAAGCAAAATAAATCAACTCATGTTCAAAATTAAGGTGCTTTAGAATTTTTTTCAAAAAATAAAAGTTCCAATTTAGGACTTTTTTTTTTAGAAATTTCTTTAAATAAACCAAATTGGATTAAAAATGTAAATTCAATGTATTTTCAAATTAAAATAAACCTAACTCACTAAGATTTTTACAAAAAAGAACTATGTACGTTTAATCCTGAATAATGGGTATGTAAGCACCTACAGGGCAATGATAAAAGTAAAAAAAAAAGTTTTTTTTTTTTCAGTTTAGATTACTTAAGTTATCCAATTCGATTAAATAATCGAGTTCTATCTTATAGAATTAATGGGTGATTTTTGAGATTAAAATTAAAATTGGTAAGTTAATGGTACCAGTAAAGGTTTAAATTTCCTAAACCCCAGATCAAGATCTCTAGTTTGAAAACCATTTTATAAAATTGGTTTTATCGTTGAACCAGTAGCTAAGTTATAACCAATATATTCAATTGGTTACAACTTAATTTTTTTTCCCTAACTCCAGTTTGGTGACAACTTCAAAGCATTTTCAAGATATAAAAAAAAAAAAACAATTTTTTTTTAAACCTTAATCGATGGTTAGTATTAAATGGGTAGGGTTTAATACTGATCAGTTTAGAAAAGACTAATTTATAAAAGAAGCGGGAGAAAAAAACCAAGCTCAATAGCTTGACGACTCTATTGGGGACTATGAAGAGGGTTAGCTATTTAACTTTCCAAAATTAAAATTAATCTTTAAAAATCAGCTTAGTGCAATTTATTTACTTATTCATTCTTTGTTATTTGTATCATAATTGTACTAATATTTTTACAGGTCTAGTTTTATTTATTTAACTATTTAGGGGGGATTTATTTAATGTAGCATAAATGCATAATAAATACGGTTAAACCTGAGCCGTTTTAGGACCTTAGGATGGGAAACCATTATGTAAGTTCTAGGCATAGTAAGGCAACTACCGTTTGAGGCTGATTAGGCTACCCCACTTAAACTTCGATATAACCAAAGAATTGCTCTTTAGAAATGCGTAGGGTTCAGAGTTTAAGGACCTCTAAAACCCACCTTTCTTACATACATTCTTCAGGGTCGATGAATAACTAGCAAGGCAGCATTGTTATGAAAAGAAAAAGAACAAAAAATGACAAACCTAAAGCTTCTTTCCTTGTATTTTTCCGAGAATTCACTCTCAACTTCTGTTTATTTGTTATTAACTTCATGTATGTACTATTATCGTATTTATTTCACATACCACATGCACTAGGATTTGGAGGGTCATTTGTTGCATCAAAGTTATATAGTAGATGCGGTTAAACCCAAGTCATCTTAGGATCCTAAGAAGAGAGCCATTGTATAGGCTTCAAGTGTTGTGGCATAACCGCCGCTCAAGGTTGATTAAGCCACCTTACTTAAGTTCGATGTGACTAATGAAAGTGTTCTTTAATAAGTAAGGTTACAAAACTTAATGACCTTTTTGGAACCTACCTTAATTGCATTCAGGAACCTTTTTCCCAAAATCAGCAAATTGACATGATGTGGCAAGACTAAAAAAAAAATGTGAAGTTTTCTAATCTTTTCCCTGTAAATGTTTTATTTCTTTAAAATATCGATGTAATCCTTGTGTAAATAAATTAATTATGATGTAATTTTCTTTTCATCCTTTTTGTAGAAAATGGTAAGGTCATCTCTTATACATGCCCTGTCCAAAGAAGTTCATATGCACGAGCCTTTAGAGCTCAAGGGGATACTCAAAAGATGGTTTCAATTTTTCAAGCCAGACCAGCAGAAATTAATTAAAGACAAGATTAAGCTTGTCCTCTCATTGCTTAAAGTCTAAGCCAATATCACCATAGTATGGGCTTTGGTCCACTTTTAGGACCCTCAAAGTCAGTCTTTTCGCTTTGGCCGATGCCGATTGAGCCTAACCGTTGAAGAATATTCTTATCTATTAGGATTCTCCTCTGTTGGAAATAGAAAATATGTCTCAAATATCATGACTAGCCCTACAAAGATTTTCAAAAGACTCTTGGGCCTCCGCGAATTTGAAATATGCAAAATATAGATAAATCCCCATAGGAGAATCATTAAGGTGGATGATCTTTTTACTTGGTTCGCAATCCTGTCCGACTATAACTAGAGACTCTTTTGTCGTAGCTTTGAAGATTGGCAGCAATATAGGATCAACGCCTATATCTTGGCAGCATTTGGAACCATTTTGTTTCCTAATGGGATATTTCACATACATTATAGGATTATAGAGCTAATGACCTAATTTTTAGAAGGGAAATCTTATGTCCCAACATTACTGGCAACACAGGCTAAATCGCTCAGTTTTCTATAAGAAGAGAAGAATAGAGAATTAAAGATCAATATGATCTTACTTGTGGTTTGGTTTGTCAATCATACTTAGAGCCACAAACTTGATTTCCTTCATAGGCAAAGCGTCTAGAAGATGAATCCCATTAATGCATTTGCTACTATCATTGAACTCTCCAAAGGTATTACTACCTATTACTAGGTTAGAGCTTTCTCGAAGTTCCACACTAAATAAGATTGAAGACAAGCTAAGACATCACAAGAAAAAAAGGATCTAAACTTTAGGGATTATTTGTAATGAATTTTTGAATAATATAAGGAAAACTTCAAAGATGCGATCAAAATCTTTTTCTTGCCACATCATAGTCAGTTTGCTAGCTCCCTTCTCTACATTCATATATCTTCATTTTACTTATAAATATTCATTAGTTTATGTTTGAATAACATCATGAGAGTCATCTCCTTAAGTTTCTAAGTCTTTTTCCCTGTACCTTTTACTCTAACTCTTTCTAATCTCTTCTCTTGTACATCCTTAGGATCTTTTTTCTTGTAAGATTGTAAATATTTAGGCTCTTAATCCCTTAGGAATATTTTTCTACTCTTTTCTCACAACTTGTAAATAAGTCTTATCCTTATATTCTATTTTTCCTTTTCTCTTTCTTAAAAAGGAGAGATTTGTTTCAAAAAGAAAAAAAAAAAGAAAGAAAAGAAAAATTGCTAACTAGTAAAGAATTCTTTCAATCAGGTTCACATGGCTAATGACAGAATCGCCTCCTTGGAAAAGATGATACATCAGATGGCCCAACAGTGGCAAATCTTGTTCTCAATAATCATTACTCTCCAAATATCCCAACATTCAAAACTGGAAAGGAGACTCTTGAATCTAGAAGAAAAGGTAGCTACGTTACAAAAGAGTATTACAGATTTAGAAATGGCAATGGGCCTAATACTTATAAGATTTCAACACCAAACGTTCAATACTAATCAAATGTTGATAAGCCAAATAATGAAGGAGGCCTAAGGAGAAAAGAGCTAAGGAGGAGTGACAAAAAACAAGCCCAAGGGACTTAGAAAAGATGATTCACTCAACTAAAGATCTTAATTACCTAAATCTTTCATCATCTAAAAGAAGCAAGGATTATAGCTTATAAAGCCCCTAATTCGAATTATAAACCATAAAGCTTTGACCCAAAAGCATGATGTGACTATCATATGGGTCAAAAGGGGCATTCCACTAAAAAATGCTAGAGATCGAAGAACAAGATTCAAGACTTGATTGATGTAAAAGTCATTCAGCTATAGCTATAACAAGTCGATCCTTCTTCAAGTCATGGGTATAGTTTAACTAAGTCACCTAAAGCTCCATCTCTTTGGAGTATACTAATGCCTTATGATAAGCTCACGGGTTATTTAAGTAGTGGGATGCTTGAATGGAGGAAGTTAAGGCAGGGGCAAAGAAAAATTAAGTTGTTTTCAATAAAGTATGTTTTTTGAATAGATTTATAACAGCTGGAATATTATAATCTTATTGCCTTTTCAAATTGAATGATCACAATAGCATTGGGGCAAATAAATCCCTCCCTAAGAAAGTGGTAACTCACTTTTAAAAAAGTTTAGAATGAAAAGAGGCAAACTCCATCCTATACACTAACCCTTCAAACATATTAGGAGTTGAGTGACATAAATGGTGAGGATACTTTGGACTCATTCCTTAAAGGAGGTCCACTTTGAATGTAATATGTATATTAAAATGAAGTTAGGCATTCATTTTCAAATCCTAAACACAATAATCTCTTGTTTACCCCATCGAACCAGTTTAGAATATTTTCAAATTTAAACCCTGTTAAGAACCACCCCACAATGGGGCAATTTTGAGGTTAAGGTAATTGATGAGGAGAGAAGGATAAAATTGGTTTATGCTTGCTTTAGTAATACTAAATTCAAAGGAAACTCTTATTTTTGATAAGTTATTTTTCTTTGAAATAAACAAGAGCCAATTTCTTTTTAAACACCTCAAGCTTATACTTACATTACTCGAGCCCATACAATAAAAATCCATGGATTTAAGGCCCTGAATCACTTAAAAGGCGAAAACTTAGCAATGGAGACAATCATTCTTAGGGCCAAAAGAAAAGAAAGAATAACAAGAGATAGTAGGGCAAAGTAATAATAATAAAAAAGAAAGAGAAAGATGAAGAAAAGAGATTGGAAAATTGGGCCTAAGTGTAAGATGAAAGCCCTAAGAGATATATCATATCCCAGCAGGGGTAGCCAAATTGAATCAAAAGGTTAGGTGTCAAAACCCAAATAACCCTAAAGACAAGGCTTTAACTCACAGTTTGAGCTTAAAAACCCAAAATCTTTATATCTACTATGAAGCCTCTCTTATGCTGAATCACACCAGGCCTTCCCACCCATAATATCACCCTTATATAGTAAAAGCTCTTCCGATCTTAAAAGGTAATATATCTTTAATAGAAGTTGTTTTTGAAACTAGGTCAAGCATATTTCTAATTTTTACTTAAGGTTTTTGACTTGTACACTCGGGATTAATAAAAATATTTCTTTCAAAATAGGTCGCCTCAACAGTTGATATGGACTTGTGGATGAATACACGAACCCGATATCACGAGTAACCGAATGGGTAGGTCCAAGTTGTAAGATGGCTTGAAAAGTAAATGATAGTTGAAGGTTAAGTAGGGGATTCCCATGCACCGACGAAGGATATGATGTACCAACGCCTCACATGAGCTCAGGTCACACTTGATACGACGTATAAGTATAGCCGGAGGTCACTCACTACTGGTTCACGCTCAAAAGGGCAAATCCTAAGTTATAGAAATTACAAAAGAATGGTTCTTATTTAGTAAAAACAAAAGAGAATAATTTACAAGGAAAATATGAAATTGTGTAAAAGAAGGAACGTTAGAAAGGATAGTATAGATGTTAGTAAAAGGATAATGTACGTGCGTTTTTATGGTTATTCTGATAGTATTGTGGTTTGAGCAGGGGTAAACCTTTGTTCAGGCTTGTTTGACGTCAAAAGGGGCTGGACTATAATTGGTTTAGGGATGACTCACATTGGGGTTGTCCTTGAATGGTCCGCTCTTGACAGTTCTACATGGCCTCAACATAGTAGGGATTGCTATATTCAAATTTGGCGCTTAGACTACAGTTTAGTGGAGGGTTCGGCTTGGTACGTTGGTTGATTACCTCAGCAACATCTTGGATGGCATGGAGAGCAAAGTAGCTCAGTAGATTGGACTGGGGTAAGCATTGCTCTTCAACGCTTAACTCACTTCGGACAGCTCGACGGACCACCTGAGAGAGACTTTAAGTTCGGGAACGTGTAATCGACCCTTGATCCCTATCAATAGTCCTTTTTGAAACCTTTGGACCAAAAGCCCAAATTCATAAATTCCTAACTAGAAAAGACCTAATGGATTGATCAAGGCATATCACTTGCAAAATGAATTGTAATCTTTAGAACTGTAGTTAAGAATGTAGTTTGGACAGAAAGTTTACAAGGAAGTCATCTTTGACTAAACTAGTCATGAGTTACCTTTCTAAGGGTGTTTGAAATCACAAGGCCCCACTAGGGGGCTCAACATCAAGGCCAAGGAGAACATAAGAGGCCCTATGTGATTATTAAAGGAGGGTTCTTTACTTATTGGCAAAATTAAAAAAAAAGAGAGAGAAAAAAAGAAGAGAGAGAAAGTAAAAATCTTTATTACAAGTCTATGTCGGCCCAAGTGGCTAAATTTTCAATCCATTTCAAAAAGCTGACCACAATAGTCTGGGTTATTCTTACTCTTCCTAAATGAAGGAAATTATGCTTAGTGTCGTTTTTTTTTTTTTTTTACGTAAATGGTTTTCATTAAAGGGTTTATTTTTAATATTTTTCGAATCAGGTAGTGTTTCGAGCAAGTTTAATTTTCTTACCTCGCATCTTTCACTATTGTTAGAATCCTAGCTAATTCTTAAAGTGATATCTCGTCTTCTGTCCATTCAACTCTCTTTTGTTCTTTTAGCGAGCCCATAGGGTGCTTCTGTTCACCAGGTTCTCTTAAGAGAGCCCATTACGTACTTCCCTTCATCATTTTCTCTCAAGCGAGCCCATGGGACGCTTTTCCTCCTTAATTTCTTTTAGCAAGCCCATAGGGCGCTTTTGTTCACCAATTTCTTTTAGTGAGCCCATAGGGCACTTCTGTTCACTAAGTTCTTTTAGGGAGCCTATAGGGCGCTTCTGTTCACCAAGTTCTCTTAGCAAGCCTATAGGATACTTCTGTTCACTAAGTTCTCTTAGCGAGCTCATAAGGAGCTTCTGTTCACTAAGTTCTCTCAAAGTGAGCCCATAGGGTGCTTCTCTTCCTCAAGTTCTTTTAGCGAGCTCATAAGGCACTTCTATTCACCAAGTTCTTTTAACGAGCTCATAGGGCACTTCTTTAAGTCCAACTAAAGGTTACTAGTCTTCGAGAGATACTCTTACCTAGATTAGGGGCACAACTAGGTTTTCTAAATCGATTCTAACTTAGGGTTGCTAGTCCTCAAGAGATGCTCCTGCCTAGGTTAATGAGTTAAGAGAAGCACAACCAAGTTCTTCAGATCGATCTTAGCTTAGGGTTACTAGTCCTAAGAGACACTCTCGCTTAGGTAAGTAAGCCTAAAGAGGCACGACCAGGTTTTCCAGATCGATCTCAGCTTAAGGTTGTTAGTTCCTGAGAGATGCTCCTCCCTAGATTAGTGAGCCTTGAGAGGCACGACTAGATTCTTCAGATCGATCCTAGCTTAGGGTTAGTAGTCCCTAAGAGATACTGTCACTTACGTTAGTGAGCCCAGAGAGGTACAACTAAGTTCTTTAGATAGATCTTAGCTAATAGTTGTAATACGCTCCTATCTAGGTTAGTAAGCCTAAAGAGGCACAATTAGGCTCTTTAGATCGATCCCAACTTAGGGTTACTAGTCCTTAAGAGACACTCCTACCTAGGTTAGTGAGCCTAGAGAGGTATGATCAAATGCTTCAAATCAATCCCAACTTAAGGTTCCTAGTTTCCGAAAGACGTTCTCGCTTAAGTTAGTGAGCTTAGAAAGGTATGGCTAGGTTCTTAAGATTGATCCTAACTTAGAGTTACTAATCTTTGAAAGATGCTCTCGCCTAGGTTAATGAGCCTAGAAAGGCACAACTAGGTTCTTTAAGTCCATCACACCTTAGGGTTGCTAGTCCCTAAGAGACTCTTTCACTTAGGTTAGTGAACCTAGAGAGGCATGACCAAGTTCTTCAGATTGATCCCAACTTAGGATTACTAATCCTTACGAGATACTCCCGCCTTAGTTAGTGTGCCTAGAGAAGTACAATTATGTTCTTCAGATCGATCCCAGCTTAAGGTTACTAGTTTTCAAGAGACGTACCCACCTAGGTTAGTGAGCTCAAAAGGGCATGATCAGGTTTTTTAAATCGATTTTAGCTTAGGGTTACTAGTCCTCGAGAGATGCTCCCACCTAGGTTGGTGAACCTAGAGAGGCATGACCAGGTTCTTCAAATCAGTCCTAGCTTAAGGTTGCTAGTCCTTGAGAAATGTTCCTGCTTAGGTTAGTGAGCCTAAAATGGTATGACCAGGTTCTTTAGATTGATCCCAACTTAAGGTTGTTAGTCCTTAAGAAATGCTCTCGCCTAGGTTAGTAAGCCTAGAGAAGCATGATTAAGCTCTTGAGATCGATCCTATCTTAGGTTTGCTAGTCCTCAACAAATGCTCCTGCCTAAAGAGGTATGACCAAGTTCTTCATATTGATCCTAGCTTAAGGTTGCTATTCTCTAAAAGACGCTCCTGCTTAAGTTAGTGAGCCTAGAACGGCATGACCAAGTTTTCTAAACCGATTCTAGCTTGGGGTTGCTAGTCCCTAAGAGATGCTCCCACCTAGGTTAGTAAGCCTAGAGAGGTATAACCAAGTTCTTTAGATCTATCCCAACTTAAGGTTGCTAATTCTTGAGAGACGTTCTCGTCTAAGTTAGTGAACTTAGAGAGGTACAACTAGGTTTTCTAAATTGATCCTAACTTAAGGTTGTTAGTCCTCAAGAGATACTTCCACCTAAGTTAGTAAGCCTAGAGAGGCACAAGCAGGTTTTCGAAATCGATCCTAGCTTAAGGTTATTAGTCTTTAAGAGATGCTTCCACCTAAGTTAGTGAACTTAGAAGGGTACAATTAGATTCTCCAAATCAATTCTAGCTTAGGGTTGCTAGTTCCTAAGAGACGCTTCTGCCTAGGTCAGTGAGCTTAGAAAGGCATGACCAGGTTCTTCAGATCGATTCAATCATAAGGTTGCTAATTCCTTAGAGATGCTCTCGCCTAGGTTAGTAAACCCAAAAGAGTACAACCAGGCCTCATTTCTTCACTAAATCCACAGTAGATCGAGTTTAGGATAGTTAGTTAGCCGTTACAAAGTCATCCCTGAGGCAAAAATAGTGTCTTTTTTATCTTTGTAGCAAAGTTTTGTTCAAACTTCACCACAAAGGGGGTTAGTTGTAGATACCCAATTTTTGTCTCCTTTTATTTTATTTTATTTCAATTGGATAAGAGATCCTAAATCAGGAAAAACACAAAAAAATTAGAAAATTAAAGAAAATCTAAAAAATAAGAAATTTAGAAAAAATACAAAAAAAAATAAAAAAAGGAAAAAGCACAAAAAAATAGAAATCTAGGAAAAATATCCCAAAAAAAGGAAAATAGGAAAAAGCACAAATAATAAGAAATTTAGAAAAAATGCAAAAAAAAAGTGAAAAATTTAGAAAAATTGAAAAATCACAAAAAATAGAAAAAATAAGGAATTTAGAAAATAAAAAAAAAATTTGTAGTTTAATAGGATAGATTTCTTAATTTAAATAAATTTAAGAAAAGGACCATTGAACCTAGGTTTATATTTGAATGTAGTTCAGGTTAACCTAGCCTTAATTACACATATGAATAAGACACATGCTAACGGCCTAACGAATAGGCACATGAGCATGGCATTGCGTATAACTTAGAGGTTAGGAGTTCGAATCTTAGCAAAGGTATGGAAAAGCCTTTTTATTTTTTCAATTGATATACCGCCACATCAAGTATCGTTACGTATCAGGGTTTTACTTTGCCATATGTCTTAACACGTGACAGCCTTGAATTGGCCGACACTGATTTGGCGCCACGTGTCATTATTGAACATATGGCACCCTAGAACTGGACAGCACGGCTAACATAACGTCATGTTGGAATTTTCCTTTTATTTGCTTTCTTTTTCCCTTGATTTCCTCGATTTCCCCAACATTACTTGTGTTTTCTTTCCAAAATGGTGCACTTTATGGGCAATTTTGGTTCCTTATTCTTTGTGATTTCATCAAATTAATAATGAAATCATGAAGCACACTTGGCCTACTATGGATTAAGGTAAAAAACATATCTAAATTCGTACATTTGCGCATTTAAATTGGTGTTGAAAATTAAAAAAAAAACTAAAATTTTGGAAATTTTCATTTAATCCGATTTTAGCTTTCCTTGTTTTCTTAGTTGATTTAGTGTATAAATAAGGGTCTTAGGTTTGTTTCACAATACATACAATCATATATGAGCATTAAAACTCTCACTTGAAATCTCTCTCCCTCTCTTTCACTAGCCATGGCATTCCTTCTCTCTCTAGACTCTCTCTCTTCTCGCTTACAAAACCTCCCTAGCCAGCTCCCCTATAACACGGCAACCGGACCCAACCACTCTCACTCCTGATGATAAGTGTAAATTACTTTATACTTTCAAAGCATGTTTAGGCATATAATTGATCATAAATATGATTTACTTCTATAGATTAAGTATTTAATTTAATAAAATAATAATTTCAGGTAAATCACGAGCAAAAGGAGATACACTAGAATAACAACTTTCAAGTTAGTCACAGCCATGAAGGAGAAGAAATAAGTGTAGCAGCATCAATCACGAGCGTTATAAGGAAGCAATGAAAAATCCACCTTGGTTACACCTTCAATTACGGCCGTGATCAAGAGAAGTTTTGTCAATTCGCTTGTCAATTATGGCCGTGATTGAATAGCAGAAGGACGATCATGGCCATGGTCACGGGAGTGATGAGATTTCATAATACGATGAAGAGTTCATGACCTTAATAACGACCCTGATTGGTGGAGAATAGTTCTTTCCGAGACTATCACGCCCTGAGTCACGGGTGTGATAGGAAGGGGCACAACTATTCTTTTCAATCTTTTCATGTGAATTGGTACATGAGAAACGTCAAGTAGTGCCATGAAGGGGTAAATTCGAGTCTTTTGACGAGGAGAATATAAAAAGCTACTGCAACTAGTAAAAAAGGAGAGGAAGATGTTTTTCTTTTTTTTTTTTTGAGAGAGATCAAATTTTAGGAGAATAGATATTAAGTGGACCAAACACCATCTATAGAGATACACATCCATTCACTCTTTTTGTACCAAGTTATTTGTCGTATAGTTCTAAGTGCTATACTGTATACTATTCGCAAAATTACTCGAGGGAGACAACCGGAGTTCTTTGTTCGTAAATTCATCAAACTTCTTCATTGGAATAAAAGGGGTTTTTTTTTTTTTTTTTTTACTTTTCACTTATTCCATGATTCATTTCTATATAATTATGTTTCACATTAGTTTGTACTATTGTTTCATCATGTATGAGTAATTTTTTAGGACTCGTTACATCATTGGCATGATCAAGTGTTTAAAAAAGTAATTTCTTGACGTTTGTTAATTCCGATGAATTACACTTAATGAATCTAAGTATGGTGTAGTGTACGACATCTACATAGGATAGATTTCAATATAATATATCGAGATACAATTCTATGGAATAAATCTAGCTCATTGAAACAACTTACTCCTGATAATAGAGATAGTATTAGGAAAGTTACTACATTTGTAGGGGAATTGATACATGAACACGACAATAATGCAATCTTAGTTAGCTGTTAATTAGGAATAGATTCCAATATACACAATTAGGATTAGACGTAAGTAGTTCTGAGACGAATACTTATATATTGTAATTTCCCGCAGTTAACAAGTATTAGGATGAAAGATATTTTGGTAAGATGATCCTAATTGATGAAGCAAGTCTGCATTTTAAATGTATTTTCGTAATTGTTCTCATAATCATTGTTTCAATCATTTTAATTTGTGGATTAGTCTAGTTTAGTTAACAATTAAAGTCTTAATAATCAATCACTTAATAAATTTGACTGTTAGACAATAGAAAAATTATTAAGTACTAGCGTTTGAGCTATTTTTCCCAGTGGAGACAACTCTATACTCATCTGTGCAATAAAACGATAGGTACACTTACCTGTCGAACCAAGTTGAGGATAGGATATAGGTTTATAAATTGTAAAACTTGGAAGCTCTGTTTAGAGGTGATCAAGTTTTTTTTTTTTTTTTTGCATCATTGCCGAGGAAAATCGGCATTATCATTAGGAACATTAGGATTCCTGTTCTTCTAGCCTTTATCCTCTTTTTATAATTGTTAGTAGTTTAGTCGAAATACTTGTGCTCATATTTGATCATTTGTTAAATTGCAGTTTTTAACTTGAAGTAACACAACTAAACTAGATGACTTCAATCCTAAAGCCGAGAGAACACTTAGAAGTAACTTAAGGAAAGTTCAAGAATATTTTGAGAAGCAAATTTAACTAATAAAGAAGTAAGAGCATGAGAACTATTGAGATCTAAGATGAATAACCCAGATCAAAATGTCGAGCTACTAGTACGGAATTAGTTCTTAAATTCGAAAGATGGTATCTAAGGTGATCCACCATTGAATTTGGACCCACATCTTGATGTAAATTAGAATGTAGTACAAGAAAGAATCGAGTTAGGAGTAAATTCGCCTATGGCTCTTAGGACAATGTTGGATTATTGTAAGCCTAACCTGGATAGGGCTAGTACTAGTATAGCTAAGCTTAAAGTTCAAGCTAATACGTTTGAAATCAAGCCGAATATTATTCAAATGATCCAGCAATGTGTTCAGTTTAATGGGTTTAGTGATGAAGACCCCAACAACCATTTGTAGCAGTTCTTGGAGATATGTGATACATTCAAGATAGGTGGAGTTTCTAAGGACATTATCAGACTTAAGCTATTTCTGCTTTCACTAAGGTCTAATGCAAAGCAGTGGCTCAACTCTATGTCACGGAATTCCATTAATACTTGGCAAGAAATGGCCGAACTGTTTATGAGAAAATACTTTCCACCCTTAAGGACAGCTAAGCTAAGGGCAGATATTTCTTCTTTCAATCAAATGGATTTAGAGACTTTATATGAAGCATGGGAGAGGTGGAAGGAGTTGTTAAGAAAGTGTCCTCATCATGGTCTTCTCGATTGGAATCAAGTTCAGACATTCTACAATGGAATGAACTACACTAAGCAACTCATAAATGCAGCCGCTGGAGGAAGCCTAAACTACAAGTTACCTGAGCAATGTATTCAATTGTTTGAAGACATGGCCAATAATCATTATCAATGGTCATTTACAAGAGGAAGAGAAAGAAAGTCAGCAGGAAAACATGAATTAGATGCCACTTCCGCTTTAGCAGATAAGGTGGAAGTGTTGATAAGGAAAATTGATAGTCTCTCAATGGGTCAAAACAAAGTTTTAGTAGTTATAGGTTCAGAGTTGACTAGCCCATCTGAGATTGATCACGTGGAGGAAGTTGACTATCTAGGGAACCCGATCAGACCTAGCAATGATCCTTTTAGCAATACTTATAATCCGGGTTGGAGAAATCATCCAAATTTTTGATAAGGTAACAATACCGATCAAGGTTCTAACATACCTCCTCCTAGATTTCACAGACAAGTGCCCTTTCCTCCAGTTAAAACAATGTCCATTGACGAAATGTTAGCTCAGTACATTAAGACCTCTAAGAGCTGCCACCAAGCCACAAAAGCAACCTTAAGAAATCAAGGAGCCTCAATACATAACTTAGAAAATCAGTTGGAGCAGATTTCCAAGATGTTATCCAAAAGAGCTCTTGGATCACTACCGGGTAATATTGAGACAAACCTTAAAGAGCACATTAAGGCTATGACTCTTAGAAGTGGTAAAGAGTTACATACTTTTGAGAGGCTCCAAGACAGTAGAAGAAAAGTTGAGGCTACGAATGGGGATCAGCCAGTGAATAATGAATCACCGGAAGAGAAAGTCCTACCAATAGAGCCAAAAGAATATAAGCTATAATTCCCATACCCTTCTAAACTAAGGAAAGATAAGGATGATGAGCATTATAAGAAGTTTTTGGAACTCTTCAAGTAGTTGCACATCAACTTTCCTTTGGTGGAAGCTCTAAGTCAAATGCTTAAGGACGCAAAATTTTTGAAGGAGTTTCTTTCCAACAAGAGGAAATTAGAGGACCTTTTTACTATTATACTGGCTAGAGAATGCTCTGCAGTTCTCATGAACAAGTTACTTAGGAAACTCAAGGATCCTGGTAGCTTTATTATCCCTTGTTTGATAGGAGATCTTCTAGTAGAAAAGGCATTAGCAAATCTTAGAGCCAGCATCAATTTGATGCCCTATAGTTTGTTCCAGAGATTGAATTTGGGGGAGCCCAAAAGTACTCGAATGAGCATTTAGTTAGCAGACAGATCGATGTGGTTCCCAAGAGGAGTTATGGAAGATGTTTTGATTAAAGTGCATGACTTTATTTTCCCTGCAAATTTTGTAATGCTAGATATGGATGAGGATATTGAGGTCCCATTCATATTAGGAAGACCATTCTTGGAAACTGCAAGTGTTGTGATTGATGCCAAGGATGGAAAGCTGGTCCTACGGTTTAGAAACAAGGAAATGGTGATCAAAATGCCCGACATCTTCTAAAAATCAATGAGCAGTGATCACGAATGCTTTTGCAATTGATTCATTTGACTTTACCGTTTCTAAGTTCTTACAAGATATCTTAAGCAAGGATCCTTTGGAGATATGCTTGACGAAGGGGAATGAGGTACATGAAATGGAAGAAGTGAAAGAGATGATCACTCAGTTGGATGTATGCAGCACATAAGTGAAGAATTTTGGGATTAAAGAGATTGACAGGAGTTTGATTACTCGTATAAAGCCTTCAGTGTAAGAGCCCCTTAGCTTAGAAACAAAATAATTACCACCTTATTTAGAATATGCCTTTCTATCTAAAGATTCTAAGCTATCGATTATCATTTCATCAAGGTTGGATTCTCACCAAAAAGAGAAACTTTTATCAGTTCTTAAAGAATATAAGAAGGCAATTTCTTAGAAGATATCAGACATCCAAGGAATTAGTCCCTCCTTCTATACATATAAAATTTTGTTGGAGGATGGATGTAAATCGATAATGCAACCTCAAAGGAGGCTAAATCCTAACATGAAGGAACTCGTTAAGAAAGAATTAGTGAAGCTTATGGATGCTGGATTCATCTACCCAATATTAGATAGTCCATGCTTGAGTCCGGTTTAGTTAGCTCCAAAGAAGGGTAGCATGACAATAGTAGCAAACAAGAAGAATGAGTTGATACCGATGTGTATTGTGACCAGTTGGAGAGTATGCATTGATTACAGGAAACTTATTGATGTCATAAGGAAATACCATTTCCCACTGCCTTTTATTGGTCAAATGCTAGAGAGATTAGCAGGTCATGAATATTATTGTTTCTTAGATGAGATGTTTGGTTATTTTTAGATTCTGATAACTCTGGAAGATCAAGAGAAGACCACCTTTACTTACCCTTATGATACTTTTGTATACCGTAGAATGCAGTTTGGACTGTGTATCGCACCTACCACTTTTCAGTGTTGTATGATGGTTATTTTTGGAGAGCTAATTAATGATGTGATGGAAGTTTTCATGGACAATTTTTCTGTGTTTGGTAATACATTTAATGGATGCCTTGAAAATTTAAAAAGGGTTTTACAGAGGTGTGAAGAGACAAACCCAGTTCTCAATTGGGAAAAGTGCCATTTTATGGTATAACAAGGCATTGTGTTAAGACACAATATATCAAACAAAGGCATCAAGGTAGATAAGGTAAAGATAGAAGTGATATCAAAGTTACCACTTCTGTCATCTACGAAGGCTGTGAGGAGTTTCTTGCGACATGTTGGATTTTATCGACATTCATTAAGGAATTCACTAAGACAGTGAGGCCATTGACGAAGCTCCTTAAGAAGGGTGTAACGTTTGATTTTAACACCAATTGTTTATAGGATTTTAACGTTTTGAAGGAAAAATTGACCAATGCTTCTATCATGGTAGTTCTTGATTAGACCATGACATTTGAATTAATGTGTGATGTAAGTGATTCAGCAGTAGGAGCAGTATTGGGGTAGAAAAAAGACCGACGCTTTCAACCAATACATTATGCTAGCAAGACACTCACTCCAACTCAGGCGAATTATACCACGACTGAGAAAGAATTGTTAGCAATTGTTTTTGCTTTTGACAAATTTTGACCCTATTTGATTCTCTCAAAAGTGTTTTTTTACACCAATCACTCAGCTTTAAGATACCTTTTTCTCTAAATCTGATGCAAAACAGCGGTTGATCCATTGGGTACTGTTGTTATAAGAATTTGATTTAGAAATAAGGGACAAGAAGGGGGTCGAAAATTTGGCTACTAACCATTTGTCTAAGTTGGATAATCCACATTTGGAAGAATTGGATGAAGGTGACATTGATGATAAATTTCCTAAAGAAAGCTTGTTTTCCTTTTATACAATGGCAACCAATAACATTCCATGGTTTACTAATTTAGCAAATTATTTAGTCAGAAAAGTTTTATTGCAAGATTTGGATCACCACAAGAAAAAGACGTTTTTGTCGGAGTTAAAACATTACTTTTGGGAAGATCTTTTTCTTTTTCGGATGTGTGTTGATCAGATTATCTGACATTATATATCACATGAAGAAGGATAGAAAATTTTGTTCCATTGCCATAGTGGACCAACCGAAGGTCATTATAGTGCAAATAGAACAACTCAGAAAGTATTGGAGGCTAGTTTTTATTAGCCAAATATATTTTGGGACGCTTATGGTTATGTGGTAGCTTGCGATAGGTGCTAAAGATTTGGAAATGTTTCAAAGAATGATGAAATGCCACTGAATTATTTATTGGAATGTGAAGTCTTTGATGTTTGGGGAATAAACTTCATGGGACTATTCTCGAGCTTATATGGTAATAAGTATATTCTTGTTGCAATCGATTATGTATCAAAGTAGGTTGAAGCTCAAGCTTTACCAACAAATGATACTAAGGTGGTAGTAAAATTTTTGAGAAAGTTATTTTCTAGATTTGAAGCACCTCAAGCATTGATTAGTGATAGAGGAACTCACTTTTGCAACAATCAGATTAAGCGAGTCCTTAATAGATATGGGGTACACCATAAGATGACTACTCCTTACCATCCATAGACAAGTTGCCAAGTAAAGGTATCTAATAGGGAGTTGAAAAGGGTTTTGGAGAAGACTGCAACACATAATAGAAAAGATTGGGCGAACAAGCTAGTTGATGCTTTATGGGCATATCGAACTACCTACAAGACTCCAATAGGTACTACTCCTTATCGATTAGTATGTAACAAGGCTTGCTATTTATTGGTAGAGAGTGAGCATAAGGCTTTGAAGATAGTAAATATGGATTATGAAGCAATCAGTAAACATCGGCGTTTCCAACTTAATGAGTTGGACGAGTGGTGTTGGATAGCTTATCAGAACAATCAAATGTATAAGAAGCGAGCTAAACATCTTTGTAATTCCAGAATTAAGCAACCCAAGCAATTCAAGGAGGGTGATTTGGTGTTGTTATATAATTCTAGGCTTAAGTTATTTCCTGGAAAACTTAAGTCTAAGTAGTTAGGTCCATTTTTCGTGAAAAAGGTATTTCCATGTGGAATAGTTGAGGTTGAACATTCAGAAAAGGGGACATTCAAGGTTAATGGACAACAGTTAAAGATATGCCATGGAGAAGTGAATTGGAAGGAAGGGAAGAGTTAAGGCTTCTCCAAGTCAAGGAGTGAAGCTGCATATTCTGGAAACGTTGAGCTCGAGACGTTAAACAAGCCTGTTTTTAGTTATTTATTTATTTTTATTAGACTTTCAATTTCATTTTGCTTGTTTTAAGTACTTTGAGAATTGTGGAGTTTTGATTTTAATTTATGGTTGTTATTATTAGTGGTTTTTGGATTGTTTTAAGAAGGAAAGAGATCATAGAATGATAATCATGGCAAATTAAAGAGAAGAGAATAATTCAATAAGTGTGGTGATGTGGATGGAATTTGGAAGCCCATTACGCATCTTGGCCGTGATAAGGTAAGTATTTGAACTTTTCAAGTAAAACATCCATGAAGGGATTAATCACGACCATGATAAATTAATAGGGCTAATCTACTTATCAATCATGGCCGTAATCAACCTCCTGTAAGAGTTCACACTTCAATCACGTCCGTTATCAATTCCCTAGGAGTTTTTCATAAAATATAAAGGGGATAAGCCGTGATGATTTAAAATTTTTGGGCACTAAGCTTGTCACAGGAGTCATCACGCCTACAACAAAGCTTAAAAAAGGGATCACGGCCCGAGTCACGGCTGTTATCATGTTCCTTTCACCCCACTATATAAGAAATTTCCCTCTCTCTCTCCTCAATTCTCACATTTTAAACTTCCACCCCATGATAAAATACTCTCTACACCTGTCCCTCATGAAAACGTGTACCATTTTGGCACTTACTCTATCACTTTCAACACACTGACACATTTCTAAGGTATGATTTCCCTCTTTTTCCTTTTGTTTTTCTTTATGTATATAGTGACTCGTTTCATGTGAAGTTAGGGTTCATCTGTCTATGTTTGTTGTGATTTGTATTAGTGTTCTTATAGTAGTTTTGAGTTTCTTTTATCATCTTTAGTATAAGTTGATTATTCCTAATGAAAACCTAATTCCTTTGGATAACGGTAGAATCTAGGATTATTGCAAATTGAGCCTAAAGTGATAAATTTGTCTCGTCCTCATACTTATGTTTTGTAGAACTGCATTGCTAGTTGCTATTTTATACTTACATGTAGTAACATTAATTGTGTTTAGTTGAGGAAAGATATCCATCCTTAGTTGATGTTATAACTCCGAGTTGAGTCACGTTGAATTCGTTTATAGTGAGTATATGGAAGTTAAATAAGGTTGATCGGGATCAGTCCATAGATGCATTATGTTCGTAAGCAGCAAGAAGTCGAATTGGGTTTGCTTGAAGTGAAATGTGCTTGAAGTTTAAACTAACAGTTGATATTTGCAGATGGCATCGAAACATTCAACTACTTCTCAGCATAAACGACCAAGAGTTGATAGTCTTCCTTCTCCTCTTCCCTGATGTTTAGACGCTGCAAGTTCCAATTTGTTAGTTGCTCCACCAGTCGATATGACTGATGAGCAAGCAGACAAATTTAAGGAGTTCACCACAAAGAAGACTACTAAGAGACATTATGTGGTGGATTGGGACATTTTAGGGGAGTATGGCTTAAAGATAGCCATGCAACGATTATTAGGGAATGGACCATGGTTGAAGTTGTTTTCGGTGCAAGAAAAGACATATCAATAAACAACCTTAGCTTTTCTCTCATCCTTTAAGATTAAGTAAGAATATATTGGCTCTAAGATGAGCAATGAGGTGGAGTTCTTTACATTTAGAAGGACTTATACCTTTGACATGCTGACATTCATACAGGCAACGAGTTATACACCCGAGCTGAGCTTCAAGATGAGGAGTTTGTTGATTTACCTGTGAGCTTGCCCTGTAGAACTTCAATAACTGAATTTTTGAGAGAAATCTCCAATGAAAACAACTTCAGGGTGAGTAAATCAAAAGCTTCTATCTTAAAGAAGACTAGTGCTCAAGTCTTCTATTATATTCTAGTCAGGACGATCTATGGAAAGCACAAGAGTCTTGGAGCAGCAGGGGAGCATGATTTATTACCTTTATATAGTGTGTTGAAGGGGTTTTCAGCGAATATGTGCATCTTAACAGCATATGGACTTCGCCGGCAGACTTTCGATAAGAGTAAAGGTATATTTGTAGGGGGGCTAATCATTAGGATTCTAAGGAATCTGAGGTTATAGCCTATAAGTAACAGGTCGAGCAACTCTTGTACTGATCCTGAATTGCTTCTAAGAACCCCTTTTAATCAATGGGGTATTGTAAGAGTCTCGAATCCTGATTTGGATATCAAGGACCCTGGAGCTCCTAAGTTTGCACCTCCAACTTCTAGCTTCTCAGTCGGTAATCTAAAGAGATTAGAAACCAAGGTGGCTGAGATTAAGAAAACTTAGAAAGGAATCGTCGAGCACTTGAAGAATATAGCCACCAAAGTGGGAGCTGCTATACCTTCCTGTTTCTCTTGTCCTCAAACTCAGGAGGACATTGGTCCTAATTAAACTTCGATTCCTCTACCAAGGTCAGCTCCCCAAGAAGAAGAAGGAGGAGGAGATGAAGAGTCTAAAGAGGAAGACTCTGGTGATGAGGAGGATGACTCCGACGAAGCTGATAGTGATGATGAAGAAGGCATTAAAGAAGCTCATCAAGCATTAGTTGGACAAGATGCTGAGGATAGGAGTGAGGATGAGTCTTCTGAGGAGGATAAAGACAGGGCGGATGAGGAGACAGCAACCGATGAAGATTGACTTGTTTCTTGTTATTTTCTTTGTTTTCTTTTGATGTGTGTTGTTGGTTTAGGATAATTAGTTCGTTGAGAGCTTACTTTTACTGATGTATATTGTTCAGGAGACTCTTATATCACGAGCTTATCATCTTTTGTGTTGTTTTGTCTTGATGGTCAGGTATATGTTGTTGTTTAAGTTGTCATGGTGTGGAAGTTGTACTCTCTGATCATTTAGGAATCAATGAATTACTTAAACTTCATGTTTCAGGGAAGGCCAATTCTTATTGTTTCTTCATTTTCATATTTCCAGTTATTTCAATTATATGCTTATTTTCTTCTGACATTAAGGACAATGTCTCTCAGTACGTATAGGGAAGGGTAAGTAAATTATGTTTATAAGAAAACTTCTACTTAGTTTGTTTGTTTTAAAGTATGACTTGATTTAATAGATTGTGGATTTGACAAAATATCAAACAATTTGGTGGGTTAATTTTGTGCCTCACTCAATTCTTGTGAACTTAGTTTACTTGATCAAGATTATGGGATAGAATCTCAGTGAATCACACTTGCTTACTATTTAATGAATGAGTTTAGGGGTTAGAAGTGAATCGTAGTCTTTGTTTCAAAGCTAATTGGTTATACTTCTAAATTTTATAAGTAGTATATTTACTTTTCAAGATCATTTAATCTTGAATGAAAAGGGTAAATGAAGGACTTCACTTGTTGATACTTCTTAAGAATCTCTTCAAATTAGATTAAATCGAAGTGTAAGAACTGAATTAGTAAGGGTGGGCTTCGGTCCCTCAGAAGAGTAAAGTCTGACCTTGCTACAATTTTTTGCCTTTATAACTTTATAATAAGAATTTATAAGGATCAAGTTAGTAAGGGCGGGCTTTGGTCCCTTAGAAGAGCAAAGTTTGACTCCGCTGCAGAACTTTGACCTTATAACCAAATTAGTAAGGGTGAGCTTCAGTCCCTCAGAAGGGCGAAGTCTGACTCTGCTGCTTGTAAGCCCTAAAGCCAAGCTAAGTAACCGTAGGATTGAACTTAGAACCCAAGGTTTAGGGTGATCAGTTAAAGGATCCGATCAAACCTAAATTATAAACTATTGAGAGGAATATTAGTAAAACTGACCTCGTAAACTTGAATTTAAGAAAATAAGTAATAAAATAGAAGACTATAAAATTTTCAAATTTTAAGCATAATAAATATTAATTACTGAAAATGCGAAAAGTGTAATGAAATAATTAATAAATTACTAAAGATAGATTATATGTATACTAAAAATTTTGGAATGACTAAAATAATAATTAGGAATATTCACGTGTACCCTACATGTATTTACGTGTAGATAAAAATACGCGTAATTGCCTAAATTAGCCAAAAACTAAGCAAATAATTAAAAAAATTATAAAATAATTATAGAAAAATCAGAAGATGATAAGCTTAATCAAGATCAGGTTGTGGCAGGTTTAGATCAGAAAAAGAAAATCAACCAATAAAATTTGGACAACTTAAAAGCCAAAAATCAAGGAATTTATGTAAAGTCTTGTCAAATTAATGCACATTAATTACAAAAAAAGTCTATAAATAAGGGAAAAATTTCCAGAAGTCATTTGGTCAGTTTAGCATTTGAAAAAAATAAGGGCACTGAAAAAATCGAGAGAAAATCCAGAAAAAAAAGGGGAAAACTGTGCAGATTGGGTATGTGAGCTAAACCCACCACTCACCACCACCACCCTATACTAGAACCACCGCCTGGACCGGCCGACAACCTTGGACCGGGCTTGGATGGCCGGAAAGCTTTGGACCGGTTAGTCTCTTAAATGACCCGATTTTGAATAATTTTGTAAAATTATTTAT
The DNA here is from genome assembly GCA_024138005.1 of Lumnitzera racemosa. Classification (NCBI taxonomy): domain Eukaryota; kingdom Viridiplantae; phylum Streptophyta; class Magnoliopsida; order Myrtales; family Combretaceae; genus Lumnitzera; species Lumnitzera racemosa. The sequence goes on along the minus strand of JAMXBC010000006.1, from coordinate 105,403,847 downwards.
TTTGCCCAGAAAATTATGAAACTTGTTATTCTGAGGTTTTATTGTATGTAGATTTAGGAAAAAATATTGATTTAGTTTAATTACATCTGCAATTATAGGGTTCTTAACAAATTTCTCAAAATCGAGTATGATTAGAACCGAAAATAAATAGACTTAGGAGTGTAGTTTGGAGCTCAAAATTTTTCTATAGGATGCTCATATGATGTAGAACAGTGCTATGAAGCCATTTTTTTAAAATTAATTTTTGAAAATTTTAAGTTAATTTTTAGCCCTAAAATGATGGAAAAATTGCGTGATTTAGGGTTAATTAGGTGATTAAGATGTTAATTACTAATTTAGATCTTAATTAAATGTTTAGGGATGTTAATCTATGATGGGGAACCCTAATCCTAGTCTTTGGAGTATTAAGTATGGTTAATTAGGGAAATTAGGTAAATAATATAAGAAATTAGTAATGTGTGAAATTCTAAATTAATAAATCTAAAAAAATAGAGTTATTTAGATAATATTATAATAGAAATCAGAAAAATAATAAATTTGAAAATGACATTTAATCTTAAGAAAAAGTCTCAAAATGTAAGATTTTTACACATTGGGAATAAATCCGATACCACAATTAGGGTTAGAATGTACCAAATAGTTTAGAATACCAAATTACGACCTAATAGGATATTTGGACACTCGAGCTTAATGTGATTAATTTTACATTAGGATTCGAGCATATTTCAGGCTTAGAAATCAAAGTTTAAAATCTCATTTAGGATTTGAACACCGAAATAGAGTACACAAATCATTAGGACGTAATGGGCATACACGGACAAAAATGAATTAAAATATAACTTAGAATATGAAACCGTAAATTTAAAGTACTAAAAAGACCTATTTGTATTAAAGGACATCTAGAGACAAAATCAGCTTGCGATTAAGGGATCGAGCGATCGAGCAAATCCAAGTAAGTTGGGTTATTGCTTATTGTAATAGAGTACTAGTTCTGTAGTACTCGGAGACTTAGGCTTGTATATGATTGTGATTGTAAGTAGTTTACGCATGTGTTTGATGTATCTGAATTCGTGCTGAATTTGTATTGTGAGTGATTCTGTGACTGATTGAATTGGTATGAAATTATTTGACCACCCTAAACGGAATTTAATATTAATCGACCCCAATTAATTAATAATGTCATGCTTTGCAACCCGTTAGGAGATTATAGGATTCTCCAACCAAATACCGACCCCTTCGAAAGGGATAGCGTAGGATTGCAAAATGGTCCCTTCTTCATCCTTAGTCGAACTAAGTGACAGGAGAAGAGGTCGCGGCGAGGGTGAAGTCAATGGTTCGAAGGTAGTCGCGGGAGGAGCGAGGTCTCCATTACACAAGCTTGGGTTTGGTTGTGAGCTACTGCATAACATGGAAACTCCTTAACTCGGATTGGAGCGGGTGAAATTTCTCTGATTTCAGAACGGACCGAACTACGTTATGCGATGACACTTGATTGTTGCATTGCATAAAAATAATTGTTTGATAACCTTGTTTGTGCTTGTATGCATTCATGAGTCTCCAATTTAACTTACTGAGTTGCAGTTGTTCATACCCTTATAGATCCTTTTGCAGGTTCTGATTTCTGAACACTCAAAGTACTATGCCGCCCTATAATTACACAGAGGTTAGTCTGTTGGAAGCCACGGGTGTGAGGATCAAGTTACTTAGTATAATGTGTACTTAAAGTGACCATGTAATTAGGAATGAAAGACTAGTAATTATTCTATAATATAGTGAACTGTTATGTTATGTAAAACTTCCTGGGAAGCTCTGTGGACTTATATATATATATAATATTGTACATGTTATTAGAAATTTGCACTATTTATCATAATTGTAGTTTAATTGTTAATCGGACTGTTTACTTCAAAGCGAGGAGTCGTCGACGCCTTGTGTAGGTCATGTCTATGGTAGGCACTGTGAGGCCAGTTACTATCATAGAATGGTTTATACGACGGGACTGTTGCGACTCTGCGACTTCGGGGCGTAACACTGCTGATCTTCGGTATTCTTATGAAAAAAAAAACGAATACAATGTGTAAATCATATTGGAGAGATTCAATAAAAGAAGTAGAAATACAAGGGAAAGATGGATGCAATATACTTTTCTTCTAGATTAATGTCCTTAAGAAGTAATTGAAGGTTTCTTATACACTTAAGGAAGTCAATGAAGTATAACCAATTATCATTGATCTATTTGACTTCGTGATTGACTTTGAACCTTTGAAAACCTTTGTTAAAATAGTAAGGGTTAAGTGTGTTTTACTTTGATTAGTATTAGAATATTGTTTTTGTGTTCTAAGAACACAATGGGGTATACACAAAGTTAAGCCACTATGAATGTTTTGTCAATTGTGCAATTAATTGGTTTAAGTGTTTGCTTGAGGACAAGCAAAGCTTAAGTGTGGGGAAATTGATAAGTGTAAATTACTTTACACTTTTAAAGCATATTTAAGCATATAATTGATCATAAATGTGATTTAATTTTATAGATTGGGTACTTAATTGAATAAAATAATGATTTCAGGTAAATCATGAGCAAAGGGAGAAACACTAAAATAACAACTTTCAAGTTAGTCACAACCATGAAAGAGAAGAAATAAGTATAGCAGCATCGATCACAGGCGTTATAAGGAAGTAATGAAGAATCTACCTTAGTTATGCCCTCAATCATGGCCATGATCAAGAGAAGTTTTGTCAATCCGCTTGTCAATCATGGCCGTGTTCGAATAGTAGAAGGATAATCACGGCCATGGTCACGAGCAATGATGAGATTTCATAATACGACAAGGAGTTCACAGCATCAATAACAACCGTGATTAGTGAAGAATAATTCTTTTCGAGACTATCACGTCCCTAATCGCAGCATGATAGGAAGGGGCACAACTATTCCTTTCAACCTTTTCATGTGAATCGCTACATAAGAAACATTAAGTGGTGCCACAAGGGGGTAAATTTGAGTCTTTTGATGAGGAGAATATAAAAAGCTATTTCAATTGGTGTAAAAGGAAAGAAAGATGTTTTTTTTTTTTTTTGAGAGAGATCAAATTTTAGGAGAATAGACATCAAGTAGATCAAATACCATCTATACAGACATACATCCATTTACCCTTTTTGTACCAAGTTATCTATTGTATAGTTCTAAGTGATATATTGTATACTATTCCCGAAATTACTTGAGAGAGATGACAGGAGTTCTTTGTTCGTATATTCATCGGACTTCTTCATTGGAATAAAAGGGTTTTTTTTTTTACTTTTCACTTATTCCACGATTCATTTCTATATAATTATGTTTCATATTAGTTTTAATTATTGTTTCATCATGTGTGAGTAATCTGTTAGGACTTGCTACATCATTAGCATGATCAAGTGTTTAAAAAAGTAATTTCCTGACATTTGTTAATTCCGATGAATTACACTTAATGAATCTAAGTTTGGTGTGATGCACGACATCGACTTAGGACAGATTTCAATAGAATATATTAAGAGATAATTTTATTGAATAGATCTAGCTCATTGGAACAGCTTACTCCTGATAATAGAGATATTATTATGAAAGTTGCTACATTCGTAGGGGAATTGATACATGAACATGACAATAATGCAATCTTAGTTGGCTGTTAATTAGGAAGAGATTCCAATATGCACAATTAGGATTGTAAGTAGTTCTGAGAAGAATACTTATATACTGTAATTTCCCGCATTTAACAAGTATTAGGATGAAAGGTGTTTTGGTAAGATGATGTTAATTGATGAAGCAAGTCTGTATGTTAAGTGTATTTTCACAATTGTTCTCATAATCATTGTTTCAATCATTTTAATTTATGGATCAGTGTAGTTTAGTTAACAATTAGAGTCTTAATAATCAATCACTTAGTAAATTCAACTGTTAGACAATAGGAAAATTATTAAGTATTAGTATTTGAGCCATTTTTCCCAGTGGAGATGACTCTATACTCAACTGTGCTATAAAATAATAGGTACACTTGCCTGTCGAACCGAGTTAAGGATAGGATATAGGTTTATAAATTACAAAACTTAGAAGCTTTGTTTAGAGGCAATCACCTAGCCGTGATACCTAGCCACGTGGCCAAGCACCCACTGTCAAACCCTAACCATCGCAGCTGCCCAATTCACAAACTACCCTGAACCACCGCTCTAAGCCTAAACTAACCCCATGGCCAAACTCCTTGCCACCCTAAACCCTCGACCCAATACCTCTCTTGAACCCAATAGCCAATACCATGACCATAACTCCATCACTGCCGACCACCACACCCAAACAGCTACCCCAAGCTATGCATTAAGCTTGTCCCCCTTATCCCTAATCCAAAATTCACCAAATACCCTTTGCCCATTTGTTTTGGTCGTTAGATCACTTTGAAGGACCTCTTCTAAGTTACTGCAATTAAAGAGAACTTGGAACCGATTCGGATCCGACTGACCCGACCCAACTCGAAATCCGCTCCACGTCCGACCTATGTACCTAATTGCATCCAAAACCTAATTTTTCTTTTTCTTTTTTATTTTATTATTTAGTTAGTTATTTTACATTATTAGCCTTGTTTTTATTTATTTATTTCTTAAGTATTGTATTTATACCAAAGAAGTTCTAAAAAAGAAAAAAGAAAAGGAAAAGAAGTAAGAAAAAAAAAAAGAAAAAGAATAGTTTATTTATTTATTTTTCTAGTTTAGTAGAAATAGATTAAAAAAATAAATAAATAGGTTAGTGGATAAAGAATCTGTCTTATCACTTTGAAAAACATTTTTTTTAATAAGCAAAATAAATCAACTCATATTCAAAATTAAGGCACTTTAGAATTTTTTCAAAAAATAAAAGTTCCAATTTATGACATTTTTTTTTAGAAATGTCCTTAAATAAACCAAATTGGGTTAAGAACATAAATCTAGTGTATTTTCAAATTAAAATAAACCCAACCCATTAAGAGTTTTACAAAAAAGAACTACGCATGTCTAATTTTGAATAGCGGATACGTAGGCTCCTGTGGGGTGACGATAAAAAATAAAATGAAAACTATTTTTCTTTTTATTTTAGATTACTAAAGTTATCTAATTCAATTAAATAATTGAATTATGTTTAGAATTAATGGGTAATTTTTGAGATTAAGATTAAAATTGGTAAGTTAATGGTATTCATAAGGGTTTAAATTTCCTAACCCTCAGATCCAAATTTCTAGTTTTAAAACCATTTTATAAAATTAGTTTTATTGTTAAACTAGTAGCTAAGTTATAACTAAATTTTTTTCTTGACTCTGGTCGGGTAGCAACTCTAAAGTGTTTTCAAGATATAAAAAAAATAATTTTTTTTAAACCCTAGTCAAGGGTTAGTATTAAATGGATATGGTTTAATACTGATTAGTTTAAAAAAGATTAATTTATAAAAGAACCAGGAGGAAAAAACCAGGCTTGACACTTGCAATCCGGTGTTTGGCGTTTGATCTGTAAAATTTAGGACGATTGGTTAAATTGTTCAATTAAGCCCAAATGTTACGACGAAACTCGAAATATTAGTAAAAGTGATTATGTGAATTTGGATTTTAAAAAATAAATAATAAAATAACTAGATATTATAATATTAAATTATATGCATTTACCTATTATTTATCGAAAACGTATAAAATAAGTTTCGATAATTAAAGAATCGATAGAAATAAATTATATGTATACTAAAAATAATAAAATAACTTAAATAATATCTGAAAATATTTATTTGTACTTCTTGATATGTGGTTTTGGATTAGAACTTTTGTCCTGTAAAGAAAGAAAATGCTTTTGGTACTAGGGCTAGTCCGGTGTGGTCACTCCAATGCCTCAGTAAATAAGTGAGTGTAGGAAAAGACCGAGTAAGTAGTGGAGAGTTATCAGATATCTCTTACAGTGTTTTTTCGTTGTATTTATAGGCGAATGCTAAGTGTCCGAAGTAGTAGTTAATTGCATGATTATTGGGATACGTAGAAACTTCTTGATCAAATGTATTTTTGATGTATAAGAATAGTGGTCAGTAATGTAATATAATCGCTTCAGATGATAACTATTCATGCCATTTTCTCTAAATTCAAATCGAGCGTTGATCTATGTTACTCAACTTTAGCCAATAATTGAGTTACTCGTCATATTAGCAGCCAAGTGAATGAAATTCGACTATTAACATTTGCCCCCTAACTCCTGTGGCTAAGAATTCTATATAGGGAGTAAATGCTTTTCAATGGGGTCGAATGGGAGATAAATTCCCAAATGCTAAGTGATCTTGGAAGTTCTTTTGAGTTTCGTTTAGTAGGGTGGATTACATCCTATTTGAAAGGTCGCAATTTTCAATTTTCTCTCTTGTCAAAAGACTAAATGGTGAAAGTATGACAACTGTTACCTTAGTCATAATTACGCTATAGGCCTAATAACTGTCAGATCCTTGATAACCGTTGGATTTCAGTCTTGAAAACACGCATCAATAATCCACACCATTATCTATTGGTGCATTGTTACTTTGACAGAATCATGTTGTGGTTACGAGGGCAAATCATTCATATTTAAGAAATTTTCCAACACTGGAAATAGATTTCACTTCATCTTCATTTGCATTCATAATCTTCCATTCATTTACAACATTTCCTCTTTAATGTGCAAAAAAATCTATAAGATTTATTATAGTCAAAATCGAGTATGGCTCGTAAAGTAATTTGTCGACTTATCATTTTAGATTCTAAAGCCATTGAGAGTAAGGTCATTTCTCTCCCCACTACCCCCCCCCACCCCCCTATAGGAGCGAGATCGCATGCTCCTCGAATAGCTCAGCCATTATTGTAAAGCAGTGGGATAAACTTATTTGGATTAACTCTTTTATAGCAGATACCTATTTCAAGGATAAAGAAGGAAGATCTGTAGCAAGGTATTTGTATAATAATACAATTTATTTCAGTGACTCGCCAGATGGAGTGACCAGTACTACAGACAAAGTTCTAGTTTCAAAATATAATAAATTCTAGCAAGACATTCTAGAAACATAGAATCTTAGGAGGTTGAGAAAGGAGAAGAGGGTATGCTTTCTAAAGGAGTGTAAGTTCCACATCTACTTAAAATATCTCGACTTTAGACTACGCTTTTCGTTTTCAACTTTCGTTAAGAAATTCTTCAACTATTTTCAAGTTGTGTTAAGTATGTTCTCACCAAACACCTGCCGACTTCTCACGGCTTTTGAGATAGTTTGTGAAGAAGTTGAAGTTAGTGCTACACCTAAATTATTTAGGTTTTTTTTTACGATTAGAAGGCAACCCGACAGCTCGTTTTTTGTAGTTATAAGGCACAAATGGAAGTTCATGGACAGTTTAGAGTCCAAGATCCACAAATGGCACAATAAGTTCGTGTCTATTGTTTCATATGAAGAGTTGGATTTGTAGATCCAGTAGAGTGAACCAATCTACACAAAGGAAAAGAAAATCCAGAAGAGGAGGAAAAACAAAATGTTTTTCTAGAATGTTGAAAGAATTACTAGGCGGTATGAAAATGGAGAGCTAATCTTCTCCAAAAAAGAAGGTATGCTCTTAATAAATGGTTGTGCCAAGTAGAGTTACAAGAGGAAAGCTGTTCTCATGTTTTTAGGGAGGAATTTTTAGTCTTTGAGTATTTCTCGACACGAAAAATGTAGGTTCTTTCTTATTCCTCACTTTAGTATTAATGCATTTAGTTTGTATTGCAAATATTGGTGCTAGTGAAGTAAACCTTGCTAAGTTGTTAGCCTAAGTGAAGGTCAAGAAATTAAAAGCTGATAAGCGTGCAGCCTCCACAGTTGCTGCAACTCGGCTGACTGCAGTAAAAAAGGCAATAAATAGGGCTCGACAAAACAAGTAGCTAACTAAAAGAAGACCTCCCATCTAGACGAGAAGTAATAAGGGAGTAATAAACCTAGGTTTATTGAGGTTGTACGAGTTAAGACACTTCTAGCCAAAAACATTCCTGTTATTGTAGAGCTAAGGGAAGGTAACTAAGAAATCTAATCCCGAAATAAGGCCAAAGTCACCACTATAGATATCGCAAAAGGGTCCTTGCTCCCAGTGGAGGTTGTACCAAGTATAAACAAAAAAAGTGCGAAAGAACTCATCAACCAACCTCCTGCTAAGAGGTCTAAAAAACTAGACAAAAGGGTGAAAGAAGCTATGCGAAACAAGGCTCTCGACATTAGTAGTGCCAATTTGTCCCTAAAACAAAGGTCAGCGAATACTTCATCTCGTGCTAGAGCCACAACATCCTGAACACCAACTCGGCCTTGGGTGACAGGATAAAATCCTCAACCTTAATGGAAGGAGTTATTCTCCCCTAGGATAAGGAGATTGCGAAGAAATATGTCGATAGGGTCAGCAGTTGTAATAAGGTGTATATTGTAGCCAAGTATCAATTAAATCCTTTCAATTGTTAAGCGTGTTTAATTGCTAACACTCTTGTTTGTTGATAGATCAATAGCTACGTCCTAACGACCTTGGACAAAGCTGATAAGGAGATGAAAAAGGTAATAATAGTAATGATTTTTATATATTTAGTTAGGTGGTTAGAAAAATTGATCATTCCGTATGGACTTGTTGTATAAAATTGAGGATGCGTACAACTCCTCAAAAGCTCAAACTATGGCCGTCAAAAACACGAGGATAAGGGTTGAGATGGAGGTTAGAAAGTGTCAGGATGAACTTGTTGCAGAGAAATTAGCACACTCTTTAGTTGTCAATGAAGTCTTAAGCCTTAAGGGCAAAGTTGATGAGTAATATAAGGAGGTCAAGGACTTGATGGAGGAGTTGCAGAAAAAGAAGGAAGAATGCTAGGGTTTGGGTCGAACATTCAACTCTATGAGTGATGAGGAAGACAAGCTCAAGATGAAGATAAAGGATCTAGAGACCAATAACTCCGTATTAAAAAGCTGTATAGCTAAATTAGAGTAGGTAACGGGGAAAGGGCCATCTGTTGAAGAGACACTTAAAATTGTGACTCCCATTCGACAATATGAGCGATTGCTATGAAAGAAGCTGTTGAAGGGGGTTTAAGCGGCAAGAGAAGAGATCCTTAAGTTTTACCCCAAATATGATCTGTTGTGCTTGGATTTTGTCGATGTTGATGATAAAGCCAACAATTGTAACGAAGAAGATGCCAAGGATTTAGGTGCTGAGATTCATATGTCAAGTGATAACGAAGGTCGTGCCAAGGATCCTAGAGATGATGAAGATTGTTTGTCTAAGGATATCCCTTTTGTACACAAAGAGAAATCCACCTATTCCTAAACTCTTAGCATCGGAAAGGAGATATGCTCCAATAAGGCTCCATCCTCTAATCAACAAAATGCCTCTGATCAATCCAAGAATAAGTCATAGGATCGTTTGTCTTATAGTTAGTTTGTCTTCTATATAGACTGTATTAGGCCGAATGGCCAAATATTTATAATTGTATTTGCGATGAATCTTACCCATTTCTTCGTGTAAATTTAGTTCCAACACATTTTATTTCATGCACTTTATCGTTTCCATGCACGCTTTATTTCACATGCCACGTTTCCTCTTACGTGTTTTATTTTACATGTTATATTTATCGACATGTCTTACTTTACATGCAATATTTCCTCAACATATTTTATTTTGCATGCCTAATTTTTTCAGCATGTTTTATTTTATACACCTAATTAGAGCATCTTATAGACATTATCTGCTAATCATTCAAGATGTAGACTACCCGTTTTACTCGAAGTTCATTATTTGGCTTTTCAATAGATTTATGAAGTTCGTTAACCACGATAAGTATGAACTTATACTTGTTTGTTCACTATGTAGTTTGAATTTATTCACTTGTCAATCATAAAAAGATTGAGAAACAAATCGAAGCTTTAACTTCGACTATAATTGTCTTCAAGAACAAGTAGGCTGTTGCCTTATAAAACAAACGGAAGTGCATAATATCAAGGAAATTAATTGAAATAAAGTTTCAAGTTCTTGGCATTCCATGCGTATAGGATAATGGTACCATCTAATCTTTCCAGTCAATAGGGCCCCTTGCCATCAACTTTCCAAATCCTAACAGGATCTTCCCAGTTTGTGTCGAGCTTCCCTTATTTTTCTCACACATCAATTACTTCCTGCTTTCAGCAAACCAAATCCCCAAGTTGAAAAACCTTATGTTTCACCTTTTGATTATAATACCTAGTTGCCCTATGCTGATATATTGTAACCCTTACTCTTGCAACATCTTTGATTTCTTCAATCGTATCCAAATTTTTCGTCAAACCAATGTGATTGATCATCACGTCAAAATTTTATGTTCACAATTTGAGCAAATCCAATTCAATTGGCAAAACTGCTTTCGTACCAATGCTAACTTGAAGGGAGGTTTCCCCTGTTGCGGTCCACTGGGTAGTTTAATATACCTATAAGACAGTTGGCAAATCATCAGCTTATTTTTCTTTAACTTGATTAACCTTCCTCCTTAAGCTGTGCAAAATGATCTTATTAACAACTTCAACTTGCCCGTTAGTTTGAGGGTAAGCTATAGATATATAATTTAAGTAAATGTCGTCTTTCTCACAAAATGGTCAGAATCTGTTGTTGTCAAATTGTGGTCTATTGTCTATGATTATCATAAATGGGACTCTAAACCTTGATATTATAGAATTGAAAATAAATGCCTCAACTTTATATTCGATGATCCTTGCTAATGCCTTTACCTTCGCCCATTTTGTGAAATAATCCACAACAACAATAATAAATTATCGCTGGGCTGTAGACTTTGGAAAGGGTCAGAGTATATCTAATCCCCCTAAGTAGAGGGCTAAGTTCTAGATAAGTAACATAGTTCAATAAAAGGCGCATGACTTAGTGCCTCATGCTTTTGGTATTGCAAACAATGCCAAATAACAGTTCTTATATCTTCATTCATGGTAAGCCAATAACAGCTAAGTCGTAATGCATGGATATACAATGTCTATGCTTTCACATAGTTGCTGCATATACTGTCATATAGTTAAGATAACACTTGTTGGGCATCTTTTAAAGGAAGGCATCGAAGATAAGGTTAGGAAATGCTACATTTATACAATTGATTATCTATCAGTGTATAATTTGCAGCTTGATAAACTAAATCTTTGAACGTCTTTCTTATCATTAGGGAGGACACCATCTCTCAAATAATCTACAAAGGAATCCATCGAAGACTTCTCTCTTGGGCAAGGGGCCAATTCGTAGCTCTACAAAACAATTGATAAACTCGTGTGAAAGAAACTCAATAAAGAGTTTATCATTCATATATGGAAATGCCATACTGGCTAACTTTGATAGTTTGTCGGTAGTAATGTTCTTACTCCTTAATATTTTATGGATAGAAAATTATTGAAATTCTTTTGTGAACATTCGTACTATCAATAAGTACTTGCTCATTTCCTTTTCCTTCGCCACATAACTTACTTTGACTTAATTCGTAACAAGCTGTGAATCAAAGAAAACTTCAAGTTTCTCGACACTAACTTTCTTTGTAAGCTTGAGTCCGACTACCATAGCTTCATATTTCGCTTCATTATTGTTAGTTGGGAATCCAAATTTCAAGGCATAATTAACCTTAACATTATAGGGTCCTTATAGAATAAAGCCTGTACCACTTCCTTCTCTAGTAGAAGAACCATCCACATAAAAATACCATATGGGTTTCTTGGAAATCTCCAAGTTGTCTTCCTCATCAATGAACTTTGCCAAAAAATCCACCAACACTTGAGCTTTTAATGTCATTCTGGGTTTGTATTGTAGACTATAGACACTCAGCTCCAAGGCATATTCCATCATCCTCTCGAAAGAGTTTTGGCTATTGCAATGCCTACTGTAAAGGTTAATTAGTGAGGACTACAATTTGATAAGCTTCAAAATACGGTTTCAATTTCCTTGCTAAGAGAACCATTGCTAATACAAACTTCTCAATTTTTGTGTATCGATGTTCCAGTCCTTGCAGGATATGACTTACGTAACAAAATAGTCGATGCTCCTTACCATTAATTTGGACCAACATAGAAGAAAGCACTTGGCAGCTGACTGATAGGTACAAATACAAATTTTCTCCTAAAATAGGTATCGAAAGTATTGGGGATGACACGGAGAATTCTTTAAGTCCATCGAATGCCCTTTCATAATCATCTATCCATTTGAACTCTTTCGGATTCTGTAAAATTTTAAAGAATTCAACGCATTTATTTGTGCTTCTCAACACAAACTAGTTAAGGGCGGCTATTTGCTCGGTGAGTTCCTATACCTCCTTGATAGTACGAGAAGATTTTATGTTTATTATCACATCAATCTTTCTCAGGTTGGCTTCAATGCCACGCCAAGTGATCATGTACCTTAAAAACTTTCCTGAAGTAGTGCCAAAGATGCACTTTTGTGGATTGAGCTTCATGTTGTATCTCCTCAGAGTAGTGAATGTCTCCTCAAGATCAGCAAGATGTCAATCTTCTGTTACACTTTTCACAATTATGTTGTTAACATATACTTTGACATTCCAATGGATCTGGGGTTTGAACACCATAGTGACAAGCCTTTGATAGGTTGCATTTGCATTTTTTAGCCTAAAAGGCATCACTGTATAATAATATGTCCCAAAATTAGTGACAAATGATGTGTGAACTTTGTTTTCCTTGGCAATTTTGATTTGGTTATAGCCAAAAAAAGCATCCATAAAAGAAAGTAACGCATGTCCAGCTGTTAAATCAACTGTCTAATCAATTTTTGGTAATGGAAAGCAATCTTTCAGATAGGCCTTGTTAAGATCTACAAAGTTTATGCACATGCGCCATTTTCCGTTAGACTTCTTGACTGGTACACAGTTACCTAGCCAAGGCAGATAAGGCTCTTCCTAAATAAATTTCGCCTTCAAGAGTTTTTGAACTTCTTCCGCTATGGCCTCCTGCTTCTCAGGGGCAAAATGCCTTTTCTTTTGTTGGATTACTTTCGTACTTGGATCAATTTGGAGCTTATATACTATAACGTCTCTTGGGATACCCAGCATATCCAAAGGGGATCATGAAAAAACATTGGCATTATCTTATAAGAAGTTAATTAGACTTTGACGAATTTATGCCAACAAGGGTTTCCCTATCTTGGTCGTTTTTCCAATGTCACTTCCTAAAGAAATTTCCTTTGTTTCATTCTCAGTATTGTCTATGTCGATTGACTTTCCTTCTGAATAAGTTTCTACTTGAAAAAATTCTTTACACCTTAAAGCCCTCATGGACAAAGACCTTGTTAATTGTTGATCCCCTTTACAAACACTAACTCTCGTAAGAGTAGGGAATTTGGCTTTGAGATGAGCAGTTGAAGGGATGAGGTTAAATAAGTGTTGACATAGTCGACCCATGATCATATTGTATGGGGAACAACATTTGATGAGAAGAAAATCCACTTTATCTTCTGCAACATGCTCGTAATCTCTAATCTGGATGGGTAAAGAGGTTACTCTAGTTACTCGAACGGGTTGATTATCAAAGGCATACAAATCATAGTTGTAAGTTCTCAATTGTACTTTGATCTTTGGCCTCATCTGATTAAAAGCATATTGAAAAATAATATCTACCAAATTTCTAGTGTCAACGAGAATTTTCTTAACTTCGAAGTTGGCAATTCTCGCACTAACGATAAGTGCATCATCATACAGCCTCTATATGCCTTCAAAATCTTCCTCCGCGAAACAAATTGTATTATCAATTTTGACCTTCTTACTCTGAATATTGCAAACATAATTTATGGCGTTAGTTAGACTCGAGGAACTTAACCGGCTTATAGCAGAAGATTCACTGACAATGGTGTTAATTATCCCATTGGGTGCTCTACTAGTACTCTTGTCTCTTGCATCTTTCCTAGCAATAGCTAGCTAAGTGAAATTCTCTTAGTCTTCACATCTCCTTTTGGATGGTCACTCAATATTCTCAACATCATGCATAAGAAACTTACGCAAGTGCCCTCGCTGGATTGCATCATCAATCGCATTCTCGAGTTGGATGCATTTATCTATGTTATGGCATTTGTCACAATAGAAATCGCCGTATTTGTTAGAATTTTGTCTTAAAGGGTTTCCCCTTATCCTCTCTAGCCATTACAACACGCCTCTCTATCAACGTACCATCGTTAATATGTCTAAAATTGAACGATTAACTGGTATGTAGGATAAATATGTCAAAATTCATGGTCTCTTTTTCTTGGCATTGGGACTTTGATCATCCTTTGCCCCAAGTCGATCTTTTGCACTTCTCCTCTTGTCATTTTTCCTGTCTCCTTTATTTTGATCGGCTTCCCACCAAGCCTTTATATTGTCTTTTTGTCAGAAGTAGGATGTAGTTTTGGCTTTGAACTCAGCAAAAGTTCTCGGCTTATTCTTAGCGAGAGACTTAAAAAAGTCTCCATAGGGCTTAACACCATCATATATCTTTTATAGTATTTCTTCCTCATATTTATAAGTAAATGCTAAGTGTTTGAAGCAGCAGTTGATTACATGATTATCGGGACACATGGAAACTTCTCGATCAGACGTATTGTTGAAGTATAGGAATAGTAGACAGTTATGTAATATTACCGTACCGGATGATAATTGTTTACGCCATTTTTCTTAAATTCAATTAGAGCGTTGATCTATGTTACTCAACATTGGTTGAGAATCAAGTTACTCGTCATATTAGCAACCAAGTGGCTGAGTAAATGAAATTCAACTATTAAAAGTACCATATATGTATTTATGTATAAATAAAAATATGCGAAATTATTAAAAATACGCAAAATTACTTAAAATACTAGAAATATGCTATAATAATGCAAATTAATTAAGGAAAAATATAGAAAAGTGTGAAAATGTCCAACAAAGTGGCGTGTCATGGTGAAGATAAAAGAAGGGAAATTAACCAATAAAAATAAGCCAAATAGAAAGTGAAAAAGTAAGAGATAAGGGACACTTTGTAAGAAAAAAAATTGCGAGGAAAATCCTAAACCCTACCATAAATTTAGCAACCACATATCAAACTTTATTTTGATCATTTGAAAACAAAATAAAAAATAAAAAAATTAAGAGAGCTTAAGAAGAGATGAGAGAGTATTTTTACATAAGAATAACAAAATAGTATACAATTAGGGCTTATAAAGGGAACCTACATTTGACGATCACTTAAAGAGGAACGGTCACCACCACCAAATAGTGGACCCTACACCTGAAGCTTCCGACAATGGTGGAGCTACTACTAGTGGCTGGAAGCCTTTCAATCAATGAGTTTTAATTTCCCTTCCAAAATTGTTTAATTTATTAAAAATATCAAATATACATAGAAAATTATGAAATTTGGTATTCTGAAATATTATTACATGTAAATTTAGGAAAAATTATTAATTTGATGAAATTAAGGCTTGGGATATAATGCTCTTGAGAAATAATTAAACTCGAGCTAGTTTTTTATATTAAAATAAATAACCTTGATAGTGTTGTTTTGAGCCAAATTTTTTTTTAAAGACTATTTAAGATATATATTATAGTAATATGAAGAGTTTTTCTTAAATTTAATTTTCTAAATTTTTACTTAATTGTTAAGCCCTAAAATCATTCATAAAAGGCAATATTTAGACTTAATTTTATAATTTAATGTTAATTTAGTAAAAATTCTTATTTAGTATGTAATTAGGTGTTTTAGGTTGTTAATTGTTGATGTAGTATTTAGAGTGTTAGAAGTATATATTATGTATATTATGTGATAAATAATGGGTAAATGGGTCTAAATAAGCTAATTTTGTGATTTAGGGTAAATTATGTATAAATTCTAATTTAGGATATAATTAGATATGTTGATATGTTATTGGATGATGAAGGATAATATATGTAGTAATAGAAGTGTTAAATATGTAGTATAAGTATATAATATGTAACAATACATAATATGAGTATATAAAAACTTAATGGGTAGAAAATATTAGGTAAAAATTTATAGTATTATAATATTAGGAGTACAATAAGAATTTGATTTGGATTATGAATTTAGGAAATTATGTGAAAAATATAGATTATTCTTACATCGGGAGTTAATTTGGTAATTAAATTAAAATTAATAAGAGTAAATTACTTTACGCTTTCAAGATATATTTGAGCATAAATTGACCATAATTGTGTTTATTTCTTAAGTTTTTGGTACTTAATTATGTAATGTATTAATTTCAAATGAATCAAGAATAAGGAATTGAAGTTTACACAAGAATAATAAGTTTTAAGGTAATCACGACCTTGAGGAGAAGAAAACCTTGAAGTAAAACCAAGATACACTCCATCATGGGCATGATAATGAAAGATTGGAATAGCCAGCACTGATCACACCCTTCATCATGGGCGTGATTGAGAAAGTTTTGTTAATCCCGCTATCAATTATATCTGTGATTATATAGTAGGAGGATGATTACTCCCTTGATTATGAGCGTGATTAGAGGTGATGAAGTGATGGAGAGTTCATGTTCGTAGTCACGGCTGTGATTGGTGTAGAATCTTATTTTCTAAGACTATCACTCCCCGAGTCATAAGCGTAATAAGAGTAGACATGACTATTTCTCTTTAACTTTTTCACAAGAACCAGTACGTGAAACATGTCTTAACATCAGGCGGTGTCTTAAAGTGATATATTTTCAAGTTCTTTGATGAGTCAAGTATAAATAGACCACAACTTTTAGACAAAAGGGAAAGAGAATTTACAACAAAACCAACATCATCAAGAAACACAACAGATCATCAAACTCCATTAAGTATCTCATTTGTGTTCTTAGTGTAATGGAAACGTAACGTGAGTTTGTATATCATTCTTCACTAAATTGTGGAGAATTGTGAAGAATCTTGAAGAATCTAGTGTTTGTGCATTGTTGTATCAAGATTCTTCAAGTTAATAAAAAGGGTTTTCCTTCTTATCTCTTCTTCTATATGTGTTATGTTTTACTTTGTTTTTCATATTTATCTATGTTCATTCTTTGTCTATCATGCGTGAGTAATGATTTAGGGTTTATGAAGTCATTTTAACATGACTGTACTTTGATTTATTATTATTCCTCATAATTACGAATTTTTGGTAATTAAAACTTCATACAAGTTGAGATAATGTAGTGCACGATACAATCTTACAGTAGATCTCAATGGAATACATTGAGAAATGATTCCATTGAGTGGATCTTAGTCACTAGAACGAATTATTTCTGCTAATAGAGATATTTTTAGAAAGTTTGTTGCATGTTTAGGGAATTCAAGGATTTAGTAAACTTTTCATGCAATCTTAACTTATCCATTCTTTCAGAAGAGATTCTAAGGAACGCAATTAGGGTTAGAATTGAGTAATTTTGAGAAGAATAATCATAAATAGAGAATTCCTGCAGATAAGTAATTGTTAGGATATATAGTTTATAATTCATGTTAATTTGATGAAATAAACTTGTTTTGTAATTTGTTGTTTCCGTGTTATAATCTTATTGTTGTGTTTTCTTGGTGTAATAGTAGAATTAGTATAGTTTAGTTGTAGAAATTAATTTAATTACTTTGTTGATCAATCTATTTGCTAGTTAATAGGAAGAATAATAAGTACTAGTGCTTGAATTTGTTCTCAGTGAAGATAACCCTATACTTATTTTGTACTAACAAACGATAATATACTTGCCTATTTAATCGAGTAAAGGATAACATATAGGAGTTAAATTGTAAGACTCGATAGCTTTAGTTAGACGTGATCAAGAATATAGTGTACTGTGCTGATCAAAATACTAGTTCGAAGTTAAAACAGAGATTTAGAATACCTAAGTATAATTAGAAGAATTTCACATATTAGTTTAAGAGGAATTCCTAGGGTTTTCAAATAAAAACAGTAATCAGAAGTTAAAACAAAACTTGATTCAAAAAATGATTTAGAAATTGAATCAGAAATTAATTTACAACTAGTTTGACTATAGGAGATATATAATTTGAATAATTGAGTAAAATTATAATCTTAAACGAAAAAATAATGGTTTAAAGCTTACATGTATATACATACATATATATAAGTGGTTATGTTAAAATATAGATCATTCTTGGATCAGAATCTAATTCAGATGCAGAATTAGGATTAATATAAGTATATTAGATAATTAGTCAAAAACCTAAACCAAAGGTTATACTCATCAAATAAACCATAAGGAAAAGGTTAAAAGGAATTTAAAAGACTTATAAACAAAGGGTAATAAAAAGAAAAAAGGTAAACTAAAACCTAATTCAGAAGTTGAAATTGCAATCAGAATAAAAAGCAAATTCAAAACCGAGTTGAACAAGAGAAGTAATTCTAACAGACTTAGACCTAAATCACTAAATATAAGAAGATCATAAACTAAAGATAATCATAATATAAATTACAAAATAAAACTTATCTATGGTAGTTATGTGGAAACTAAAATAACATTTGTGTTATAGGGATAATTAGTGATAGTTTGTGCGAGTCACACTTCGAGTGAACAAGTGAAAAGTCCAGGTAAGTTGAGATTAATATATTATTGTATTTTGGAGTACTAATTTGTAGTACTTAGAGGCTTGAGATTGTACTTAATTGTAGTTGTTAGATAGTTGACTGTGTACATGCCTATAAGTACATGTTTTTAAGTTTGATGATATGATTTTGGTTGATATTTATATAATTTGTTTGAAATGATTAAACGCCTTAAACTAGACCTAACTAATTATACGACTTGTAAGTCTAAAATGGACCTACATAGCAACTCGGTAGGGTAAATGTTTAGAGTTTTTTAGCCAAATACTGACCTCTTCGAAAAGGGTAGCATTAAATAGTATAATGGATCTCTTCTTCATCCTTAGTTAAATTAAGTGACAAGAGAGAGGTCGTGGCAAGAGTAAAGTCAATGGTTCAAGAGTAGTCACGGGAAGAGTGGTGTCTCCATTGTACAAGCCTGGGTTTGGTTGTGAGCTATTGAAATGTGTGCTAAACTCCTCAACTTGGATTAGAGAGGATGTAATTTGTTTAATCTCATGACGGACCGGATAATATCGTGCTATGGTATCTACTTATGCATGTATTGCATCTAACTAATTTGGTTGACAACCCTGTTTGTGTTTAATGTATAGTTTTAAGTCTTCATCCCAACTTATTGAGTGATTGATTACTTACATCTCTATAAATGTTGTTACATGTGTTAGCTAAGAAGCGGTCATATAACTATCTTGAAGCTAGCAGCTACTAGATCCTACAGAGTGAGGATATAAAACTGTAGATCAATTACACTCTTAAGTTTGGATTTTATCTTTAAAAGTTTTTTCATATTAATTTATGTATTACTTAAGTAGATTATGATGAAACTACTAAATCTTGTAAACATATTCGGGTTATTTTAGTATAAATATGGATTTTTCATGATTTCATAGGTAAATAACATGTTTAATTTATAAATTGTTTATTTTAAAATGAGATAGTCGTAAATGCCTTATGTAAATCAGGTCTAAGATAGTAGCTATAAGGTCAATTTCTATTCTAGAATGATTTGTATAGCAGGATTGTTACGACTCTGTCGCTTCAGGATGTGACAGTCATGCCGACGCCAAACTACTCTAAACTTCCTAAGCTGATGCATGAGTGCATTGTAGACGAGCTATACAATGCCTATCCGAGTTGACTTAGTTGAGAGTAAGCGCAATCCAAAGCTACCAAGCTGTGTTATGTAGGAACTGATAAAGTATTGTTGAGATTATTCACTTATGTTAAGCTATCCATTTTCTAGGAGTTGGTCATATCGTTTACTTAGGTCAAATTAAGTGTGTCGTATTGACCATGTCTAATTATTGAGTTGTTGGTGTTAGGTAAGTTCACTAATGTAGGTTTAGTTCATTAAAGGAGTAATTGACTTGATCGGTGATTAATTCTTATGATATGGCAACAAGGAAATTTTATTTTGATGGAAGACTTCAACATAACATTATATTAATTCGAGTTAGTAATTATCCTATGAATTTTATCTCTAAAGCTATGGTTGGGAGGTTCTGCCATGCAACTATTGATTACCTGAGTCTATATGAATTTTCCTATAATGACAAGGTGATTCAAATTACCAAGCAAGCAAAAATAGCCTTCTCTTTTGATAAATTCCAAGATCAAGTTTTATGCACTATTGTTGATATTGATGATTGCTATATGTGTTGAGGAAATCCATGGATGTTAAGTTATGATATACGTTATCACTCATTAAGGCATGCTTATTCCTTTTATCATAAAAGGTGAGTTGTGATGCCTTACAACCCTCAAGCAAGAATCGAAAAAAGTTTAAGAGCTGTCAAGATTTTCACAATAAGGTAGAGAGCTAAAATACCAACTTATAAAGAGCATGATAGTGAAGTAAACGTAGTTGTCTTACCTTCCAAGACATCTTAGGAAGACTGGGTTGGATCATAACCTATCACCTATGTTTCCGATCTGATTTCATTACCGACCATACATGTTATTGAAGATAATCCCAGCTACTATTACATCTATATTTAACCTATTAGACTCTTTTGTCATGATCCATTGATAGGATTGTGGGGAATTTGTGAAAGCTATAATAGTCTTGTGCCTACGAGATACTATAAATTACTTGTTGGTATTTATTGTGGTCATGGTGATGGATATTCATATTGGGGTTGTGTTGTGCTCCTACTTGGAAATCTTATATTAGAAGTGTTAAAAATATATCACTGGAGAGAGGAAGAATTGAGTTATGGAAGAATTGAAGAGGTGGAAATGGATGAGGTAGAGAAATGGGTTGAGACCTTACATGTTCAGGTAACCTAAGATCTTAGCATGATACTTACGCCATAAATTGTGCTACTCCCTATGATTGATGGTTATTGGGATTACTTGAACATAGTTGATCAGATACATGATGAGTAGAAAAAAAGGGCTTCAATGAAGAGTTTAGTAAACTTTGCCCATGATTAATGGAAGGAGCCCAAGATGATGCCATCATTGATCATGGACTCGAGCTATCTTTATTTCACTCTTTTTGGTTTTTGCAGGTTTGTATTTGAACTTAGTGGATTTTGAAGTAAGCGGATCCTAAGTTTCGGGTTGAAACTTTTTCAAGGGAAGGTGATGATGGGTTCTAGGAGATAGACAAAGCAAGCATGAACTTCCATGTTGTCCTCTTTGCTCTACTATTGTGTTCTGCTATGCTTTGCTCACTATGCTCTACTGCTCTACTCTATTCAGCTGAGTCTGCTCACTTAGGATGGCGGAACTTCAAGTTAACCCAAGGTAGCTTATCAACTTAGTTCTATGGTTCATTACCCACACAGCTCATCCATCTACTTAGTTATAGTTTCCCATTAGGATTACTTACTTGTGTTTTATTTACTAGATTACTCTTATATTTTTTTTTTAGTAACCTATGATTTTAATTGCAATACGAAGAATAAAGGGTTTGAATCCCATTACAATAAGCAAAGTAGGTTAATAGGGAGGGTTAGGTTACCATATCTTAAATCAAAACCATAAGTAGCCTCCTATGACGTTTACCATCATATCAATCACCAACGATTTGCAATATACATATAGCATACTATTTGTGAGTCTTATACCTTCATATAACACTTATTGTAGCTTATTCCCATTATTGCTAACCTAACTCAATGTAGCTATCCCCTATCTTAGATATAGAGCCACCTAAGATGGCCCAAGTGCTTAACTATCATATCATCTCAGTATTAAGGCCACAATCATAACCCAGTTAAAGGGCATTATCCATCAACTAGAAACAACCATACATAAGCGCTTATGCGCGCTTAATTAACTACATATGAATTAAATCCAATTTATTAATTAGCAAGCACTTGAATAAAATGTTAATGAAATAAAGTAAAAGGTACGCACAATGAGATTGGTTTCAAGTATTAGCTCTTTCTTTTTATTTAGTAGATTATGAGTCTAGTAATTGCTATAAATTTTTTGTTTTCTTTTATAAGTTCTACAATCTTGCTTCATATTTATTAGAAATTTTATTTTCATATTATAAAACCCCCTTCTTAGTTAAAAATCTTTCATATTCTATTTTATTTCTTATTCCTTTTATTCTCTTATCAATAATGTTTATTACTTTCACTTCTTACTCTATAAATAACAAATTCCTCTTAAAATTGAAAAGAAGAAAAACAAAAAAAAGGTTCCTCCAAAAACCTTTTTTTATAGCTATGAGAAAACATTTTTTAGTTTTACACTTAGTGTGGAAATATGATAATTTTCTTCATAAATTATGGAATATAACCCAAAATAAAGAGAAAGATCTCTTGAAAATATACAATTACTACCGCATACTTAAAAATCCTTGAAATTAACTCAAAAGTCTAACTAAGAAGATTAGTTGTCTCTAAACTTGAAAATTGTATAATATGCACTAAGAAGTAATCATTAACATTTCATTATCAATTTACAATTCCATATAATCATTTTCTCAATCTATATAATAATTTCTATAGTTAGCATTAAGTACTTTTTCATTTAATAAGACACTTAGCTTAATTGAGGATAGATACTTGATTTAATTAAATAAAACAAGAGCTATAGTTAGATAGAATAAGAGGTATACTTATGCAAGATATTGGTTATACTATTAAAAAAAAAGAATTGTATTTTAAATAAAATAGTAATTATACTTAAAGTCTGATCCATAACTAAGTATGTCCAATTTAGTTTTAAAATAAAAATGGCTTAACTTATATTAGTTAGTCAAATAAGTTCTTCTTCTTCTTCTTATTATTATGGTTGGTTCAATTGAGCGAGCTGATTCAATTAGCTTAATGAATCGATTGAACTAATTCACTTGGTTTTGTTCACTTATATTTTTATATTATTAATATTTTTCCTATTTTTTTATTTATTATTTGTTATTATATTTTCACTTTTATCAGTATTGAATTTTTTTTAAGCCAATAATTATTAACTAAAATAAAATTATTTTCACATTTTAGCCATAAACACCAATTTTCCAAGTTATAGCCTCTTAAGAAGATCAAATTAAGTTCAGTTAAAGAAGTTGATTCATATCTTTGATTAAAATCATCTTGTTTATTGTATATGATATAAGGGATTTGATGACCATGATGAATAAACGAAGATATAATTAATTATAATTATAATTATAATTATATTTTAAATCCCATAATAAAACCTTTTTCTTTTTCTTTTCACTATTATTATCCTCTTAGGAAGGTCAAACACGTGTTTTGCTATGAATACATTGAAGAATCTTAAGAATACGTGATGGGCACTTGAAAATATTTGACTTATGTAAGAATATTCAAAAATTTTAAAAAATTATAACTTAATAACATAATATTGATGAACCAAACAAATTTAAAATAATCAAAACCATTCCATATTAATAACCCATTAAATATCTACAAAAACATGTCAAGAACACATTAATAATTCATCATTAAGTTCATCATATTTAAACATTTTATAGGAAAATTTCTAGTAAATTTGTTAAGCTTCAACGAACTTGAAAGCCCGGCAGGTTTTCAATAATTAGAAGCGAAGATGGATAAGAAGTTCTCTAGATAGTTCCTAAAACTATTTTGACATAATAATGAAACCCTAAGTAAATGAATTGAACTTGAAACGTTAAACTAAAACCTTAGAGGGAGCAAAACCTCAAGACCCTAGCTGTACAAGTAAAACCTTAAAAACTCTAATACTCAAGAAACCTTATAACAATAATAAAATCCTAAAAACATTGCTGACCCCCAATTGAATGACCAAATACCCTAACATGATAAATAAACCTTAATCATAAAGTTAAATTGATCATTAAAAGTAATCAAACTAACCGATCACCTAAAACCCAAAATTCTAAGTATGTACGCAAATTAAATAACTATAAATGGACTCAAACCCTAAGGAAACCCTAGGTATACGTATAAGACACTTAGACTATCTAAAGTGTAGAAACAAAACAAGACAAAACCCTAAACATGCCTTAACTACACTTAGCTAACCTAATTATGCCTAATTACTGTTAATTACCCTAAACAAACCTTAATTCATAACCAACCTTCATTATATCTTAATTAACAACAAGTCAAACATAATTAAGGAGTAAGGGACAATGTATTAATGGGCATAAAAATATCATGTACTATTAGGGGATAAGATCTTTCTCATTTAGGCAAAAAGGCAAATTGGTAAATTGGTGCAATGGTCTTAAGAGAGACCATATACGCCCTACCCAAATTGTCTAATCTTGTGACCCTTATTCCTTTGGAGTTACGCAGGCCATCCCTCTCTCCTTCACTCATTTTTCTTGTTTCAAAAACCCTAAACACTTTCTAAAGTCTTTCACAAAAAAAAATCTTCATTTTCACTTAAAAACACCTTCTACTCTTCCACTACACACTTTACTGCCCTGCGGCCATACTCCATTAAATCCACCACAACTAAGTCCTATGCCACAATCACTCTCTCCTTTAGTTGGTTGATACATAAACATACTCGTACATACATACAAACTCACCACATACATACATTCAAGTAGGTAATCCACACCTAACTTGGGTAAATGCTAAGTTGAACTTCTTCTCGTTTTTTCCCTTAAGATTCATGATAGTTCCTTAAATTTTAGACCCTTATATTACTATGTACATGCTTAACTTAGTGTTTTAAGAGTATAATGAAAGCTAGGTTAGAACAAGGCATGAATTGGACTAGATAGTTTAAGTAGTAACATTAATATGTAATGTAAGTTGATAGTTAGTAAGTTTTAGTGAGGAATCATCAAAAGGAGCCCCATAACCCTTATTTCAAGTGTATGCCGCCACCTTCATTAGGGAATTTCAAATGCTTTTTCTTCATATTTGATAAATATGCAATGAAGATACGGGAAGAAGTACTAAAACATGTAGTATGTGAGATGTATAATGGAAACCCCCAAAAACCCACCTTAAACGCCACTTACATGATGGATTAAAATGTATAAATTTTAATTTATTAGCTTAATAACTTAATTATTTAGTATTAGGTATGGCTTAGGACTTGATTAACCAAGTTAAGCAGGCTAATGATGAGTTGGGACCCTAAACTAGCCTAGTTAGTGATTAAAGACTAAAAAATGGTATTAAGGACAATTTTAATGATCATGACCAAATCTGTAAGGTTGAATAAAATGGACTAAACTTAGGGTCAAAGTTGGGCTTAAGTCCAAAAAGATAAGTGGGATTGGGTTTGAAGCTCTAAAGTGCAAGTTAGGCCTAAAAAGCCCCAAATGACCTAAGTTTGAAGCCCAAATAAATGAGTGACTAGATCTAAATCCCATATTTAAAGGCTTAAAATAAGTTATTAAAGAGGCCTACTAAACCTTAAGGCCTATCTAAGACATCATCTATGGGCCCCTTAATGAGTTGAAGCCCTAAACTTAAGAAAGAGCTCGTTTAAACCCATTAAAGCAACATCAAGGCCTAAGATAAAAATTTAAAGTGATTAGGTAGAGAAAGCCCACTTAAAATACATTAAAGGAATCACAAAGTATTAAGTGTAAGACCTAAGATCAAAAGCTAGGCTCAAAGCTCAAAGCCCAAAATTAGGCTTAAGCCTTAAAGCAACCAAACTTACCCTTTTGGGCCTATGAACTTATAAGGCCCAAATTGAAACCTTGTTCATCTAAACATTCAGAAATGACCTCTCCAAATGAAAGAACACTTGAAAATGATGAAAAACGACTATAATGAAAAATGGATTTAAAATGAAGAAACTATACCTAAAATACGAAAATAATTAAAATGAGAATCTATAGCAAAAAAGCGTAGATAGTTAGTATAAGTAAGATACTTATATATTTTAAATGTACTCTTCAGGTGACAAAGACTCTAAGTTTGATGCAATTGAGGATTATTAGGATTGTTAGATTTCATGGCTAAGTGAGTATACTAAACTTGTCTTATCTTGCTTATGGTTATTGTATAAAGCATTATTTAATTACATATATGCAAGAAATGAATTTGCTTAGGGTTGGGATTATATGCATGTGCTTGATTTAGATGTATCTGCTTGCTAAGAGACGATAATATATTTGAATTACAAATTAGATGCTACATAAGTAAATATGGCTTTACATCGTCTATCATATATATTTGATTGGTCACCTGTAAACCGGAAAACTAACTACTCGACCTTGATAAAAATCGGCCATGCATTGTACACTTATGCATTATTAGTACAGGGTGTTAGCATTATGTAGTAAAGCGAGAGATTATGCATCTTAGATTTAGTATTAATTCGTACGACGTACTTGTGTAACATATTCTTGCCTTGACCTTTAGGATATACTTGGCTTTGGAGAGTGCCACCCTCTACTTGAGGCCGAACAGTATTTATTGCTTTGGGTTTACTAAGAAAGAGATGACATGCTTAGACGATAAATGTAGAGAACTAGACCCTAACATGCCTGAATACTTCTTAACCCAAGCAATAATAGGTGTAATACCGTGCTTTGCAGAGTCACCGGTAGGTTGTTTATGATGTTGCATTCCATATGCTTGTATGTATTGCATATGAGTATTAATTCACTTACATGTTTCTTGTTTGTTGGTAGGATAGGAAGATTACTTACTAAGCAATTATAGCTTACCCCCTTATAGTTTGTTGTTATAACATGATCTTTGGTTAGTGTCAAACCATAGGATGCTTAAGGTTAGTATTACTAGCTTAGGGATGGTTAGTAAAAAAAACGAAGAGAGCATGAGTGGTCGCTTAAATGTTATTTGAACTTTCTAAATTTATTTACATCTTCTAGTGTGTTTAGTAATATGGACTACTGGTACTATTTTATTTCGGGTCAACATGGTTTAAGTTAGGAGAAACCTGGAACCCTTATGTTTACTTTATGTTATGTTAGATTTAGATATTATAGTTTAACTTACATTAAATGCTTCGTTATTACTTAATATTGATCTTTGGGTGGAAATCGGGATTGTGAGGCTCACTGTGTAGTGTACTGAAGGTTCCTGATCAAGAATGGTGCTTGATTTTAGATCTTTCCGTATTACATAGTGATACTGTCATGACTTAACTGCCCCTTTAGGTTGTGATAGAACTAATTCAGCATAAACTTTAATTCACAATTATAGTTTACTTAAATCATCAACTAGAACATTCTTTATACGTAACCTTAACTAGCTAAAATCAATTACTAACATACTCATAAACATATTAAATACTAAAATTCATCTTAACATATTCATACTCATATCATTTAAGTTACCAAAACATTGGCATTTGTTATTCATGATCATAATATATTCATTTGTAACTCAAAATCATTCTCATTCAACATATAGTCATATATCATAATCATTAAATTAACTGAAATTTGAATAATTTTACAAGATCAAGATCAAAATTAAACTCTTTACCACACATATAGCTCATTGGCTAATATTTGCCATACAAAAACCTAAATTCAATCCATTAATCTTAACCTTGTCTATTATCATTCACATGTTATAGCTTAAATCCACTCAATAATTATGTGAAAATTCTAATTATATTACTAAATTGGCTTAATAAGTAGCATGAGCATCCATTAAACCATACATGTCCAATTTCCAATTCAAGCATCAATTGATGGCTCAAACTACACTCTATAGATCAATATAATATATATTAGTGATATGATATGTATTAGTTAAGAAAAATAGCAATTGAACAAAACAAACACCCATCACTTTCATAAGTAGTATAACATTATGTGACCTAGTCATATGCACTCTACTTCAATTAGCAACCACTCAAAGTCCCTAAATAAGTAATCCATATAGGTCTAAACAACCAAATGCTCAATCTACTAAAATTAACCTAGAGAATAAGGTAACTTACCTTGATTAGAAGCTTTCTCATGCTTCTAAACTTGAATTATGTCTTGAATAATTCCTTGTATAAAACATTGAAAAGTGATTAAATCTGTGCTTATACTAAACTTAAATTGAAATAAAAGATTAGATGTTATGAAATTAGATAAATTAGCTAATCTAGCATCTTCTTTAGCACTTAAAATCTCTAAAGATTAATTAAATTGATCCACTTGAAGAACAAATGATTCCCTAGGTTGCAATGGGTAGCTTGAATTTTTAGAAGTTGAAAGGGATTGTTTCTAGATATTTCTAAATATGATATCAAGCCTATTTAACTAGTCATCCATTTTCGTGCTTAGTTACTTATATCAGGTTTTTGCTATATTTTCCTACTTAACAAGTGTAAGGCTATGGACTTTTGGTAATCAACCACTTACCCTCCTAAAATATATTAAATTACTCAAAAGCGTTCAAAAACCTATATGTAAACTAGGTTATTGCTTAATCCATTCCCTTTATAATAAGAACTCATGCAAGCAACTTACTAGAGCACTCATATCAATTTTAACTATAATTAAGATTATTTTAGTACATTAATATTTACTTACTCTTATATAGGGCTTATGCAATTTAATTCTAAAGCACCTAAAATTCCCTTCTCACTTCAATTACCTAAAGCTCCATTTTAAATACATAGATTCTTTTTATTATGTTTATAATTTTACACATTAACTTGAGATATTTCAAAATCCTTTGTTAATTTTGAATTTCGTTGCTTATAAGTGTTTCGATTGAACTTAAAAAGAAATCTATATTATGGTTTAATTTTAAACAATACGGTTAAGATTGAGGTGAAATTTATTATATCACATTTGATATGTGGGAATAGAATTGGAATGGAATCACATTCCATTCTCTTTTGTATGTTTGGTAATACATTAGATGGCATAATCATAATTCCTTACGATAAGTGATTTGGACTTCAAATGGAAATTTGGTTTTACCTTTAAGAATGTGGAACCACTACTTCATTCTACCTATAAAGCGCTGTTAAACCTGTGTAGACCCTTATGGTTCAATACAGTTCAATCTGAATCGATTATAAAATCGGTTTAATCCAAACTTGATCTAACCTCAGTTATACTACAATTAAACCAAATTTTATCTCTTTAACTATTAATCCTCTTATATGTCTAGATCAATCACTTGAATTAGATTTGACAACATTATTTGCATAAAGTTTTATTAATTAAAATTACTTATTTAACATTTGATCTAATTATTATAATTAATAATTAAGTGTATTTTAGACAAATATTACTATATATCTCTTTCATTCTATTTCATTGCATAGACAATGAACCATTCTGATCTAGACTATTTCTTTCCTATCAAATATGATATTAAAGGCAATTTTATAGCATTACTTACTTTTTATATATTTTCATCAATTTCTCTCTATTTTCTTGAAAAGAAACTATTTAAACTTTCTAATTGGAACATTTCTACAACTTCTTTTTCATGTTTCCATATTTGGATATATCCTAAAAGGTGAAACTAAAGAAAATTGATGAAAGTGAACAATGAAAGTGGACACAAAAGAAAAGAATGAGTGAATAATTTCCAATTTGTAATCCATTCTATTCCTCTTTAAAAAGAGGATGAGAATGAAACACAGTAATAAGATTATCCTTCATCAAAATAAAATAGTAATGATTTTTTCAAGAATTAACTTTATTTCTCTTCTTATTCTTCTTTTTTTTTTCACTATAAACTAATCAAATAAAGAAAAATTTCTTCTAAGACTTCTTTTTTTTTTTTTTAATTTTCATTCCTACTACCCTTATCCCATAGATTTTTAACCATCCATATCCCTTTTACAAAAAGCTACATACATTATTTCGCCTGCACTTAAATACTCACATATAATTTTTCAATTGCACCTTTGTAGTATTAATATTGGCTTTTGACGGGATGGATACGGACACGTTGAAATTACCTCCAAACATGGTGGATTTTTTTATCATTTTATTTATTTTTTTACAAAATTGATATTATTATTAATTTAATTTTTTAATTTTATATTTATTAAATTTTATTATTAAACTATTTATATTTTTAATAATTTAAATTAAATTAATAATAAATTAATATTTAGATAATTATGAGATCGATCCAATAAAAATAAAAAATAAAAAACCTTTCAACTTTTTTTTCCCCTTTTGATTTCCATTCACCAAATTCTCGACAGCCAAATGTGCTGTTAAAATTACACGAGGTACTCCTTGCGCTGCAACCCATGGCAAGACCCAAAAACCGCTAACCAAGCAAGAAGAAGCAAATGGGAAAGCGAGAGAAGAAGCCGAAGCACCGGCAAAGACGATCCTATAAAGATGCCTCACACTACCTTCAAGACGACGAAGATGCCTTTGACCATCGAAACTTCTGTCTTCCTTCAAACCCGTCTCTTTCCGACCAAGAACAACAAGAAAATGAAGAAGAAGAAGAAGTGGAAAATGATGACGAAGCCGAAGAACAAGAAGCCCAAACTCCATCAATGAACATTCCTTCTAAGTTTCTTCTCTACCAACAATCTGTACAGGTATGCTTGGTACAAACATTTGTGTTTTCTTTTGCTTATTTTCATGGTTTCTTGTTTTGTCGAGTAATTTGTTCAAACAGGTGCTATGCATTGTGCTGTTTACTTTAAGGTAATTCGGAAGCGAAGAAATGACAAATCTTTAGAGTAACCTTTATGATATATGTAAAGATTTACGAGTTTGGAGGTCAACTACCATAATCTGCCAAGTAAAGTAACCTTCATTTTGAGAAGTGTGAGTTTTTCAAACGAGCAGTAGGGTTTATCTGGCAATTCAACTTCAAAAACATGGATAATGGAGGGAAAGGAATGATTTAAGTACACTTTGTGTTACCGTGGCACTTGTTAGCTGGTCAAAGCGCTTTCTTTTTTCTTTCTTCTTCTTCTTTTTTGGGTGGTTAGTGCGTATCGCCCTGCTCAAAAGTTTCATTTTTAGTCTTCGAAATAGTGCCTTGGGGGATCCTCTTTAAACTGGGTACTATAGAAAATTATAGAGCTTTCGTGGCTAGGTGTATTGGTTTGCTTGGAGAGCTTCATCGTTAGAAGTTATACATGTATCTCATAACTGTCTGTCTGTTCAGTTGGTACTTTCTGAGATTCAAGATATGATTTTTACTTCCATTTTCAGCAACCTGCATCTGAGCTTTGTTAATCTTCAGAATGTGTGATGCTGAAATTATTAGTGAATACTGCATTATTAATTAAGCAGATGTACTAACTAGGTTGGTTGTTGAAGGTGATTGAAAGCTGACAGTAGGGATTGTTGGCTGCTCTAAATAGAGGATGTTCTTATTTAAATGGTCAGATGAGAAAAATAATATATATTTGGAAACCGGTGACACTTTTCTCACTTTTTGTATGATTTCATACGAAAATTGTTTTTCATTCATTAATTTATTTTTAATTTTTGGACCTGGGAAACACTTTTTGCGAAATAAACCATTAAATTTACATCCATTATGATTACCCAAAGAAATTACATGTTTGCTACGAGAGAATGGGTAATATAGAGGTCAGTTAGTGCAGATTAATTGATTTGAATTTCATTTGTTTTCGTATTTGTCCTAGTGAATGATTTGTTTGGAAGAAAAGGAAAAGAAAAAGAAAGGAAAAGGAACAGGAACATGAAATGAAATAAGAAGGCTTAATGGTTCCTTTTCATTCTTTACAGCATCATTATGCATTGAGTTCACATTGCATCCAATAAGAAGATTTAGTTGTTATTGTTGCTTGTTCAGGGTAATTGATAAGTTCTTTTCTGAATGCAGGAACCGAAGGGAGATATAAGTTATTTGCAGAAATTTTTTCTTCTATATATTGATGGAAGGCAACCCTTTCATCTCCAGGAAGATTTCTGTGGCACAGCTCTTCTGAGGTATGCAATTTTGATAAATGCCTTTCTTTCGCAAGTGGAAATTCGTGTTGATCAAACATCTTAGTCAAACGTTCTCAGCCAATCGAATTCAGACAAGTTGCTTTTTAGAGAGGGAATTCAGCGTCCATTATTCATTTGACATGCATGAAGGTCCTGCAAGCTGGTGATTAATTTAGCTCTAACAACATTACTGCAAAATGTTTCCCCTTTACTAATTGCCATATAACCAGCTCTTCTATAGAAAAGGGGTCAGTGATGTCAGCAGTCAGGCATGAGAATGTGAAGCTCTTATTGAATAATTGTATATTTATCGGTAGCTGCTATTGCACCAAGCCCAGCCATGCTTCCATGACAAGGAAAATAAGCTACAAGAATTTGATTTTGACTGATTTACTAATGTTTTAAATATACATTATCTTGGTATTCTGGTGGAGGATTTGTAATTTTGATGTTTGTGTTAAGACCTGACTTCCTCATTTTCATGCCATGTGTAAAAAAAAAAGACAGAAAGAAAAACAGGCGAAACCTAACTAGTTCGGCCAAAACAAAAGACAGAGAGAAAAAAAGGAAAAAAAAAAAAACTAACTAGTTAGGAGTTTGAAAGCTTAGCATTCAATGACATGGTCCTGATATGGATCCTGATTGCTCTGATACGAATTTGGTATTGATCTCGAAATTAGGGTTTGATAAAAATGGTAAAAGATGGTATTTAAATGGTGTTTTAGGATACATGAAATAACTGGAAAAGAAAAAGTCATGGACGAATCAATATTGGATATAATGCACCAATCTTAAATGGATTGGGTTTAAATAAATCAATGATTCATATGACGCACAATTGATAAAACGATTTAGGGTAGTAGATAGATGCCGAGACACACGGAATCTAAATAACATGGTTTGCTAAATTCTATAATAAACTAATAAGGATTCAGGGAATCAAGAAAGATGCTGCTCTCATTATTCTAAATTAGGAGAAATCTAGCTCACCAAGTCTGTAACAATAAAAAAAATGTTTAACAATAACTCAAAGCTCAATTCATTAAGTGATTATTCTATTAAACGTAACCTATTTATAAGCTAAATAAAACGTAGCATTCTAGGAAACAACTTAAAGAAACCATATTAATAACCTAATAAAATAGGAGATACATGATAACGGAAACCATAAAATAGGAAAATAACAAATTAGGAAACTAAAATATAGAAACTAATTATGGAGAATGAAAAGGAAAACTTAACTAGGGAAAAAAATTAAAAATAACACAAAGTGGCCTCTTGGACCATGGTTTGAAGGCTTGATTGACGGTGAATTGGTCAATCGCCTAGTGGACCACCCTTTGTTTCTAATTCAAGTCGAAATCCTGCTCGGCCTCCCTATTCTGCCACTCTCAAGTGACCTTCCAGTTCTTATGTTGCTTGATTTTGCTTCTAGACTTGTCCTGGACAATTATGGCGCCCCTTACATCTTGTTTTAAAACATGATTCATATCATTATCATGGGGCTAGAAAAGATTCGTTCTCAAATCTTGATTCTTCTAGACACTAGGATTTTGTCCTTGCTTCTTCTGATAAAATGACTTCCCAAGGCAAGTAAATAAGCTCCTTATGCCCTTTGTCTTCTTGACAAATGTTTGTTTTTATTGTTGTTCCTCTTGTGGGCTTATAGTAAAATACACAAAAGTATGGCTGCTCTCCTTATAGTATAAGTGTTTCTATACCCATCATTCATTGCATGCTTATCATACTGCCAGGGGTTTGCTGAAACCTAATGGATAACATTTATGGGAGCTACATCACAAACAATTTTGTCTATATAACCAACAATAGATGGAGTACTACCTGCATGTGAACGCACACAACCCCTCAATTATTCAACCAATGTAGACTGTAGGGTTTTGGATCTTAAGTAGTAGTTTGCAACCCATCTTCCCAACAAAATCTCGAGAAAGAACCTTGGCACAATTGTCCCCATCCGTGAACCATCTAACGAGTTTTACCTCGTACCAAATGTTGAGTATGGAAAAGATTTTCTCTTTACCTTGGATCTTTCTCAATTTGTGTACATGGAATTTCTTGGACTAATGTCTTTATGGCCTCTACATTCTTAAAGCCTCAATTGTTTCTTTAGCAATCTCAATTGCTGTAGGCTTCTATAGAGTCTATGCAACATCTTTCTTTTCATATTCATGTTCAACCTTGGTTGTAGTTCTCTTGATTTCACAATTGTCCTTTTCAGATTCGACCTTAACAACCTCCACTACCTTCTTGGTTTCTCTTTGGTTGAAACCTTTTGATAATTCTCCATTCTCATTTTGTTTTGGATCGAACAGCTATATTTTTCAATGGGCTTTAAAACCAACTGTTTCATCACAGCTCTCAAGGTTGTATTCATCTCTTGACATTGCTCTACTTCTCACAAAGGTGGCAGCCATCACACATGGGCATCAACTTCCAATCACCCAATGACACATAGGCCAACCACAAGTAATCGTAGAACCTTTAACTAGCCAACAATCGATCAAATGATATGATTCCAAGGCTTATCAAAATCAATTGATGAATGATTTTGGGATTTCGGGACTTAGTATATATAAAAGGGATATTTTTATATGTTTCGGGTATTTTTACGGTAAAATAAAATGACATGTATGGATTAATGCTAGATATTATGCACTAAAAATGGAAACGAACTAACTTTTGCAAATTTGTACCTAAAAAAAAAACGAATTGTTTTTAAAATTAAATGAACGATTGATATTATGTACAATCATTCGAGTCATGGGTGTTTAAAAACATCAATATGACACAGTTTCTAATAAACTGCTTTGTCACAATGTAAGATAGATGAATAAGGACTTGATATGAATAAGAGGAATTCTCAATACTCAACAATAGACTCAAAGTCTCATGACAGTAATGTCTGTCAGTAACTCAAATTTAACTCATTAATTGATTATTCTATTACAACTATAAACTAAATGAAACCTAGCATTATAGGAAACAACTTGAAAGGAAACATATTAATAAGCTAACAAATTAGAAAGTAAATGATAAAGGACAATATGAAATAGGAAAATAACAAATTAGGAAACTAAAACATGGAAACTAATCATGGAGGATAAAAGGGAAAACTTAACAAGGGAAAAAAAAGCTTGAAAATAAAACAAAGTCGTTCGTTGGATCATGGCAATGAAGCCTGATTGACTGTGGGCCAGTTGACCTTCCTTCATCTCTTCTCCAGGTTGACCTTCTGGTTGGTCTTTTCCTAATTGACCGTTTTCAGGTAACCTTTCAGTCTTCCAAGTGCTTAATTTTGTATTTTGGGCTTGTCTTTGACCACTCAATTGCCTATTACATCCTATCTTGGAACATGACTCATCAAGTTATGTCTTACTGAAATAATTGGCTGACAGTCAATAAACATGGAGTAAATTATTGTCCATTCACTTATCTATGCAGCCTTATATCCTATACACATTTTTTATGGACAGCTCAGAGTGGGTGCGCACTGATCCAAGGCGAACTGCTGTTGGACTGGATCTAGACCTTGAGGCATTGAACTGGTCTATGGAAAACAATGTACGCAAACTTGGGCTTGATGGATGCTCCAGGATCTCCCTCTTTCATGGAAATGTTCTTCAACCACATGAAGCAAATCTTGTCAACTCTGAGCCTGAAGAGCTGATAAGAAATATCAATTTAAGTGAGTGCCAAGAGGGTTACAGATCTGATAGGGTAGACTCTTCAGAACCCTCTGCTAATGTTAGGCTGCTCAGGATAAATTCTAAAGAACTGCCTGGAAGGGACATTGTGTGTGCTTTTAACTACAGTTGCTGCTGTCTTCACAAGCGCAAAGACCTTGTTTTGTATTTCAAGCATGTTCTCAGTGTCTTGTCTAAAGCTGGTGGTATCTTCGTGATGGATTTGTACGGGGGGACATCTTCAGAATGCAAGTTGAGGCTCCAGAGGAAATTTACCAATTTCACGGTAAATTTTTATACTTAAAACCATTCATGGTACTGTTAGAAACAACAAATTTCAAGCTTCTAATGCTGAAGCACACCCTCCAAAATTAGTCATACTAGTCTGCCAATTATTCTCATTTAAAATGAATAACCACGTAGATGGATAGATAGGGATCTCGTTCATTTTCTTTTTTCTGAAAAATAGATCAGTTCATTGTTTGGGGTTTCTGCCTGTCTTCTTCCCCTGCCGTAGGCCCGTAACCTATCTTTTCTTGCTTTCTGTTATATTTCTATTTTTTTTTACTTTACTAATCATTAAAATGGATAATGAATGTGGAAGGTGGATTTTAATTTTAAACCCATCTCCTGGCCTTCCCTTTTTATTTACCTGAAAAGAAGATATATTATTTAAATTCATTCATTGTCTTAGAGTTTTAAAAACCTGTACCTGACGTTATATGCCTTTCCAATATGCAGTATACCTGGGAACAAGCTGAATTTGACATGGTTGAGCGCAAAACCCGGATTAGCCTCCATTTTCATTTACAAAAGCATCAGAAGAAGTTGCGCCATGCCTTTTCTTACAGCTGGAGGCTGTTAGTATTTCTTTCCTGCCCCACATTCTTTGCTGGTCATTCTTATATATTCAGACTAGGAATATCAGACACATCCATTTGACTCTTTTTTCTTTTCCCCCCTTTTTCCAAGACTATATTTCCGTAGCTTTTGGTTTCTGGAAAACATCAAATCCTGTTCTCTTCGTCTGTGCAGTTGGTCATTGCCTGAGATCAAAGATTGCTTAGAGGAGGCTGGATTTCGTTCTGTGCATTTTTGGCTTTGTAAGATGCCTGATAGTGACGATATTAAGACCACTGTGGGATTTGGTGTGGGACGTAATGCAACATATGAAGAGGTTAAAAGTTTTCAGCAATCTGATTCTTGGAATGCCTATGTTGTAGGTGTTGCTAAGTAATCCTCCACGATACCTCATTAGATAGCTTTGAATTATTGCTTCCACTCAAAATGTTTTGGAAAGATTGGATATCTGCATTCCATCTCTCTCTTCTCCTGCCTATGCATTTTTTGTTCGGCAACAATGCTTGCAGGATACTGGATTTCCTTTCCACTATCATCAAATGTGGTTAAGGGTTTTGGTTAAATCTCTGATGCAGTTTGAAGGTGCAAAAGAAAGAATTCTTCAATCAATGGACCTTCAATGCATAGGTTCAAGTATAATGTGGCCTTTTGTATGAAAATGGACCTTCAATTCTCTAGTGCTGAGTTGATGCCTCCACACTATATGCCCTGATTGGAGAAGCCTAGATCACCATTGTCTCTATAGAATAGCAAATGTTACAGAACCACCTCATATCCAGCTTTTACAATTGAACCAGCAAATTTATTTATGGCTAGGGGGTCCATAGATGATGCTATGATTGCGAACTCCATAAATAAACACTATCCGGTTAAAGCCAAGTGAACAGTTTTTCCTCTCAAAATGCAATGTTGAGAGTAGTTCAAATTGTGCATCCTATATTCATCTTTTTGTATGTGGAAGAGAACCAGGCTGCTTTTCCATTAATGGGCATATTTCTGGTCTGGAGATTTCTCACTCCAAAATCTAGTCAGAACTTTGCTTCCGATGAGAATGATTTCAGCATTCCTACCTCCAATTTTCCTATCCGGTGCGGTGGCAGCGATTTCGTTCCAAGTCAGTACAAAAATTAGCTTTATGTAACATTGCTTTTATGATTTAGCAAGAAAACAGTTTTACAAGGAATTGAATTTGCAAAAGGAAAAGAAGAAAAGGACCGTAAGCGTGAACCAAGGCATGAAGCCAAAGGAAGAAAAGAGATAAACCAGGGGTTCGAGAAGGCATGAAGCCAAAGGAAGAAAAGAGGTAAACCAGGGGTTCGAGGGAACCACGATTAGGGACAATGCCTGTGATCCCAACCGTAGATGTCTACAACATAAGAAAACCCTTCCATTTTCATAAATTCAACTCATTTGACTTGTCCCTTTGATAAATTCGGTTAACTCTTCATATACTTCAATCATTCATGGATGATGACAATCGAGTATCCAAGTATTCAGAATCCTAGACCCTGCTATTATAGAAATTCTAACATGATCTAGCCATTTAAAAACTTAGGATTTAGGTCCATTGGAGCATCCCAATGTGAGGATCTTAGTACAAGAACCAATAATAACAACCTCTTTTTGAGGTTCTTAAGGGATGGTCAAGGAATTAAAAAAGTAAACTTTATTATTATTATTTTAGTGTTATGTTAATTTAAATTTATGTATTATACGCTTTGAAAATAATGTAAATAAATATTAAGAACTTTTATGAAGTAATATACGAATAAAGTGGAAAAGGTTCCTTGGAAAATAGGTCCATAATTTGTTGATATCGTATCTAGGGATTTTAAACGGTTTTTTTTTTTTTTTAGATGGGGATGCTCTTAGAGCATGTTAATAAAGGGGTTCTTAAAGTATCTTTTCATCTAAATACTCCTCCACTTTATTAATATGTATTTCAAGTAAAGGTTCTTCATCTTTATATAATTAGTTCTTAGATCTCAATCATTTTTTTTTTAAGATGCATAAAAAATGTTTTGTAGAATTTTATAATATGAAAAGTTATTTTATCAGCATCACATATTACAATAATAATATGTTGGTTGGTATGAATAAAAAATAAAATATTGGACAAGTGAAATGATAAAAAAGGTTAATAATTAAGATAAAAATTATACTAATTTACAGTATTTTTACGATAGGGAATTGGCTCAATTTGAGCCGTTGTAGGCAAATGTCACTTTTTAGCAACAAAGTAAAAAAAAAAAAACCAAATAAATAAAATAATCAAAAGACTAAATAAAAAAAAACTAATTAAACAACTATTTAATATACTTTTTTTTGGTAACTTACTATTTAATATACTAAATAAATAGAAAAGACCAATTAAAAAGCTAATTAAATGGCAAAGATTGGTGTTGTACAACATCATGCTCTTTGGAATGTTGGGCTTAATATTGGACATATAAATGCAATTCAAAAGCAGCAAAATATTAAAAAAAAAAAATTTAACAATGCTTTACACATTGGTCACATAGTCATCTACATTAGAAAAAGTAAAGTGGAGAATTGATTTTTTATAAGTTAAGCATAATGATAAATAGAGAGAGAGAGGTGCTTAGCATTAGTGTTTGTATCAAGCACCCTTTTATTTATAAACATGCATGTTAGGTTCTTAAAAGCAGTGTTAAGAATGCCACGTCAATATTTCAAACACTCTTTTATTTAAATGCTACTTCACTTTATAAAAGTGTGCTTTTAAGTAAAAATTCTTCTATCTTTATTTAATTATTTCATGAGTTCTAACTATTTCTTTTTTCTTTTTTTAAACAATGCATAAAATGTGTTTTGTAGCATTTTATAGTATGAAAAATTATTTTATCAATATCACATATAATAATAATAATAATAATAATAATAATAATAATAATAATATGTTGGTTAGTACGAATAGGAAATTGAACAAGTGAAATAATAAAAAAAAATAGGTTAATAATTAGGATAAAAATTATACTAATTTATGTATTTTTTATAAGAAAAAGAAAGAGCACATGATGAGGCAAAAAAATAATAGTGATTTGTTAAGGACGATTAATTATTGAAAGTAAAATAGCATTTGCCATAGATAATAATTAAATTTAAAACCACATAATTTGTAATCATCTAAAGACACACAAATTGAAAAAAAAAAAACAAGGGAATATAAAGTCGAAAAGCCAACACATAATTTGTAATTATTATTTTGGCTTATTTATTATCATGCACTAGGTACAAATCACTATCACACATGCTCAAACAAATTGGATTGCAGTTGGCAATGTGTAGCTTTATTACGTAGTTGAATATTGCTTTAAAAATAAGTTGAATACTCCATAATATGATTGTGAGTCTTGTGTGTGCTCCATATATGAAAAATTTGAAGAATTGTTGGAATCCATAGAGACAATATAAAATTTGAAGTAGAGGGTTATCATGAATGATGGAAGTCATTGTGTGAATTTGGAATGCAAATTTCTAAACCTTTCTTTACCTATTTATACTAAACTCAAAAACTAATTAAATAAAAAATTAAATGGACAACGACACAATATTGTGGTGTTGGAATTTGCCGTTAGACAATGGTAGCGAATTGGCTCAATTTGAGCAGTTGTCGGCAGATGCCTCTTTTCAGCAACAAAGTAAAAAAAAAAAAAAAGAAAGAAAAAAAGAAAAAAAAAACCAAATAAATGAAAAAATAAATTGAAAGACTAATTAAAAACTATTTAATATACTTTTTTGGGTAACTTACTATTTAATATACTAAATAAATAGAAAAAACCAATTAAAAAACTAATTAAAAAAATTAAATGGCAAAAATTGCCTTTGTACAATGGTAAAAATTAAATAGTATTCACAATATTGTACAATGATAAAATTTAAGATTATAGATACATATAAAATTTTAAAAAATTTTAAGGATGAACATAAAATTTTATCTTAAAGCATGAAAATATTAATGGGTTCAAAATCTGAACGGTTAAAAAACTTTATGGTATAGATAGTAAATTTTGAATTTTTGATATAGAGAGAGAGAATAAGATTGTTATTGGTTTACCTTTTCATGTTAGAATTGAAAATTTCTACCCCTAAAAGGGTCAAAGAAAGATGTATGTAAATTAGGTGGATGATTGTAATATAATTTCTTCACTATTAATCTATAATGAATAGGTTTTATACTTTAAAAGCTTGACATACCTTTTAAAAATATACAGCTAATTTCTCAAAAAGTTACTAAAACTTTAAAAATTCTGAAGACTATGAGATGATTTGAGACTACATAAATATTTTTAAAAGTTACGAAATATAAAATCACTTTTTAAAAATTTACAAAATCTATTAATATATAACCAACAGTTTAGCAAGCGTATTATTTACAACTCATCTTAATTAAAAGCAGATATATCTAATTGCAGGGGTAATCACAAAAACCTTTAACCCAACTCTATCACGTGTGTATTTGAACTCCAATCATGTATATATATTATATTATCTTCTATGTACTAGGACTCCTTACTTTTCTGCTGTCTTTATATAATATAATAATAACAATAATAGCGGTAATAATTCGTCGTTTATTTACCATATAATATCAATTTCTGTGTCTGTGCACGTGCCCAATTCTGCAGCCCATGTGAGCTTGCGTAGGGAAAAGAATCCAGCGAAAAGATACCGAAATCAGATGCACGCCCACTGGGCCCACGTTACGTGATTGCATGCATGTGCACGTTTTTCACGTCACAAAGGGAAAAAAGATAAAATACACGTAAGTTTTACGTTATGCAGTTTCTTTTTTCTTTTTTTAATTATATATATATATATACATATGTATCTTTTATTGTTTTCTTTATTTATATTTTCATTTTTAATATTTTTTATAATTATGTAGTATTGCTGTCTGTTAGCAAGCATGTAATTAATTTAATATACTAAGAACAACAAATGTACTTAATTAACTAACGTAATAAAAACGTTATAAAAAATATAAAGAAAAACAAAAAATGGCCAAATAAATACGCTTGGCTAACCATCCTAAAACCATGGAGTAAGAGAAGGGGTGTTTGTATCCTATAATATGTTACTCAACTAGATAGACTCTAAATAGGTATTGAAGGTTATTGAGAAAGTTTTAAGTATAAGTTATCTCGTAAGTTGAGGTACGAGAAGAATGTCAAATACTTTTTACACATATTCTAAGATGTTTATGGTATAGGTTCTAATTCTAATAAAAATTATTTAATAATAATAGTAAATATAAAATAATATAAATATTTGGATTTTTTTATAATTCTGTTCTTTTTTTTAAGGGATTAGTATCATCATTATCTTATTTTTAATTTATTTATTTTTAAATTTAAATAATTGAACAAATTGTGAATTCAATGATTTAGATTTAAAAACATAAAAATGAATAGTAAGATAATGAGCAAGGCCAGTTTTATCAAAATAAAGGAAGGGATCGTAGAATCTTTCTAAATATTTAGATCTCAAATGCACTAAGTTCTTCAACAAAAAGGGAAATAAACACATAAACTATAGTTTGAAATTATCATCCATTATGAACTCTAAATTTAAAACATTTCATGTTTTACCTTTTTTTTATTATATTTGTTCACTTTTGTTTTCTGCCTTTCTTGTCTAATTTTTTCCCCATTAATAACCTTACATCTACTGTTATTTTTCACTCTCTTATCATTTTTCTTACCATTACAATTTTTATTTTGAGCTACTACAGTACAAACACATATTAACTTCTCATAAATATATGATCTTTTTTCTTTATCTTTGTATTTTAATAATTCACTTATGTTAAGAATCAAAACTTTAAGTTTTATAGACATGCTTTTAGTGTTATATTTTACAAGTATGACACGATACACTATAGATATTATATGATATAAGTTTAAGTATAGCTTTAGAGAGTCATATGATAGGTTTGATTCTAGAATTTGAGAAACTATACTTATAGGTTAAGTATTAATAGTATCTCATACTTCAATGACCCTTTACTTATTTACCCTTACTAGGAGTGTTTGACTACCATTTGCAGAAATTTGTGTAACCCCTTAAAGTAGTGGCTTTCAATTCCTACATTTCAGGGTTAACGATCAAGACATCTATAACTTAACACTATAAGTAGGTCAAGCGATCTATTAGTGGTGGTAGGACATTACCTTCGTAGTGGGTAGTACAACCTACTTAAGGTTGTCTACCACTTTTGAAAAGATAAAAAAAAAAAAAGTTTGAAGAGAAAATATCAAGTTGAAGCTGAGTTACACTCTTGCAAATATCTTTTGGCTTACATCACTCACTAACCTTGATGGACCATCCAGCCCTTTCGTATGTTGAGATAAGTGGCTAGCATTTAGTTAAATATTTTATAACCCTAACCACTTGATTTGTATTTTATCATTTATATATTAAATAAATTTGATAAATATATTGTAATTCATGTAAGTCAGTTTGATCTATAATTTATTATTCTAGAGTAACATTTGATACTCACATTCAAATATGTAAGAACATAGAAACTTACCATTTTTTGTATTTCTAATTCATCCTGCTACAAGGTTTAATATTGTTGAATTTCATTGTTATTTTGTGTGTGTATGTGTGCGTATTTTTTCCCCTTTTAATCAACATTTTTCATGCTTGTATATGTTCTAATTAAAAGTAAGGTTAACTTGTAAAGATTTTAGCCACAAACACTTTATAGGATGGAGGACTCAACTTCTATAGAATGTTTGTACGATGCTTGACCATCCTCTCAATCACATATTTACTTGTATTTAAAATGGTGAGCCAGACTTCTCTTCCTATTCATCCAAGGATTGTTCTAAACTCATCTTTTTTAAGGAGTACCTTATAGTATTGTTGTAAGCCTTCATATGTTTAGGAAGCTCAACTATCTTAAGTAGTTTCGATCTGTTATGGCTATCATTAGGAGAGTGATATTAACTTTTAACTAGTTTACTTACATAAGACAATAATTGTCTTTAGAGAATACCCTACATCATGAATAAATTGCTTGTTGATACCACTAATCTCATGTTAAGCCCACATTGAACACCTCTACTTTACTTCAAACTTACAAAACATGACATTCTCCTCCACTTAAACACATAATACTCTTGTTATGGAGCTAACTTTTCACCACTACTCTCCACTAAAGGATTGTCGATCCCTCTCTCGTTGCCCAACTTCAACCAAGATCACTTGTGTTAAGACTTTAGGCTTCCACAGGCTTCCTTCGCACCCTCACCTATTCCTCTGTCCTTTGAGGCTGCCTCTTATTGAGTGGC
This sequence comes from Lumnitzera racemosa, assembly GCA_024138005.1. Classification (NCBI taxonomy): domain Eukaryota; kingdom Viridiplantae; phylum Streptophyta; class Magnoliopsida; order Myrtales; family Combretaceae; genus Lumnitzera; species Lumnitzera racemosa. Next base: position 105,360,077 of record JAMXBC010000006.1, on the reverse strand, counting down.
TTGATGGGGTCTACTCACTGAAGTTCATTTCATTTTTTAAGGATTTGAACAAAAACTTGTTACAATGTAGCTCGTGATACAGCTATCCCCTTTGACAACGATGTTCTCCACCTAGTGGTTGCTCATCTGCTCAAGTTACATTTGCATGAGCCTAGTTGTCAACAATAATAACCCTTTTCATTTTGCACATTAGGTAGTTTTATGTAACTTGTTGAGTTAGAATTTTTTGGCTTTAGTACCACTTGTCGCGGGGATAAGAGTTTTACCTCTCCTGAAGTACTTATGTAACGTTCGACTATCTTTTGTCTCTTTATATTTGCTCATATGGCAAACTAATCTATTCTTTTTATGTTTACCTAGAATTGTTTCAAGTCCTTTTCTTGCATTGCATTCCATTCGGCTCCCTTATGTTTGGAGGTGTAACTATTTCAATTACTTTTGGTCTAATAGGTTTATTATTAGGAGAACGATACTAACTTTTAACTAGGTTGCTTATGGAAGATCAAACCCATTTTTAAAGACCCTACAAATAAATTACTAATTATTGCTAGTCACTTCACGTTAAGCTTGGATAGAATACTTCCATTATCTTCAAAACTTATAGATTGTGACATACGTACAAATATATATACATATAATTATTTCTTGAACCACGGTACAAAACAAACCACAAACTATTAAAATCATGGCTATGATTGAGTAGTGATGTTGGGTTGGTTTGCAATATTTCTATATCCGCATCTATAAATGGGGGGTTCCAGAGAGGACCACTCGTTGAATTGGCGGTTTCGAAACCCGTTTTCCTGAAGCCGCTACGGGTTCCAAGCTGGGCTGGTTGACAGCTATGACCAATGGATTGTTCATTCTACATTTTACTTTGTGTTAAAGTTTAGGGTAGAAGAGGTGGTGGTGTCGGTATTTGCTGGTTCCTCCCATGTGGCATGTGCTGAATGTGAATTAAATAAAAAAAGAAAAGAAAAGAAAAAGATAAAAGACGTTTTGGTTTCCAAATATATATATGGACCCCATTCGCGTTATTCATCGTCGACCACAAGTTGCAGTCCCAATCTCTAATCCACCGTTCTATTCCTCAACTTCCTTTCTTCATCTAACAATTAACTACGCTTAACTACAACTACAAGCTCACTTCCTCCATTCCATATCTCTCTCCCCTTCAAAGCCACAACTCCAACTCTTAAACTCCCACCCCCGCTTTCACAACTCTCACAATCACCTATCCATTCCATTTTGCCGATGAAACGGTCACTCCTCCGTCTACTCTACACCTTCCTCTTCTTTGTACTCTTAGCTCTCACACTCACTTCTCGAACCTTCTTCTTGTCTCACTCTCCATTCGACCTCGACACCTTCCGCTCTAATTCTCAACTTCGCTCCCTCCCTATTCCTCTATTCAACACCACCTTACTCGAATTTGCAGAAGTCGACATCAGCCAACCGAAATTCGATCGCGAGATCGAGCAGTTACTAGAGCCTGACTTCCTCCAGCGCTACATAGCATTCATTACGCGGAGATTCAATCTCCGTGATATCAGGGCGAGGACTTTCCGCCCTCCTGTTATTATCCGCACCCCAAGGTTTCACTTGCACTGGCCTGGTTTCAGGAAGAATCTGGAAGACTGGTCTGGGAATAGGAAGTCTTTTCGTCCCGATACATTGCTCGATTTGGTTTCGCAAGTCAAGAATGAGATCGAGAAGTTTAATGGAATCAAGGTTTCGACATCAAAGTATAGTTCTTGTGCTGTTGTTGGAAACAGTGGAATCCTTCTGGAAAAGGAGTATGGAGAGCTAATTGATTCGCATGAGGTTGTGATTCGATTGAATAACGCAAAAATCAGCAACTTCACAAACAATATAGGATCGAAAACAAACATTTCGTTTGTAAATAGCAACATTTTGAATCTTTGTGCGCGAAGACGAGGTTGTTTCTGCCATCCTTATGGAGACAATGTGCCCATGATTATGTACATCTGCCAACCGATTCATTTAATGGATTACACGGTTTGTAATGCATCACATAAATCGCCCATATTAATCACGGATGCGAGGTTCGATACGTTATGCGCGCGGATAGTGAAGTACTACTCTGTGAAGAGGTTTCTGGAGGAGAGTGGGAAGCCATTGGAGGAGTGGCCTAAGGTGCACGATGGGGCTTTCTTTCATTACTCATCAGGGTTTCAAGCAGTGATGTTGGCGCTGGGGATTTGTGATAAGGTTAGCGTTTTCGGGTTCGGGAAATCGGATTCGGCTAAGCATCATTACCATACTAATCAGAAAGCAGAGCTGAAGCTGCATGATTATGAGGCGGAGTATGAGTTTTACCATGATTTGGTGGAGAGACCACAAGCGATTCCATTCATATCAAACAAGTTTAAGTTCCCTCCAGTGGTTTTGTACAAGTAATTAACTTTCATGATAGAGCTGGTGATTTCGTGTTCAGGAAGTTTGGGATTTCGCTACACAACTTTGGCATTATGAAAGCAGAATCCAGGAAGCTGGGGCTGAAGCTTCGCAAAATCAAGGGATGTAGGATGAAACTCGGATTTGGTCCAAGTGTACAGTGCGTGTATTTTACTCCAATTGAGTCTACATAGACCCGATATACAGAGAATAATATTTTGAGGAGATTTCTTGGTTTAGTTTAGAGATCATTGGCAATCGATATCCCTTTTCTCTGTCAAATTTTCGATTTATTCGGTGCTTTCTTATTTGGTAATTTCGGATGTATTCATGGTGTATATACTTTCTATGATTTAGGATAAAAAGCATACAGAAAAAAAAAAAAAAAAGAGTGAACAAAGTAGATGTATATTTTAAGTATAAATTATAATTTGAATTTTCTTATAATTTAGAATTTAAATGCCAGATATTCGTTTATTAAATACGAAAAACTAAATATTCAGCATTTTATTGTACATTTATCTAAATATCGTTCAGTTACTTATGATATCAAGATTTGAAAACATCAACTTGTATTACTAATTTTTTTTTTTTTTTTTTTTATGATGGTTCACAATCAAGTTTTATATTATTAATAAAATTTTGATATACATAGATTTTGAAAATACCTTTTTCATCTATTCACTTTCAATATATAGGAATTTTTTCGGAGACTCAAAGTCTCAAAAACCATAATACACTGCATATTAAATTTTGTGATTTTTGAAAAAAAGTTGAATAATCCATACTCGTGATATTTTTAGAATTCAGATTAACTAGTTTTTGTGCTAAATCATTTGATGATACCTTTAAAGCCACTGCCTTTCATAAAAATAGGAATATTATTATCTAGAGACCATGAGTGATGTGTCCTTATTACATTCTTATGCTTTATATAAAACACAAACAACCCTTTACTTATTTTTTCGTAAAGAAGAATCATTTTATCTTTACAGCAAGGAAGTTCACTGCCAGCATCGATAATTAAGAAAGGAAGTCTTCTTAGATTATACTCTTATGTGTACAAAAGATCTAACATGGGACATTAGGTAAAGAACAAAATTTTTCCAGGCGAAAGAATAAAAGGACTATCTCGTGGATTTTTGTACCTTCGATGGGGAACATGCACATCGTTGTTCAATGAATTTGGCCATATATCTATCTTGATCGATTACTCTCACCCTGTCTTTAACGCCTTAATGATCGAAACATCACTCCAATAATTTAATTTTTGTTCAATCAAATGCTTTAATTCGATTCATTTTCTCGAATTGAACAGCGAATCGTTTATATATAACCGAATGATAATATGATTAGTAAATAAAACTATTTTTTTTTATTTTATTCGGTTTGATTTACCATTTTATTCTTGATTTTTTCGCTAACCCTAGTTAATATATTAACAAAGTAGAAATTTGGGTAGGTGATATTATTGGAAGCCCAACAACCATAACATGTGACTTATCGGTGTCCATATGTTGGGATGTTAACCTTCAGATAGTGAGTTGAATGGTAAAGCATAAATAAGTAAATAAAAACTAAACAATTCCAATAAGAATCTAACAACTAAAAATATAAATTAGGGTTTTTTTTAAAAACTATCTACCATTATTAGTAGGTACACGTGATCCACATGAATATATAATTTATTGGTATCGTTGAAACTTTTTGTTGCTAATAGTATAATCAATCATAAATATTATTGCTAACTACCTCTCTTTACAATTTCCTCCATCAAAAACTCATGGAAAAGTAGTTTCACATGTGGAGTCTTATGAGAAATCACTATATATATTCCATAAATTAATATTTGATAAATTAATAACTTCTCTAAAATATATATTTTTTTCAAATCCCAACTTAGGCCATTTTACAAAATTAATAATTTCAGTAAATAATAAGATAATAATTTTTAAAAATACTCTTATATAAATTTATAGTCCCATTAATATCATAAACTGAAAATTCACTAAAATTACAAACATAACTAATTTTGGAGCTTCGATGTTGTATTCTTGAACTACAAAAAATTGTGAAGAGTTGTTATTGCTATGATGTTTCATTTTGCATGATTAGAGCAATCTTTAAGTTAATAAATTATTAGTTATCAATTAATTAATATATCTCTAAATTAATAAAATTTTATGATTCTAATATTATTAATTTATAAAGGTTTTACTGTATATGTTCATCAAGAACCTTCCAAAGTGATTTTCCTTTTTTTTTTTTTCAATTTTGATTGGTTGAATGTTTTATTAGGATCTATAAAAACTAAAAAAAAAAAAAAAAATAGTAAGGAACTTTTATGAAGGAACTAAGTGATAAAGTGATGAGTTTCTTAAAAGGTGATATAGTATCTACGGACACAAAATGAGTTTCTTACTTATGAATGCACATGATCTAACAGATGGAGTTTGTAAATATATGATTTTAAGATTATCTAACTTTTGCTTTTAGCTATTCATCGTTCTAAAGATCTCTAACTTTGGATTTTTTTACGATCCTATCATTATTTTTTTAAGAATTAGTTAAACTTTTCATCTCAAAATTGATTTATATTCCTTTAAATATAGATTATTTAATTCATTGTGTTTAACGATCTAAATTTAAATGAATGACAATTAATGATGAAATTGAAGGCTAACCTAGTTTCCTCAAATGGTGGATGCAAATTGTGAAAGCTTCACTTTCTCATCCTTGTCTTAACTCCTTAAACTAACCAGTAACGGTTGGAGAAAAAATAAAAATAAAAAAAAGTAACGGCTTGACACTCACTCACTACAATAATACATCTCCCCACCATCACTTACCCACCGCACTCCGCAATTTAAAATTTTAATTGGTTTATGATAGAGCAACTCGCCCGACACCCACTTTCCCAAGCGCTACATACATCACTCCTCTCCCCACGCTCCGGAGCTTCAATTTCAACCGCTGTACACCTCGGCTCTCACGTGAAATTGAACGATTGGCCTGGGACTAGGGAATGCACGATGCTCAATTTAGTATTGCACTGGCGGAATTGAATCGACCAACTATACTAGCTAGTAAATGTGCTGTTGCTGGGATCTTGTTGGAAAAAGGAGTATGAAGGATTGATTGATTTTATATGAAGTTGGAGAACGTTTAGTTTGTAGAATAGTAATAAATATCCCTCTGTCTGTGCTGTGCGCATACAGAAGGTTGGCTTTTCTCTCGTGACGGAGAAGATAACCGTTGCCTCCCTCGATCCCCATTTGCTGATAACAAATGTGCGCTCTCATATGTTGTGTGCACGGATTGACAAGTAGCACTCTGGCAAAGTGGCGGGCTTGTGGTGAACACTGGGTTTCTTTTTCCATTACTCTCCAGAGTCTTTAAACATTAGGGATTTGCCATATTGCTTGTATTTTCTCGAGTTCCGGAAATCGATTTCGACTAAAGCAATCGTCAATACTAATCAGAAAGCTGACCATGATGATGAGGCTGAAATCTAGTATTGCCACGATTTGATGGTGGAATGAGGGACAAAAGCCATTTATTTCAGACAAATTCGAGGTTCCCCCTCCTGTGGTTCCCTACAAGTAATCCTTGTCGCTTGTGGACAGCGAGGTAGTGTAGAAAGAATGGAATTCGGGGTTTAAAACGGAAGGGAAGTATCAGCGTGAAGACGCTTTATGTTGTTGCTTGACTATTAATGCCGCATTTTTGCTGGACAAATCACAGGTAAAAACCATTTAATTTCAAAACGACTCCGAGACTTGCAGATTTGCCTATCAATAGTTCTTGCTAAATCTTGTAATTACTTAAGGTCTTTACTTGTCTAAGTGATGGAATTTTTTTCTATTTCCTCTGGTAGTGATTCTTCAGGTGTCTCAATGGATTGGTATTGGTTGATCAAAAAGTAAGTTCAAACAAAGAAGCATACTTCTTATCCGTTAGTTTACCCATTTTTACTTGGCATTTCAAATGCATTTGCTAGGTCTCTGCTTCACTACGAATGGCTCTTACTGCTGCACCCCTGTCAAAGATTTAATCAAAACCTATTGCTGTGAAACACACAGATTACATTGTTCATAGATTCTTGCTACTTATTATATACGTTGTTCATAACAAAAAGGTGCGGAAACATTAAAGGACGATCTATCTGGTGCAATTTCCCGTTATAGGACTTCGCTACATATCCTAATGGAAGGTCACTGATGATTATTTACACAAACAAAAGCCATCATTATACCGTGGAAACTGACTGACCATCAGCTAGACACACACTATATTATTTAGAAGCCGCCTCACCCTTGTTTAGCCTCTTCTTCAAGGGCCTTCTATTCCTCTGTCTCAAAAGCAGCATCTTGTTCCTCATATTTGACCCCTACCAGGAACCTTATGCTGGTCTGCAAATTAATACGATGAAAACTTAAGCGAGGTGGAATCCTGCTAGGAAAATAAGAGTTGGAACTCATAAGCTGTACCATTTTTGGGTCATAGACTGCATATTCATTGAACTCGAGTGGGCTATCCTTATGTTCTGATGGCACTAGGCGACCACAAGGCACCTTGATATCATCCTTCCAGATCAAGTGTTCCGCTTCATCCGTCTTCTTCCTGCCTAGTCCTTTAACCCCAATCTTCTTCTCTTCTAGGGACTTGGTATCCTGCTCAATCAAGAGAGAACCGGTTTCACATGCCACAGCTGAAGTGAAACCATCTAATTCTACCAGGGAAACCTACCTCAGGTGCATTTTTCATCTCCACAACTTCTTCTCCTAGAGAAGCAATAGCCAATACCAGAAAGCCTTCCGGTCTATCAACTGCTGTAAAACCATACCTTGCAGCTTCTGCCGCAGCATCAGAACATACAATTGCCCTTCCGAACTTAAAAAGGTAGTTTTTTTTGTGGGGTTAGCTTTATAAGAGGTGAAAGATTAAATTTACACCCCATAACATAAAATTATCAGGGGACCCTTCTTACCATGTAACCAGGTACAGGAAGAGAACAAATGGAAGGCAAAAATCCTTGTTGCAAATGCCTCAACAAGTTTGAGCTACGAGTACCTGCATAAAAACAACAGGCACGCTAAATGCACACCCTGTAAAGTTTTTAGGTATCAATATCTTTTAAGAGTCTTACCGCACCACAGAAGGACCTTGTTTGGTAGGTTTTTTATTTCTTCATAGGAAGGGGCAGCATTTGATTCCACAGCAAAAATGTTGTCAACTGACACCCCATAACTCTGCAAAGCATAAAAGTAGAAGATTACTTCTAATTCTCCATTAGGATATTTGACAACTTAAAAACAAGTACATAAAAAACCACAGAAGCTTACAATTTCTCCAACTTTGACAGGCTCATAAGTCTTTTCCAAGTAGGTCACAATCATCTTGTAGTCGTTAGAGTCTTTTTCCAGTGGTGATACTTTGCATCCCAATTTTTCATATCGATCAGACAAGGGGTCATCAATTGTTGCTCCTGTTAGATCCCCCACAACATGAGAAGCCACTGTTATATCTTGAACCGTCTCTAAAGCAGATGCAGCCTGTAGGTACAGCTGTGATTTAGCCCTTGCTAATGTCTAAAGCAGAACAATCTAACATCAGGTTGGAACTAAAATTTCCTACATGATCAGCGAGGTCCTGATAGTTCCTGAAGGTGAAGGGTCTGGTAGAATGCATCAGGGTGAACCATCTCTGACTGTAGTCTGACCAGATAGCTTCTGCCTTAGGTCCTGTCTCTTTCATAGATTTTACCTTCTCTACGAACTCTAGAAGAACCTCCTCACCTAAACATTACTTTGCTATAATTTTATTTTCGACACAGAGAAATGTAAAAGAGAGAGAGAGAGAGAGATTTCATACATCTTTGCAAATGGATCTTGGACAACATTCCCATTGGAAGATCTGGAGAATCATACCCTATTTCCATCAACGAATACCTAAATCTCACCCGAAAGCACACCTTTCATACCACCGATCATCCAGACATATCAAGAAACAAGCAAAGAATATCGTACCTGTATATCTCCTGACTACATAGAATTTTCATGAAATTTGCGACCACAGGCTCCAACTTGCTGTGAATTGCCGCAACTCCCAGCTGTCTAAGACCAAGGCCTCCGTGCCTAACATCGACACCATCGTCCTACCAAGCCACAAAAACCGCCATAAGGATTACAAATACTTCCTTAAATAATATTGCAGGTGCTGTATATTTCTCCCCAACCAAAAAAAAAAAAAAAAAAGGGGAAATACTGCACTTATTAGAAAGCAATTTTACCATGTCAATAGGATAGAACTTTAGGAGCTTCTTTTCAAATTTCTTCTCTCGCTCCCAAGGTTCAAATTCGTTACCAGTTATTTCCTGAAAAAGCCTTACAAATTCCTTTATAGCACCATCCATGTTTTCCCACTCTTCTTGCCTCTCCTCTGCATTTGGATCATCACCTACTTTCCCTCTTTTGTAATAGAGATGCACTTTGTTCTCCAGAACCATTATCAATTGCATGATACAGTAGCTAAAAGTCGTGAAAGAGAAGTAAGAGCTCCCAAAAGAGGATAAGCATAAATAAGGTCATTTCATTTATGAAAGCAAGATTAATCCTTACTCGTTCTTTCCACTCCCTAGGTCGCAGAGGGAGAAAGCGCAGTTGTAGAGTATGCCATCCCTCTCGAAGATCCTTCCACCCTGTTCTTGCAACTTCGTGTCCTTGTAGACTCCCCTCTTCCCATATAATTTCAGCTGCACCATAGAAAACGCAGGTTGAAAACTTCATAACCCCATCGTCATGGTCCCTAGACAACTGAATTTGAAAGGAAAAACAGAATATAAAGGTTTTTGTTTACTTCTGCTGAAATAGAATCAAGAGCCTCCTCGGTAGAATCCATTTTATCCCATGGTATTCCTTTTCCATCCACCGCAAGATCAGTCAAAAAATCATAGGCAGCTAGCGGTTGTGCCTCTTGTTTCTCAATGCTGTCGAATAACCAGGCTTCTCTCACAACTTTTATTCCCCGTTCCCTAGTAAGATGAGATATTAGTCATCTATTGGATTGATATCCATGGTGGTCTAATATACTAGTAAGCATTCATGATGATTAATCATATATCCCAGAAAGCCAAGCACAGTATCATTATAACCACATATTATACTTGGCCATTTAGACGGTAGTTCAAATATTGCAACATCTACGAGAGATTTTCATTGAAAAATAAAACGCCCTTTGTGAGAAAAATGTCTGGACAAAATTACTCACACAGCTTCTGCAATTTTTGATGAACCACCACGCTCACGCTCGGCAGGCGAGGCAACTATACAAGTCACGCCTGGAAAGTGGGGGAAAATCGAATCAATGAAATACAAATAATCACACCTCACTCTTTATGCCGTTGACTATAAGGAGAATGAATTACCAATAGGTGGATGCGACACTTTCCCTCCATGTTTCTCTATCTCCGACTTCCAATATTGCTGCATTAGAGTTCATAGATAACGTCTTAACACACAGAAGATGCAAGTACCAGCAAGACAAAACAGAGGCTACATACATGAGTTTGGGTAAGACGACCCATCAGAGAAATTATCATTCCTTGAAAAGGCTTAACTGCAAGACCCAAGTCCCGACTTGGGCGACCTTGTGGGTCTTGATATTTCTTTAGCAACTGCATATGAGCAATTTACAATCTCATAACATTAGGAGATTGACTACTCGTAGATGGTCAAAAGAATGTACGAAAAGAGGAGATTGATTACTTCTGCTACGGAAGAACTTTGAACAGAGTGAGGTAACTTTGTAGGTTCCTCTTTCCTTGGTGGGTTCTTGGTGCTGAATATACAGGTAGACCACTCACTATACGCTCCCGTACAAGAATAGCGTGTACCTGTAAACTCCAAATTGCCACTGCAAATAGGGCATTTATCTAGAGGACCGTAGAACAACATGTCTAGGCTGTCCAAACAGAATGCAGAAACAGTATTAGTCCAGGTTTGATAAAACTTTCCGTATTCGTCTGTTTCGAGTAATATGAAATGCCACTATGAGCTAACCATTTGGAGATGACAGAACCATCAGAGCCAGATGAATCCTGGCCATTGGCTTCCAACAGTTCGTGCAACTGCTGAATGGATAAATTTTCTTCAATAGCTTTGGCTAATTCCTTGAATTCATCATCACTGGGTTTTCCATCAGCTTGGCCATTATCAGTTTCTTGCTTAGCTTTCTTTGGGGATTGCTCTGCTTCCTGTCCCCTGGATTCCGCCTTTTTTTTCCTCGTCATCACCTTGTCTTCCTCAGTTGAAGCTTGGCCATGACCGTGGCCATGAGACCTCGTTTCATGCACCTAAAGGCATTTTTTTTTTTTTTAATAGAAAAAAAAAACTTCACTCAAACTGTAAAAATCCTAACAGAGATAGTCGATATGCGCTGCACTAGTACCTCAAATGAGGTTGTCTAATTCATTTCCTCTCCTGTCAAATATTGCGATTATTTGGGAGTTTCATGTCTCTTCCAATATATTACCTATCTAGGCTAAATACTTCCCAATCTATAAGTTTCTACCCACGCACACACAACAAATGGGATATCGGACTACGAAATGTTCGCTCTCCAAGCTTTTATGGTAAACTCAATGCTTGGAAGCCCCTATCCAGTTCCGAGAGCAGTCCTTCGTTCTACTTGTTTGTACTCGAGGACAACAATATCCTAAACTTCCATATTAAGCTAGTTTTAGCAATGGGCATTTCGGGTTTTTGATTCTTGTCTTTCAAACATAACAAGCGCAACAGCTTAATTTACATAATTGAAGCAGATAAGGCAGCATGAGCTTATAGAAACAATAAAACATCTGCATGTCGTGATCAAACTACTTCATGAAAGAGCCAACACGAACCTTCATATTTTCAACTCTCTTAGAAACCTTAAGTTTACTTTAGAAATCCGGTTCACAAAGACCCAAAATGGGTTAAAATTGATGAAGAAAGCTTCACTTTGTAGCTAAAACTCAAAACAAAAGGTTCTTCTTGCTTTCAGACAACGGAGTAGAGTTCTTTTACACTTAACAGGTCTGTGACTGTACAAGTAGATAACCTCCTAATCCTAAAGAGTAAGCATGTCAATTAGTCACCAAGTTCTTGGCGCCTCTGTCTTTGCAGTTAAGCTACAAGTGTCTGCATGGGTTCATATCATGGCACTTGTCCATGCACACTTTACCGAACTTGACACGTGGCGACTGAATTGGGGTTAGACCTTTTAATGGCATTCCATAGTTATAAATTTTTGAAAACTATTTCTTATTATATGAAAACAAGCACACAGATAGATAGGTGTCATCCGAGATTTTCTTTATAAGAATCAAGATCAAGAATTTTCCCTTGGGATTTTTTTACAGGTGAGAAGAGATCTTTAGTCAACGATTTTCCGTTCAGCGTCCTTGACCTTAAAAAGTAATTATTTATTCATTTATTTTTTTAAGAGTTATGTTAGTCTAAGTTTATATGTTATGAGTCTGTAAATAATATAAATAAATATTAATAACTTTCTAAAGGAATTTATAATAAAATAAAAAAGTTTTTAAAAGAAGAATTTTTTAAATTATTGATTTAATGTGGCATATAAAAATTCTTATAAAGATTTTTTTTTGGATAGAGATGCTCTTCTGTTATTTTTTTTTTATATATATATACAATTCATTTACCGTTAAATCAAAATATGTATGTAGAGCAATGCAAGCGGGCCAAATAGGCTAACTTGTCCCTCTCCGTATTGATCCACGAGTTAACTAAATTGCCTCGCTTTGACTTGCTTGTAAATGTGGGCCGAAATTTTCAACCCAACCCGTCTCGTGGTGGGTTGTTGGGTTAACCGAGCCAACTCGCAAATTATATTGTTCATATTTCTCATGAATACATTATGTAGAATATTTACAAATTATAAATTATATTGGTTCTAATTTTTATATTTAGCTTTTATTTACTATAATATTTAAATTTCATTTCATTTTTAAATATATTCATAATATATATACATTTGCATCGACGTTTATATACATCATAAAAATTAAACATAAAAATGAAAAAAAAAAGAAAGAAAAGAAGTAGATTGTTTCTTGGACTTATTTAATAATATATCAAACCATATTTATAATTAGTTTTATAGAACAATAATGATCATATACACTATGATATAAATATGATGATCAACTTTATTATGTAATTATTTTAAACTTTTTATGTAAGTTAGTATATAAGGTAACCATATATTATATTTATTATTTCTTATTACAAATAGTTAATAATAAATATATTTTTATTATACGATATATTGAACAATATATTAAAGTTAATGGGATATGAGCATAACATATAGTAATGCTTTCATTTTGATAATTGAATAAGTTTTGAAATAAAATAAATATCAATTATATTTATAAAATATTTAATTCTAAAACCTAAAATGTACCTAAATAAAATATACGAATAGAGAATTATAAGTTTTTTTGTTTTTTTAGTGTGGGTTAGTAGGCCAACTAGCTCTACTTTGATGCGCAAGTTAAACATGACGGGTTAGTAAAACTCGCCGATTAAAATTTTTTAGCCTGTCTCACATTATTTTATGAGTTAACTCACGTAGCTCACCCCGCTTATATAGCTCTACTTGCATGCACCGTTGCTCGTGGAGTAATATTTATTACCCCTCCTCAATCGTTCTTCTGTTCCGTCATTTTATGACTTTGACAGCTTTATATATTACAAATATATAAAAATAGCATTAAACTTGGAGGGTTTTTACAGACCCCTGATGGAATCGGTCAATCTAATATGTGATCATAAACATGATTATATAAGTTAATATAATAAGAATCTTACCGATGGACCGGACGGGTTTTCGACGGTTTGAATAATAATTTCGAAAATAACTTTAGATGCATCCGTTACCATTACCTGTAATAAAAAGTCTCAAACTTCTTGTGTTTCACTAGCTTACTTACGTCTTCACCTATATTTCATATTATTTTCTATGCCGATCACAGTTAACTAATTTTACTTGCTGAAGTTTTGGCTTCTTCCTGTGCGGTTCACAAGTTTCCAAGGCTTTTTAAGTTGTTTGGTTGCTACTTCATTTCTATACTTTCCACGTGTGTTTCAGCTTTGTTTTTCACCCACCTCAATTCCATGCAGCAGCAGATAGAGCAAACAGGCTTTGGCTGAATATGATTGAAACATATATATATATATATATATAATTAAACCTAAAAATGGGTCTGTTTAGAGTTGTATCAATAAATAATCATTATTATGGTTTGTATTTTAACTTTATCATTTTTTAAATTATATATATATATATATATATGAAGTTTTAGCTTTTATAATTATATAATCGATTGAATATTTATTTATCACTATGTACAATGTCAGTTAACTTTAATTCTTATCATTAGTACAGTTAACATGTCCAACCAATAGGGTGTCTATTATTAGAGGAGTCAAGTCACCTCCATAAATGACTGTCGACTACTTCTTACAAAACAATAGATCACAACCTACTTAAAAAATGTGGATTGCGAGTTATAAGACCCATTAGAAGTTATGAGTGATTGCTTATTGCTCTTTGAGGGTTACACATCCCCTCAAAAGTCACAAGTGACCTCTATTAATTGATCGTATTAATTAAACTAAAAGTATGAATTGAAATTAATTGAGGTGTAGATAATGATAATAAATTTTTTAATTGGATATATAATTAGACAAATTAAAATTTTATATATATAATATTGTAGAAAATGGCAAAATTGCTGTATAAACTACGGGATCCAAACTTTCATTCGGTCCCTTTTAGTGGGTAATGTGATATCCCATAAATTAGTAATCCAGACATGAACATCTGAGTATTAAGATAAAACCTTATCCTTGTACGATTAGAGTCAATAATTGTTTTAGAGCATTCAGGAAAGTAAACCAATTAGGCTAGAAACTTACGAGAAACATGATAATCTTAATCGAGAAGTTCTCATGGAATTGAAAATCCATAATACAATAAGAATATCAAGAATATAATCAAAATACTAAAAATTTATTTTATACGAGACACTAAAGTCAAATTTAGGGTAATTGTACTTAAATTTAAAGCTTTCGGAAAAAGTTATCTGATTGAACGCAAAATTTATGACTGAGATAGGAAAGTTAGTTAAAGTGATTTGGTGAAGTAAGATTTTGAAAAGAATTACCCGAGATTCCAATTTTTTTCCCTAGAAGTATGATTATTTAATATAGTTCAAAATCGCTCGAAACCCCTAAAACTATGTTCAGAATATGATGAGGACTTAGAAATGAGATAATTAGGCAATAAAAGAAAATAATATAGCATAATATACTATATGAGTATATACGTATTTTTATGAGTATACCCGGTATATATAATAAATATACTCGTAAATTAACCTAAAATAATATAATTATACATAATGAGCGATAGAATCGCAAAATTAAATAGGAAAAAGTATCTTAAAAATAAAAGATATGCTAAAAACATGATTACATGTATATAATTACTTATTACGTGTATGCTATATATAAGATATATACCCGTATATTAACAAAAATCATTAAATACTAATATAAAATACCAAAATACCTTAAAATATTATCTAAAAATTATAAAAAAAATAAAAAATGACCTGAAATATGATTGGATTAAATGTTAAGCAGCTTAAAAAGAATAAGCAACTGTATTAAAAACAAATTTATAAAAAATTGACATCTCTTACTATGCATTTTTTGAGGAAAATATTAGAATAAATTACTTAATAATTAAGAAAAAAATTCAACTGACCTAAACTACTATAAATAGGATCTTAAGACTCAAATTTAACATTTTGGCAACTAAGAAAACCCAAGAAAAATAAAAAAAAAGGAAAATTTGACAAAAAATAGGAAAAAATAGAGTAAGGACCAAGCTTAGCTAGTTCCTTGACCATTTGATGACCGGATGTAGAGCCTTGCCGCCACCTAGTAGAGCCACCACCGATTAGGCCAATCGACAACCTCTCTTCGGCTAACGGTGGTCGGAGCTCCGATGAACTTGAGTTTCGAGTTTTTGTCTATTTTTGAAAAATTATTAAATTAATTATGAAAAATGTAAAAAAATTAATTCCTAGGTTATTTTATATTTACTTTCATTAAGTAAATTTATTTTTGCAAAATTAGGAGTATTTAATGTACTTATTTAACAAATATACTATTCATTCGAAATTTGAAATTTAAAATAAATACACTAAACGATATAGTTTCTAGCTCAAAATTTTTGTGTAATATACTTATGATATATAGATAATTTCTATGTAGCTCAATTTTTTATTTGAATATTTTTAATAATCATTGTATTTTTTGGCCTAAAAATAGCTTGAAATTGTGAAATAAATAGGAAATTATAAAATTAAATGATGAAATGGACATGTACTGATTTCTAGTGAACAATAATAATGTTGGGATAGGTTGAAGTCAATTTGGTGCAAAAAGGATATTAATTAGGTAATTTAGGATAATTCAAGGGTAAAATCGTAAATATGAATATATAAGCAATAGATCGAAAACTTGAAACCAAGTACTAGCTGAATTCCACATATTTTTAGGAGTCTATAAAAAGTTTCAGAGAATTATTTGGTGACTCGAGCTATTTATTATGAATTTACGTAATAAAATAGCTTAAATAACGAACTAATACCCAATTCTAGTAATAATAGATTAAAATATGATAAATAGGTGAATAAAAACTATCTATTTGTGTACTGGTTAGATTGGATAAAAATTATATTTTTTTTAAATATATTTAATGATATTTTAATAATCGTGACACGTTATAGAGGTATTAGAATTAGATAATACCCATACTATAGGTTATATTGATAAATTAGGTAAAATATGGTTTAATAACATAAATTACGTATACTATGATAATATTTGATTAGATACGTAGAACTGTGTTAAAAACTTGAATTACCCATTAAAAGTTATCTCTAGAAATTAAGACTTGAAATATGTTTCGTTAAGTTTGCACGAGTCCAATGACACTATTTTTACAAAAATCAAACAAACTTAGGTAATACAACTTATATCTCTACAATATTATTGATTTACGTACTATTATAACTCTACCGTAATCGAAACATGATTTAAATGATTAAAAGTACGTTTTGATACAATCAGAACGATATATTATACGTAATAGTATAATTGCGTATATTATTAATACTTAGTAACTTAACTAAATCGATATAATGAAACTATATATTATTATATAATAAAAATGATAACATACTCTATATATATATATATATATATATAGCTGTTTTAGATAAGACCCTAATGTTTTCATAACCATTACGAAAATTAAATGTAGATTTTGTATATATAAGGCCTCCCAATGATCAAACCATTGACGACACGAGTTTTTCGAAGTGAGTGCTAGGACAAGTAAGTGGAATCAATGCTTTATCGCATCTTGGGATATTATTTCAGAATATCTAGAGACTTTGGTATGTATTGGCTTGTGAATGTAGTTAGCTGTTTGTATGTATACAATGCTTGTGATTGGGTTTCGATTTGCTGTGATGGGAGTTGAGCTCTATGATATGATTGTTTTGTGAATATTATTATTGAATTGTTTGAGCTTGGTTGATCACCCTAAAATGATGAATTAGCTCAAATTTGGCTTAATATCTAATTTGATATGCATCATAACCCACTAAAGGTAATGACTAGGATTCCCGGGCTAAATATGGATTCTCTTTGATGAGGATAGTTGAAATGGTCATTTCCCTACCTTTAGCCGAACTAAGTGATAGGAGAGGAGGTCATGGTAAGGTTGGGGGCCGTGGTTCGAAGATGGTCATGAGAGGAGGGTGTTCTCTATTACACAAGCCTCGGTTTGGTTTCAATCCATGAGTGTGTAACGTCATGCGATGATATTTACTTGTACATATATTGCATCTAACCGACTTAATTGAAAACTCTGGTTGGGATGTGCTGAATGCATACTTTTGTCTTCACCCCCACTTATTGAGCAAGTTGTCGCTTATTCCCTTATAGTTTGTTTTGCATGTTCCAAATGACTTATAAGTTCCTACCTAACACCAGAACCCTAGTAAATTGGGACTGGGAGCAAGATACAATAAGAAATGGCTGGTTATTGCCTTTAGTATTAACTTTTTATCTTTTAAGGAAAACTACACAAGGCTTCTCAAAGGGCTTAGTAGTTTTCAATATTTTGGTCTGTATATGAAATGACTGGTACTTGTGAGATTTACTATTATTTTTTTATAAGGTTAAATGATAAGTTTATTATTATAAATTATTTCACAAGATTACTCTACAAGTTTATATCAAATAGGTATCGAATTGGACGCTTCAAAGGGATAGAGTCAAGTACGCCTTGTGTGAACTAGGTTTAAGATAATAGCTGTGAGGATAGTTTTTATCTTGGATGGTTCATACGGCGGGACTATTACGATTTCACCTTTTCGGGACGTGATAGATAATTTAGAGCATGCGTGAAGATAACCCAATCAAGTCAATATTTTACAAGTAAGTTTTAAGAGTTAGTCGAGAATACTTCATGGGTTTAAAATATAAAAATATAATAAAGTAATAATATTATAAATTAAAATAGTTAATTTTATGATATTACACTCTATTATATTATATATACCAAAAACACGTGATTTAGATAATAAAAATTAATTAAACCTTAGAGATAAGTTATTTAGATTATAAAATTTTATAATGATATAAAATAATATGTAGAACTAATATGGGGTATAATTATTTTACATAAATATATAGCTATAAATCTTAATGACCTAAAGTACCTAAAATTACATAAAATTAGCAAAAAATAATAAAGAAAAATAGAAAAACTTATAAAAGAACCAAATTTAGTGGATTCAAGTAGGAAAGGTGTAGCATGCTCTAGTACAACTATTGGGACACATTCCTAATCAAATGATACCTAACAAAGCTTAAAAGAAAAGGTACTTAAGCTTGAGGAGAAAGAAAGTCCACCATTTCTCACATGCAGCTCTTTAGAAAAATTAGAAACACTCTCTTACAAGTTGAAGCAAGATTTTAGGTAACTAGAAAAGTTTTGGAAATTAGAAAGAAGTAGCAGGAAAATTTTTGGGAAAAATCTAAAGAAAGTAGTGCAAACTAAGTAAAGTTATGGAGCGGAAATCTACAAGTGATATAAGGGCAAAACACCACTACTAGCCAACAATGGAGGTAGTGCTTAAGGCTGCTAACATGGTGATGGCAATTGTTGGTGGTCAGATGACTAAGTTTCTTATATGTTCAAAACTTTACTTGATTTTCTCCAATTTTCTAAAAATATTAAATTCGATTCAAAAAGTTTACTTTAGAATATTTTGACATGCATAATTTGAGAAATAATATCAGTTTATGAAAAATTTAAGTAGATATATACCATCCTTAAGAAATCGCTTAAGATTGCATCAATTTCAAAGTTATTTTAAAAATTCTTATAGGTATAGTTTTGAGTTCAAAATTTTTCTAGGATATCACCATATTATATAAAGAAATGCTATGGAGAGATTTCACAAAAAAATATTTTCTATAATTTTCATGAAATTTTGAGCCATTTTAGTCATAAAAGAGCTATTTTTCAAGTTTAATTTAATTATTTAAGAAGAAATTTGGTTTGCACCTCTTCTAGAACAAATTATAGTGTATCTTCTCGAGCTTGGTGATGTTGAGTTAAGGTGATATTAATTGAAGTTGAGATATGTTAAAAATTGATAGATTTGGACTTATCTTATTTTAAGTAAAGTATAAGTTGAGGCGTTAAAAGAGTAATGTGTTAATAAGGTTGGTGAAAGGTTGAATTGATATGTATTAATGGGTTTTGAACTAGAAATAGGGTGCTGGAGTGAAAGACTTAATGTAAATATATAAATTGAAAAATTTGGTTGGGAGGTTTTCTAGACTTATCTTATTCAGAAGGTTGGTTGGTAAAGGAAACTTAGCTATAACTACATTAGAGACTTGCCCATGAAGGAATTTAATGAAGGAGGCTTAGTTGAAATCATTTCAAAGACTTCACTAGAGTGTTAATTGGTGTAAAAAGCTTAAATGAAATAACTTCAGAGATTGTTTGGAAAGTTGGTGTAAGAAGCCTGGTTAAAAGAATAGCAGAGACTCGGTCAAAGGGAATTAATATATGAAACTTATGCTAGAGAATTTGTTAGAATGTTCCTAGACCAAAACTTAGTATTACACAAACTCTTAGAACCTTATTTAGAGACTTTAATAGTAAGCTAATACTTAATACAAAGTAAGCTAAACTTACTTACGATAAGTCACCATCATATTTAAACTATTAAAATGAACTCAGTTCTTTATATTTAGTAAAACTAAAGTAATTATATTTAACATTTAGGGATAAATTAAAGTGGAAGAAACCAACATCTAAGATTTTTAAGTGTCATGTGTTTAGGTAAGTGAAATCAACGCTTCATTGTCTTTTAAAGTATTTTTTAAAATACTTGGGAGCTGTAGTATGTATTTTGTTTGTAGTTGTAAGTTAGCTAATTGTGTGTATCTAGCGTATGTGCTTGAATAATACTATATTATTGTAGATTTATGCTTATGTATTTCTTGTTTTGTGATTTTTGCTTTGATTGATTGTCTAAAAGCAGTTAATCATCTAAAAAGTAAACTAACTTTAACTTGGCTTAACTTCTAACTGGATAGACATTGCAATCAATTAGTAGAATGGCTAAGATTCTCGAGTCAAACATGGATCGCTAGATGAGAATAGTTAAAATTGTCTTTTTCCCACCTTTAGTCAAACTAAATAATAGGAGAGGAGGTCATAGTAAGGTTGAGAACTATGGTTCGAATATAGTCTCGGGCAAAAGATGTTCTTCATTACACAAACCCGAGTTTGATTTTGATTCGTGTATGAAATGTCAAATTCCTCAATTCAAACTAAAGTGGGCATAATTTCTCTAATTTTACGACAGACCGAATAATGTTGCGTGATGGTACTTGCTTGTAAATACATTGCATTTAACTAAATTTCATAGAAACCGTGGTTACTTTATGTCAAATATGTACTTTTGTCTTTGACCCATCTACTGTGCAAGTTATTGCTAATCTCCTTATAGTTCGTTTTGCAGGTTTAAAGTAAATTTATAGGCACATCACCTAATCCCAGAAACCTCAAACAAACTAGACACATTTCCTATAAACAATTCCTCTAACATCATGTCTTATCAGGATGAGCAAGAGAATCACCAACTTACAGGAAATTAGCCCCTCCTTAGGGCAATACTGGAGGAGCGCCTGGAGCATATGGAATGACTAGTTGAGGAGTTAGCTGCTCAAAACATGTCATTCCATGCTCTCTTCGAAGAAGCTGAGAGGCGTAGTGTACAAACTCATCCTCTTGAAGCTTTAGATGCTCGTATTAGGCAGAACAACCCCTACCAACAGTAGCAGAATAGTAGGGATCAGCAATTTGATCCACCATTCCAGTAACAGTTAGCAAGGTTTGTAGCTACTTGTGACTGAGCTTTGGCTAGCAATGAGCAAGTAGCTGACTTGCAGAGAGTACTGGCTCAATCAGCAACATGTTGAGCTCATTCAGTAGACAACGCCAACCTTAACAAGCTTTGTGCGATGGTCAGGAGGCTTTTTCGAGCAGTAAGGGAGTAAAGCCGCTAGTAATGTCGGGTTGGTTACTAGCAATAAGACCTCCTACACCAGGGTCGTCTAGGATGAAGTGTTGCCTCCCAATATCAAACTTCCATCCCTAGACCAATATGATGGCACAGGTGACCTTAATGATCACCTCCTCTACTTCTGCACCCTTATGAACCTTCACAATCATGGGGATGCTATAATGTGGAAGGCTTTCCTAAGTACCTTGAGGAAAGCTATTTGGGCGTGGTTCCACCGCCTCTTTGATAATTCTATTAGCTCCTTTGATGAGTTGGCATGGAGGTTTAGCCTCTACTTCAAGGCCAACAAGCCTCCATCCAAGGAAATGTCGTCCTTGTACCTTATAAGGTAGGGTAAAGGCAAATCCTTATGCGGCTATGTGGGCCAATTCAACAATGTTGTGGTTAAGATCTCTCAGTTGGATGAGGGAATCGTTGTCCATGCCGCTCAACTCGGCATTCAACCTTTGGGAAACTTCTTCCAATCACTTGCAAAAAGTAAGTTGAAGACCTTGGCCAACTTTTAGAATAAAGCCTAGAAGTACATTGACCAGGAAGACAACATTCGCTCTAGGCGTGATGCTGACCGAGAAAGATTGGGCGGAAAGTAGGAAAAAAAAAATTGTCCATGAAAGATTGCTTCGGTGACAGGTTGCTAGGTAGATTAGAAGAGGAGAGCTCTGGGAAGAAGAAGCGCCGAGTTAAGTGCAACCTATTACCCCCTCCTATTTACATGCAACACATGCTTTTGAATAAACCCATAGCCCAAGTCTATTTTGAGGTGAAGCATAAGAACCTACTTCAAAGACCTTTGAAAATGAAGGGAAACTCCAGTAGTTGGAACTCGGATAAGTATTGCAAGTTCTATGATAATCATGGTTGCACCATAGATGAATGCTTTTAGCTAAAAAACGCAATTGAATACGCTATTCAGTGAGGCTTTTTCCCTGAGTACGTAGCCTATCTGAGGAACGATGACCGTTCTAATGACGATGGTAACAGGGTACTTCAGAGGCAATGGACCAAGAACACCCACGACCAAGCACCAATAGCTCGGCTAATGGCCCATTTGAGATGCTGGTCATAAGGGAGAAGTGATAGGTTCCAGTCCATGATGATCTCTAAGTCGAGGCTAAACTGTCCTAAGCTAACACCGACCTGCTAAAAGCGGAAGCCGACTTGTCTTAACCTGAGGCCAAATTATTCAAAGCTAAGGCCGAATAGCTTTTGTTGAGGCCGAGCTAATACCAGAAGACCAAGGGGAAGAAAAGGAGCTACTCAGCCTTGAGTTTGTCGTTTGTCGAAAAGTAGAGAAACCATACGACCGAGCACTCGAGTTTAAAGAACAACTTGGCATAGCACAAGAGAGCTCGGCTAAGCACAAGAGAGCTCGACCAAGCACAATAAGACTTCCAAACATCAAACCCCTGCTCGGACACCTGACTGCCAACTAGCCCTTACTCGGGTCTATAGACAACTCGGATGACCGCATGCTGTCCACTTGTTAAGTGCACAGTTTTGTGTACTTTGTAAATATTTTCCTTATTTTGATTATGAGCCATTCTTTAGGGTTTAAGGCCTTGTATATTATTTATAGTTTTGCTACTTGGGTTTTAGGATTTGCTATAAATAGTTACATTTGTAATTATCAAGGTCGATATACAATGAAGAATATTCATACAATGAATTTACACTTGAACGTTCCTTTTGGAAGTAAGGACATTCTCGAGCCTTTTGAGCTGGTGTTTCGTGATCTCTAAGCTATGGCTGACTTGTCCCAAGCTAACACCGACCTGTTAGAAGTTGAAGCTGACTTGTCTTAACCTAAGGCCAAATTGTTCAAAGCTAAGGCTGAATAGCTTTTGCCGAAGCCGAGCTAATACTAGAAGACTGAAGGGAAGAAAAGGAGTTACTTAACCTCAAGTCTGTCATCTATTGAGAAGCCGAGAAACCATATGGCCGAGCACTCGAGGCCAAAGAATAGCTCAACACAATGCAAGAGAGTTCGCGTTAAGCAATCTACGAGTACAACAACTGTAGGTCGACCTCATTAAGAGTTCAGCCAAGCACAATAAAACTTCCAAACATCCCACCCTTACTTGGACACTCAACCACCAATTGGCCCTTGTTCAGGTCTAAAGATAACTCGGATGACTGCATGTTGACCATTCCATTAAGTGCATAATTTTGTGTTCTTTGTAAATATTTTCCTTATTTTGATTATGGGCCATTCTTTAGGGTTTAAGGTCCTGTATATTATTTATAATTTTTCCATTAGGGCTTTAGTATTTGCTATAAATAGTTACATTTGTAATTATTAAGGTTGATAGATAGTGAAGAATATTTATAAAGTGAATTTACACTTAAACGTTCTTTCTAGAAGTAAGGACATTCTTGAGCTTTTTGAGATAGCATTTCGGATTATTGAGTGTGTCGTAATTCTTAATCTCTCGTGTTCTCATCAATCTTGCCTTTAAGGTTATGGTGAACCCTTTATTTGAGTGAGTTAGTGAGTCGCCTCTAATCTCTCATTTGAAACTCGAGTGACATTTAGTGTTCGTGAGTTGTATTGAACCCTATTTCAAGCTCAACCCCTGATTGTGTTTGTACCTTAGTGTATGATATCCATACACATTTGCAGTTAAAACCCCATTCGCATTTCTCGTTCCTTATTCCCATTCGAACCCCATTGGCATCCGAGACCGCTGCGTGGATTATGCATCAAGAAGAGACAGAAGTTAGACACTTCCATCTTCTTCTCGAATGAAGACCTTTAAGGGGTTGATACACCTCATTATGATGCCTTGGTAATAGGGGAAAGGATCTCAAACTTTGAGGTCTTAAAGATTATGGTAGACATTAGCAATTCCACCGATATACTTTTTCTCCACACTTACGAGAGGATGAGGAAGAAGTTACCAGTGAAAATGAAGCCGTACCACCATAATCTGATCGGCTTCAATGGAAGTACAGTCTAAGCTAAGGGGATCATCATGTTAGACATAGAACTTAGTGATGACGACCACGTGGCGTAATAACTTGTAGAATTCGTCATGATTGATTGCCTTTCCCCCCTATAACGCACTCTTGGGAAGACCAAGCCAAAATGCATTCGGAGTGATCACATCCTCCCTTTATCCAAAGGTAAATTTCTAACCTCAACCAGGATGAGAATATGTAGGTATGATCAAAGGCTCTTGGGAAAGTTATCCTTTAGGGTCACCAGAGAAGATGGCGTGTTTACTTTAGAGATCGGCCGGCAGGTGAGGCCAACTGAAAGGGGCAGGTCGAGAGAAAAATAAAAGAAGTCTAGATTGAGCCTGCACTCGAGCAAACCACAAGAGTTGGGATTGAAACCCCACCAGAAGTGAAGGATGAAATCATTGCTCTCCTATGGGCAAATTCAGATAAGTTCGCTCGATCGGCGTCAGACATGCCTGGAATCTTGCCTAACTTGGTGACTCATTGCCTCAATATCAACAATACAACATGGCATGTCAAGCGAAAAAAGAAGCATTTTGCTCCAAAGAGACAAGCCACAATCAAGGAGGAAGTACAAAAACTGCTTAAGGCTGGCTTGTAAGGGAAGAAAAGTATGTGACTTGGTTAGCAAACGTGATGCTGGTTAAGAAGAACAACAAGAATGGCGAATGTGCATTGATTGCACTGATCTTAATAAAGCCTACCTTAAAGACTGTTTTCCTCTCCCGAGGATTGATCAACTCATTGATTCCACTTCGGGACATGCTTTACTAAGCTTTATAAACGCCTTCTTGGGGTACAACCAGATCAAAATGGACTTGAAGGACAAAGCCCATATCTACTTTGTCATCGATTATGGTACATACTACTACATCGTAATTCCATTCAGTCTAAAAAATGTTGGGGCTACATACCAATGAATGGTGATGAAACTGTTTAAGCCTCAGATTGATCACAATATGGAAGTATACGTTGATGACATAATCATTAAGAGCTAGAAGACAATCATGTTAAGGGTCTTTAGGAAGCCTTTGACTTGATGCGCACATACGACATGAAGCTGAATCCTTAGAAGTGTGTCTTCGGGGTTGGATCCGGTAAATTCCTCAACTTCTTAGTAATACACAGAGGTATCAAGGCCAACCTCAAGAAGATTACCTCCATTGGAGGAATGAAGCCTCCAACCTTAATCCGAGACATATAAAAGCTCACCGGCATGGTAGCTGCATTGAGCAGGTTCATCTCAAAGAGCCTAGACAGATACGTTGAGTTCTTCAAAATCCTAAAATATTCAAAGGGTTTTGAATGGACTTTTGAGTGAGCTGTCACCTTTTAGTAGCTCTAGGACTTCCTTGTATACCTGCCAATCCTCTCTAAGCCTATCCACGAGGATAACCTGTTTTTGTACTTGGCTGTGAGCGATCGAGCGCTCTTTTCTGTGTTTGTTAGAGTAGAGGGAAGAGAATATAGGCTTATATACTACATCGACCGTTGATAAAGGCATATTTTTTATGTTTTAAAGTGCAAATTAAGATAGAATTATTATAGATTTTATAGAAATCATTAAGAATTGGTACTTAATTATGTTCATTTGGACATTTTAGGAATTAGAGAATTCAAGAGTAGAATTACGAATGATTTCGAGAAATTTTAGGCAATTTGGAATTAAAGGTCATCGGCTTATAGCTTACAACTTGCACTAGCAACCCTAAATGACTACGCTACCGGCCTAAAAGCTGGCCTTCATGAAAAAAGAAATTTCATGTGAGCTAACCATAATTTTTCATATGAATAGCTTATGTTTCATGGTTGGAGGGGATTGGTAGACACTTTTCCTTATACTTCGAGAGTCGTAGAATAGTTTTAAATACTTTTTGAAGAATTCTTCGGGAGAAGCGCTTTGATCATTGAGAGGATTTTACTTTTGTTGTGGAGATTAAGATTGAAGTTGTAATTGAAGATTATTTCTTTCCAATACAGAACTGGTGACATCTATTTCAATTATTCTTGCAATTATGTGAATTACTTATGCTTTCAATTATGAATTTCCTTGCAATTTCAATCAATATTTGTGTTTTTGTTTTCAAAACAATGGCTAACTAAAATTATTTGTGGGAATAGATGAAATCCTAGATAGTAAAGATGACGATTGTGTTCATGTTATAGGATTAAGAGATGTATGGGGGATTCATGATTGCAATTTCTATGATTTCAATTATAATTATTCAATTGATTATAATTGTTAGAAACCTTAATGATACGGGAGTTGATTAGGGTTTGTTAGAAATTCTTAGTTGATTTGATTATTCAATGTGGAACCAGAGTTAATTGAATTAATTATAAATTATCTAAAGATTAATGCAATGTTTGGCGATTGATTATTTACTAAGACATTAGAAATAATTGATTTAGGACATTAGACAATTATAATATCGGGAGATATATGATCATAATTTAGAGTCCACTGTTAATTGGAAGATACAGAAGCTGACTAATTAATTAGGGGTTTAAATCCTCAAATTTTAAGGTATAATAATTTCACTTGAATGACCATATATCTATTAATCTATATAATATGATAACAATTTGATTTGCGTAATTTAGGGTGTATTTTATTTTCCCATAATTCTCAATTGATTACTTAATTTTAGATTTTTCATAGTTATTTTCTTTTCAATAGTTTTAGAGTAATTATTAGATTAATTAATTTAATTTTAATTGCTTGAATATTGATAAGAACTAGTATAGGATTAGTAATTTCTTAGTCCTTGAGGGATTGATCACCTTACTTTTTCTATATTACTTGATTCCGACCCAGTATACTTGCTGGAGTATTTGTGATTTATTTTTCTATATATAGTTCGAACGAATCAACCATATACTCCACAGGCTTAAGGTTAGGTACACCCGGGTAGAAAAGTTCGTCTTGGCTGTTGTTGTTACGACATGATAACTAAGGCCCTACTTTTAAGTGCACCAAGTAACTGTACTCACAGATTAATTGTTGCGCACCATGTTGCAGAAGCCTGATGCATATGGATGAATGGTGAAGTATGCGATGGAATTAAGCGCGTATGGAATCTAGTATCAACTATGAACAACCTTAAAGCAAAAGTGCTGGCTAACTTCGTGGTAGAATATATGGGAGAGGAAGAGGTACCATTGGGCAATGACAAACCGATATGGACTCTCTACATTGATAGATCATCCACCTTGGGGGGTGGAGGTATAAGTCTTGTTTTGATTAGCCCACACAAAGGTACAATTTACTATGCCTTTAAGTTCAAGCTTTACTCTAGGAATAATGAATCCGAATATAAGACCCGTATAACCAGTCTTATGTTGGCCAAGGAGATAAGTGTTGAGCACTTACAAATCTTCTTGGACTCCATGCTTATCATCCAATAAGTTCGAGGCGAATACGAGGCTAGGGACAATACTATGGCTAGGTACCTTCAAAAGGTTAAGAGCCCTCTAGGTAAATTCCCTTCTTGAAACATCATGAAGATCCCTCGACTCAAGAATTTGGCAGTAGATTGGCTATCTAAGCTCACCTCTACTAGAATACGGAAACTCGAGGTAAAGGATAGGAAAATCTTTATAGAATACCTACCAGAAAAGAGCATAACTCTGGACTTGGCTAAAGTTTTGGAATTGACTACAGCAGCACCAGAGTTGAGTTGGATGGATCCCATCTAAAGTTATTTGGAGTAGGGCACACTCTTAGATAACAGGAGGGAGGCTAAGAAGCTTCGGTATTACGCTACCAACCATGTGTAGGTTGACGATGTCTTGTATCACAAGGGAGATAGCCTTCCCTTACTCTAATGCTTATGAGAAGGTAAAGGGTTGCACTTCATGAAAGAGCTACATGCCATAGTGTGCAGTAATCATATTTAGTCCTAATCCCTCTACCTCTAAGCTCTACCACTTGGGTATTATTGGCCTATTACGAGGCAAGACACAAAAGCCATTGCCCAAAAAATGCATATAGTACCAAAAGTACGTGTCAGTTAGTCATGCACCTAATACCCCCTTGACTAGCCTATGGTCGTTTACACAATGGGGTATTGATATTCTTGGTGCCTTCCCGAAAGCTTCAAGAGGACGGCAGTTCATAATTGTTGTTGTTGACTACTTTACGAACTGGTTGGAAGTAGATTTGGTGGGAGAGAAGTGTTAAATCTTTCATTAGAAACAACATTCTCTCTTGGTTCAGGGTCCTTTATGCTCTCATTATGGATAGTAGACGACAATTTGATAACTCCAAGTTCAATGAGTTCTATGCCAAGCACCACATTACCCTTTACTTCACTTTGGTTGCCTATTCCCAATCTAATGGATAGGTCGAGGAAATGAATCAGATTATCTTGGATAGCTTGAAGAAGAGCATGGACCGATCTTAGGGTATCTAAGCCAACGAACTGCCTAATATCTTATGGGGATATAGGATTACTCATTACACTACCATAAGCGAGACCCCCTTTCACTTAGCTTTTGGGCTGGAAGTAGTTTTCCCCATCAAACTTGAGCTTCCTAATATTTGAACTCGAAGTTTCAACGTTATCTTTAATGAGTCACTGTTGCAAGCTAGCATCGATATCATCGAGGAAATTAGAGACCATACCGCAGCTTGGGTAACTACATACCAACATTGGGCTGCCCAATACTATGATTAAAAGGTCAAACACAAGGAGTTTAAGATTGGCGATTTACTATGCTGAAAGCTAAAAGCCATGGGTTCTCGAGAAGGGTAGGGCAAGCTGGCTCCCAATTGGGAAAACCCGGTCAATGTCAGGGAAAGATTGGGCAACGGAGTATATAGATTAGAAAGGCTGGATGGTGAACTCATCCCATATAAATGGAGCGCTGATAATCTTCGGCTTAATATCGATCAACATATTGTTGTGTACATCTTTCCAAAATAATGAAACAAAGAATTTGCTTCATAATTTGTTGTCTACCATTTTCCTTCTCTCTGCTTCTTTCTGTTGCCATCTTAACCCTTAAAAGTGTGAATGGACTGTTTACTTGGTAAGTCGGAATGCCATCAACCTGACCCCTTTAGGTAACCTTGGTAAGGGGAAACAACTCTTGCACAGAGGAACTCCCATCTTTTGAGTAGGTCAGAATGCCACCGACTTAACCCCCTTAAGTAACTTTGGCAAAGGGAAACACCCCTTGCATAGAGGAGCTCCCATCTTTTAGATAGGTCGAAATGCTACCGTCCAGAACTCCTTAGGTAACCTTATCAAAGGGAAACACCCATTGTACAAAGGAATTTCTATGAGAATATATTAAGGAAAAGCGAGCGTACAAGAGGAGGCAAGTAGAAAATCTCATCCATTGATTGTAGATTATATAGTTAAGGCCAACATCCTAGCTTGGAATACATATAGTAAAAATAAATAAATAAATAAACAAATACATTATCACCTTGGATCAGCTAGCTCTGGTAATTTAGAAAAATCCAAAGCTTTGATCCACTCAGAGCGTTGATTTGACGGTGGCTCATGGTGAGGCTAGCCTTATACGGGACCAAAGGCAAGAGGTTGCTGATGAAGGTCGGTAGAAGGATTGCCTCGATCCTGATCTTTATGAATAGCACCTTCTAAGGTGACCTCTTGCCGGGCTGTTGGGGTAGAAATGGATGTAGAAACGTCTTGCTCGGCCCTAACAACAAAGGGGTCACTTAGGACATCGTTGGCCTCTTGAGCGGCCCCTTCTCGCATTCCTGGGCTTCCCTCTTCTCTTTAAAGGTCAAGGAGTCCAAAAAGTTGAAGAAACTCAAGTTAAGGTCTGGATAGTGAAAGAGCACTTTTTTCCTTGTATAGCAGGCACAATCGATGGACAAGTCTTCTAGCTCTTTCAACCACTCGTCTGTTGCCCAATAATCGACAATGGCCTTCTTCGCAATGGTGTTGTTGAGGACCTCTCCACTCTTTATCTTAGAGATTATCTCCTCCATCTCTAAAACTCTTTGCTATAGCTTCTAGACCTATTGCTCTAACCCAACCTTTAAACCGATCAGCTCTAATGAAGTGGCTTTGACACTTTTGCACTTAGATGTCTTTATTGCTAACTCGATTTGTAGCCTCATGATAAATACCTTCAACTTAGCATTCTCTTTCTTGAATTGGGACCTAGCTTCCTTCTCCTTATCTAATCACTGAAAGAGGTGAGCCTTAGTCTTCTACTTGTCTTCTAGTTGAGCCTTCAGGTCATTGGCCTTTTTCACTGCCTTCTTAACTTTATCCAACCCCCCCCCCCTCTCTCTCTTTGCATCCTTCAGTTGTGCCTAGATCCCTGCCACTTACAAATAAGAGTGATGCAGGCGTCGGTTAGTTTTGGAGAATTTTTCTAAGTATTTATTAGTAGAAGCCTTTGCCTCTTGCAAATACTTCTTAGCCCGGCCCAATGCTTCCCTAAAGCCCTTTACCTCTCTTTGGCCGGTACCATATTTATTCAGTTGAAGCAGCACTTAACTGTGGTATTGTAGAGAAACACGGGCCATCGTTAATAATGAGAAGTGAAGCATGTCAATGTAGAAGTAGCAAAGACTTACTTGCCACGTAAGCGTGCTCAAGTGGCTTACTACCTCCATAGGGTCGTCCTCACCTTCCCTAGGCAGCTCCTTAAGGACAGCCCAATCGCCAGAGGTATAAGACCCCATAGAAGCTTAGTAGCTGAGTATTTGGTGCTACAACGTGAGATCATTAGCACAGATTTCTCACTTTGGCCTTAGGAGCTTCCTCTTAGCCTTCTTCATTTCCATCTTAAGAGCTCCCATTAAGAACTTTTCATCTCAAGAGACATACGACACTTCTTGGAATGAGTTCAGCTCAATCCCTAACAACCTAAAATTGTTAAGAACGTCAAAAAATTTATCTCCTAAGTCGTTAACACACTAGTAGGGATGAGCCATCAATTTCTCGTTCCATTTCCCTCGACTCAAAGGCATCCTCACTAGGGGTCTCTATTTCTTGGCTCTAGTTCCCCAACTGTTTTTAGGGCCTTCCTCTTTTGCTTGGTTATTTGAGGCAGGGCAGCCCCTTTGGCCATCTCTTATTCCCTCAACCCTGGAGGCGAAAGCATCTAAACGTTAGGCCCCTCTACATTGGTGCCCTCATCCTCCACGAAAATAGACTTGGTGGAGGAGATGAGGGCAGGGGTAAGTAAAGCTACACCCAAAGGCTGCACATCCAATGACTCGTCCTAGATTCCGATGGGAATCCCCTGAAAAATAGCCATCGATTGCGCCCTACTGGTCTACCCAACCCTTGGCTTCTCTCGTATTACCTTGCCTTTTGGCTTAGATACCTTAGTCTTCACTTATCGGTGGCTTATCAATTTGTCTACAGAGGGACGGGGAGCCGTTATAGCTAAATTTTTGCTTACAAGAAAGTAAATTCAAATAGTGAGAAAAAAATAAAAGGAAAAGAAGGAAAAACCAAAATAAACAACTACTACCATTCGTTGACTCCGCCATGTCCAGCATAGAAAAGGAAAGATCCCCCATTTTATAGAAATGTCAAACAAAGCATCTCTACACTAGCACAACAAACGAAGGTGTTCACTAAAGGAATAAACTTGTACCTTCAAGCCATTTCTTCACCACAACCTTCTTAATGCAAGAGAAGAGCCTAGAGATCGCATATCGAAAGTATCTCTTGATAGCCTTTACAACATTGATCTCCTAGTCATGTTTGAGTGCCATGAAGGCTTAGATCTCTTAGGCGGCCTTTGCATCACTAGGAACAAGCCTCTTTTCACCCCCCATGTCGAGTCTGATTTTTTTATTTCTTTTATTTAAAATTGATTTTTCATTTCTTGATTAATACTAAACCCTAACCCATTTAATATTAATCATCGACTAAAGAAATTGAGAAATTCCAGTTTTTTTATTAAAAATAGTTTTTTTTTTTAGTCGCCACCCGATTGAAATCGGGAAAAGAAAAAGAAACCGTAACCAATTGGATGGATTGATTACGATTTGGCTACCGGTCTTTGATTTCAATTTTAAATGAAAAAATCAGAGGGTTCTAAGTTCGGGGGCTAACCTATTAAACCCTTAACGGGTACCACTATTTGTTTACCAAAATTAGGATTATTCTTCTAATTATAATATTTAAAAAATAAATAAAATCAAAAGAGAGAAAAAAGAGGGACCTAAGTTTCTATATATTTTATCGTTGCCCCAAAGGTGCCTACATACCTGCTAGCCGGGATTAGACGATCGTAGTTTTTTCAAAAAACTTTAATATGTTGATTGATTTTAATTTTAAAAACTGCCTAAGTTTACGTTTTTAATTTATTCAGTTTATTTAAAAAAATCTAAAGGGTCCTAACACTTGAGTGCTGTTATTTTATAAAAAAAAATGTTCTAACAATCCTATTTTTAAAAGGGCCTTTTATTAATTTTTATTTAAAGAAAAACAACTTTCTATATGATAAATCCTTAAGTAAAGCCGAATCTAAAAAGATAACTAATTCTAACAACCACTAAACTAATATCTATAACTATCTACCAAAATAAAATAGTTCCATATAATATACTTAATACTAAAACTCCTAAACCGATATATTCCTATATGATATATTATGTTAACTAATAATATAATAATAATAATAAAACGGTAATAATAAAATAAAATTAGAAGAAATTGAACCTTACTTGGCTATTCACTATGCGATGGTGCGTGTGACTTGCTGTTTGGGTTGTGGACTTGTCGTTGGTCAGATGAAAAATAGTTTTGTTCAAGGCCAATGTTTAGGGCGGTAGATGTGGAACAGTATTGGCCTAAATTACTGCTGTCGTTGGCTTAATTGAGGATAGGCATCGGTGGGGGATTTGTTTCATGCGTTGGTACGTTGCTATTCTGCTGCTGCAGGCGTGTGGATGTTGGACGCTGCAGATGGGTGGATTGGTTATGCTGTTGTTTCTGTTTTTTTTTTTGTTGGGTTTTTATTTTTCGTCCCTGCTGCAGCCTGTGTGTGTGTTTATATAATCTCCATCGTATCGTATCGTATCGTATCATATCATATCATATCATATCATATCTCATGTAATTATATCTGATTCGTTAAACTGATTTTCATCTTGCTTCTGCAAAGTTAGAAAAACAAAGACATAGGTGCCTGCTGAGACTCGAACCCGTGACCTCCAACTAAATCCACCTAAATACTCTGCTATTTATCCGTTAAGCCGTTAGCCTGTGCCTTGACATTCATTACAATTAAATTATATTTAAACTATCTGAATCACTAAAATAAAATTTTTAACTAAAACTAACACTGAAACTAACACTAAAACTAATTATTCCTAATATAAATTACTTCCTAAAAATCTACGAAATTTTTATGATTTTTCCTTTTCTTATTTTTTTTTGGTATTTTCATTATTTGTTAATTTTTATTATTTTTATTAATTTTTTTTGTTTTTATTATTATTATTATTATTAATTTTTGAATTAGGACCCTTTTTGTAAAAATAAAAATTAAGACTATAGAAGGGCAAAAATTAGGTGTCTACACCCTAGTTTGGACAATTCCGGTCCATTGTGTCCACAAGTCTACCTCCTTGGGCGGCTCGACCACTGTGTACTCATCCTACTAGCCTTTTACTGAATTTATGAGATTGTAGAATAGATTCTTTCTCAGACATAGTTGGAGTTGCAGCAACCCCCTGATCCTCTTCCACATGTCAAAATGAATGAAGAGCTTAGGAGTAGCCTTTATCACTAAGTATCGTAGAGTGCTTGGAAAGCCTTTTGATAAGGATTGAATCTCTGATACCAAGATGATAAGGAATTTAAGGATTGATCTAGAAAGAAACAACAACGGATCTAGGAATGAACAAGAATGTGTATTTAAGGAAAATGGGTATGAAGAACAGGACGGCTTTTGATAGTGGATGTGGATGGATGTAACTCACCAAGACAAAAACATGATTAGGGGTTTGAGCTCGAAATAGAGTTTGATTCAAGTCATGAATACTAAATGTTGCTCGGGGTTTCAAATGAAGGTTAAATGCAACTTACTAACCGATTCAAGGGGTTCACCACAATCTAAGAACAAGATTGATAAGAACGTGAGGATGACTTAAGAGTCTAATCAATGCTCGATAATCCAACAAATGCTTACTCACATATAGCCTTGCTAGAAAGAGGAAAGTTTCACTCTTTATATATCTATCTGTATCTACCCTCTGTTAATACGAATGTTGCTATTTATAGTAGGTCCAACCCTAATAGTAATATTGTAAATAAAGTATAAGGCCTTAAACCCTAAAGAATTGGGCCCATAAATAAAATAAAGAGAAAACATGTACAAGAATACAAAACCATGCGTTTTATAAAACTCGGCATGTAGTCACTCAGTATGTCCTAGAAGGAGTAGTATCTGAACTGGATAGGGTTGGCAATTGGACATATGGGTTCGGGAAGGGGTCCTTGACGTCTCGTGTGGCTTGGCCGAGACACCAAAGAGATGTTAGCCCATGATTGCCGAGTTCTAGAATTAGTCAGTGTTAGTCTCTCGAGGTCGTGCTGAGTAGTTCTTTGGTCTCGAGTACTCGGCCATGTAGTTTCTTGACACTTCGGCTGATGACAGAGTTGATGTTGAGTGTTTATTTTCCTTTCCCTCATCCTTCTGGCTGTAGCTCGATCTCAGTAAGCATTGATAGGCTTTGGTTTAGATATGGTCGGAGGCTGATTCCCATCATTATTGTGGGTTTGAAAGGAAGTCGTCCTCGACGTTAAGTATCGAGTATGGGCCGGGATTCCGAATAAACTTCTTTTTCCTTTTCTCTTCACCATGGGTGCCGAATGTCTCTGGATTTTCTCAACGCTCATGGAGGTCAAGCAATAGCTCTTCCCATCCTTTTGAATTGTGTAAGTATTGAGGAAGCTATCATAGATCACTTTCTAGTTATACTCCTAAGGTCGGCCAAGAAGTAAATTTGCGACGTTCATAGGTTCAACGTCAAAATCAATATGATCATCGTATTGCCTGACCTTGAATGATATTCGCGCTCTTTTATACACATGGACCATACTTTTTAATCCATAGGGTTGGGGATGCGAGTAGGTTGGCAACTTCATCCTTTCTACCAACTCGGTAGGGACAATATTGGTGTAGTTACCTCCATCTACTACTAGGGAACAGGTCTTCCCATTTACTAGGCATTGCATGTGAAATAAATTTTTCCTTTGTCCAGGATTTGCCTTCAAGTCAACTTGTTGACTCGTCAAGGATAAGAGTTAATCCAGATTTTCGGCATAGACATCTTCTTTGATCAATCCTTCCTCCGAACACTTATCACTCTGACTCTCAATTTGAGCCTTACGCCCTTTGCCCTTTAAGATCATGACCCTTTTATTTGGGCATTAGGCCACAATGTGTCCACAGCTTAAGCACTTTAAGCACTTTACTTCTCGAGCCTTGTTGTCGAGTGCCTTCTCTTTCTCAGCAATCTTTTTCTCGGCATGGTTTGTCTAGTTAGGCTCTCCTTTCTCTATCTTCTTTTCTTGCCTTCTTTCGACATACCTCTCAGGCTCAGGACTGCCTTGTTGAGGTTGGCTACTCAGCCTCTGATGCTTTCTCTTCCTCGGCCTCTCTACTCTTAATGCCAAATTAATTAGCTCATCCAGAGAGTTGAACAGTTGCAATTCAACTATGTCGGCAATGTCGTCTTGGAGTCCACTCAGGAATCTGGCAATGGTGTGGTCCTGTGGCTCGGCAATTTCACATCTTATCATTAAGGTCTCAAACTCTTGTAAATACTCTTCAACAATATTTCGACCTTATCTCAGGTGTTGGAAAGCATGGAGGATCTTCTGCTTGAAATAAGTCAGCATAAAGTGTTGGTTCATTAAATTATTCATGAGCTTTCCAGTTCTTATCGACTCTTCTCCATTAGCATCTCGCTTGGCAACTAGCTTATCTTACTAAAGACTTGCATATTCAACAAGAGATAAGGAAGCCAGCTTAACCTTTGCTCAATCGTTGCACTTGTAACACTTGAATAACTTCTCGACTCAGGGAACCTAGTCAAGGAATTCTTCAGGTTGGCTACTTCCATAGAAGGTCGGTAGTTTCAACTTAACATTGTTAAGTCCTCGGCCAGATGCTCGGGATTCATCCCTTGCATTCCTAGCTGGTTAGTTTACATCGGATTGGCCACTTCTGTTGGAGCTGTGTTCGGCTACATCTCGTCTTGGCCTCAGCTCTCTTCTCCAAGCTTCTTGATTTTCTTTGGAGTCAGCACTCCTTTCATTTCTTTTCAGCTCAGGTTGGTTTTCTCTCCTCGGCTCGACAGCTCTTCTTAGCTATCATTCATCAAGTTCATTAGAGCCACTTCCACTTGTGAGTGTCCGTTCCCTTCTTTCCTCTCGGCCATCACGTCTATGGTGCTTGACTAATCCAGTGAGTTCTTAGATAGAGTCAGTGCGATTCTGAATCTGATATTCTAATTTATCCATACGTTGTCTCAAACTTCCATAAGGGCTATAACCAGTGTTGTTGTTATCCTCATACATTCTTCTTCATGTAGTAATTTACCAAAGAAATCGAACAAAGAACAAAC
Source organism: Lumnitzera racemosa (assembly GCA_024138005.1). Classification (NCBI taxonomy): domain Eukaryota; kingdom Viridiplantae; phylum Streptophyta; class Magnoliopsida; order Myrtales; family Combretaceae; genus Lumnitzera; species Lumnitzera racemosa. The sequence goes on along the minus strand of JAMXBC010000006.1, from coordinate 105,323,349 downwards.
ACAATGATAGTAAACTAAAAACAACCACTACTCAGCTTCTGTGGCTACTTACAACTACTACGAACAGTACGCTACATTATAAAACAATGGTTAACAAAAATGTTACAACTACGAATCTACTTTGAAGAACTAGCACGCGTATCTTCCTAAAGCTCTGATACCAAGATGATAAGGATCGAATCTCTAATACCAAGATGATAAAGAATCTAAGGATCGATCCAGAAAGAAACAACAATGGACCAGAAATGAACAAGAATGGGTATTGAAGGAAAATGGGTATGAAGAATAGGAAGGGTTTTGATAGTGAATGTAGATGGATATAACTCATTAAGATACAAACACGATTAGGGGTTTGAGCTTGAAGTAGAGTTCGAATCGACTTACGAACACTAAATGTTGCTCGAGGTTTCAAATGAAGGTTAGATGCAACTCACTAATCGGTTCAAATGAAGGGGTTCACCACAATTTGAGAGCAAGATTAATAAGAACGCGAGGGTGATTAAAGAGTCTAATCAATACTCGATAATCTGGTAAATGCTAACTCATGTGTAGCCTTGCTCGAAAGAGGAAAGTTTCACTCTCTGTATATCTATCTGTATCTGTATCGGTATCTGTCTTTGCCCTCTGTTAGTACAAATGTTGCTATTTATAGTAAGTCTTAACCCTAGTGGCAACACTGTAAATAAAGTACAAGGCCTTAAACCCTAAAGAATTAGGCTCATAAATAAAATAGAGGGAAAACATGTATAAGGATACAAAACCGTGTGTTTTTCAAAACTCAGCATGCAGTCATTTGGCATGTCTTGGAAGGAGTAGTATCAGAACCAGACGGGATCGGCAGTTAGATGTACGGGTTCGGGAAGAGGTCCTTAACGTCTCATGTGGCTTGGCCGAGATACTAGAGAGATGTTGGCCCATAACTGCTGAGTTCTAAAATTAGTCCGTGCTAATCTCTTGAGGTCATGTTGAGTGGTTCTTTGGTCTTGAGTACTCGACCTTGCGGTTTTTCGATACCTCTACTGACAACAGAGTTGATGCCGAGTGTTTATTTTCCTTCCCCTTGTCCCTCTAACTATAGCTCAGCTTCAACAAGCATTGATAGGCTTTAGTTTGGATATGGTCGGAGGCTAATTCCCATCACTTTTAGTATCCTCTACTCATTGGGAGGGACTTGCGATGGACTGCACCAATGGTAGTTGAAGAATTCCTTTTTGAAGTGACTTGGAGGAAGGCATTTCCTAAACTCCAAGCACTTCTCAAATACTGCGAAATGTCTCCTTAATAGTAGGGCCACCCGTTCATCCATATTCGACAACCTTATTTGCTACCCAAGAATTGCCTCAACAACAAAGTTACTTAGAATCCAATTGGGGGTAAATTGTTTGCTCTTACTCACTTGGATGCTAGGTCACTTGCCCATCTTAGGAGGATTGAACAAATCCTTGGAGAGGGGTAGGGGAGCGTATACATCTACATCTCTTAGGATGGCATTGATAATCCTAGCTCTATTCAGCGCCTCCACGGCCATCCTAATAGGTTCGTCAAGTTGTGTTAGCGACGAGACTTCGTATTCTCTTGTCAGCCAAGGGGAGGAGGAAGGGTTACTCCTTATTGATTCAAAGTCAGTAAGGTTGAATTGTAATGAGTCATAACTCGCCTCACCTGTGCTTACTGATATGTTTGCAAAGGGTGATGAAGAAGAAGGGAGCTAGAAAAGCTTTCGAAGGAAGTTTGATACAATGCAAGAAGGCAGAATTCGTAATAGTAGAATAGAGAGATTGCAAAACAGCAATCTCTTGTTGTGATTGTATTATTTATAGGTGAAATGCTTAGGAAACCGTATAGAGGATTATCAAGATTTGTGTAAGCACAAATCCCTTAGAATGCTGTTGAGTAGATACGTAGAATGAGTTTTGATCAGATGGCCTCCTTTAAAAGGTAAAATGCATGTAGCTATATGCTAGTCTATTAGGACAGGATACCTATCACGTCACATTAAATGCATAGAAAAATGGGTATGCTTAGGTTAGAATTTGAAAAAGTTTCTTCCATAAGAAGTTTACATAATCCCTCTAACTTCCACCTGGTCATCATGATAGAAGCATGGTACAATCGCGCTTGCTCGGTCCATAATGAGTGCTATTCAACCTGACTAGTTTATAGTCTTAAATCACCTGCCTAGTGAGATGCAAGGGTATCTTGCTCTGATACCCCAACTGAGGCTCCGTTTTGCTTAAGTCTTTAGAACTTTGCTTTAAAATAGTTGTTGCACTTCGATCTATCCCACCTTAGATATCTTCAGCTCGGGTATCCACTACCTCGACATCTCTACCTTAGCCTGCCTCTAGCTTAGACCTATACCCTTGCCATGTTGGTACTGTAGCGCAAGGTCAGGTCCCTTTAAGTCAGCTTAGTTACATGCTTAAGCAGCCTATATATCCATCCTCCTTGCCTTCGCCTCAACAACGAGACTACTCGGAGGGGTGGTTAGCAAGTATTAACAAGGCTCTTTAGATATAAACCTCTCAGGCCTGTCTGGATCTAACACGTCTTGTTGCTTGGGGTTTACTACTGTAGACTTAGATTGACCAAGCCTAAGAAGTTTGGCAATAGTTAGAATGTACAAGATAAAGATAGGATACTAAGTCAACAACCAAGTTCGGGATAAGTAGGATACGTCGAATACCATGATCCCACTCTTCCATACTTACAGGAAAAGAGCTCTTTCCATTAACTGTTCTTCAATTGCTGACACTACTCTTCTATAAATATCTTGCTACCACCTAATGGTAAACTCTCTTTATACTCTGCATATTAAGCTTATATATTACTTCCAAATGTCTTTTGCTCTCCAAGAATTCTCTATTGATTTAAGTATTAGAATGACCATGTTAAATAACACCTCGGTTTTCCTTCATAGTGTTTTGTTTCCTAAGCTTACAATGCGCAAACCTAATCACTATTGTTAAATATCTTGAGAGGACAATATGGTAATAAATTGTACGGTTTAATGAATATTGGTAAGGTAAAGAATATAAATAGATAAGTTACGAAAAAAAAATTAATCCAAATATATACATATATATATATATATAACCTAAATAGATGTATAATAAACGTGAGATGTGAATCTCCTATACATGTTCTATGCGCCATTCAATGGTAGATGATCAGATTAAATGAATTCCTCTAACTTTTTTGGAAATAGTAATGTCATTTCCGAGGAAACTCGGTTTCATGTGCTATCCTTACCCCAAATCTATTTGAAATATTTCAACAATTTTACGTATGATAGGACTTAAGCTTGCACAAAAGGTTTATATAATCTATCTTTCATGTGTTTAACCTTTTCCCATTTTGTGTGAGTTTAAACATACCCAATCTATACTTACTTCCCTCTTCCAACCCCCCTTTTGAAAATCTTTAAAATATGGAAAGTTTTCAAAGTTATAAAATACTGTATTTATAGCTTTTAAAAAATGTTGATAAAAATAATATTATTATTTAGTATACAATTATACTAACTTTTTTGAAGTTTATTTGTTACTCAATTTAATTTGTATTACCTGATAAAATATTAGTTATATTTAGAAATCCTTCATCTTAGATGTTGAATTGGTATAAAAAAATAATTAAAAGTATCTGTTTATGTAATTAACTGATTCAGTTAGAGGTGAGTAGATAACCTTGCTGTATGGGATACCAATTCGAACCATACTCTATCGGATAAGTTTCAGATCAGTAAAGAAAGTCATATAATAAGTTTTAAATAACAATTTTCTAGAACATACTCTCATAGGGTGGGGTATGATATTTCATCAACATTTGTTGTATTTACCCTAAAACTTGTATTCTAAAATATACTGAATTAAATAAAAAATTAATACATTTGCATATCTTAAACCTTAAAAAAAACAACAACAAAATTCAGCTTATAATAAAACTCTAAGACTATATGCTCTTATGTCTATTGTCTTATTCCTTTTTTTTTTTTTTGATAAAGCCTTCTCTTTTTTTTAGCTATCTCATTTTTATGTTGTTTTATTCCTCTTTTACCAACCATAATCTATCTTAGTCCTTATATTATTGTCCAATATATATTTTATTAGAGTTACTCGGTATTTTTTTTATATAACAATTTTATGATTTCATAAAAATTTTATTTTGATGATATAAGAAGAAAAGATAAATAATAATAATAATAATAATTTAACATAGCCTAACTAAGGTTTAAGCGTTTCTAGTTGTAATAATATTGTCTATTCTAACCACAAAAGTTTCATATTATTACAGCTAGATTTGTTGCAAATATAAGAACTTTTTAAATTATTATTATTTGGTTAATTAGTGTAGTTGCAAGCTTGGTATCAATTATGTATCTGTATAATATTTCGAAAGAAGATAAATAAAAAAATATATGAGTTCTACAAGATAACTTATACCTTTTAGAATTTACAAGGTATATGATAGTTCTTAGATGTCACAAGATAGTTTTTAGGTATAAAAATTTTGATATTTATACTTATAGAGTGAGATACAAGTAAGGTGTCATACCCTACTTATCTTAGATCTACTTACCTCTAGATTCAGTATTACATCGAAGAAAAAAAAACCTTTTGATGTTAGCATTTTCTAGGATGTATAAGTGTACTATTTAGAAGTTGAGGATCTCTATATAATTTTCATAGTTTTTTATGAACATCAATATATTTTATTTATTTAAAATTCATTTTTTTAAGTTTTCATTCTTTAGAGCAACTTTATTACTTGCTTCTTGGTGTATAATTCCACGATGAAGGAACAACCATTGTGCTTCTTGTACAATATTGCTGATTCCTTGGTCAAAGAATGATTCTTTGACAAGGAATGTCTAAAGTGGTACATTTTTTATTTTATTTTATTTTTTAAGTTTTTGATTGGTTAAATGGTTTTATTGGAACCGACAAAAACTTTATAATAACTAGCAAACAGAGTAGTAATAATGTGTTTGCAAACTTATATATAGTGCTACAATAAAATTCAATACATAAAAGTATTATTGCAATCATTAAGAGTGAAAAAATATTTAAGCATAGATTCCAATCTCAAAAATTCTAAAAGATTATATCTATAACCCTAGAAACTTTGAATAATAACATTACTATAAAAGCAAAAGATTCAATTTTTATAAAAAGAAAAGTAAACAATATTCAAATCCTATATCAATATTTTTAATAATTTCTATTGCCTAATCCAAATTTGTCTCTAGTTTCCTGCCTACAATTAAACATATTACAAATAAATACAAAACAATTTAATTACCAATTACTTTTTATGATAACTATTTATGAAATAAACTTCTCGTTCTACTAAAATTTTAATAAGTAAATAAATCATTTGTGAAATAAGCACAATTAAATATATCACTAAATAAATAAAAAATACTTTAATTATGAATTTTTTTATGCTAAAATTTTAAAAGAAAATAAATTATTTGTAAAATGAGCATAATTAAACATATTACTAAACAAATAATAAAACATTTTTGTCATAGAATCACAACATTTGAAAATTTGATGAAAGAATTATTAAGATTTATAAATATTAAAATCACAACCGGAAACTATCATTTTGATGGAAAGTTTTTAGTTTAGATACTATCTTTGACATACAAAGTTTTTTTTTTTATTGTAATAATCCTAACAAATCAATAATTTATTAATAATTATTTAGTATGTAGGAATTATTTGATAAAATCTAAATAAAATGAAATATTAAAATATTAAAGACACCAAAGGAGGTGTCTTTGGCTTCAACAGTATATATGCTAAGGAAATTTTAGGAAGTAGGTTTTTTTTTTTTTTTTTAGCAAATTAGGAAGGAGTTTGAAGATAAATATTGATATAATATTTAAGGATACGAAACATGTTGTTTTATAATAAAGTTGTTGTTACCAAGAAAAACAACTTTCAAGTGAAGTTATCTATTTATAAAAATCACATTGCATGAAATTGAAAAGTTTGGAGGTTAGATTGGGTGAGAATTTTTTAAATATGAGTAACCATATCGAGTCAATTGAATTTTTACTTATTTCTTCCAGCATTTCATGTTTCTTTTTTTTTTTTTTTTTTGGGTGGTGGTAGTGGTTAATTAATACATTTATAATAAAATTCATAAAAGTCATTACTACAGTCTAACCCTCGCTTAGAATATGTTCAACGGAGGCAAAATTGCATACATTTGCATTCACACTCCTAGTCCCATTCTTAGTCCTTTCACATGTGGTAGTTCCATAGCCTAAAGCATCCTCCTGTAAAAAGGAGTATGTAGAAGCAAGAGGAGTTTTCAAAAACATACCATCATCTTCTTGGTCATGCGTCATGGCAACCAGCGCATCCACAACTTTATTAGTTCCCCTTGAGATAGCTTCAATCAACTAACCTTTTAGTTTGGAGATGATTTCTCTGCAAGTGCTGATTAGTAAAATGAACTGCAGTTGAAGAATCTGAGCTGATCTCAATATTTAAGTATCTCTCTTGAATATAATGGAGGATCCCAAAATATATCCCGTAGAGTTCCAATAGAAAAACAACCTGATTGCAAGTTTATTTTCTCCCCGTTCAATCTTGCATGCTGTTTTCATTTTTGAATGAGTTTTTTTTTTTTTGTTTTTTCAACCTACTAATCTTGTTATTGGGTGATTAATTTATTCACCAAACTAGGACGAACACTGGCGGAGTTTTACCCTGTGCCTGGCCTGGAAGCAGGCCCATCGGATCCTTGTCCTGATCTGGACTTCAGCCCATGTAGCTCAGGCCTGTTGCTCGGCCGCCACTGCGAGTCAGCAATAAAAGAAAAATTAAATTTAAAAAATAAAACCATTCACGTTGACGGAATATTTTTTATTGAACTTTGGGGCCAATGGCCTATCGGAACTTTAAAAGCTCTTTATTTTTGTAAGAACTCTATGCTTTAACAAACTCTACACTTTATTTCTACATTTCTAGATTAAAATTCTTTAATATTTTTCTATATTTTTTTATGATTTATATAGAATAACTTTTAAATCATTATTCTTAATATTTAATAAATACAATTTTAGTACGTACAAATTTAATTTTGTATGTTATAATAAATATTATTATATTAATAATATTACAATTTTACAATGTCAATTTTCATTTTATAGATTAAAAAAAAAAAGGGTTGGGAATGTCCCTTGTCAAGAGAATGTCCCTTGTTTAAGGAGTGTGTGTGAATTGTAGCAACTTGTAAGTGTTTATATTGCCTAGCCTAACTTCTATTGTCGTGACACTTAATTTATATTGCCTAGTCTAATAGACTAACAAATCCTACAGCTAAGTAAGGTAACTAACTGACTGATCTTATATGTATAACTAGAAAATAAAAGTAATTACAACTAGAATTGGAAATAAATAAAAAATACAATAATATAGTAAGAAATATTCTAACATTCCCCCCTCAAGTTGGGAATTCTTAAAGACCTAACTTCCCAACTTGGAGTGAAGAAATATTAGATGAGCTTCAAGTAATGACTCTGTGCAGATATTAACTAGTTGAAAGTGAGAAAAAACATGAATCAGAGCTAACAATTTGGATGTAATGTGATCTCGCATAAATTGCACATCAATATTGATGTGTTTGGTGTGGGCATGATGACACAAATTATTGGGAATCAAGATAGTTGACTTGTTGTCACACCTTAAGGAAATCAATAAAGAAATTGGAACACAACGATCATGCAAAATGTATAAAGTCCATAACAGTTCCTTAGACGTTGCAGCAAAACTACGATACTTAGCCTTTGTAGAACAAGTTGAAACTGTATTTTGCTTCTTTGTTTTCTACGAAACCAAAGCAGACCCTAATAAAATGCAATATCTACTAATGGATTTTTGATCCAGCAAGTCCCCTACCTAGTCGAAATCAGAATATGCATGAAGCGATAACTGGTTAGTGGCTAAAAATATAGCCCCAATGATAGAATGCCTTTCAAATGTTTGAGAACATGTATAGCAGCTTGAAAATTAGGAACCCGTAGCTTAGACAAAAATTTGCTGAGGGTGTATAGGCAAAACTAATATCTGACCTAGTAGGATTAATGTATGACAACCGCCTAACCAACCTTTTGTAAGCAGTAGGGTCAAGCAAGAGATCTCCTTGACCATTGTTAAGTTTCCATCCACTTGGCAATGGGGTTTTGTAGGTTTTGAAGCAGTAAGACCTGTTTCACTGAGTACATCCAATAGAAATTTGCGTTAATTAATCAAGTAACCTTCTTTGGTTAACCTTCCTTGGTTCTACATAGCTCCAAACCAAGGAAATATCTTGTGAGGCCTAAATCTTTGATGATAAAGGCTTTATGCAACTAATCCTTTAATGCAACAATCATATGATCATCTAATCTAGTAATTAAAATATCATCTACATAGATCAGTAAAGCTACAAAACCAATTGTTGTTTTTTGTACAAATAAAGATGCATCATGCTTGGATTGAATGTATCTTATGGAAAGTGGAAACTTAGAAATTTCAAGATTTTACTATCGTAAGGCTTGTTTCAATCCGTATAAAGACCTCCTTAGCTTACAGACCTGATTAAAAGTAGCCTTAGTATAACCTTGAGGTAGGACAATATAGATTTCCTCATCTATATTACCATGTATGAAAGCATTATTTACATCTATCTGATGTAAAGGCCATGAATAAGCAATGGTTATAGCATTGAATATGCGCATAGTATTAAGCTTTGCTACTAGTGAGAATATATCATGAAAGTCTTATCCCTCAACTTGAGTGTAACCCTTGGCTACTAGTCTAGCTTTATACATCTCAATACTTTCATCTAGCCAATATTTGACTTTGAAAATCCATTTACACCCAATTGTTTTTTTTTCCAAGAGGAAGAGGACTTAATTCCCAAGTCTCATTGGACTCCATGGCATTTAATTCATGCAGTACAACCTTAATCCATTCTTTATGTTTAATAGCTTGAGGGTAAGAAGAAGGTTCTATGGTAGATAGCACATTAGTTAGAGACACAACAAAGTCAAGAGGATAAAATTGGAATGAATCTGGATCAAGTAAAGGAAATGAGGTTTGTGACTTAACTGAAGACTCAACGATATGTTGGTTAGATTAGATTGAGGAAACAAAATCTCAAAGCCAACTTGGTGGATGAGAAACTCTACTAGATCTGCGTACAGGATCAAGAATACTTGAAGAAGTGGGGATAAAAGACTCTAATGAAGTTTGGGGTGTTTGAGAAGAAGTATCGATTAACACAAAGGGTTGAAATTGAATTTGTTATAAGCAAGGAAGTGAAAGAACCTATTGGTTTGTTGGAAAAGCAGCCCAGTAAGGACACTGTTTAGTTTCAGGCAAATTTTCTTTCTTGAAAGGAAATATGGTTTCAAAGAAGAGAACATCTCGACTGACAACAATCTGTCCAGTACTTAGATTATAAACTTGAAACCCTTTCCTACCAATAACATAGTTGAGAAAGACACATCTAGAAGCTTTAGGATCAATCTTTTCTTGTTTAAGACATAAGGTCTTAACAAAACACAAGCATCCTATGATCCTAAGATCATCATAGCGAGGTGCTTTGTGAAACAATAGCTCAAAAGGTGATTTCCAGCCAAGAAGCTTGGTAGGTATGATATTAATAAGATGTGTAGCAGTAAGAATACACTCTCCCAAAAAACTCTTTGGCAAATTAGCATATAACCTAAGTGCTCTAGAGGTCTCTAATAAGTGACGATGTTTTCTTTCTACTCTACCATTTTGTTGTGGAGAGTATGGCATGGAAAGTTGGTGCAAAATCCCAAAGTCATTTAAAATTTCCTTACAGCTTCTTGATAAGAACTGTCCCCCATTGTCTGTTCTAAATGTCTTAGGAGTAATTTGAAATTCATTAATGAAATATTTAATGAATTGGGCAAGAACAAGACACACTTGTGACCTATGATGTAGTAAATACGTCCAAGTGACTTTATAAAAATCATCAACAATGGTTAAAATGTATGTAGCTCCATATAATAAAGGAATATGGTAAGGTCCCCAAACATTAAGATGAACTAATTCAAAAGCAAATGAAGCCTTACTCAATTTGGTTGGAAAAGGTACCCTACTAAATTTAGCTTAATGACAAGTAAAGAACTTAGAGTTTTATAAATCAAAGTGTTTACAAACATCTAAATGCTATAATTTTAAAACTGAGCTGTATCTTAGCCTATGATGGAGAAGTTGAACATCTTTATTGCTAAAAGTTTTAATTGCTGACAACATAAAGTCATTACAATCAAATGTAAAAACATCATTAAATTTCTTTGACTTAGCACTAAGAACATACAAACCATCTAAGGCTTGAGCTGAAGCTAAGACTGTGTTAGAAGTCGAGTCCTAAAAATAACAAGAGCTTGAATTAAAGATGGCTTGTAAAGATTGATAGTATAGTAGTTTTTGAATTGGAAATAGGCTACAAGCAAACTCAAGAACATGGAGAACTTATGACAACTCCAGTGAAGAAGAAATCTTAACTTTACCCAAAACATTAGTAGAAAGTGTATTTCCATTTGGTAGCTTAATAAACACAAGGCTAATCAGCTTATGACGTTCAACTAAAAGCTCATAAAATGGAGTAATATGTTTAGAAGCCCCATTGTCTACTATCCACACGTCTTTTATTACTTTCAAGCTCTAAACAAAAAGAATTGATGTAAGGACTAAGTGAAATAATTGCTGTTTGCACCATATTTCTAACAGTAGAGTCTTCCTTTTCTTTCATCATAAGAAGCACTTGTTGACACATCTCTTGCATGAATTACTTATCAAAACCTTTGTTATATAACATAGTACCTGAATTATTATTTAGAGAGTCCTTAAGTGGAGTGTCTGAAACAAGATCATACTGAATTGTTGGCTCACGATGGATACTTACTGAATTCACTTGTCTTCCTTTAGTAACAGACCTTTTCCCTTTGAACCAGTTAGGATAGCCGATGAGCTTGAAACATGAATCTACGCTGTGTCCTTCAGATTTACAATACTTGCATAAAAGACCTCTCTTGAACTTCCGTCTATCAACAACCAGCTTATCAATAGGAACTATTGTAGTCGAAGAACCAGTCTTGTTTGCAACAAAAGTAGAGACATCCTGATCTGAACTAACAATTCCAAAAATTTGTTGTTGCTTCTTTAATGGTTAAATAAGATAGTAAGCTCGATCAACTGAAGGCAATGGTTCAATGGACAAAATTTGATTTCGAATTCCTTAGTAGGCTTCATTAAGTCCCATTATGAATGGTAACAATCTACTCTACGATTCAAACACTGCTAATTTTTCTTTGAACACACAAGTGCAGTACAACATTTTACCGCTTTCACACTTAAGAAAGGAATATAACTTTAGTAATTCATGCCAACACTTCGTAAGCTTGTTAAAATAGACACTAATTGACTGATTATTTTGACGTAAACTCACTATCTCATGTTGAATTTGGAAAATTAAATGACTGTTCACTAATCCGTATTACTCTTTAACTTGCCCTAATTCATATGCAGATGTAGTGTATAAGAAGTTTTGAGACATCTCACTTACTATGGAATTAAGAACCCATGATCTAACCATGAAATCATACCGATTCCATTTGATAAGATCAGTAGCATTCTCATCAAGCTTACAAATTGATCCATCAATGAGACTAATTTTTACTTTAATACCTAGCCTTAGCTTTATAAACTTGCTCCAAGAGAGATGATTTGTGCCATTAAATAAGATATTTCTAATGCACATACTAGGACTATCAAAACCAGATACGTAATAAGGATTGTTGATAGCTAACTCCAATTGTTGATTCATAGTCAGACAGACGACTACAACCAAAACAAATAAGAATACTAATTAGAAGATTAAGATTGCAATACCTAGAAGTTTAAGCTCTAATACCATATGTGAATTGTAGCAACTTCCAAGTTTATTAGCCCAGCTGAATGATGTGTTGAGTATCAAGAAGATGAACAGAAGAAATAGAGAGGAATTTGGTGCATAAAGTAAATGGCTAAAACTAACTTCTATTGCTGTGAACAGTATTTATATTTCCTAGTCTAATAGTCTAACAAACTAACAAATCCTACAGCTAAACAAGTTAACTAATTGATCGATCCTATATGTATAGCCGGAAAATAAAAGTAATTACAACTAGAACAATAATAAAAAATACAATAATACAATGAGTAATATTCTAACATAGTGCATGATATCACTTGAAGAGGTGCATAAGGTTTCTCTAAGGTAGATAAAGACTCAGCATTAAAGATGCCCTTATGGGTCCCTTTTCTAAGACTTGGGACCTATTAGGCTAAGGCTTACCCATGTCTAAGTATTACAGTTGTATATTAGTTATACAAATAGCATGGGAAGTCTATGTTTAAGAGACGTATTAATTTATAGATATATATATATATATAATATAAATAGAAGAATTTTTATGGCAATTGCATCTTGCAACCTATATAAGTTAATGTAACACAATATTGTTCTTTGCATTCATGGTGGTTTCATACATATTTTAAAAGATGAAAGCCTCTTCCTTATGGTATATTTTTCTTGTGGAAAAAATCTAATTGTCAAAATAAATTATAATATATTATATTTTATATAATTAAAAGGTAAAATCCAATGCTTGCCACTGCACTCTATAAATATATCATGCTAATTATTAAACTCTTATTTTATCTGCTAAAACCACTTAAACCGATGTCTTTTTAATCAAATAACAACTGAAATTCTATTTGATATTATATGACATGCATGTCTCTCCTATCATTCTTTTATTGTACTTTTATTTTGTCTTTACCTTTCCATTTCATTATTAAATGAACCATGAAATATATATATATATATATATATGTGGAATCCTTAAACTACTCACATTAAGTTAAGCAAAATTAGTAGATAATAGAAATTTAGGATTAAGAAACATAAAATTATTGCTGTTGATAATAATTCTTCATACCATTGTTTGATCATTTGCAAAACAAAAAAGGGCTATTAAGCTGCATTAAAAGGTGTTACAGTGCAGCCACTCCATACCTAAGTTAGCATAAGTAATAAAGTGGAAACTCTAAAGGAGAAAGGGGGAGAGAGAGAAAGTCACTTTACTTGTGAATCTTATTTATAAGTGATGAGGCTAAGATATTTTGGAAAAGATATGAGTAATCATATTTAAAACTTAATCTTATCAAATAGGAAAGTATATTGGTTTTGGCCCATGTACTAAAAGTATTTATCAAATAGGTGCTTTCAATGAAAAGGGCTTTCATAGTTGTTTTTAATATTGAAAAAAGAAGTGTGTGTGTGTGTGGCCCATATACTAAAAGTATCTATCAAATAGGTGCTTTCAATGAAAAAAGGGCTTTCATAGTTGTTTTTAATATTGAAAAAAGAAGTGTGTGTATGTGTGTGTGTGTGGCCCATATACTAAAAGTATCTATCAAATAGGTGCTTTCAATGAAAAGGGCTTTCATAGTTGTTTTTAATATTGAAAAAAGAAGTGTATGTGTGTGTGTGGCCCATATACTAAAAGTATCTATCAAATAAGTGCTTTCAATGAAAAGGGCTTTGTGCACGCGCTTGCGCATGTGCGTATGTCTATGCGCGTGCGCGGGTGCATGTGTGTGTGTGTGCATGCCCGGGCACGCGTGGGCTTGTGCGCGTGTGTGTGTCCGTATGTATATATGTATAATATTTAACTACCTCTACATGTAGGTATGCTCAATAGAGGAAAAACCACATAAGCCCAGATAAAGATTTAGGATTGCCATTAAATTATAAAGTTATTGGAATGGTAAAATTAGATTCTTTTTTTTTTTAAATAAGTCTATGTTCTCTTTTTGGAAAAAATATAACTTTGGTAGTTAGTATGCTAACCCTGTTTTTTTGAAGTGGAAGGTTTGAATTTATTTATTAATTAACTAATAGCATTTACTCTAAAAATATAAAAATTTATATACATATTTTGTTTCAATTATTAGTTATGCTAAATTTATCAATAAGTTTTATTGTTTTTACTAACTAATTGGTATAATTAGTAAATAGTGACTTTAAGTCTTAACATTGCTTAGATATTTATTGTCCTATGGAAGCTAAGTGTTATATATGATGAAATACTGTTGTTATATGTTGTTTATCTGAGTTCTTCGAAAAGGGTGGTTCAGAGCCTTACGTAAGTAGTGTTGTACTTCTGAGAAAGTAAAAGGAAGTCTAAGAATGTGTTGGAGGATGTTTTAATGTTGTCATGAGGATTTTTAAGTTAGTAGAGTATTTGAGAGGAAGCAAAACAAGAAAGAGAGAAAGAGAGAGAGAGAGAGAGAGTCTATGGGCAAAAGTATATGAGTGTGTAGATGATTTACCCCTAAGTCTTATCCTTTATTTATAAGAGATGAGGTTGAACCGATTAAGGAAAGTGGGTATTAGCATTAAGGGCGTACTCTGAATTTTGTGGGAAAAGGTTGGAGACGATTATCAATTTCCATTTTTGTTAACTGCTCCAATACGACATTGCTCAAATTCTATGGGCTTATGCCTTGCCTAATTGGGCCTGGTGGCCTAAGTCTTAAGAGACTTGGAGATCTTCTAATTAGGTAGGAGCCCATGCTAAGGACTCATAGGGGGTCAATAAGGCTCTTTAGTGTAGCCTTACTCCTATAGAAGACATTGAAGCTGCCAGGAGGCTTGACTTGGGTGAGATCGAACGTCACCTCTAGATTTCAACCCTTTCATTTGGAAACACCAACAAAATGCAAATTTTCCTAGACATAGCATTTTTTTAAAAAAAGAACATTATTATTAATTTTTTTTAGTACAACTAACGGGGAAAGAGTGCTCCTACCAACAAAGTTATAGGGCCTTAACGCTAATATGGTGAATTTCATAATATAATACTATAGCTTGGATAACTTGCTTGCTTACCACTCTACTTAAGTCAAAGCTTAAGCTTCCCAAGTTACAAATAAGGTTGAAAGCAATAATAAGAAGCTCACCCTTCAACTTTTACGTAAGTAAAATTGCTCAGATCTTTCATTTTTCTAATATTCTCATATCGCTAAACCATTGGAATTACGTATCCATCATCGCAAGTCTACTTTTTTGAAGATTAGGGCGATTCATGAGTGGGTTTAGTGGTAGTTTATTGGTAGTATTTAGAATAAGTAGTTTTATTATTCTACATGTATATTATTTTCTTTTTCTTTTTATTTCTATCACCCATGCGGGGTTATTCTATCCTTTTTGTGGAATTTATTGCACAACTCAATTTCTTGAATTTTCTTCTTTTAGGGGAAGTGATGGTCTCTCCTATGGAAACATACCGACTCCTAAAGTAATGTAACCAATCCATTCATTCAGATTTTCGTATCCAAAAACTCAGTTTGATTTATGTAACTGTGTTTCGTTAAAAAATTTAACAAACGCCAGCTAATTATTATTATCATACACAGGGAAAAGGAACAAATTTCAAACCATAGGATAGGACGGATATAAAAACTGAAACCAAATACAAGAAAGTAATTTGAACAAATAGACTTGTACAAGGTGAATCATCACCATTTGAAAACTATTCCTATCAAACTGTCTCTTTAGACATCAGAGGAAAAATAAACTAAAATTCGAAGGCCATAGCTAGAAAGCGCACTGAATTCCTATTCCTTGTTTCTCTCTTTATAGTTCCCTACACCTCTATGTCTCTTCTCTCCCTTATGATTACCAAAATGAACCTGGGAAATCTTCATATCCACTCCAAATAGAAACAGTGACATAGATACGACTGGACTGTTCCCTACTCATATGTCTAAGATTATGTATTACGACGTACATGAATAAGAAATGTAGATTTAATTTAATAGTACATACAATAGATATATTGGCCAAAAGTTACGAATTACAAAAACTTCTGAAACTATATGTATAAACATTTCCTATAAATATAGAAGTTTGAGTTATGCCAAACTTAATGATGCATGAAACTCCCTAACTCAATTTTCTCAATTCTCTTATAAACAACAACTCTTAGTATACTAAGCTAGTTCATTAATATCTCTAATCTTTTTCATTCATCTTCCTTCCTAGACACTTTCTCCTTGGCCCCGCACCCAAAAAAAAAGAAAGAAATCCTTCCGTCCCAGACATCTTTCATCATCGAGACATACAAATCCTATAGAATTTTTGAAATCATCATATAAGTAAGAAGTTAGTAAAGAAGAGTCGATATGCTTTTGATCTCAATTTGATAGAGATTCATTATCTTCTATCATCTCAAACTATTTATAAAGAAATTAATGCGACCTTTGCCAAAAATGGTTATGAGTTTTAAGTCTTATAATAGCTTAGCTTTTACTCTTTAGATGAAAATGGTAAGGTTAAAAAAGTCAAGTCCATGAACCATGACTTATGGAGATTTAACATGATAAACTTAAAATAGATACCGTTAAATTAACTCACTCACTCTTAACTTTTTGTGGGAAAGCTCATATACTTAGAGAGACTATTCATGAGCCTACACTTATAAAATCCCATAGGAGGATCCATCAACACGAGATTTCTCTTAGTCGTTGACCGTCAATAAGATTTAAGGAAATCATCAGTCACTATTGATAGTCGATGCAATTTAATAAACATCATCGATCACTTAACTTTATAAAAACTCAAGAGGTCCTCTTTATTGAAAAACTCTAGAGATTAGAGAGACACTATCATATTGTCATCATGAAATATTAGTTAGAGCTCAAAACGAAGAATGGTTGATGCTATATGTCTCATCCACTTATTACACGTAACTTCGAGCTTTCTAATATTGCATGCTCTTCCTCTTTGCCTCTTTCTCTCCAAGTTTTCTCCATCTATAATTTTATGTTATTTCTTTGAGGCCACGTGTAATTCAAAACTTACACAGCATGTGTGTGATTATTACAACTAAGTCCTCTTTCTATAACTTTTAATTCCTTCATCAAACTTTCATTTACAACACTAATTTGCATTTATAGTATTTGAATATAAATAGTCTAAATTACAATGAAATTTATCATTGAGATAAGATCTATCATGCCTTAAATATATACTATGAGGACAATAATACACGAGGATGAATTCAATACACATGTCTCAATTTTATGGTAGATTTTATTAATGAGTACTCAAGAAAATTCGTTATAACTATATAATAAAAAGTTAACTTTGAAAACATTTCATCATGTTAACGCTGTGACCTCGCACTGGATTCCAACAACTGAAAAGGCAAAAAAAAAACACTGAAAATTCGAGCACTAGATCACATGGTAGAATAAGTCTGGACAAGTCCAACGTAAGCCTAATAATGGGTACTCCCGCATATGTGGTACAAGAAAATTTTACGCTTCAACCTATCCATTCAAAGTAAGAGACCCAAAAAAGTCCAGGCCTAAGATTTAACAACACATGCACATGCAGTTGCAGTTGCAGTTGCAGTCATGTTGAAATGGGAAACAGAAGGTGGTGGGAAGAATTGAGCTAGGGTTCAGCTAGGGTTTCAAGCTAGTGTTAGTGACTAGATAGTGGGCTGTTCATGTTCTTGGGCGAAGGGACTATTCAATTACTAATGAGGGTGCCCACCAATTCGTATTTTTTACTAGTCCTTGACACCTATCCATGTGATGCTGTGTACCTTGAAATACAGTGCTCTAAGTTCCGGCGTTGGACAGGGGGCCCTCGCTGGTTCTTGGGGCGACCTTCCTCCAGCGGTAATAGACACGTCGGGAAATATTAGCTAAAGTAGAAAAAGCACCCTCTTCTATCACATTTGAAGGGAAGACCCTATCCATTGATTAAATGTTTTCGTTTTTCCTTTTGAAGTTCTCGTAACTAACCAACTCCTGTCTCTTTACTTAGGGTGAATACAGTTTAATTTGATATAGTTTGCTCTCTTTTATTGAATTAAACTTAGTATAATGGTTCATTTTTTTAATACTATTTGATTCGTAAATTTTTCAAATTTAATTAAAATCGATTCAAACTATTTATATTAAATTTTTATTAAACATTTTGATTTTCAATAATATGTTTTCCTTTCTATTGAACTTTCAAATGTTTCCAATTAATTTTTCATATATTTATTATGTGTAATGATACTTTATAAAAAGTTATAAAAGATTTTTAAAAACTCAACTTAATTAAGCAAAGATAAGAGATTTTATTCTAACGAATAAAAAATAAGTAGAGAGAAGTAAAGCTGCTCATTAAAGACCAATATGAAGAAAACAAAAAAGGCATACTAAAGATTGAAAAAAAATTAGAGATATATAAAAAGCACTAAGGTGAGACTTTTGATTTAAAAACTTATAAGAAAATGACAATTTAGAAGAGAAAAATTTTTAAAAGTGAAATTTCATATGAAACTTACTCAACTTCATTTTAATAATTTACCCAAAAAAATAAGATAAAGAAGAAGAACATAAGAAAAATTTGATGAAATCCATAAAGATTGATGAAAAATAAAAAAAAAATTAACAAAACAATTGTATAAAATGATTTTTGTTTAATCAAACGGTTCGATTTGGTTTTTCAATTTGATTTAATTCGATTTACTTTTCCAAACCAAACTACAAACCGTTTATGTATAATCAAACCGAACCGTGATCAAATAGTTGGTAAAAAAAAAAAAGAAAAAGTTTTTTTTTTTGTTTGATTTACAGTTTGATCCATTATTGATTTTTTTTTTTTTTTCCAGCCGTAACCTCTACAACCAATAAAGACAAAATAAGAGATAATATCAAATCACCTTCTTAAAGTAGAAAAATAAAAATAATTTGGTAGAAAATGAAAAGGAAATGTGATTATGTGTGGTAAGTAAATATAATTAGAACTTTCTATTCCATTGTCTTGAGGAATATGATAAAAAAGAAATAAAATATATGTTAGATTAAAATAGCCCTGTTTATATTTTTTAGGGACCTTTTTATTATTTTGTATGACTATTGCCCATCACCCATTTTCCCCCATTCTAGAGAGAAACCTTTTTATTTCTGTAGTGGAAATGTTTCGTTTGCTTTCTATCCATTGCTAACTCAACTTTGAATACCTAAAATAATATTTTTTTTCCCATTTTCTTAATTTCTTTCCTTTATTTTCTACCTGTTTTCTATACTACTAAACATACTATGAAATCTTTATCGGAAAAGCTAGTTTATTTATAGTCCTCAAAATTTCACTAGTTTTTTTGTTTGAATCTTATACTTCTTTTTCATTTTTTTTTTCCTATTGGAGTTCTCAAAGTTTATAAGAGTTTATAAACACTTTTTATAATATCATTAATTTTTCTATCAGCATATGACACATGGTATACTTTGATTCATTCACATAATTACATTAAATAAAATGAAAAGATAAAATAGTGAAATTAAGGAAAAAAAAAAAGATAGTAGTTGGCAACTACCTAAGTGGGTCATGAGACCCCTCATAGGTGGTCTTTGGCTATGTTAAGGCTATAAGATGGTTATTGATCGATCGCTATTGAGTTGAATGACCTAATTTTTTTACTAGGTTGCGACCTAACTTATGACTTTGGCCATTTTGAATGTTGTAAGGTCGAAGGATGGTTGATAACTATCCAAAATCTTGAAGGTAGTTGAAACTAATTTTTCCCTAATTCTTGTGCTTTTCTTTTCTTTTCAATTTTTTTTTGAATTTTTTCTATTAATTTAGTTAATTAATGTGAATTTACTAATATTATTTTTTTAAATTAATTATGTGGACGAATTACAGACTGCCATGTGATATACATTAATGAAAAAGTTTATGGTGTAAGAAATAGAAGGTTCAATTTTGTAAAATTTATAAAATGTTGATGATTCAAATAAGGAAAAAAAAAGGTTTAGGAATCAAGTGAAAAACCAAAGATAACATTTAATAACCAAAAATTTACTTTTCCATATATATATTTTTAAGTATTTTATAGTTCATGTTTGAAAGTTGCTAACTATTATACTTAATCAAATTTATGGACATATAGTCATATATTTTTTTATTTTTTTTTTGGGGTAGGTGGGTAGGGTTTGGGTTGTAGGGAGGCCATGTTGTATGTGTATGAGTGTCGAGGTGAGGAAGGGGGTGTGTGTAGATTTCGTTTATATAATCTAACATAAGAATTACCCATGGGAAAATATTTGCTTGATGAAATTGAAATATTTGCAACATGTATAGTGTAATTGCTATGTATGGTGTATAAGTAATAAGCAAAAGAAACTAAGGAGAACTTATTTAGTTAATTATAATTTTATGATAAATGTAATTTAATATTATTAGTTATTGTGAAGGAAAAGTTAAAAAAAAAGGGGGACAAAAGAGAATACTATTCAAAAGCATAAAAATAAATACAACTTAAAAAAGAAAAACACTTTTTATGAAATTTGAACTCATTATCACTTATATGTTCAAACACCTAATTACTTAATCATGTCTAATATCTTGGTAAAGTATACATATAACATTTTTTTTTCGTTCAAAATAAGTTTTAATATATATATATATATATATATATATATATATATTTAGAACTTAGAGGGCTGGGGCACATTTTCACTCCCCATAGGCCATCGATGATTAAACTCTAAATTGACAAATCCTCTCATTGTTTCCACTTTATCTTCGATCAATGAGCATTTTTCATGAAATATTTATATAAATGATGGATTTAAAAAATTTGTAGATAAAAGTTTTATTAAGCATATCATTATAAATTTGAACTTCATATATAAAATTTAATTAAAAAAATAACCTCAACTTCAATATAATATTTAATAATTTCAAATCTTTTGTGTCAAATTGGCCGAAAATGACCTCAACTTTATGAGCACTTTTAATATTATCCCATGAAATAAGGTAGCAATTGTATTATCTTTTTCCAAGAAATAAAATAAGGGGTAAAATCATACTACACAAACTCCGTAATTTTAGCAGCCGAAAGATTGTCCTTCGTGCAATTAAGCTTGTGATAAATTATTTAGTCATAAAATTTATATTTCCTAATGAGATTTAAACTATAAGGTGCATGTGCTAACATAAGATTACTTATTTATCTGCTAACGATAGCATCCATTATCCTAACAAAAAGAAAAAAAAAAAAAAGGGGGGGATAAATTACTTGCAAATGTTCATGGCGAAAAATCATGTTCGCCATTATCTTAGCTTGGATAGTCCTTTTGATGAAACACCATACGCTAGACATCAGTTGTCCACTAGCCCGTTTGTGCTCATATTACTTTATTGGTTGACGAGTAATAATGCCAACTTCACAATATTTACGAAAATTTGCTACATATAACAACAACAACAACAAAAACATTGCGATTAGCATCATAACCATTCGTGCCAATAAATTAACTTGTAAATTTGTCAAGGTTTCTACTTATTACTATATATTCTCCTCACTTGTAAAGAAGGTTAAATGACAATAATACTGGTATTTTTGAACTTCGAACTTTTTCCTTTGCTAAGTGTTAATTATTAGCCCCACAATCACCTTATTAGAGAATATATATATATATAGTCTTTTAGGTTAGATGCTTTAACGAGAACTGCTCATATTGGGCTATTGGCAGTAAGGAAGGGGAATCGATGAGATTCTGCCATATCAGTAGTATTAAGCACGTCCTTCTATAGGTGAAGGACTTTCATGAAAACCTTTTCTCTCAAATATGTCGATGTTTTCGGGGAAATGCGGCCTTCTTAGGTCTTGTTTGAAGGGAGGTGTTTGATACAGCTTTAAATACTAAGGATTCCCTTTTTAGAGTCTTTAAGCATTATTTGTGGTTCCTTAAGAAAGTTGGGATCTTTGATTGAAGACTCTAAAAAGCCGATACGATTTATTTATTTATTTTTTTAAGAAAAGAGTGAAAGTTATAGTAATAATAGGAAATTACTATCTTGGTTGAGATTTTTTAGGTTAATGAAGCTTAATTATGCACAAATACAATTTTATCATATATTTGTCTTTACCATAATGACCTTGAGTTATTGATGATGCATTAATGTTATCAAGCTTTCAGGATCGTTTGATAAAATGAAAAATCAAATGATTAAAGTTTTAAGAGCAATTTGGTTTATTTTAAAGAAGAAACCATAAATTTATAGAGGTTTAAATAATATAGATAGATAAATATTAAAAAATTATTTCTAAGAAACTTAGAAATAAAATAATAAATATTTTGAAAAGAGCTCATTAAGATATTGATGTGGTACTTACACACGTTAAATGAGGTCACTCACATTAATCGTTGTCTTATATCAGAAAATGTGACGAAGCTTCTTTCGGTCTTTTAGGCTGACGAGAAAGGACCTCGACAAGCAGCAATATATATAAAAAATAAAAACTACTTAATTTCCGTTAATAAGGCTTACGGTCGATGGTTAATATGTCAGTATGCACTTGCTGCTGCATTTAAAAGCCAAATGCCCATATATATTTACTAAGTTTTTCTTTATTAGACTGTCTACATTCCTAATAAACTCATTTTGTATTTTTAGATGTTACGTTATAATATTAAGCAACTCTCTTATTAAGAAACTCATCATTTTATTTCTTAATTTCTTCACAAAATTTCTTAAAAGATTTTTGTGTACCTCGATAAAATTACACAACAAATCAAAATTAATAAGAAAAAAAAAAAAAAAGAGACCAACTTTTAGCTTTGTTGTGCGGAGCAATGTGATTAGGATAAGTGCTGCGGTCCAATGGTGAAGGGAATTGCTTGATCTTGGAATACGTGAGAAGGCTCTTGTGCTGTGGATACTCTTAGGTTCCTTGGTACGATATTCCATATTTTTTTATAAATTTTTGAAAAAGGAGGATAGTCGAAAAAAAAAAATAAATTAAAAATTGGTATCAATACCTAAAATATTTAGATGAGTAGTGAATAGTTATCAATAATATCTAAGTATGTAATAATTATAATATATATTTTTGAATAGCTCTCAGTAAAGTTTTTCACTCAATCATTGTGGCTTAGTGCATAAGTGTATTATTATTATCTATCAAAACATTCTCAAAAACGAGCATTATCATGTGTACACATTTTTGTGTGATATAAATACACAAAATAAGGTTATATTATAAATCAAATGGACTAATTTAGAAATAACCTAAATCTTACTATGTTGTCTAATTTTATTAACTTAGTAACTTTTCTTCTATCTTTTTAAGGTTTACGTTTTAAAAATGTAAACCAACCAATCAATAGCCATCATTTCTTTTGCACTAATAATAAGATGCCACTTATCAAATGAATAGCCACCATATAAAACCCAACATTAATATAACGTTGTCGATATTGGTAGTAAAATGAACTCTCGTGTACATGGTTTATCACAAAATACTTGTACATCTCACTCAATCTCCTAGACTTCCTATGCAAAAACGTTCCTAGATTGAGCACCCAATCTGGAAATTAAAACAAGCCCTCAAAGACTGCGTAACAGTCCAAAAACCTAGCCAATAGGCTGGGGAGAGACGATAATAAACCTTGCAAACTGTAAACAAATACAATCTTAAAATCAAGCCACAAAGGCTGGTAAATTGCAGGCAGTAATAATGGTGCATCCTTTCTACTGTTTGCCTTAAAACCAAGCTTTTAAACATAATATATCAACCTAGGAAAACCCGAACACCGAGCAAATAGCACAGCAATGCTAAGCATTGAGCGAGCAACTCGACATCGCGATAAAGTATAAGAATCATTATATATAAAAAACGATGGTGGAGTACAACCGTGTACGGTTGTTGTTCATTGGTACCAACCGCATATTCGGATCCTCAACCATGCAATAATAGAGATGGTCACGCGCAACCAATCCCTCAAACGAGAGAGCGCGTACGCACACGTACACACACAATAATTGAACCCAGTTACAAAACTTCACTTGAGTGAATTGTACGGGTGTTTTATTGATTAGCCACTCTATATGACAAAAGTCACATTTAACGCAGAACACAGAGAGAAACCGCTCACCTAGCCAGGCCTATTATCCAAGATTTTTGTCCACATATCTAAGCAATTCTGGCCACACGAAGTTGAGAATCAAAACTTATTCTCCCCTGTTACTTATGCATTAAAATGCCCGTGGAAAGTTTGAATACCAGTTTTCTGTTCTAACTGGTAACGGCTCTAGTTTCCTCATATTATATTCCATTCTGACACACTTCATAGCCACAAATTGCTATTCTACTTAGTGTCCAAACATGCTAAGGTAGCGTTTGTTACTACAATGGTACAAGATATTCTATAGTATAATAGAAGGTATATGTGATAATATAATTTTATTGTTCTATACTTGATATATGTAATACTAGATATAAATTTTTATTATAAGAAAATTAACAAAAAAAAAAAAACCATTCATAATATAAATTATAATAAAGCTCAATGTTATGATTTATAAATTTGGCATGGTTTTTCTTCTTTTTTTTTTTTTAATTTTAAAGATTTATTTATTTTATATTGTAAAGTAGGTTTTTCTACCATTAAATATATAAAGGCTAATGTCACAAATGATATCAAAACTTTATCAAAATATACATTTTATTTTCTATACTTTACATGATTATTTTTGTTGCCTAAACTAACTCTATTATGCACATTTATTGACATTGACATAAGAAGAACTAGAAATTAAACTTTTTAATCACCCTAAGACTATGTGTAGTTGGTAGCCTCATCAAGACCCTTCAATAGATTGGTTGTTGGCTACCTTTCAACCCTTGTGTAGCAAGAGCAACTGTTTAAGGTAAAGTGAATCATGATCCATTTAAAAAATAGGTTGTATCATGAGTCAATTCTTGATTTATCCTTATATTTACATCATCAAAAAGATTTAATAAAGTTAGTTTAAACAGTAACAATAGTCATGAAAACTTCAATTAGGTAGTAAATTGATCTTTTTAAAGTATATGTAGTAAACTTCACATTTTGGTAAAATTTAGGTCCCATTTGCGACGTAAACCTAATATATGGTATAAATTTTTGAATTTTTTTTTTTAAATACTGGAGGACCTCTTTTATGTAGTACTATAGCCAATTATGCAAACCAAATAAATGACAAAAAGTTTTTGTTCAATCTAATACTATGAAATCATGATGATTAAACAATTCCTAAAACACCTAATCTCATAAAACATGCACAATTATCGATTTACCCTTTCTAGGTTTATCCTTTACAGTAAAAATTCTTTGATTATCCAATTTTGCATAAAAAACACATATCTCAGGTTTTAAGATTGATTTGAGGTTAAAGATGATTATAAGCATATATTTAACTTCAAATTATCACTAAATTGAACTAGATCGATAAGTTCTTTTTGAGGCAACAAACTTAATACTGCACATACTGACATGTTTTCATGTGCAACTATTTCGATTCATCTTAGCTTATTCTTAAGTCTAAAGCTAATATTTAACTCTTATCTAACCTGCATATCCGTATTGTGCATGTGATAGTTGACCTTATTAATAAGGTTAACCCAAAAAAGAAAAATCAAGTTTCTTAGCTTATACTCAAGGCTCACTTATTATCAAAATTATAACAAGTCTGAGAAATTCATTTAGAAATCCTTGATTAGATGATTGAAAACCTACATATATAAAGTTGTCATAATGGCTAGAGTGGTTCGCTATCGAGCTGTCCTTCCTGAAACTGCTTATTACTTGACTGGTCTTGGTAAAGAACCTACCTTCCATATCTTAGAAGTACGAGACGCGTAGCACAGGGGCGTAGTGAATGGATCTCTTTCTCAGGCCAGACATGAGTGAGGGGTGGTGAGAAGGGGAAGAGAATAAAAAATAAGAGTTAGCACTCCATCGGTCAATTGTAGGACAAGCTTCCTCTGTGCAAAGTCCTTTCTTGCTTCTATATTATTCCAAAAAGGCTCCCTCCATTCATTTTCATTGCCATTTTTGAAGTCAAATGGAATGTCTTTGTTCTTTTCTTTGTACCAGAATTTCTGTCAGTTTTGTGGAAACATGATCTTGATCTCGATCGACCGTATTGTTAAATTGGAATTAGTAAGATTGCAAGAAAACTTGATATACGAAGAGCACCTGGTGAAAATCACGAATAATAAAGTACAGCAATTGAGAAACAAGAAGATTCACTATGTTAAGGTATTATGGAGAAATCACGAACGAGAGTCAGTAACTTGGGAAGCAAAAGATAAAGTAAAAGGTCGATATCCGCACTTATTCATAAAACTAAATATGCTTCTCAAGTTTTGAAGACAAAACTTATTTGAAGGAGGAAAGAATGTAAACCCTATGTATCAGTAGTCTAAACCCTCATATAAGTTCGAATGTTTTATACAATATCATGAGTCGATAAAGTTAGGTAAAATAAAATTTCTAATAATAGCTTGTGAAGTTACTCATCATTCCCCACTTAAAAAGTATATTGACATGTATTTTGTTGATGGGACTTTTTGGGCCTAAGCTTTAGAGGCTTAGGCTCATATCTTAGTATGCTAGGGTCCACTTAAGTATTGCTTTAAGCAGACAGCTCAGCCTACTTTAGTGAGTTAGTTGGCTTGGCTTCCCCTATAGACTCGCCTCATCCCAAGTACAACTACATGGTCGACGTATCCAATGCTAACATAATTTGCTTAAGTCACCCCCAAGCACTCCTTTAACACCAAACTCCTTATGACCTTGGAGGCTCTAAATTAGTGTCCTCGGGGTGCTCAAACCTCGATCCTGGAGCCCTTGAGGACAATCCTTGGGTTAGTCATATACAAGATTTTATGGACCTACATTGACCTAAGTCTCGAGCATACGCCAAGTGTTCAACCTATAACCTAAAGACCTTAGTGCCCTGGTTAGGGATTGGCATAGTTTGATTTAGTACGGTACGATTCGCCTTCCCTTTCTAGATAAAACCTAATGTAACGGTTTTTTTTTTTTTTAAAATCAAATATAACCATACAAGTCGATTTGTAAATTTTTCAAACATAATTGAAACCGCTTTGGTTCAGTTTGAATTATAGTTCAAATCGTTTATGTCAAATTTTTACTAAACATTTTTATCTCCAATAACATATTTTCCTTTCCATTAAATTTTTTTATATTTCTAATTAATTTCTCATATATCTATCATATATAATGATGCTTAACAAAATATTGTACAAAATCTTAATAAACTTAACTTGTTTAGATTAGGATAAGAGACTCTATTTCAATGAATAATAATGAGGAAGGAGATGTAGAATTGCCCATCTAAAAGTGATACAAAAGAGACACACTAAAGATTGGAAAAGAGATGACAGACATAAAAAGAGTATCAAGGTTAAACTTTTGATTTGAAAAAATATAAGAAAAGGATAATTTAGAAAAAAAAATTTCTAAATGTGAAATTTCATATGGAGCCTACTTAATTGAATCTTAATAATTGACCTAGAAAAAATACAAAGAAGAACAAGATATGAAAATTTTGATAAAATCCATAAAGATTAATGGAAAAAAAAATAAAAGAAAGTACAAAACAATTACATATATTTTTTTTTTGTTTAATCAAATGGTTCGCTTTAGTTAAAAAAAGTTTGGTTTTATTTGCTTTCCTAAACTAAACCATGAACCATCTATATATAATTGAATTGAACCATAAACCTAACGGTTTATAAAAAAATTGATTTTTTAATTTAATATGCGATTTACGGTTTTTTTCCTTAGCCCTATCCATAACTACCCTACTCATTCTCCTACTCTCTCTTTATTAAATGCTACATGACAACCAATCATATGGCCTAGATACATAGTCGCCCTATCTATAATGGCAATGTATGCATAATGTGACAAGCACCCTTCCCTAGAGCCAACAAACAGTAGAAAGGTGCTATCTTTTCTCTTACTAAGCATGCCTCCTTGCACCAATCACATACAAGCTAATCCTCCTTTGCTGGGTATCTCAGGAAGGTAAGCTTCATGCCATATAATTAGGGCATGAAGCCACAGGTATGAGGATCAAACGCTCGAGCACTTTATATATACTTAAACCACTCTCAAAACTCTCTTTTTCCTTCTTACTAACTTTAGCATCGGAAAGCCCTTACTAAGATTGTCATAGTAGGCTTTCTTGCAGGTTCATCACCACACATAATTATTAGAACTCTAGAAAATCACCTCAAGACCACTACCTATGATATCCACTATTACCACATTTAATTATGCATTTTTAGTCAAAGTTAGTAAAAATGGTTGAATTGGATATAAAATGGATTGAATGCATAAATGTTATGAAAAAAAATGATAATCAAGATTAAATACACCTAGTTTGTACATATTTAGTTATAGGAAATCGTGGGAAGCATTTGAATGGGAAGGAGCAAGAGCACCATCTTAATGCCCTATCCACATATTGCAGATTAGAGACTGAATGCACCTTCGATGGTAACTAATTTCCAGTCAAATGACTTCGACATACAATGTGGGTACCACCCATTTTCCATTTAGACGCCACTGTGGTTTTAATGATTAAGAGGATAGAGTGAGTCATATGGATGGCTTAACCCTACCATTTGGGTTGGTTGAGAAGAAAGAATATGTCTTGTTAAACTCTCAAGGCCTCGCACGTGAGCTTAGGTTAAGGGTTTTGTAACTCGATTCCTATCTGAATTACAATACCCTTTTTTGTTTTTTATATTCCTTTTTTCTTATTTACTTTAATGGATTTATATTCTTCATGTGCTTTTTTTTTTAAATTGAAATCATCTGCCAAATAGGTTGTTAGTGTGATTATGATTTAATCGAATATTTGGTGTGTTTGTTTGTTTATATTTATTTTTTACACAATCTTAATACAAATTTTACGTAAATGGGGGTATTAGATATTTGCAAGAGATTCAAATGTCCAAATGAAAAAGGACTCGGTGTTTCAACAGTAATATAGGAACATGCAGTGTTAGTCATAGAAACTTCAGTTTTCATTCACTTTATATAGGTTAAAATTTATGGTTTGCAATATAAGGATGTGTGTAACTAACATATTCCAAATTACATGAGAATTTAGTTACAAACACAATATTATAGGAAAACTAATGGAAGAGATGTTTACGTCATAGATAAAGATTTAACTATCTTAGAAGTGAAGCGCATTATAGTAAGTTTAACAAGAACTCATTTAATTAATTTCCACCATATCCATGCATGAAGCATGATAATCCACCAAATAAGGAAACACAATCTACATCTTTGTTGTATATAGTTACTCCAAATTTTCCCTTGGCACAATTTTTACTCTAGTTTAGTTTATTTATTTGTTAAAACAAAGACCATATATATAGCTTAGATTAGATTCCTTTGCAATGTTCTAATAGCTAGCTAATGAACTCCTTGTGGAAATACAACATTTATAGTCACCATTATATTGCACACATACAACTAATACACTTATTGGGTGTTTTCAAATAAACAATATATTTTTAAATTTGTATAATAAGTGTTGGTGATTGATGACCTTTGATGGAATTAAAAATAAGCAAGGAGCACTTAACCAAGAAGGACATGTATTGAACAAGTTAGAAATTGCAACTGAAAGCCCCCAAAAATCCAAGCCCTTATGCTTAGAATTCCCTTGTATCTACATGATCATGCATTAAAGTTAACTTATAGAAAGGAGTCACCAAATTTAGTTCGATCAACTTGGATTCATGCTTGAGAAATACTAACTTCCAAAATACATTAGTAACAAGGATCTTTAAGCTTACATAACAACTTTTCTAGCTTAACTAGCTTAGAAAAGATGGTGATCACTAATAGAGCTTAAATTGGAGTTTAAATTGTACCTATTTTATAGGTTATATTTATCATATTTTTATTAAATTTTAGGGTATTTCAAGTATAGTTTGGTGCTTAATTTGTTTGTATTTTATCTTAAATTTATATTACACTTATATGTATATTTTTATATTTTTGATAGAAAACATGCGTAGATTCGGATAAATATACATAAATACCAATTTAGTTTTCCATGAATTTCAAATAAGCTCACACATCCTTGATGCATGGAATGAAGTAATCGACTACGTTGAAATTTGAAATAAGTCTTATAAACCTGGAGCGATTTTCTTTTGGCCATATGGAAAAGTTAAGTCCATGTCATATTGTTGCTTAATCAAGATTAAACAGATTCTAGCCACAAATGAAAATTGAAATTGGAAAATAATAAAGATATGCCGTGCCATCCAAATATTCTAGCCATATCTCTTTTAATTGTGTCTACTATTGGAAGATTTATTTTATAAAGATACATAGAAGATATTTCAAGATATATGAGAGATATATTTTTAGATTATATAATATATAAATAGATCATAAAGGCCTCGTAAACATTAACATTCATTCATTCATATTCTAGGGTTTTAGAGATTCATCTTTCTTTTTTCTTTTATTTCTTTTTATTTTCTCAATGCTTTAGATCAGTTATTTTTAGTATTAAATTATTTTAAACCCTAGTTTTCTATGTAATTAGTTTTTTTTTTCTTTTATCAATCTATGATTTCTAATTTCTATGATCAAATTACATACCCTTTCATTATTCTAGGTCAATATATTTGAAGTATTGATTTAATATTAAATATTATATAAACATCGAGATATCTCTTTATATAATTAAATCATAGCATAATTAGAGAAGTTGCATGTAATTTTAGATATATGATGACGTGGCTTTCTGTATTAAGGTGACTTAATAGTAGTATTCATAGATCATTAATATAACTCTAATGTTTTAATAGAGAAGAGATTCTAGTTAATTATTGTAGGGTTAAGTACTAGTAATCTCAAGAGGGATATTAGTATATTTTAGAAATTCTCACAGTCTAATAAATTAAGATGAGATTGATATGTTCTTCATTGTTCTAGAGTAATTAATAATTGAATATTGAATTCATGCATTATCAATATCTTTAATTTTTATTTATGTTGCATATTAGTTTAATTAGTTTTAGTTTAGATTTAATTTTCTTGAATTTATTTTTTCACTAAAATTATTTGGTTAGATATTAGAAAAAGGGTGAAATATTAGTAATCACATTAGTCCTTAAGGGATCAACACTTAAATTCATATTCGCTATATTATAAATTGATAGTTGCCTATATCGGTTACACCCCTATAATTTATGGCTAAAGTGACAATGTCTAGCTATTATTGGTGTTTGGTAGGTTTCCTTGACCTTCTAACGTCAATTAGTAAAATAGAATCAACTTTAGGTGGTTACAATTAGCATTATACTCAAATTAGGAAAAGAAGAATCTAAGAGCTCGAGTTCCTTACTAGATGCCATTAACCCTATCTTAAAGCTCTTAAAGGGCTACAATGGAGCACAAAATCACTAAGTTTGGTTGGTGGTGGCTCCAAGTTAGGGGGTAGGTCTGCTCATGGCTAAGATAGAGAGAGAACACGAGGGAGCTAAGTTCTTTAATGCATCATTTGAGGAAAATGAAGGAAATCAAGTGGGAAGCACCCTATTTATAAAGGGAGTGTTAAAATCGATACACTTTGACCCATTTCTAGTTCAAGTCCATTACAATCTATACATTCTAAAAAAAAGTGTTTGGTAAAATTTCTAGAACATGTTAGTTTAGATATTTCTATGTAATATTCTAAAGAGCAGTTATAATCTTTTAGATGGTAGTTGAAGTTTTCTAGACAATAATTTGTAACCGTTAGATCAAGTTGATCTCTACCTTCTATTGAGGATGAGAATGGTTATAAATAGATAGTTCTCCTTCATTTGTAATGAATTTAGAAAAATTAAGAAATACATAGATGCTTCTATTTCAAAAGACTTTCCATTCTATTCCTTCATTTCCTACAAACCATATTCTATTTAAACAATTTTCTAAATCAACTAATCAAATAGCCTTCCAAATATTAACAATAGTATTCGAGCCTTGTCCAGGTCATCTACTGAGCATATTCTATCAAACTCTTTTTCTAAGCTCACTCCATCAAATCACAATATGGCAACCATTAAATCGAGTAGCCAAATTCCACTCTCGATATTTTTCGAGGAAAACTATGATTATTCGTCCATAAAAAAGAAGACTTACTTTCTATCATAAGGTATGTAGGACATAAGAGAAAATGGTGTCACCATACTTAAAAACACTTCTACCCTATTAAAGATAAAATTGGCTATACTTAAAGCTACTAAAGAAAAAGATTGGAAGGTATTATATGATATTCAACTAGCATTAGCAGATCTAATTTTTTCTAGAATTAGTGATGCTACTAGTGTAAAGTAAGCATGTGATACACTAAAGAAGGAGTTCTAAGGTAGTGAAAAGGTATGTCTTGTGAAACTTCAGTTCTTAGAAGGGACTTTGAAAATATTAGAATGAGAGATTTTAATACCATAAAGGATTATTATACTAGAATTAATGAAGTGGTGACTTAAATGGGAGCCTATAGAGAAACTGTAATTAATAAAAGGATAGTTGAAAAAATATAAATCACACTTCTAGAAAAATATGACTTAATTGTGACTACTATTGAGGAGACAAAAGATCTAGCTACCCTATTAGTTATTGAATTGATTGGTTTTCTAGAAGCACGTGAAAAGAGATTGAATGGGCATGACTACTCTAAATTAGAGAATGCTTTTCAACCCAAACTAAATTTTAGGTCTCAAAACTCTAGAAGTGGAGAGAGGAAAAATGAAGATAGAAGATTCAAAAATAAAGGAAATGGAGGAGAAAGAAGAAAGTACCCACTATGTTGAATTTATACAAGAACCAACTATCAAGAGAAAGACTGATGGTAAAAAGGAAGGTCAAAATGTCAAAATTGTAGGAAATTTGGCTATCTTACAAAAGATTGCTGCCCTAAGGAGAGATATCAAGCTAATTACTCTATAAAAAAAAAGTGATTATCTATTTTATGCTAGCCATGCTAATTTTGAGACTAAAGGAGATACATGGTATTTGGATAATGGTTGCGGCAACAATATGACAAGTAATAAAACATTTTTAAAGACATAAACACATCTGTCAACTCTAAAGTGGGGCTTGGTAATGGAGAACTTGTAATCATTGAAGGAAAATGTACCATTGCAATTAAGATAAAGAAATGTAAGAGTCTAATTTAAGATGTCTTATTAGTATTAAGTCTTGAGACAAATTTACTCAATGTTGGGCAAATGATGGAAAGGCGATACTCTTTGCTATTCAAAGGAGACTCCTACACTATGTATGATAAGGGAGACAAAGGCAAGCATATTGCAAAAGTCAAGATGCAACAATAAAGAAATTTTCCTATCTAATGGCACCATAAAATAGAAGTGGCTATGAAAGTAGATCAAGATATGTCATTACTTTGGCATGAGAGACTTAGCCATCTCAACTTCCTAGGGTTAAAGATTTTACAATAGAACAACATGATGTCAAGTCTATTAGTCATGAAGGAAGTTACAAATATTTGTGAAGGTTGCATGCTTGGGAAGCAATAGAAAATTATTCTCTTTAAGTCAAGCATGGAGTGTTAAAGCACTAATAGAATCTATATACACAGATGTGTGTAGACCCATGAAAACATCATCCTTTGAGAATTATAAGTACTTTAACCTCTTTATTGATTACTATACTAGGCTGACATGAGTTTATTTTATGCATGAAAGATTTAAAGTATCTGAGATTTCCAAGAAATTCAAAACAATAAGAAGTAATGGAGGTAAAGAATATACTTCAAAGGAGTTCAACAAATTTTGTGAAGATGAAGGATTCAAGCACTAGTTTATAGTTGGCTATACACTGGAACAAAACGGTATATTGGAAAGGAAGAACTGCACAATTATGGAGATGGCCAAATCCATGCTGGAAGAGAAGAAGATGCCAAAGATGTTATAGGCTGAAGTAGTATACACAACAGTCTATTTACTCAATGGATGTCTAATTAGAGCAGTGTAAGATAAAACACCTATTGAAACTTGAAGTAGACTAAAGACATTAGTACAACATCTTTGTGTATTTGGAAGTATTTGCTAATACGCATCCCAGCAATGAAGAGAGAAAAGTTGGAAGATAAGATTGAAAAAGGCATCTTCCTTAGTTACTGTACACAATTTAGAGGATATATAATCTAGAATTTGAAGATCAAGAAACTTATCATCAGCAAGGATGTTGAGTTTGATGAAAGTGCTACCTAGAATTGGAATGAAGAAAAGGTAGAGAAGTAAAGCATGTTGGTGCCAAGAATAGAATCATCTGTAGAATCTTACAACCAAGAAGAGAGGAATCCTCGCACATCTACAACATCAACTTTATTAAGAGAAGGAGAATCATCTTCAGAATCACCTCTTAGGTAAACAAGGCTTCTTTCAAATGTTTATGCAACATGCAATTTTAGAGCCATAGAGTTAGAGAGCTTTGAAGATGCAATGAGATAAGATGTATGGGTTACAACAATGAAGGAGGAGATAAACATGATTAAGAAGAATGAAACATAGGAGCTTGTAAAGCTACCGGCTAACAAGGACGTCGTTAGAGTCAAGTGGGTCTACAAAGTAAAGACTAACTTTGATGGCTTAATTCAAAAGTATAAGTCAAATTGGTGGCAAGATTCCTATAGTAGATTATAATGAAAGTTTTGCTCTAGTTGCTAATCTAGATACTATTTGAGCCTTAATAGCACTTGTAGCATAAAAAGACTAGAGAATATATCAGCTTGATGTTAAATTAGCATTCTTGAATGGCTACCTAAGGGGAGGTATCTATATTGAACAGCCTCTAGGGTTTGTGGTTAAAGGTCAAGAAGGTAAAGTCTTTAAACTAAAGAAGGCACTATATGACCTCCAGTAGGCACCATAGGCCTGGTATAGCAGAATTAATCAACATTTCAATGAACAAGGATTCAAGAGAAGCTATAATGATGCTATTCTTTACTTCAAAACCCAAGGTAATGATACTCATATTGCATCCTTGCGTTGTATGTAGACGATTTCATATGTATAGGTAACAATAAGAGTATGGTTCAAAGGTTCAAGGAAGAGATGATGAAGACCTTTGAGATGACAAACTTAGGTTTGATGCAGTACTTCGTTGGTATTGAAGTTTATCAAGAAGATGATGGCATATTCATCTACCAATGGAAGTATACAGAAAATA
Source organism: Lumnitzera racemosa (assembly GCA_024138005.1). NCBI lineage: Eukaryota > Viridiplantae > Streptophyta > Magnoliopsida > Myrtales > Combretaceae > Lumnitzera > Lumnitzera racemosa. Next base: position 105,288,181 of record JAMXBC010000006.1, on the reverse strand, counting down.
TATTGATGAAATTTAACATGATTAATTGTAAAGCAATTGTTACACCATTAGCAACAAATGAAAAGATGCAAAAAGAGGATGGATCATAAGCTTTGGAAGCATCCGGATATAGAAGCATTATAGAAAGCTTACTGTACCTAATGACGAGTCATCCAGACATAATGTATGCCACCGGCCTTTTGTTAAGGTTCATGCAAAATCTTAGTAAGGTACACTTTGGAGCAACAAAGTGAATACTATAGTACTTGTAAAGTACTAAAAACTATAGTATATGGTATAAGTAAACAAGCTGCTATAAATTGATAGGATACATAAGTAGTGATTGGGTAGGATTTGTTAATGACGTGAAATGTACATTAGGTTATGCATTCAATGTTAGATCAAGAATATTTTCATGGTCATCAAAGAAACAAGAAATAGTTGCAAAATAATCCATTGAGGTTGAGTATATTGCAATAACAACAGTAGCTAGTCAAGTAATATGGCTTCGAAGACTACTAGAAGATATAGGTGAGCCTTAAGAGATCCAACTACTATATTACATAACAATAAATTAGCTATTACAATGGTAAAGAATCCAATACATCACAATAGAACAAAGCACATTGTAATCAAGTATCATTTTTTTTTTTTTGCAAGAAGACACCACTAATAAGGAAATTAGCATAAGTCATCGTAAGACTGAAGATTGAGTGGTAGACATTTTCACCAAGGCACTTCGAGTAAGGTTTGAAATGCTACGAGAAATGCTTAGAGTTATATCAAAGTGCATTAAGGAGGAGTCTTAAAATTGATACACCTAGACCCATTTGTAGTTCAAGTCCATTACAACTTATAAATTCTAGAAAAAGTGTTAGGTAGAGTTTTTAGAACATGTTAGTTTAGATATTTTCATGTAATGCTCTAGAGAGTAGTTGTAGTCTTTTAGATGGTAGTTAAAATCTTTTAGATAATAATTTGTGATTATTGAATTAAATTAATCTCAACTATCCATTGAGAAGGAGAATGCCCATAAATAGGTAATCCTCCTTTATTTATAATCAAATCAGAAAAAATAAAGAAATGCACAAACACTTTAATTTCAAAAGACTTTCCACTTTATTCCTTCATCTCCTAAAAACCATTTTCTATTTCAATGATATTCTAAATCAATATCATTCTCTTACTTTCTATTGTATTCTTATCAAATAGCCATCCAAATACCAACAGGAGGTAAAGGTTGAGGTGCTTAAGGGCATTCCTTGAACTTGGCGACCTTTTTACTTAGGTGGCTGAGTTGCAGTGTCTCTTTATTAGACAAGTAATTTTTCTTTCGAAGTTACTCATGGTTGCTTGATGGCCAAGTTACGGAAGAACAGGGACTGCCTCCGAGGGTGTCGTGGGTCTAGAATTTAGATACGGTAGTGTAGTTAGGGCTCTATGACAACTAGTCTGCAGACTCATTCTCCTTGTGCTAAGTTTTAACTCTTCTTTTATTACATCAATACAACTTACAGACATTACACAGGATAGTGACAGGATAGTCGCTTCCTTCAGACAGTACACATTGAAGCTCAAATTAAAATACACACGTACTAATTCGCTAGGTTTATTACTTTTCCAGTGGTGATTAAGACGACGGTGGGCACTGGATTTACCGCATGACAAAATAGATAGGCAAATGCTACATTTATTTTGGAGGTCTAGATAGTAGTGGATGGACCCGTCCCTCCTCAATAATATCTTGATGCATGTTTCAGTCGATGTCGATTTGGTTTCATTAACGTCTTCTGGCGGCAGTTTCTCTCTGCGAGTTAAAGTAAACAGCAGCGACAGGAAGCCCGAGCTCATTCTCCTTAGCAAATTCACGAGTGTTGAAGCCATCCCTTGTGGCTGGAGGGGTCACGGTTTGTCTCCTTTCCTGCTTGAACAGTAGGAACACGAACCTATGTATTCCTATGTTAGGCCTTGGCATTTCGTAATTCACCACTTCTTTTCCTGCACAAATGCATAATAGGTTACTCCAAGTTGGAGTACTTTCATGTTTGACCATATTAATTGAAATAATAATAATAATCATAATTAATAATTTCCCAACATCATAATAACAACTAATAGCATGATTATTTTGTTTAGTCAACTGAACAATGTCTATTGGGCTCTTACAGTTTTTGAGATAAAAGTTATTATTTGGTCTACCCAACGGTACTCCATCCAAATCTCATTCAATCGCATATAATCTTAATATGAGAAAGCAAAAGGTGAAATACACTTTAAATATTTTCAGAGTATGACAACCTTTGATTAAAAGAGAGAAAATAATCGGCAAACAGAAATATTTGAACTCATTTTTGGATTTATTAAGAGTTAAAGGTTTGTTGAGTTTGTTACCAAATATCTAACCAAGTTATAGTTATGTAATGGTGTGACCCTTCATATACTTTGACGACCAAAGAGAGTAATTAGTTATATATATATATATATATATATAATATAATATAATATAATATTAAAACCATACCATATAAATGCGCTACATAACTATTTCATACATATATATAGAGAGAGAGAGCTTATGAATACATTGCATCTCAGCATGTCCAGTCAGAAATAAACTCATCAAGTAGAATAGTGACTTCAAAAATAGATGTTATGTGGTTTTGTTGACTTACCAAATGTGTCGTCCGTTGTTCCTGGGATATCTGTTACAATCCTGTCAGTACAATTAAAACCCATATTATAATGCTAACTATAGTGAATAAATGAAGGAAACTTAAATAAATATATAGTTGTGTATTCTTCAATCAATTAATTAAGCTTAGAAGAAACCCATTTTTTCTTTTTTCTTTTTTTCTTTTTTTTTTTATGTGAAGCTTCAATTCACTATATATATATATATATATATATATATATATATATATATTATCCATGAGTGAATGAGTGTTTATATTACCAGTGCAAATGCTCCCTCTGGTATGGATCACTAGGACCAGGAACATCTGGGTCTGTCATCACCTGTAAAGTCACATAAAAAATATGGAATTAGTTCAAATCACATCCGCATACTACATATATTATTATGATTTCAAAAATGAAGTAGATGACCAAATTAAAAGAAAAAAGAAAATTCTTCGTATATACAAATGAATGAATTTAGATCTGTGTATTTTCTTTACAAGGAAAATGCTAGCATATGCTTCAAGTGCGCTTGCATCATATTTACAAAACAAGACTCTTAAATTTTTTTTTTTCTTTCTTTGATTCTTTATATAGTTTATGTGTCGTATTTCTAGTTTGTAACATATGAATTCAGTGGAATCCAGCCGCAAACACCAGGAGAACAAGGTGGGAATGGGAAAGGGATCCCTATCACGGCCCTCTAACTTAGATTTTTTCTTTTTTTTTTTTAATTTTCCTTAAATAAAAAATTAACTCAAAAGAATATTTTTTATTAAACAGTTTCACATTCCTACTTAGTCTTTTCTTAAAATTAGAACTTGCAACCCATGTCTTTTGTCAATTAATTTATTGAGCATACGCTATTTTCTGGCAAGTAATGGAGTGGAAAGAAAAAAAGGGAATAGATTATACCAGCGTGAAAAAAGATCTCATGTCTTCTCCATGAACTTGAACCCTAGGTTTAGCGGTTACGGCAGAAGGGAACAGCTCATGGCCATTATATACTTGCTTATTAGGGTTGTAAGTCACACTCATCTTCACACTAGGACAGAAACAATCAACCACATCTCCGATCACGCCACCGATCACAAGAGGATCTGATGACAGTTTCGCCATAATAAATTGAAAATGACAAGAAAAGGAGGAGTAAACTAATTGGAGATTAAGATGATTTGTTTCGAAAAGGATCTTTAAGAGATTAACCGGGAGACTGAGGGCTTCTTTTCAAAAGTATATATATGTAATTCTGCTAGGAGTGTTGTTTCAATGGAAAGGTACAAGGAGATTGAAGAGACCCTCTTATTTATAGTGTGTAGGAAAGTATGCAGAAGCATTTCAATGTTTGTGGTCCAGGAAAAAGGCTCAGCAAATGGGAAGTGAAACATTGTTCAATAACTTATTAGCTTATGCTAGCTAGTAGACAGCAGTTTTCTTTTTTTGGGTAAAGGGACAGCAGTTTTCTTGGTTAGGGGCAAGCTATCTATCTGAAAAAAAAAAAAAAAGTTATGCTTATTCTCCTTTTCTCCTCCTATTAATATTATATATATATATATATATATATATATATACTTGCATGATTGTTTGGAATCACTCAAATTTCTATTTTTATCACCTTTCCCATCGCATGTTTTGGCTTACGCCGTGTTAATTTTTGTTGCAAATCTATTGTAGTCAATTTGTCCTAAACGCCAATTATGCACTCTAGATGCTTGAGACAAGATGGAGAGTTTGGAAAATGAAGTTGAATGGAAAAATGATTGTGCTACTTCTATTTCAATTATATGAGTATTTATACATTAGTTGTGAGCTATAACTAAACTAAGCTAAACCAATTCTAGCAAATAACTATAAGTAGCTAATAGATAAAATTGTACAAGTTTAGTCATAAATATCTGTATATATAAGTATACTCCAAAGTTAATATAAGTCCTAACATCCCACACCACTCTTCTAGCCCCTCCCCCCCCCCCCCCTAAAGTTGGACCTGATTGAAGGGTTAACTTAGAGCAAAGGAAGTGTAGTTGTTGCTCAATGAGAGCCTTGGTTAAAAGATCAACAACCTGTGATGTTGGGACATGAAAATGAGAAAGAAAACTCGATTGAACATCGTCACGCACAAAGTGTATGTTAATGTCTATATGATGAATTGGAAGTAATAAAAATGGCAAATATTTTATCATAATGAAAAACAATAGGAAATGAAAGAGGAATTCCAAGATCACATAACAAGTAGGACATCCATAGAACTTCCTTTGTAGTAACTACCAAACTACAATACTCAACCTTTGTTGTGGATGTGGATACAATTGGCTGTTTCTTGGTTTTCTAAGAAATTCAAGCATGCCCAAGAATAACACAATAGCCAATTAGCAACTTACAATGTAAAGAGGAACCCAGATCAAAGTTAGAACAAACACTCAACACAAGATTATTATTAGCTCTATAAAACAGCCTCAAATAAAAAGACCCCTTAAGATATCTCAAGAGATGCAACAAGGCATGATAATGAGGAAGTCTGGTGATAAAACAAACTAACTAAGGCATTGAATTGTGTATGAAATGTTTGATCGAGTGGTGTAACATATAATAATTTGCTTGTTGTTATTAGAGTTTTTGTAGGGTTTATAACCAGAAAGGCTAACATCATCTAATTAATCTGGTATAAACTTCCACTGATTAAAAAGACCAACAGTAGTTCAACAAAGTTCCATGTCAAGGAAGAATCTAGCTTGTCTGAGGTCTTTAATGGTATAGACCTTATCCAATTCTTGCTTAATATCAATAATGAAAGCTACTTTAGAACATGTTAGGAGCATGTCATTAACATACAATAATATAGCTACAAAACCATTAGGACCATCATGAGTATAAAGGGAATAATCATGTTTAGATTGAACAAATTCATGAGAACTGAGGAACTTGAAATTCAAGTTCCATTGCCTAGAAGCTTGTTTTAGACCGTACAAGGACTTCTTTAACTTGCAAACTTGCCCAAGAAAAGCTTTTTCATAACCTTCTAGAGGAGTCATATAAATATCTTCATCAATATATCCATGAAGAAACGTGTTATTAATGTCAATTTACTGCAAAGGCCAATTTTTAGATATAGTTGTAGCAAAAGTAAGTCTAACACTTCTAAGTTTAGCTACTAGGGAAAATGTTTCATGATAGTCTTCACCCTTTTTTTTTAGTATACACTTTAGCTACAAATTGAGCTTTATGTCTCTTAAAGGTGCCATCTAGCCTATATTTAGTCTTAAACACCTATTTGCATCTAATTTCCTTTTTTCCTTTAGGTAAACTTGTTAATTCCCAAGTTTCATTGCATTCAAGTGCATCTAACTCACATTTCATAGCATCAAACCATTTTATTTTATTTTATTTTTTTGTTAAGCTGCTTGTAAGTAAGAAGTAAGTTCTTTAGTAGCAAACACATGAGCCAACAAAGCAATATATTCATTAGGAAGATGGGTAAAATGTTTGGGTAATAGTAAAGGGTAAGATGTATTACTAAACATAATATCAAAAGGCATATTGTTGGTATTAAGTCAAGCAAGAGTGTTATTAACATGATGAATGAAGTCTTGCAACCACTTAGGAGGTTGTTTCTGCCTTAAAGAGATTCAAAGAGGCTGATTTGCAATGACTGAAACCTGATTTGATAATAAAAGTTGATCAATAGCTTAAGGAATAGAAGCAGGTTGACTGCTTAAAACGTAATTTAGAAGTGATTGTATAGTAGGACTTTAAATCTAATTAGTAGGTTATTGAACAAAAGAAGTAAGACTAGTCTGACTATCAGGAAATTGATCAATAACAGGCCGACTAATAAAAGACTAACCAATAGAATTGAATGACTCAAAAGAAACATGTTGGTTTAGAAAAGGCACATAATGCTGAAAGGAAGATGAATGATTAGAATGAAATGGAAAAAATGTGTTCAAAGAATATAATATCCCTTGAAATAGAAATTTGTTTGGTTTCTAAGTTGTACACTTTATGCCTTTTTTGGCTAGGAACATATCCTATGAAGATACACCTTTGTCCTCTTGGCTTAAATTTGTCTTTAAGATAAGGTTGAGTTCCAATGTAACACAAACACCCCATAACTCTCATATAACTATAATCTGGTGGGGAACCATACAAAAGCTCATGAGGAGATTTCCAACCTAAACTTTCCCTGGGCATGTTGTTAATCAAGTGAGTAGCAGTTAAAACATACTCTCCCAAAAAGGTTTTTGGTGAATTTACATTAATCCTTAAGGCTTATGAAAAATCTAAAAGATGCCTATGCTTCCTTTCAACCACTCCATTTTATTGAGTTATGCAAGATATAGTTCTTTAATGAACAATTCCTAACATGGAAAACAAAGATTAACATAACTTGGACAAAAACTCACCCTCATTATCTGTCCTAATGACTTTTGGTGCAACTTAGAAATGATTATTCACAAAGCAAAAAAACTGTTGAAGTAAGGAATGCGACCGATGTTTGCTTCTCATAAAAAAAGTCCATGTGGACTTAGTAAAATCATCAACAATGGTTAAAAAGAACCTTACACTAGAAATTGAGGCGATAGCATAAGGTCCCCAAACATGAACATGCACTAATTAAAAAGCAAAAGTAGACTTGTATTTACTTTCAAGAAATGGAAACCTATGAAACTTAGCTTACTAAAATGCATCTCAAATAAAGGACTTGAAGTTTAGACCTTTACAACATGACAAATGTTTTTGTTTTGAAACAAAAAGATACCCCATACGGGCATGCAAAAACTAAAGTAAAGAATCATTAACAAATGTTTGAAAAGCATGTTAATCAATTTGCCCTTTATCAATTGTAGACATCCATATGTTGGAGTCTGCATGTAAGATATACAAACTATCAACAACTTCTGCTCTTAGTATAGTATTCCTAGTACTTAGGTCTTGAAATTTGAAAGCAAGTTTATCAATTGAAGTATTGAAATGTTGGTCTTATAACAGTTTAGGTGCTAAGAGTAGGTTATGTGATAAATGAGTCACTAATAGCACTCAGTGTAAGGCAAGGTTGATTTATAGTAATGGATCCAAAGTATGAAACTTTAAGGTGCCTTCCATTAGGTAGTTTAACTAGTATTAGTTTGTGTAGTGACAATATATCATGAAATAGGTCAAGATAAGGGTTCATATGGTCTGTGGCTCCGGTATCTACTACCTAAGAACTTGCATTCTTACTCAATGAGCTAAAACAATAAGAATGAATAGATGCTATACCTGTAAACTCCATGATATTGGCAACCATTTCTTCATCAGTCTTGTCCTTAAAACTACATATGAGCTTAATGACTTCATTGCAGACTGTCTGAATTAAACCTTTATCCATACAATTTTCATCAATCCTCTGATGTACCTGCTCTAAATCCACATCAAAAGTAGAATCAATATTAGTCCTATAAATAGAAGCAGAATTAGCATTTTTCCTAAGATTACTCTTGTTGTTTTAATACACCCTTTACCCTTTATACCACTCCAAGTAACCTTTCAGTTAAAAGCATCAATCTACTGTACACCCCTCATTTTTACAATATCTACACACAACTCTTCTAATCTGTGTTATAGCATTTCTCCTGTCAACCTGTTGTTTAGCATCATACCTACTAACTAACCAAACCGAAGGATCCAAGTCAGTGACAAGAACAAAGGTCACTTCCTTTTGTTTCTCCACCTGTTGCAACAAATATAATGCCTTATTAACTGAAAGTGTAAGATCCATTAATAAGATTTGGTTGTGTGTGCTATCATAACTTTCATTCTTCACTCCCATCAAGAATTCAATTAGTCGTGTATAGGACTCATATTACAAAATTCTATCATTCAACTTACATGTAAAATTTAGTAAACTATCACATTCACAGCTTGGGTAAGAATGTACAGCTTGAAGCTCATCCTAAAATTTCTTAATTCTACTATAATACACACTAATTGACATATTTCCTTACTTCAAGTTAGAAATCTCATATTGAATATGAAAAATAAGAGGCACATACAACTCCATAACACTCAGAAATTTCTTTCAACAATTTATGTGTAGAGTGTATGTATAAGAACCCTTAAGCTATATCATTATTCATAGAGTTTAAGAGTCAACATCTGACCATAAAATCACACCTAGTCCATTTTAACAACTCTCATGAATTTTCATCTAGTTTTAACAAACTTCCATAAATGAATCCAAGCTTAAGTTTTGCTCCTAAAGCCATCTTAATAATGCTAGTACTTTAAGCAACATAGTTTGTTCCATCAAAGATAATATTTCTAATTGACATTGGTGAACTATTAGATTCGCTTAAATACATCAAATCAATGAATTTTCAGTGGCAGTACTCATGTTCAATTTGCAGAATATAGCCTACCGAAAGATGAAAGACAAAAGACAAAAGATTTGGTAAATAAAGACGATTACAAATGGATAATACCCTGTTCAACACTCTGACACCATGCAAGAAATCTATTGTTGTCAATCTATACTAAATTCCATTGATGCACTCAAGATGCTTGAGAGAAGTTAAGAGTTCGAAAAATGAAGATAAACAGAAAAATGACTGTAGTACTTCTCTTTTAGTCATATGAGTATTTATAGATCAGTTATGAGCTATAACTAAACTAAACTAATTATATCTAACTGTAATTAGCTAATGAATATAATTGTACATGTTTGGTGATAAATAGATGTATGTATAAGTATTCTCCAAAGTTAGTATGAGTCATAATAAATTTCATGAAATAGGTTTCAAGTGTTTCAATTCATTGATAATGTAGTTTCCATTAAGACTTTTAAGACTTTACTAATGATATGTAACAAAAAGATAAGTGAAAAATATGTAGTTTGAAAACTTGTTATACCTTAAATGTAATAAACTAATAGGATAGATGAAGGGAATTTTTTAAGACTCAGAATCATGTATATATATATATATATATTTATTTATATGTCTCCTTTTTTTTTTTTTAGTGGTTAAGCGGACGAAAGGGATAGTTACTGTTTATGGAGAAATTTAAAGGCAAAGGAATCCACACTCAACGAAAGATTCTCTCTTCGTCCCGCTTTCGAATGCTCTGATTACATGGTCTGAATCGTCTATCACGACAGTCAAAAGGCCTTAATAGATAGGCACACCCCCTAGACATGAAGTCATAGTTTTAATCATTGCCATTCCACTATTGTCTAACGAATTATCTCTTTTCAGCTCGTGATATACGAAACTAGATTTAAAACAATTTAATATTTCGTGGAGCTTGAACAAGACTTAGCATACTTATTATACAAAAATAAAGCTCCGTATATCCGATGATTATCCGTGTAAATTCGATAACAAGCTGCCTAAATAATCTTATTAAGAAGTATTTGTAAAATTTACGAAGAATTAAACCTCAGCTGCTTAAGAAAACAGGAATTTTAATTGAATGAAAGAAGAAATACGATGACTCTAGCTGCTACAACCATGCTTTGGTCTGTCTTGTCTTGCCATAGCCAATTAGGCAAAGCTAGTTTTGAGTTTTTCGGCCTGATATGGTTCCGCCATGGTTTTAGCTTGGCCAGAACGCAAAACCTCGTGTTCAATAGGAGCATGGGTTTGCAGGACGGCTTTGACTCAACTAGGCTACTGTGCCCGTTCCACATGCGTTTATTAATGGAAAATTACGTTCAAGAAAATCAAACGTTCGCAATAAAATTTAAATAAAAGATCTAAGTAATTAAAATAGTTAATCAACATTATGATAAATAGTACAAACAGAGAATTAAAATCTTAGTTTTATTTTAATTTTAATCTTTATTTGAAATACTTATGATAACGTCGATAATCTACTTTATCTATTTAAAAGTTTAATCCTATATTTAAATATTTAAATTACTTGAAAGTTTGATGCTAAACGTGGATCCTCCACGTGTAATTCTCCCGTTTATCTTCGGCATCATGGTGAACTAATAGCACCAATTTGGGAAAATAACGAGAGCAACTTAATAAATTTTTTGGCCATGGCATTGTTTGGACGAGTATGCAAAATGCATTAATTTGATTGAGTTTTCGAGTAGCTTTGGAGTAGGATAGGACTAAAGATAAATGAAATATAAATGTTAGAATATCTTAAATTTACAGGAGATTTGAATAAGAAAAAGCAAAGCTAGACTAGGGATCCACGAGGAGCTAACCGACTAACCAAGAAATCTAATGGACCACCATGAGTTATAGACGATTGTAAGATGTATGTAGTTCAAGAGGAAAAAAAAAAATTATTGAGTATCTTGTATATATACATAATATGTAAGTACTAATATAATCATTATATGCATGGTAACGAAATTAGTAGTTTCTTAAACAATTACTTTCTGTGTATTGTATGCATATTATATATATCAAAATTTAACTATCATTTACACATCATGTATACATAATATGTAGTGATGATAGTGGTATCATAAGTATAAATTTTTGATAAACTTTTGGTGGTCTGACAACTATATGCAATGGTGGACCCACAAAAAAACCCTCTATGACATTATTAATGAGGGCCTTTCGATGGTCAAGTTAACAAGGAGAGTATTTGAGCTTAAACAATGTGAGAGCAATATGTTGAGAGAGTTTCCAAGAGTGGCAAAAGGATCCCTTACCCGGTGGCTGTGTTCCTATTTATAGGTTAAGGGATTTAACATGCTCAAATACATGGTAAGAAGGGATTGGCTAGTACAAAACCTAAGGGAGTAGTATTGTTGGCATGAGAAAGGACTTATAACCCTTTAGCGCTTAACAAAGGCTAAAGAGATAGGCCTATCATATCGATAGAAGGTAAACGCCCTAACCTAGCAGCTAGGCCATAGATTGTATGTTAGGCGATCATTCAACATTTAATGATAAGAGAGAAAAAGATGAGGAGAATAAGGCGATCCTGATAAGTTGGCTGGTGAGCTCCTCGAAGACAATTTTTGAGCAGGAAGGCGGGCTCTCCTCTTATAGTCGAGGAACAGGAGGGACGGATCTTCGAGAGTAGGCTCCTAAAGTGCTCGAGGGTAAGCCTAAGCTAGGTAAGCAAGGCTCGAGCGCATGCCAAGCTATCCTTTAGGTGATCAGGAAAGGATACATTGCTACACTTTTCAAGCTCACTAGGCAACTTGTACCTCTAGAGCCCCAAGGCTAAAGGCCAACCTTTAACATGTAACATGTAATACCTAACGAACCTTTTTCCTGTAGTTAATGGGGCGTTTGTATTTGAGGCTTTTGTGGTTTCTTAATTTCATTTTCTTGGTATATAAATGATTAGTTTCTTATTGAAGGCTATTCTCTCTCTCTCTCTCTCTCCCTCGCCTCCCGCCCCTTATATATAGATATTGTGATATCTTATAAATTAATAATTAAGACATGAACATCTAAGTATTAGAACAAAATCGTATCCTTATAAGATTAGGATCGATAATTGATTTAGAGCATTTAGGAAAGTAAATTAAGTAGAGTAAAAATTTACAAGAAACATGATAACCCTAATTAAGGAATTTTCATACACTTAGAAGTAAAAAAATATAATAAGATATTAGGAATATAATCAAAATAGTGAGAATTAATTTTATATAAGACCCTAAAGTTGTATTTAGATTGATCGTACCTAAATTTAGAGCTTTCAAGAAAGCATATCCAATTAAGTCTAAACTTTACAATTAAGTTAGAAAAATTAGTTAAAGTAGCCCAATAAAGTTAGATTTAAAAAATAATGACAAAAAATCCCAAATTTAGCTTTACAAATGTGATCATTTAATATAGTGTAAAAATAATCGAAACCCTTAAAATCGAGCTCAAAATACGATAAAGATTAAAAGGTAAGTTAATTAGGCAATAAAAGAAAATAATATAGCATAATATGCTATATGAGTATACACGTATTTTTATGAGTATACTTGGTATATATAATAAATATATCTGTAAATTAACCTAAAATTATATAATTATGCATAATAAGTGATAAAATCACAAAATTAAATAGGAAAAGTATCTTAAAAATAAAAGATATGATAGAAACACGATTACACATATATAATTACTTATTACATGTATGATATATATAGGATACTGTAGAAGGCCAAATTTAATATTGGGCTTTAAGCCCATTGTTTAAATAGATTTGACTCTTTTGGTTAAGGTGACAGGGTTTAAGGAGCCAAGCCCATAAATTATCGGGATAATTAAGGGAGATTTAGCATGGCAGGCTTAGAGTAGGGTCCATTGAATTAGTCTATCCAATCTAACCTTTCTTAACTTGGCTCATACTAATATAATAAGGTCATTTAGGCCTAAGTTTATAAAGGAGGCCCATTTCCTAGTCCATTAAAAAAAAAAAAAAGGGATTGATCCTAGCCCTTGATCGTCATCAAGATCCAACGGATGAGATCAAGGGTCATCCTCAATAAATACCCCTCTCCTTCCTTCATTTAAAGAAGAGAGAATGGGCATTAACGCTGTTACTTTACCGGATTCTCACTATAGAAGATCAAACACTCAAATACCTTAAGAAACATTATCCCACTCTTCATTATTAGTGGAGTTTGATGCCTTTGAGCTCTTCCGCCTATCATTGAAGTGTTTGAGCTTTGTTGAGATCGCCTACTCCTCATCCCTATCCTTTTCTCTTGGTCATCCTGTATGAATCACTCAAGTCATTTCCCTAGCCGCGTACGGCGTAACTTCACACACGACAAACAAGTGATCCCCACATTTGTACTCGAAGCCACCCCCTACATTTTCTAGCAACTCCACTAAGGAAGGGAAGACTTGATACTCACATCATGGTACTTCCAAGGCAAAGACAACCCAATCTTACCGAAGGAGCTAATCAAGAGCAAGATGTTGCTATTGTGAACCATGACCAAAATCGACCTCCAGTTGGAGACACGAGCCAAGGAGATGGTACGTAAGAAGGTACCCTCGATAATGTGCAATTGACACGAGAGCTGTGAGAAACTAATCGAACCCTAGGCGAACTCATGGTGATGTTCGCCCAATGTGTACCTGCTTTAGCTACCTTCACTGCTGCACAACAAGGAGCAACTTCGTCGAATCCTTCCAATGTAGTGTAACAAAACACTCCACTCAACCCTCCTACCATCAACAAGCATGTCATTCCTAGAGTTGAGGAACAACTTCCCACTGCAGAACCCACAGTTACGCAAGATTCATTACCTAAAGTAAGGAACTAGGGAGTTCAAATTAGAGGCTCGTCATCCTCATGTGCCATACCTTGTGTTACAATTGTTGACTATGTACAACCAACACCGATAAATCCTATGTCTGCAAGACCTACACTTGTGAATCTCGTACCCATGTACCTTACTCTTGCGATGTCACTAAGGGCAGAAGTTTCAACTCGGAGAGGGTCGTTTGTGACTAAGGAAGATTTGGACATGTATTTAAAGGAGATATAAGCAAAATCTGTGGTTGGGATGCCAAAACTTAAGCTTTCATATCACCAATGCATTGCTGCAAAACCGTACCCTAAGGATTATGTTAGCCCGAAGTTCATGCTATTTAATGGCAAGGGTGTACTAAAGAACATTTGCTAAAATTCATCGAGACATTGGAAGTATATGGTCTAGATGATAATTTGAAATTAAAAGAATTTTCTAAGTCACTCACCGAAAAAGCATATACTTGGCATGTTAATCTCCCTCCGGGTTCAGTGGATTCGTCGGGTAATATGTATAGGATATTTTTGGAAAAGTTTTTCTCCATTGAAGAAAGGGTTACCCTTACTAACATGGGAAGGATCCATCAAAGGTCTAAGGAAGATTTCATGGTCTATATTGAGTGCTTTAGGGAGCGTTCGCTAGATATACAAGATGTTTGTAATGAAAGGGATTTGGTTAAGATCTGTATGCAAGGAATGTTTCCTGAGTACGTAGTTTACCTTGAGAATCTTTCCCTGATTTCCTTTGCTGTGTTAGTTGAAAATGTGCGAAGGACTAATAACTCGATGGCACGACAAAGCAGTAAAGTTGGAAGATTCAACAAGCGTTCTTCATCTGTAAACGCTGCTCAAAGTAAGTCATTAAGGGGAACAAAGAAATGATAAGCCCACTGACCCTAGGCCATCTTTGACATACCCTTATCCTATGGCCAAAGTGCATCAAATGCTTGACCAATGGATCCATGATGGGAATATTAAGCTCTCGAGGGTTAAGCACCTCCCTACAAATGAGGAAAAAATGACTCCAAGTATTGTAGATTTCACTGGATCATTGGTTACCCAACTAAAGATTGTTTCACTTTAAAGAAAATATCTAATAATCAAGTTACACGTGGTGAGTTGATCATTGATAACAATGATGTTAGAAATTATCCACTTCCTGCCCACAACAATCAAAGAGGTACTGTCAACACCATTAGCCATGATCCCATTGTGACTGAAATGATTGATTCCAAGCTACTAGAAGTGACAAAGATAAGAGAAAGTCAATTGAAGCTCAAGATGACAAACACTTGCCTATCATTGTGGTATTGTTAAAGGCAACTAATTTTAAGAATTTCTTTGATCTCTTGGGGTTTAATGAGAAAGCCTGGCTTGTGGCAACAACTATACTTACATGGATCTCTAAGGTTCAATACACAGAGTGTAGTATAACGTAACCTGTAAAGAGGATGGCCACGGCATACGAAAATGCAATTCTATTTACTGATGCAGACATGTATGTGAAGAATTGCAATCACAATTACCCCTTATATGTAGAAGGTGTGCTTAATGGGTACTTAATCAAGTGAACATTCATTGATAATGGTTCTTCACTTAATATCATGCCAATGGGTACTTTTAAGGCTACCGAAATCGATGCTCAACGACTGGTTAAGCAGCCTATCTCGATAAATGGATTTATCCATGCCCTTACAGATTTTCTTAGGCATGTTAATGTTGATCTCAAGGTTAGGCCTATCCATGGTGCTACTACCTTTCATGTGATTAATGCACCAGTCCAATACCATTTCCTCATTAATAGGAAGTGGCTACACAATCATAACTTAATCCCATCGACATTGCACCAGTGTATTAAGGGTCATTAGAAAGGGAAGGATGTGTTCATTCCAACTACCAAGAATCCTTTTGAGCAACATGAATCATATTTTACTAAGTCGGCTTACTTTGATGAATTTGTTGAGGAGGGTGAAACCGTAATAGCCAAACCTTCTAGTGTCCCATTACCTACATAAGAAGAAGTTCAAGAGGGTCGGCAAAAGAAAAGAAGGATGCGCGAATGTCGTGGGGGAAGGAAGAAGAACAAGCAGGCTAAGGAAATTGAAAGCTTCATCCGAAAAAATGAAAGAAGAGTGTACCGCTTATGATGGTTTGAGGGGTCTGAAGAGGTATATCTCTCCTCTTCAAATCCCATACTGGTAGAAGAAATCCAAACTGCCCTATTACAGCTACAAGACCAAATGAGGCCACAGGCAAAAGAAATAGAAGAATTAGATCTAGCGCAACTAGGAGAGTCGCTCTACAGACTTAGTGTTGCTCCGGGAATTACACC
This sequence comes from Lumnitzera racemosa, assembly GCA_024138005.1. Classification (NCBI taxonomy): domain Eukaryota; kingdom Viridiplantae; phylum Streptophyta; class Magnoliopsida; order Myrtales; family Combretaceae; genus Lumnitzera; species Lumnitzera racemosa. The sequence continues at coordinate 105,271,980 of JAMXBC010000006.1, read as the reverse complement.
TGTTAAAATTGAAGAGGAAATCAAGCAAGAAGTCAAGAAGTTATTACGAGCTGGATTCATAAGGCCCATTCAACATCCTACTTGGCTTGTTAATATTATCCCTGTAAGAAAAAAGAATAGACAGATAAGAGTATGTGTAGACTTTTAGGATTTGAACAAGGTTTATCCTAAGGATGACTTTCCTTTACCAAACATCAATACTATGATAGACGCAATTGTAGGACATGACTTGTTCTCATTTATGGACGAATTTAGTGGTTAAATTTAGATTAAGATGGCAATTTAGGATGCAGAGTGTACTGCCTTTTGGACCCCAATTGGAAATTTTTATTATGCTATCATACCATTTGGACTTAAGAATGCGGGTGCCACTTATCAAAGGGCTATGATTGCTATATTCCACAACATGATGTATGACTTTATGGAAGATAATGTTGATGACATAGTCATCAAGTCCAGGAGAGTGCCTGATCATTTGGTTCATTTGCAAAGGGTTTTTGAATGATGTCGACTATATAAGCTCTACACAAACCCTCTCAAGTGTGTCTTCAGGGAAGTTCTTGGGATTTTTGTCCATAAAAAAGGAATCAATATTGATCCTGCAAAAGTACGAGCTATAAGATCGATGCCATCCCCCGCTACTTTAAAGGAACTAAAAGTTTTCATGGGAAAGGTCACCTATATCAAAAGATTTATACTTGCACTTGCTGAGATCTCATACCTATTGCACCAACTTCTAAAAAAGGGAATTTCATTTGAGTGGGGGCAAGTCCATGAGGACACAATTCAAAAGATTAAGATAGTCTTGACCTTCCCTCAAATAATGACCACACCTATCAAGGAATTGCTACTGATCTTTGATCTTGTATCTTACTTCTACCAATAGGTCTATTGGAGCTTTACTCAAGCAAGAGATAGTGGGTTAAGAACAACCTGTGTACTATTTGAGTCAGACCCTTTAAGGGGGTAAGGTAAATTACTTGGCTTACGAGAAGCATTGCCTTGTGCTGGTGTATGCCATATAAAAACAACGATACTACTTCCTTGTACACAGGATCAATTTGGTAACTCGTTTTGATCCGATTAAGTATTTATTGTCATGACCAACTTTATCAGGACTAGTTGTTAAGTGGCTACTCCTTCTTGGACAATTCAATATTTCAGTGCAATCTCCTAAAACCATCAAGTCATAAGCCTTGGTTGATTTGTTAGCACATTTCTTGAATGCCTAGGAAGGTTCAATTACAAATGCAATACCGGTTGAGTTTCATGAAGATTCTTTGATGATTGAAGCAAATAATGAATGGATGCTTCAATTTCATGGTTCTGCAAGGAATCGAGGTTGGGGGGCGAGAATTGTATTAACCTCACCTAAAGGTCAAGGGATACTATTAGAATTTAAACTTGATTTCCGATGTACTAATAATAAAGCTGAATACGAAGCATTATTACTAAGCTCACTATTTGCACGAGAAGTCGAAGCATATCATTTGTGTATTCGGGGCAATTCGAATTTGATCATTAAACAGGCCATGGGTAAATTTGGCTTCAAGGAACCTACACTTGTGCCTTATAAGGCTATAGTACAGGCTATGGTTAGAAAATTTAACTCTGTACAATACGAGCATATGACTCAACCAATGAATCAATATGCCAATGCTTTGGCCACATTAGCATCCAAGATCATAATTTAAGATGCAAATGATAAAGTGAGCGTCTAATTAGTAAAGAAATTTATACCATGCAAGCTTTAAATTTTGTTGATGAGGGTGAAGAGTTGCAAGACGATTGGCGTGTCCCACTTATGGAATAGATAGCGCACCCTAATGCCACTTTTATTTCAACCTTAAAGAATTTTATTGAAATCAATGGGATGTTATACCATAAGGGTCCGGAAGGTGTTTTATCTTGATGTGTTGGTTTTAAGGAAGCCCGTCTCAAGTTAGATAAGTATCACCAGATTTGGTGTAGAGAAAAGGGGCCACCGCTGTATTGACGTATTCAACGTGCAGGCTATTATTGGCCATCAATGGCTAAAGATGTGTTTCAAGTACAAATGCATTGCCCTAAATGTTTTGAGCTCCTTGACCAAAGTGAGTGCAATTTCGTATCTAGTGTTGGGGATTGGAGGCACCCGTACATTGATTATTTGAGAAACAATGTGCTACTAACGAATAATACAGATGACAACTCCTTTAAAGAAGGCGACAAGACCAACAATTGCAAGTTTCATGAAGAAGAATGTCATATGTAGGTTCGGAATCCCTAAGCATGTTTTATCTGACAATAGTACTCTTTTCATCAATTCGCATGTCCGTTAATTGCTGGCTTTTTATAATATTGATCATGTAAAGTCCACGCCTTACTACACGAAAGGAAATGGACAAATCAAGGCCACTAACAAGAGCTTGTTAAAGGTCCTTAATCGTATGGTTCGTGTTAATCATAAGGAATGGCATGACAAACTACCCTTAGCGCTATGTGCTGACAAGACATCCGAACGAAGGCTAACACAAGCAACTCCTTTTTCTTTGGTTTACGAGGCTGAGGCGGTAGTTCCAATAGAAGTTTTGATCCCATCTTCCAGGTTAACCGTAAATATTGAACTTGAACCTGACACGTTACGAATGATGGACTTGGAGGCGATAGATGAAAGACATAATACCACCAAACGCAACCTTATCAACTATCAGCATAGACTTGGATTGCCGTATGATCATCTAGTGAGAAAAAGATCATTCCAGCAGGGTGACATTGTACTTCGTGTAGCCAAGCATGTGCACCAAGGTACTTCGGCACCTAAGTTTACACCTAAGTGGGAAGGGCCTTTCATAGTTAAGGAAGTGCACGAAAGTGGATATTGCAAACTTAAGAATCCTAAGACAGATTCTATTATTGCTCCTGTCAACTTTCAATATGTCAAAAAGTTCCATTTATAAAGAGGAAACTATAGTAAAGATTACTGAATAAAGCTTACAGCTCAAGTCTTATGAGCTCATTTTGCATATCTATTTCTACTATTATCTCCTTTATGCACTATGCGTTAGAAGGAACAATAGCAAAGTATTGGTGTTTATAATGCTGCTACTTGGTAAGAGACGTATCTCCCAAGTGCACAATATGCATCTATCATATGAATTGCTGACTGGTTGAGACTTCAACTCCTAAGCGCACTATATGATGCTCTATCAAGTAGGACAATGGCTCATACCATGTGAGTATGCATTTGTAGAGCACGCCAAAATAGTTAAGCAATGGGTAATAGCCCCTAAACTCATGACATGATTGTCCAATAGAACTAATTCCTGTAGTTGCAATCAATACCTCCATATTATTGGATCATATATTTGAATCGTTGTTTGCAAATGAGAATGCACTTCCAGCATACAAGCTTTTTCTTGAAAATTTAGCAAGCCATGAAGTAATGCTTCATTATTATCTTCTATTCTATAAAGTCATGCTAAGGAAACACAATATTTTTTCTAAGTGCATGATGGTTTGAATTCTTCAGAGTTGGCTAAGCTAATAGATAACTCATATTAACTCATGATGTTTAGCATAAAAGGAAGTGCATGTCAACGACTAAGGGATATCGAATAAGTGAGAAGCTAAACAATACACATGAGGTTTAAAAAAGGCCAAATGCCCTATGAAAAAAAAATGCAAAAAAAGTAAGAGCAATACTATGAAGACTCGACGCTAGATACTATAGTAAAATCAAGATCTATGCCTCTAAGATGCTTCTCTCTCTCAAGTTCCGCCTCTGCAAGTTCGGCTTTAAGTAGCTCATATCTTTCCTCAATATCTTGACTACCTAACACCTTTTAAGCCTCAAATACAATGAACTCTATCTTATTGAGTTTAAAGTTGAAAGCACGTACTGCGAAAACACTACTGATCAAAAGTTCGAGATTTTCTGTAGTTAATGAGCGCTAAGCTTTATCAAATAAACTTGTAGCTTGCTTAAGTAAGCCCAAGACATGAGTAGTCACCTTAGAACCCGAACAAATAGACCCCATCCAAAAATCTCCCTCTATCCTGTATAAGCACTCCAATGGTGCTAAGAGATTACAAGGTATGGTAAGGCCATGAAAGGAGGCGGTATCTTCTAAACTCGCTACTGCCTTAGCTACGGCTCCTTCATCTCCATGTTGTAATGTTCTAATCTCTAGGAGAGGGAAGACCTTAGAGTTTGCTTCAGGTAAGGTAGCATCGATTGAGGGAATAAGAACATCGTTTATGCCTCCTGCATCCGTAACAGCATTCTCACTGTCAATGTTTGCCTCATCACCATAAAAACCCACATGCATCAAGATGTCAGCATATGCCCGGATCTCCCCTTCCTTATGTTCATCAAATTTTTCTATATTCTCGAAGGCTTTAAGAAGCTGCAATTTACCATAGGTCTCATTGTCACTTTGAGGAACACGATTCATTTGTTCACCATCACTACTCTTCTGGTCAATTGCAAGCCTTAAGGAACTTCCTCTCATGCCATCGTCTTCATCCCACTCTAAAGAGTCCCCTCTCATGTCATCATAATCATCTCTCTCTGACGTATCTTCACTCATGACGTCAGTACCATCTTGCTTAGCAACTTGCTCCAAATCAACCAACTCAACCCTTATGTTCTGACTTTCGATCTCGATAATATTATGATGGTCTCCGGATTGAGATAGCTTATCTAAACCATATCGATTTGGGAAAGGGTGAATCATAGCAGAGGTAGATTTCGACAATCCAGCATCATTTATTAGATTAGAAATCCTTCTATCAGAGCTTAACTTGCCTTGTGTTTGCTTAATTGACACATGATCACAATCTTCTACATCCTATATAGAGGAACATAAGAAAAAAAAAAAGAGAGAGAGAGAGAAAATGTGAGAAAGATATCTACATGTAGAGAATATTAGAGAGTAAAAAGTTATAGCTAAAAAAAAGGGAGGAGGGGGCTTTAAGGAAAAAATGTTATACATTGAAGGCGTGAGTGCGCTTTGCTTGCCTTATGACAAGTAGAAGAGGGTTGCTACCTTACGTTTTCCCTTGTGCGCTCTTGGAAAACTTCTCCTCATCCTTCGAAAGACGTAGATAAAAATCATACTTACAAGGGACTATTTCAAGAATATCATTTTTTATGGTTATGGACACATACTTCTTAAAATGCTCTAAGCAGTTGCCCTAATATGTTAGCCACCCAGTAGAGGAGGGTCTTTGCAACATTTTCCGAAGTCTTCATTAATCTTTATTTGACAAGAAACACCTTGATCATACCCCAGCTGGTACCTAACTCGATGAGGAGGGTAAAGCATGACCTTCATCTCCAAAAAAAGGCCAGAAGGCCCTTCCCAATCATGCAATGAAGGGATGCCCCTAGGCATACACCATAGTATGAATCCAACATCAGCAGCAATAATTTTATCTTGAACATCTGCCAAAGTCACCAACCCTTGTGATCCTGAGGGATAGAACCCCTCAAACCATTGGAACCCGCTTATTCTTTTAGTGAAAGGATGAAAAGTGAATTCCCTTTCGTTATCAATGATCTCGAACAACTTCAATTCTAGCTTCCTATTAACCCATACCTAAACTCGAGGCTCTAAAGGATTTGGTTTCTTCGCAGGTCTAAAATATCTTCTATAATGCTTACAAAGAAACAATTCCAAGAATACTAAGTTCGCATGAGATACCACCACATAACATCCTTTGAAGAGCACCAAGGCTTCATAATAAAGGCCGAAGCATCAATACAAGGAAACTCAATAGAAAGGACCCAATGTAAATTGCTCTCCACAAGCAATATGAATAGCTAGGTGGAAGAACCATAGGCTAACTCCATCCTCCGGACCACCAAGAAATATGTATAAAGAAATCCAGTAAGCTAAGAATGCCTCAAGCTCGTACCTGCAAGGAAATAAGAGAATGAATGAGTTAAGTATAAATAACAATTTGGGCATGAACAATGATGAGGTTGCAAAATATACGGATACTTACCCTTACTGAAAGCAACGACCTTCTTTCCCGGTCCCATTCTCCCTAAAAAAATGCCTAAGCCATTAAGGGTATGTAGCCTCCTTCCTAGTATTAATGGCCACTTTCAAGTCGTCCTTTAAGGCTACTAATGTTTCTTGACTGTTATTTAATACAGAAGCCTTTGCAATATCAGTCAATCCCAAGTCACGAAGTTGCAACAACATGACTACGTCTTCTAGGGTTGGGGTGATCTCGCCCCACGAGGTTATAAAAGTATGGGATTGATTACTCCAACGAGCAATAAGAGCCCTCCATAAGTTCACATAATTGATCTTGCCAACCAACTTTGAGGAAATAAATATCGGGAGAAAGACATCTACATTCAATAATTTTCCGCATATCTTAAATCATTCAGGATGTAGTCTACCCATTGTGCCCATCCTTTTGTAGGTTACCAAGGGTATAAAAACTAATTCTCAGATAATGGAAGTTCTCTCCTTTCATTCCTTAACCTTAATATGGAGCTTCCCTCTAAGGGCTCCCTTTCACTTGGCTTTAGTTCTTGCTTAATGAAGCATAATGGGCCATTTGTACTGTATTTCATTTCCTCATTTTAACCCAGAAACTATCCTTTGAAATAGTCACATCTGTCCACTTATCCCACGTTAGAGGAATTTTGGCCACTTAGCCACCTGAAAATGATAATAATCACTTTCTTTCTTCTTCTTGGTCTTGTTACTACATTACTTGTTCACCACAAAATCTTTACCCATCTTTCATTTGACCCTTAAAGTGGCAGCAACATCAAATGTGGTTCCTACCACTTGGGGGAGCAAAGAAGAGATGAAACAATCAAATGGTCCCATAACCTGCAACACATGGTAAATGAAGAATGATTAGCATTACAATAAAGTATGAAGAGTTGAATATATTAATACTTCAAAGAGAACTATATTTATCGATAAAGCTCAATGACAGACTAAATGATGCCTACAACATGGCAATAGAACTAAAATGCATCGTAAAGGCACATATTCTCTACATGCTACAAGCTTACGTAGTGTATAAAGGAAATATTCATAATGGACCATGAGAACTTATCAACAAGGATATAAGGACACACCAAGGCATGGTTACACATATATTATCATGTTACCAATTTCAAGAGGGGTAACCAAAGATCACATGGTCTAGGTGTCAATACAAAAGAAATGAATAGAAATATAAATATATACATATGATACAAAGAAGACAGCGTCTCAAAGGTCACTTATCATGGATTTTTCATTCCTTCATGTAGACAAACATGATGCATAGGTACATAACGATGACCTTCGGATCGTAATGGAATATTTGGAAGAAAATAATCTCAAAGCTTCTACAATGACGTTGTCATATGCAGTTGACATCTCGATTGAATGTGGAAATTTAGACGAAAACATAAAAGATATACTTTTTATAATCAACCAATGGTGAATTCAAAGTTTTGCTAAAGTCACTAGCCGGGAAAAGGAATATTATACTTGCATATGCTTCCGATACCAACTTTGAGGATCGTAGCTCTACAGAGATAAGTAGCAAACAACTTTTTTTAAAGAAAAAAAAAAGGGGGAGGGGGGAGAAATAGAGCAAAGTGCCAGCTCACATAAAGGCTAAAGTATTCTTACAAGACAAAGGGACTAACTTAAGAGTCCATGGTGCACGCTAAAATATCAAGATCGAGTAATGAGAAGTAAAACAACATTGGAAAAAAAAATAAGAAGGGTCCTATAACTGCTTCAACGAAGAGTGGATATTTATGCAAAAATTCAAATTGATTTAAATGTAGCAACAATAAAGGGTGAAATAACACTCAACACCATTACATGTTGTCAGCAACAATTTTAGCTAACAACCCAATTCATTCTACTATGATTGAACATGAAAGGAAAAGGTTAGTGCTATTATTATTCACTAGGCTTAGTCAACCTCTCGGTATACTTAAGAAGAATGGACTAGGTTTGAGCTTATCTTTTAAAAATTGGGGGTCATATTTCCCTTAAGTGTTCGCGATTGTTCACACCAAACCATGTCATATAGAATTTATTAGCTATTTAAGATCTCCATTAGCTCAAGATATCTCTCAAATGAGGACTAAAAGTGCTATTATATTTTGGCCATGCTCAACATGCTCCTACGGTTCATTGTGACAAAGCTCAAGTACTTAAAAAAAAAAAAAAAACAATGAGGGGGATGAAGTTGTTTCTACATTGCTATACCTAATTCATTTATTAGTAACTATCTGTTACATCATTCAGTCAATGTCCAAGGCACAAAGAATATTATTAGTGCTTATGTCGAGCTTAAAGCAAAAACTTACTGATACAAGGCAAGTACACCTATCAGTTTTAATATAACGGATGTAAGTCCGAGTCGATCCCTCAGAGACCTCGAGTACTGATATTAACCTTAGCTCTATTATCTAACCAGAAAATTGTGATGAGTTGAATGAATTAAAAATACTAAAATTAATAAACTAACCTAATTATGAGACTTGATTAAGTAATTTAGAAAGCGATAAAATTAAGAACGATTTCAAGAATTCAAATAACATATTTAGGAATTATTTTCCCTAGTATTTAATATGTGACCGCTTAAAATATATCTAATTCAATTTCTGTTATTCTTGACCGGAGGGATTCACAATTAAAGTTAACACCTTTCTTAAGCATATTAACCCTAATCCTAAGCTATTTACTGGAATCTCTTCACTTAGTAATATAATTTAGAATCGCATTAATGTATAATGAATTCCTACACAAAATAACAACTTTCCGGAAGAAACATGTATCTTATCTCTAAGTACACATGCAATTCTCTCCAATTATGTCAAGATCCCATTACACATGTGATTTCTCAATCATCATGCATAATTTCATAGATTGATACCCTAGAAATATCAATTAACAATTAAATAACATAACTAAATCAAGAAAAGATAGAAACTTTATTGAAAATTATTAATCAATCTAATAGTCACATGAAACCTTAGGTTCCATAATCTTAAATACAAGAATTTTAAGATATCACAATGAAACTAAAAACGAATGGCAACAAAATCAAGAAATAAAACATGAAAAACCCCTTTTGTTGATGATAAATCTCTTCAATCTTGAAGTTAGGCATTGCTTTCGTCTTTTTCTTCTCCTTCTCTTCAAGTCTCTTCTCTTTTGAATGTCCCCCCTTCTATACGAAACCCTAGCATGTCCTTTTATAATGTATTGTAAGGTTTTTTTTTTTTTTGTCACTAGATACAACCTAGGACACAATCATGTCCCCAAGTCATGTAACTTTCTGACCTTAGCAAATTTTCCTGGATGGGCACAACCTGAGGACACAGTTGTGTCCCAGACTGTATAATTTCAAAACTTCATAACTCATTCATTTGAACTCCAAATTGAGTGAAACTTAATTCCTTTTCTTCGTTTTCAATCCAAGAACGCGTTCAAACCTTGAAATCAAAATTTTACTTAATTAAGTATCAATTTCTTTAAAGAAAACCAAAGATATAAAGGAAATACTATAAAATTATCATGTGAAATGTATTTAAAATAAAAGTTATCACTTATCTATAACAATTCCCCTAGTGTCACATTTAATGATATACATAGTATCTTTAAGGGGGATGAGTCATTGCCATATTTACCTAAGTACAATGGTTTCTATTCAGCAATTGTAGCTAAAGGCAAAGCATTGATTCTCAGGTCAAATGGCATAAACAGACTACTCACTTATTATAAACGAACTGATGGATCAAAGTTCATAATTGGTAGTGGCTACAATATATGTGATGTCACATACGTTGAGGGTATATCCTATCTTCATAAAAGAAAACCTTAAGATAAGAGATACTAAGAAAGTTTGTTTGGGTTTGAGAGGCAGTGGATTAGGAAGGTGACTACTTGTCTGGACTCGACTAGCAACTGTGAGGCAATTCATTCGAAATCATCACATACAATATCAAAGAATTCAACCTGAAATGAAGAACTTTAATATGCATAAATTTAACTGCAAAGGCTCGTAGTCTTTTATAAGAATAGTAAAGCTCTACTAGTGACTATCAATAAATTATTTTAGTAGTAGCAAACAAAGTATAGGGGTAAGTTGGCCAAAAGTAAGCCACGACTCACGATACAAAGGACACATCTATACCATCCGGGTCATATTGAATCCTTTGTCTTTTTTTTTTTCTTTTTCCTTCATCCTCGAATTAGGGAGACTTATTCCTTAATAAAAAAATATAAAAAAAAAAGAGAGGAGATTTTGGGGAGTCGGATGCTACTAGATGATATCAATCACATAAGGGGTTCTTAGATTTGTTAACTTCAAGTGGTTTTGGCCTTCTACCATCTCATGGTTACACTTAAGGTTGGATGTTTATGTTGTCACACATCAAATGCACAAAGCTCAATGAATCCATGGGTAGAAATAAAGTAATAAGAAGAAACAGCCCCAAGATATACCAATAATACATGCATACATACCCGAAATGCAGTGAAAAGAGGAAACATGAAGCAGCCTACACATTCAAAAAGAGAGGCAATAGGATAACCACATAAGACAAATTATACCTACTTAAGTGGATTGAAACTCCGCTACATTGGGAAGCAAATGAAAGCGTCAAAGTATAAATATACATATATATGTATACATATAAATATAAAGAGGAGGCCAAAACAGAAACAAAGATAGTAAAGTAGAAAGCGCAGAAACTGACCACCAACTTATATCTATGCGGGTATCTATAACAGCAGTAGTAATTTCGTCCTCAATGACAACTCTAAGCTTTGTTACTAACTTCTCCAACGGCAACTTTGAGCAGCAATATGAATGATAGATCCTATAATATATAGCCCTTAAACAAGATGAACTGCAAAGGAGCAATGTTACTAACATATATAGGCATTATTAAAGCTAACAATGTACACTCAGGGAAAGAAATGCATCAGGTAAAAATTGCAGCTGCAAGCTTCTTCGAGACGCGACCCGAACCGACAGACGAAATACTATTAGTCCTACATTTAGGACTCCAAGTGATCTCACTTGCCTTCAAGAATAGCTCTATCTTCCTCCAAGTTAACAAGTGAAACACCACCGATGCCACATTGGGAACTTTGAGTGATTTCGCTTACCTTCAATGGCTGCCTCCGATGGTTTACTAGCTCCTTGTCTCCTTCTCTATGTGGTTCGATTCTTTCAATATCTACACACTCGGCTGCAGGAGGGAACATATATATGTGTGAGTTGTTGGTTTCACTATGGAAGAGAAGAAGAAAATGCCCAAACGAAGTAGATAACCATGTAAATGAAGGAAAAGAGAAGAAAGGAGCTATGCTCTTTGGACAAGTCAAGGTTTACCTACTGTCGAGATTGTAGGAGATATTAGGCTACAATATATAAGAAGAGGAAGATGAAATGTATATGCAAATGTCCTCTACAAATCGACCGCCACGTTTCACATGTTTGTCTACCTCGAAGGAACACACAGCAGAAAGAAGAGAAAAAAGGTACACTCTACAGAGGATGTCACTTGCTACGATCAAGGATTTGTCTGATTTGAGGATAACCAAAAAGCAGTTGGACACTTGCCAACATTGTGATGGGGGAAGAGAAAATTAAAAAAAAAAACAGAGAAAAAGAAAAGAAAAATTATGTATCCTATTCTTATCTTTTACCCAGTTGAAGCAAGGTACACAAAAGGAAAAATAAGATATCATGCTGCTTTACAATTACTAAAAGAGATTTATACATTTTGAAATATAAAAAGAGTAGGAGTGCTAAAATTTTAAGGGGTAGAGGCTAGCTAACTTATGAAGACAATTATATTAAGGATGTTTTCTTGAACTATTTTTTAAGGAGTTTTCTAAGTGCAGATTTGTAAATTTGTCGAGCTTTCGGGACGCTACTCTAGAAACCCCATATGGGACATTGTCCCCTTAACCCTTGCATGCTAACCAGTTAGCGAAACCGCCGTACTTACCAATCATAGTGCAACAAATAAGATTTGATTAACACAAAATGTTTATATGATATGCAAAGACCTTAGAAGAAGAATGTTCTCGTAGGAAACGAAAATCAAGGCAATAGTGATATATGGATTTGACCCAATTAGATCACTAATGTGAATCTATCGTATAAATTCAACTCAAAAGGATTCAATAACTCATACAGATCGAATTGAAGAGACAAATCAACTCAAGAAGAGATAATCTAAAGGAAATTCATTTTACGATGATGCCTTAGGGGCAACGTACAATGTAAATCAACTGAGGTTTGACACATGGTTAAGAGGTGCTGTGAACTTACGCACTAAGACAAATCTCAAATTAACCTGGTAGCGACGCAACTATTTAACAGTGTGCACACACCTGAGTCATCTAAAAGGCTTACTCGGTGCTCAAGCCCCTTCAATTTTATCTGAAGGACTTTAGTTAGGAGGCAAAATGTAGAGGGCTAAATTTAATATTGGGCTTTAAGTCCATTGTTTAAATGAATTTGACTCCTTAGCCTAAGGTGACAAGACTCGATGAGCTAAGCCCATAAATTATAGGGATAATCAAGGGAGATTTGGCATGGTAAGCTTAGAGTAAAGTCCATTGAATCAGTCCATCCGATCTAACCTTTCTCAACTTGGCTCATACTAATAGAATAAGGTCATTTGGGCTTAAGTATATAAAGGAGGCCCATCTCCTAGTCCATTAAAAAAGAAGGGATTGATCCTAGTCCTTGATCATCATCAAGATTCGACGGATGAGATCAAGGGCGACTATCCTCTATAAATACCCATCTCCTTCCTTCATTTAAAGAAGAGAGAATCGATATTAACGCTGTTACTCTGTCGAATTCTCACCATACAAGATCAAACACTCAAATACCTCAAGAAACATTATCTCATTCTTCATCATTAGTGGAGTTTAATACCTTCGAGCTCCTCCACCTGTCATTGAAGTATTTGAGTTTTGTTAAGATCGCCTATTTCTCATCCTTACCCTTCTCTTTTGGTCATCCCGTACGAGTCACTTAAGTCATTTCCCTAGCCACATGCAGCGCGACTTCACACGCAACACGCACATGATCCCTACATCTATTCTTGAGGTCACCCCCTACAGATACATACCCGTATATTAACAAAATCATTAAATACTAATATAAAATACCAAGATACCTTAAAATGTCATAAAAAAATTATAAAAAAAAATAAGAAATAACTTGAAATATGATTGGATTAAATGTAGAGCAGCTTAAAAAGGATAAGCAGGTACATTAAAAGCAAATTTATAAAAAATTGATACCTCCTATTGCATGTTTTTCAAGGAAAATATTAAAATAAATTACTTAATAATAAAAAAAAATTGCAACCAACCTAAACCACTATAAATAAAATACTAGAACCTGGATTTCATGTTTTGGCAACCAAAAATACTTAACAAAAACTCGAAAAAATATTTTATAAAATTAGACAAAAAATTGGAAAAACAGAGCAAAATACTAATCTTGAGTATATCCCTGACTATTTGATGACCTGACATGGAGCCCTACCACCACCTAATAGAGCTACCACTGACTAGGCTAGCCGACAAACCCTCTTCAACTAATGGTGGCCGAAGCTTCCATAAACCTAGGTTCCAAGTTTCTACTCTGTTTTTCTCTATTTTCAAAAAATTATTAAATTAATTAGGAAAAATATAAAAAAATTGATTCTTAGGTTATTTTAGATGTACTTTCATTTCGTAAGTTTATTTTTACAAAATTAGGAATATTTAATGTATTTATTTAACAAATGTACTTTTCATCCAAAATTTGAAATTTAAAATAAAGACACTAAATGATATAGTTTCTAGCTCAAAATTTTTATATAAGATACATATGATATATAGATAATTTCTATGTAGCTCAATTTTTTATTTGACTATTTTTAATATTTATTGTATTTTTTAGCCTAAAAATAGTTAGAAATTAAGGTAAAATATAAAATAAATAGGTTTTTTGAAATTAAATGTTGAAATTGACCTATACCAATTTCTAGTGAAGTATAATGATGTTAGGATAGGTTTAAAATAATTTTGAACAAAAAGAATCATATTCGAGTAATTAAGTATAATTTAGGGGTAAAATCGTAATTTCAAACATATAGGCAATAAATAAAAAACCTGAAACTAAGTGATGACTGAATTCCTCATATTTTTAGGAGTTTATATAAATTTTCAAGAAATTATTTAGTAACTCAAGCTATTTGTGACAAATTTACATAATAAAATAACTTAAATTACAAACTGAAACTCAATTTTTAGTAATAATAGGCGAAAACTTGATAAATATTGAAATTAAAACTATATATATACATATTAGTTACATTTGATGAAAAAGTATATTTTTAATATATTTAATGATATTTTGACAACCAAGTTATGTTATATGTATATTAAGGTTAAATAACATCTATATTATAGAGTTATATAGATAAATTATGTAAAATATAGTTTAATTATATAAAATACGTATAATACGATAATATTTACTTAGATACATATAATTGTGTTAGAAATTCGAACTACTCGTTAGAAGTCATATATAAAAATAGGATTTGTAATACGTATCGCTAAGTCTGTATGAACCTAACAATACTATTTTTACAAAAATTAGACAATTATAGGTAATATAACTTATATCTCTATAATATTACAAGAATTTACGTATTACGATAACCCTACCATAATTGAAATGGGATTTAATTAACTAAAAGTACGTTTCGATACGATCGAAACGATATATTATAAATAATAGTGTAATTATATATATATTATTAATAAGTAATAACTTAACTTGACTTATATAATAAAACTATATATTATTGTTATAATATACTTTAGATAAGACCCTAATGTTTTTGTAACTATTACGAAAACTGAATTTGGGTTTTGTATATATAACGTCTCTTAGTAGTCAGACCGTTAACGATACGAGTTTTCCAAAATAAGCTTCAAGACAGGTAAGTGGGATCAATGCTTCATAGCATTTTAAGATATTATTTCAAAATATTTGGAGATTTTGGTATATATTTGCTTGTGATTGTAATTAGCTGTTTGTATGTATGTGATGCTTGTGGTTGAGTTTTAATTATTGTGATTGGAGCTAAGCTCCATGTTATGGCTATTTTGTAAATATTGTTATGTTTGAACTATTTGATATACATCACAACTCACTAAGGGTAACAATTAGGATTCTCGAGCCAAACACGAACTCTCTTTGATGAGAATAGCTAAAATAGTCATTTCCTCACCCTTAGCCAAACTAAGTGAAATGAAAGCAGATCACAACAATGTTGGGGGCTATGGTTCAAACGTGGTCACGAGAGGAGGGTATCCTCCATTGTACAATTCTCGGTTTGGTTTTGATTCATGAGTATGTGACTTCAATCTCCTCAACTTGAATTAGAGCGAGAGTAATTTCTCTAATCTCACGACGGACCAGATAACGTCGTGGATAGCATTTGCTTGTACATGCATTACATCTAACCAACTTGGTTGAAAACCTTACTTGTAATGTGTTAAATGCATACTTCTATTTCCATTGCACTTATTAAGTAAGTTGTCACTCATTCCTCTATAGTTTGTTTTGTAGGTTTCAAATGAATTACAAATGCCTACCCAACTCCAAAGCACTAGTAAACTAAGATGGGTAATAAGATACAACAAGAAATGGCTAGTTATCGTACTTATTATTAATTTTTTTTTTTATTTTTAAGGAAAACTACACAAGACTCTTAAAGGAGCTTGGTAGTTTGCAATATTCTAATTAATATATGAAATGAAGGTGCCCGTAGGATTTCCTACTACTTTTTTATAAATCAAATTATAAATTTATTTTTAACAAATTATTTCAAAGGATTACTCCACAAATTTATATTAAACAAGTGTCAAATTTGACACTTTAAAGGGGTAAAGTCGAGTACACTTAATGTAAACTAGGTCTAAGATAGCAGTTGTAATGGCAATTTCTATCTTAGGATAGGTCACATGACGAGATTGTTATGACTTCATATTTTTAGTATATGACACATATTACATATGTTGTAAGAGTAAGGGTCTTTTAATCTTAAGGGACTTAATTATGAAGCATTGCCTTAAGCAGTTGCAAGAATCATACATCTATATTATCATGACTTTATTTGATTAATCTTTTTTCTACCTTATTGATATCTTTTTGACGTCTACTTAAATCTTGTGTTTGATAAGATCAGACATTAAAAAGATGAAATAAAAATTCCATATATATCATTCTTATAAAATTAATTATCTAACAAATTTCATTAAAGGTGAATTTATCTATCATTTACTTTATTTATATTTGTAAAAATATCAATTAAAATAATTATCTCCAATGTATAAAATATATTTTTTTCAAAACTTTTATTTTAAAAGTATATATAATTTTATTTCCTAATTCTGACATTCCAATAACTACCTTCATAGTAATTATAAAATATAAATAAATAAGACATAAATAAGATGGTTTTTTAAGTACTAGATTTCAAACAAATACAAATTAAACACAAAACACATATAGATAAAACATGGACAAAAAATAAAAATCCAAACAGGACCGACCTATAGTTGATGATTTATTTGTAACTTTGTCCATAATTTTTAACCTGTAAGAGCAACTTTATTGCTTGTCTCTTAGTATGTTGAAGGAACACATATAAGTTCCTTAACATAATAACGTACTTTCTTAAAGAGAGAAACATTTGTACGTTCCTTTGATAAGGAACATTTCTCTAACAACTTTTATCTTCTTCTTCTTTTTTTAAAGTTTTGAATGTGTTAGGAATATAGATTATTTATTTTTATATTATGTTTTTTTTATTTATTTATTTTTTGTTATTCTTATTCCCATGCGTAGAAATGGCTCAAAAGGATGAAGTATTTAAGTTCCTAAATGGATTAAATGAGAACTTCTCAACTCTTGATCTCAAATTCTTGTACTTAAGCCTTTTTCCCACCTTAGATGAGACTTACAATTTAGTTGTTCGAGATGAATTTCAAAGGCTAATAGAACTAAGGATCTGATTTTATCAAAGGTATCTACTATGGTTAGTATGAATGAAGATAAATAGCAAAGTAAAGGCTATGTTGTTTGTAGTTGTAAGCCTCACAACCATTCACTTAGGATTTCGATCAACTGAAAGATTCAATCGAACCTAAATTATAAGTAAAACTAGAAATATTAGTAAAATGATCCCGTAAGTTTGAATTTAAGAAAATAAGAAATAAAATAAAAAATATAAAAATTCCAAATTTTAAGTATATAACTCATTATTTATCAAAAATACGTAAAATGCATTCCGATAATCAACAAATCGCTAGAGATAAATTATATGTATACTAAAAATAATAGAATAACCTAAATAGGTAATTTATTTTTCATATAATTACACAACAATGCTATGAGCCTATTTTCAAAAATTAATTTTTAAAATTTTTAGATAATTTTTAGGCCTTAAAATGAGGCATAAAATAGGTAATTTAGGGTTACTTAAGTAATTAAATAGTTAATTACTGATTTAGTGAATAATTATATGTTTTAGGACTTTGAAATCTGATGAAGTATGATACTTGTAGCATTTAAGGTGTTAGATGTAATTATTAGGTTAATTATGTAGTAAATAAGTAATAGGGAAAAATAATAAATTTTAAGTTAATTTTGTAAGTTAGGGTAATTAGGTGTAAAATCTGATTTATGATGAATTTAGATATTTTGAAATGATAATTGATGTTGGGAGATGGTAATTAAAGTGATAAAAATATTAGATGTGTATTATGTACATAATAAGTAATAGTACATAATACACAATTATTATAAATATAATAAATATAAGATATTAGAATAAAAATTGATATTATGATAATAATAAAAATATATAATAAATCTGATAGAAAACTTAAATTTATGTAATTATATGAAAAATATAAAAAATTTTCACATCAAGAGTAAATTCAATACACTAATACGGATTTAAGTATATCGGGTGGAATAAAATACTGACTAGGGGTAATTATGGTATTTAGGATATCTGAAAGTAATGTGATTAATTTCACATAATGAGTTAAAATAAGTTACTAGAGTTCAGGTATAAAACAGTACTTCGAACTAGAACGTAATTTAGAAATCGATGCGGAAACTGAACTCGAACCTAACCCCAAACCTAGAATTGTAAAAAATTTGAGAACCTAGATAACTAGATATATTAAACCCTAAACAAAACATAACAATAAGCGTTCCAGGATAAAACCAACTTATAATAATTATATGAAAAACTGAAACTATGTTTGTGTTATAGGGATAATCGGTGATGGCCTAAGCGAGTTGGACCTCGAGTGAGTGAGTGAGGAGTCTAGATAAGTTGGGATTAATACGTTGTTATATTTTGTAGACTTGAAATTATGCTTGGTTGTGCTTGTTAGATAGTTGGTTGTATGCATATGCTTGATTATGAGTGATGCTATGATTCTATCTATTGTTCTGGCTTATATTGTATGATTTGTATGAAATAATTGATCATCCTAAACTGGACCTAATCAAATATACGACCTATAATCATAATCGGACCTACATGGCAACTCATTAAGGGAACCTAGGATTCTTCGGCCAAATACTGACCCCTTCGAAAGGGATAGTGCAGGATTGCATAATGGTTCCTTCTTCATCCTTAGTCGAACTAAGTGACAGGAGAGGAGGTCGCGGCGAGGGTGAAGTCAATGGTTCGAAGGTAGTTGCGGGAGAAGCGATGTCTCCATTGCACAAGCTTGAGTTTAGTCGTAAGCTGTTGCATTAACGGCAACTCCTCAACCCGGATTAGAGCGGACGTAATTTCTCTAATCTCATGACGGGCCGGACAACGTTGTGCGATGGCATTTGCTTAAACATGCATTGTACCTAATAAGTTGATTGATAACCTTGTTATGTTCGTGGTATAGTTTGAAGTCATCCATCCTAACTTACTGAGCTGTGGTTGCTCACAGCTTAAGGATGTGATTTTTAAGGAGAAGTTTATCTAGCATATAAGAATTTAGATATGGGTTACTTATAGATAAAGATAGTTTGATACTTTGACATTTTCTAAGTTAAATTTTGTGTATCAAGTTTTTCTCTTAACTTTTACCTACTTACTTTTGATTGTGTTTTTGGTAATATGTAATAATAAAATTTTCTAGAGATGGAACAATGTATGTTACAACAAAGTGGATTAGAGCAAGGTTGATCCTAGGCAGTTAAAGTATGGCTAAATTGAATGTAAGTGTAAGTTTGCTAGAGCCTAGTGATGACATAGTGGGACCTTGGCTGTGGTATATGCTAAGAATTTAGCAGTAGTATGAGGAGATATCGTATTTATTGTTACGTCCCACAACTACTTTCGAGAAAAAAAAAATTAGTTCATTAATAGTTCTAGTTACTTAGAATGATCATTCAATTAGAAGTTATATATTCAATTTAAGATTGTAAAATTACTTGAACTCTTATCATATGGGTGAGTGTCCTACATGCATATGCTAACTAAGAAAAGTGAACGATTGATGAGCAATACGATGATTTCTGTTTTAAACCTACTAAGAGAAATCTTTCTAAGACATTTCTAATAAATGGATTTAACTTCTTAATTGCTATTATTAGCCTCAAAAGTTAGCCCATGAAATAAGCTTGAGCCAACTTGGTCTCCAATAACTCCTCTATAGCATCTAAAGCGTAAGGAGGAAAAAAAATAGGAAAAATGAAAAAAAAAAAAAGTAAAGAAAGGTTTAAGCGAAATCTAGCAATCTATAACCATAAAATCTAAGAAAGAATTTTCTATCTCTCTTTCAAGATAGGTAAGGCATTTTATGATTTAGGAGCTAGATGGTGCTTTTAGTCTTGCTTGTGTAATGTTAACATCTATATCTATTGCTTCTAAATATTTGATTAAAAGACCAAACAAAAATGGAATTGAATAAACAACCTATGTGCTTGTGTGATGTCAACATCTATATCGATTGCTTCAAAATATTTGATTAAAAGACCGAACAAAAATGGAATTGAGTAAACAACCTATGTGCTTGTGTGATGTCAACATCTATATCTATTGCTTCAAAATATTTGATTAAGAACCAAACAAAAATGGAATTGAGTAAACAATGGATGGTTAAAGCTTGCTTTGATTTCCTTAGCCTTGATTAGGTTCAAATCTCCCTATATAACAGTTGTGTACAATAATTGGAAAAAATAAAAATAAAAAAAAATCCATTTCGTGTTTTAAATATTTATATAGTAAAGCTACAGCAACTTATTTAATTTCATTTTTGGAGATGTTTAATTTACTAAAGTTTGAAAAGTCGAGCTTCAATAATTTTGGCGTAATAGTTTTGAAAAGTAGAAATTCCATTCCGATTGCTAAAGAAAGTTCTCGATATTTTGCATTAATAACTGAAATATATATTCATGGGGAAACAAAATTCGATGAAAAACTATTGGTGCTAAACGATAGAAAGTTCCTTGTTAAACTAGTTAATTTTAGATGATGGTTTTCGACTTTCTGCTTAACGTAAAGAAAGAATCCAATCTTAAAGTCAATGGATTTCACCGATAGGGTAAATTATTAAAAATAAATCTCGGAAACTTAAAAGCGGGGAAACCTAGGTGCAAATTTTCGAAGAGGATTCTTGTCTTTTCCTTTCCTCAGCTTTTATTAAATTAAAAAATTAACTTTCCCAAATTCTATGCTCAAACATTCTGTAGGAGAGGATGTCTATAGGACTTTTGTTAGTAATAAGGAAAAAGCAAAGAACCTTCCCAATTAAATCATGCAAATAGTCATTTATTTATATGGTAAAATATTCCAATTTCTATTGACTCTATCTTTTTACTTGTGTTTTAGCCAACGACATACTGTCAGCTATATGATGATTTCTCGTAGAAATCACGTCTTTATGTTTTTATGTACGTGTATCATATAATACAAATTTAGTGGAAACATAAAGAAAGATGCAGGGTCGATGAAATGGTAAATCACAAATACACTTTCAAAAATATTAATCAGGCAATAGATAAAACCCCTAAACTTTTAAGAGTTTTCACTTTCCCATAATTTATTTATATATATATATATCGATAAAGTATATAAAAGTATTTGAACTTATAATTTCAAACAGTTTAGCATCCAAAAACATTCAAAACTTTAATTTTAATATCTAAAATTTTAAAATTTATCTAAATAAATGTCTAAACTTTAGAATTTGTTTAAACGAATGTTTGAATAAATCTTAAAATTCAAATACTCATTTGAACAGATCTTAAAGTTTTAGACACTGAAATGCAAGTTTTTAATATTTGGACAATAAACTCTCTGAAATCATATATCCATTATACCTATATATATAAACACAAACCAATCTATAACTTAAACCTCCAAAACTATTTTTTTTTTATTTTTAATTTTTTGAAGTAATAATTTTTAAAGTTCAGGTATTGTTTGAAATTTATTTATATATTTTTAAAATTATAAAAAGATAAAATCGTATTTTAAAGCTTTAAAAGATATACCTACACTTGAACTGGGTATCGAAGGAAGGAATATCAGACTATCCCAGAAGGGTACAGGCATTTCCTTTGTTGTACAAAAATGGAGAGAGGCCTTGGTTTAAGGAACTTAAGGGACTTGCAACAACTATTTCCACTTGCAAAGTTGCAAGTTGCAAGTGGTGATGAAGAGTCATATCAACTAAAAGAGATTCATTTTAGGTGTGACTTCTTCCTAGAATTGGCAATTTTCGGAAGTGGGTTCCTATATTTGAAGCCGTGAACACCTATGTTTGCATATTATATTTCTGCAGGGATTACGCAAACTGCTGAGTTCCAACTACAATGATTTGTCATCTTTTTTCTTGTACCTAAGAAAATGTATTTTTTAATTCTAATGCAAACAGGCTTTAAATTTTTTATATATATAAAAGTAGAAAAGCATATGCACTGTCAATATATTTGGATGGAAGTGGGAAATAAGTGTACCAAAGAATCCTTTAATCGCTTTTCAATCTTAACCTTGATATCATTGTTATCAAATCATTTAACAAAGACATGGAATCTCAAATATGTTGTCTTATTGGATGACTTGTAAATCATTCGAAGAGAATACAATCCTTACTTCAACATTAAGTAGTTTGGGAAAGACCCAATCTTATATAGCTCTTCTAATTTCTTTCATAACTCAATAGTTATCTTGATTGCCTGTACCTCTTGCAAAATGTTGATCATTAAATAATATAATAAACATATTTTCTTTTATTATTATTATTTAATTTGATATATTTAGAAATATTGTTCTATTAAATTAATGATTATGAAAGGTACAAACATATGATATGTAGTGAAATGTATGCAAAATTCATCTAAAGCAAAAGTTTATAACCTATCAAATATAGGAAATTTTTCAAACGGCCCAACCTACTATAAATTCATCTAAAACTTCTCATTGATCAAATAGATGTAATTGATTGTGAAATAATTAATCTAGTAGATGTATATCATATGGTTGCATTGATGAGATTATAATTAATAATAATTGTTTGACAAACAAATAGGCAACTAAATCTTAGGAATGGCCCTTTCTAAGGGTTAAGGCGGCCATAAAGACTTCAGCCGAGTTATTGACACCATCTCTACTATTTATTGGTTGTGATCTAGTAAAGGTGGGCAAGTAACCCAATTATAAAGGGTATCCACTTATACCTCAATCAATTGGATACATTTCAAGTACAGATTTTTCAAAACCCACTCCCATAAAGTAAGGTACAATACAAGATCTTCTTAACCTGTACCGTCCTTGGAACCCATACTAAAAGATATAAAGAGTATAGTAGGTTTTAGCACCCCATATACATCCTATAAAAATTATTAAATAATTCTAATAAATGAATTATAATGGGTGGTATTATATTTTTTAGCTAATAAATGTTTTATAAAAAGGCGCATGTGCCCATAAGTTAATAATCCTAGATAGTTAAACCTAATACTATCTCTTCTCGTTTACGTTTCCTATTCTTTCCCTTGTTCATCTCCATTTTGATCTCTAGCTTTACATTTCGACTCTTTCCTCTTATTCTTTTCTCTTAACTAAATAATAAAATCACATAAATTTGAAATAATAAAGATAGAAAAATTACTTTTTTATTTTCATAGATTCTACTATCGGTTACATAAGTTTTACATATAAAGAATTTATAGTATCAAATATAAATTAATTGTATAAATTTTAAATTTATGTGATATATATCTATATGAAGTCAAAATTTATAAGTTTTATAAAATATAAGTTCCATAATAATTTGAGGGTGTTACGAAGTAGATTTCTATTCCAAAACCTTTTAAAGGTAGTGTATGGATAGAATTTTATCATATTCACTTTATATCTACTTATCTCTATAATCCAGCCATATGTGTATATATGTATATATATATATATATATATATGCTCATTTAAAAAAAAGTATAATTAAATTAAATTGTCTTAAACAAGACAAACCGTATTATAACATGAATTATTGGTTACTATTAGTTGTACGTACCGAATGATGCCTGCTCTTGATTTAAGGTATAGGGGTACACGGCCATCGACCGTTCTCCTTTTAAGTACATCGTGCAGAGATCGAATGAAATGATAGGATGAGTTTATATGGGAGGCGTCTATGGTTAATGTGGGTAATATTATGCGAATCATAGTTCAATCAACAACGGCCAAAATGGGTTGTAAAGTTTAGATTGTCGATGGTCTAACGTGTGGCAAAGTATGCGGTTTTGGATTAACCGACAATCGTCATTTATACTTTGCCTTTCTCCTGTCTAATATGAAAGTAGAAAAATAGGTTATTGTACCTGGTCACGGACTTGGAAGCTTCAAGCTTTGCAATCATGTGACGTTTCCCTGTGACCGAATTTCAAGCCCAGTAGTAAGCCACTTCTTTGGGACAGCAAATCCTCTAGCCCTTAAAGAAAAGTTGCTGGATAGGCCCGGAAGATAGAGATGAGTCTTCATCAATTTCAAAAAATTATATGGAGCCATGGAGACATATCTGAACTAGTTAGTGGCTTTATTTCACTCCCAGTGGTTCAATGCGTAGAAGTTTTGGGCCTTATGAAATTGATGGACGAGTAGATAGGACTTTAGATCCACAAAGGTGGCCTGACAATCAACACACATTGTCCAATACCTAAATCAGTTTTAGAGGATAAAAGGGAGAATAAAGAGAAAACATTAGGCTTAGTGGACTTATCGCACTCAAGAGGTTTAGGACTATATTTTGTAGAAGGGAAAATTAGATAGGAGGGTGAGTATCCCATAATCCCGGACATCTCATTTAGACCCTTAGACTTAGGGTTGGTATTACCTTCTGATAGAGATCAAGGCATTAAGTCTTACATTAATCCCATTGCATTCAATGCTTTTGGAGTAGCATGTTGGCCCGCATTTAATGCATTACAATGTTGTACCTCTTACAAGAGGGCAATGTCTAATTGTGGTGCTGAGTTACTATGTCATGCGTCTTGAAGGCCAACATATTGAGAGGTTCTCTAGTACTTCCTTGAGTGGTTGACACGTATGGAGAGACTTAGGTTATCAGTTTGGTCCGAGGTCAAGTTTTCTCTTCCCCTAACCTCACCTAGTTGAGTCGTCGATCAATAAGTCAATTTCGAAACCCCTTCTAGCAATATTTGTTAAAGTTAGATATGTTTGGTAATTATCTGAATGATTTTCAATAAATCGCAAGAATTTCGAAACGCTAGATTTAGAATTAAGCTTATAGAAAAATTACAAAGAAATGCCAAGTTCTTGAATCTCCAAACTATTGATAGGCAAAAATTGTTAGAATAAAGAAGCTAGTATGAAGATGGTAGAAGTCCACCTCATTCAGAAACTCTATTTGCTTTGTGAAAACTTTTTTATAAGTATTTTTTTAGTATTAACTATACACGATTGCTTGAAAAAAAAAACAAAAAAAAAATTATATAAGATTGAGAATATCAAAACTGTTCTATAAAGATACCGTTATTCTATAATTTTCTTGAAGAATAAAGAAATTTTAATATATTACTAGTATCTTGAACTCGTGAATATAGAATTGTAAAAATACTGTCTAATAATATGATATGGTTGGAGTAAAGGTTTGTAATTATCGATCGTTGCCCGGAGCAAACCACCTAAAATTCAATTGTATCTTCAAGTGTTATTCTATCTTCAAAGATGCATTGTTCTTGTGGTAGTTGCATTGCTATTTTGACATGAAATATTATAAAGTTTTTGTCAAAATAAAAAATAAGTTTAAATCTTCTAGTAACAAATTCATACGAATGTGTAATACTTAGAAAGTATCTAACTTCTCTTCTCACTTAACAGCCTTAAAACTTAACTACTTCCATATCTTAACTCACCAATTTCGATCATAACAGCTTAAGGGATCGTCTATTTGACCATCAACATATATATCAAGACAAGAAGTTATATTAGTGACCGATTTTCATAATAGAGAATAGTAGCTACCCTTCTTTCCCAATACACGTGTTATACATAGAAAATTCTAACGTCGTATTTGATACACATAAATAATCTAATATGAAATAAGATAGAAGGAAATAAAATCAGGATCAAAATATAAAATCAATTCCTATATTTGAAAACGCAAACTAATTCTTTGATTCAATTTTTATAGTACCTTTTATCGTAACATATTTGGAATGGAATTGAGTGTGTATATTATGGTATTTGTTAAAAGTATCCTTAATTTGTAGATGTTACAAATATATATTATGAGACTAGAAGCTATTTAGGTAAATTTAGTGAGAGGCAAATGGAGTCATGATCCTAACCCCTTAAAGACGGAATCAAGTTGCTCTTAAAGGCAAAATTGTGTGATTCAAAGAAATCTCAATTCCAACTTACATATTGCTTTTGAACATGAGCAATTGAATGGTACCCGAATCGTGGTATTATTGTAGATCCATTCTAACATACTAAATGTGCCTTCGAGTAAATATCAATAGAGGTGAAGCAAGAAAATCTGTCATCGTGGTAATCGCTATTTGACTCCCTGTGCAACGCAAAACCCTCCTCCCTCTCTCTTCTTTTTTTTTTTTTTTTCCTTTAATTCAAACTTGAATTTCAAAGTTTGGAAAAAGAAATAATTGACTTTCCCAGTTGTTAAATAACCCAATTAGTAATAATAAAGAGTGAGAAGACATAATAAGAAAGTTGATCAAGTATTTGAAATGAATTAATAATATTATATGCATTTTATCATAAAATAGTATAAGGATAAATAGTTAAATTCTTATCATATACTGATGTACATCATTTTCAATAGACTTTGTCAACGTCTTTCTTACTGTTTCATAACCAGATTAGTTGTCCTTATGTTTTTTAAATTATTTATTTGCCAACAGAGCTGCGAAAATTAGTCAAAATGAAATGAAATAGTATTATCTTACTTGAGTCAATTGTGATGCATTATGTGTCCACCATTAATGCATTTAGATAGAAAGTTAAAATCCACATTTCACTAGATTTGCTAAATATATACAAACAAGTTAATTACAATTTCGATTCTTATCAAAGAAATAATAATAAATTACAAAAATATCACTCGCCGCCTTCTTGTATGTGAATCCCCAACAATCTCACGAAAAGAAATGGATTTGTATCGTCCAGAGTGCTCAAATTTTGGCCCACAAAAATCCCTAACTCAAACTTTAATTAGATCACCGTGGTAAAAGAAAACCCCTAATCAATTGCGACTTGTAAAACCTCAAAGTCACGATTATAGTCACCAGAGAGATTTAGTATGGGTTTCTTTTAATCCACATTTCCCTTCATTGCCTGTGAAATCCTAATTAGAAAGATAAAGGTGGGTAAAATGGGTCTTAACAAATTTTTCATTGAAAATAGGATACAAAATTACATAATAAATAGACAAATAATAAAAGTGAACAAGATAAGTAGTGAAAATAAATGAGAGAGGGAGAGGAATAGTAAAAGCTTGATTTAACATGGGTTTAATATGGCCTGCATTGTTTCTAGATTGCAATAGATAAACTCATGATTCTCTCCAGCTAGTTTAAACGGGAATAGATATCATGCTCATGTGCGTAAATTCATTGCAAAGTAAATTGCAAGAGAACGAGAGAGCTAAACGGATAAGAGTGATCAAGTTGCAGAATCGATTCACGATAAGTGCTCTTGAGTAAAATTTAGTCTTGTTAATGGATGATTTACTTGAACATGTGAGGGGATCAAAAATTAAGGAAAAAATCAGGTTTAATAAAAAATTTAATCACTGTTAAACTAGGATTGAATCAAATTGAACCATAAAGATTAATCAGAGTTTAATAATACTAATAAAATTTATTATCTTATCCAGAAATCATTCCCATTAGAGCTAAGGTGTTATGCACTAATATTAAATACATTATGAGAGGTATAATAATTAGTTTTTCCCATGCAAATGCTCTTCAAGAATTTGGAGCTCCATTTGAACGTCTTGAATCTACGTTCAAATTGATTTTCTAGATACATTTGATTAAAAGAAATTTCAAATTTTGTTGCACTTGACACGTGGTATATTTTTTTCGGTCCAAAATAATACACGATATATAGCTTGTTGTCTGATGCATTTTTTGTGTGTGTTTCTATTCATTTTTAATGGTCATGTATGGATAATCTCATTAAAACCTAAAAAGTTACAACTTCACTATCATATGACTTTACAAATTAATTATTAATAGAATCCTAAATTCGCCACTAAAGATACCATCTTTTTTTTTTCCTTTGGCCGGTGGTAAGCCTTTACCCCCTCCCGCACCCCCCAACTTTCCCTGAAGCATTTTTGTCCTAAATTATACTCGGTTTTTTCCATCCCACTAGAAAATAGTGTGCTTATACCTCCCGGACCATTGACTTTCAGGCACATGTCAAGTAGTGATTGAGACATAAAACACAAGGTCACAATACATGCGAGAGCACTGACAGGACTCTGTTTTTCAACATTATTTGGCTGATCAACCACCATTTTGTTTGGGATTAGGAGTCAACATTATTTGGTGCACCTACACTCCAATTGCTAAATCTCATTTCATTACATGCTGATCATACTTTATTAATTCCAAGTGGAATGATTAGAAATTTGTCCTTTGATTGGACTCAAATAGAGTATTTTACGACCAGACCCTCTCATCCATCCAAAAAGATTTTTAAAAATATTAATATATTATATAAATAAATAAGTAATATATAAATATTCGAAAATTTTGATACATATTAATAAAAATAAAAATTTTAAAATCTTTTTTTTATTAATACATATTAAAATTTTACTGATATAATCTACTAATAGCGTTAGATGTATTTTGCTTTGATCGCATCCCCAGAGGTTTGTCACAACTACCGGTCTCTATCTAATCCTAATATACGGTACGGGTAATAAATGAAACTTTTACAGATATTTGCTTTCTTTCCAAAGCGTAACCGGTTTTGAAAGCATACAAAAGCCATATTTGGTAGAATGTAGTACCTACCGTATTACTTTCCACATGGTTCAGCAAACCGTCGCATGAAATATTACTGAATCTATGTCCTAAAAGTCTGTGTGGGGAACATTGACGATTTTAGAAATATAGGTAGACCAAAAAGTCAATACTTTATTACATGATAAATCCCCCAGATAAAAGTAACATGAGATTAAGCTGCCACCTACCTTTCCGATAAAAAATGCAATATTTCAGTTTATGCTTGTTGTATACAGTGTGCATATTTAAATTAAAAGTCACAACTTATTTTTTATTTAAATAGATCGGGATTTAAATCTCTCATATTCCAAATCGTAACATAATTAAAATAATAAAATAAAAGTTTAGAGAAAGGAATTTTAGTGAAAAAATTTAAGGGGAAAGAGTAATACTTTTGTCATTTGAAAAAGCAAAACTAAATTGCTAAAACAAAAAAACAATTAATATAATAATTATTCAGTATTTTAACAAATTCTTCTCTTTTGGAAGAAATAAAATGGGAATTCCTATACTAAGGTACATGGCATCGTTAAATATATATGATTAAATTATTGAAATGATTATAAAAATTAATCGCTATCATTATCATCATCATCTCCCATCTCCCATCTCTCTATTTTCATTCTTTAAAAGAAGAACATCATCATCTCCCTTCTCTCTATTTTCATTCTTTAAAAGAAGAACATTTTTTTCCTGGCATCCTCTTTCCCGTTAATTCTATTCACTCTTTCTTTCCTCCTTTCCAAACATATAGAGTTAATGCATCCTTTTCACTCTCTAAACACTTGACAAAACCAACCCCAACGAAGAGTTTTGAGTCCTCTCCTCCATCTTTCCTGGTACTAATCCTACAACTCAGCGTCATAGTCTCATTATAATCCACATGTTCTGCTTCATGTTTTCTTCTACTAACTAACGATTCTGTTTGTGTTTATTTTCAGAAAATGCTTCCTCTGGCTGCAATAATAGTGGCAGTCGGTCTGTTTGGTTATGTGTATAAGAGCCTAAACCCTCCTTCTCCAAAGATATGTGGATCACCCGGAGGACCCCCAGTTACATCACCGAGAATCAAGCTCAGGGATGGAAGGCATTTGGCCTACAGAGAGAGGGGTGTTGATAGGAGAAAGGCAAAGTACAAAGTGGTCCTGGTTCATGGATTTGATAGCTCCAAGGACATATACTTGCCACTTCCTCAAGTAAGTATTTTGATCCCAGCTCAAATGCATTTTCCTCCACTTTGCTTGGTAAAAACTTGCCCCGAGTATGTACTAGTGGTAGATGGATCGGACATTAGGGTGTGTTTGTTCCGAGGAAGACGTCCTCCATGCTGTTTTTCAACATTTTTCATGGTTTCAAGCTTTAAGAATGCCAAATACTCCCGGAGTAATCTCAAGAAGATGCGATTGCTCGGGGTGGTGATGGTACAAGGTGAAGACGGTGGCACATGGCCGGTGGTGGTGATAAATCTTCCATTTTCCCATTAGTATTTTCCGTATTTCTTTAACTACCGTCACTGTTGGCTAGCTAGCTGCTAAGTCATCCGCCACAAAGACTTAGCAGTGTGATTAAACTAAAACAGAAAACCTAAATGCTATTTGTCCTACCTCAGTGAAATCCTTCTGCCACGATGCAACGCTTTGCAAGGGGAAGCTGGTTTAACTGTCTTTTAATGTATATAAGAGCCTACTCTTACACAGATTAGAACTCCACACTGTCAGAAAAAATAATTATTTTGGCATGGCGTGCAGGAATTCATGGAGGAGCTGGATGTGTGTATTATAACATATGACAGGGCTGGTTATGGAGAAAGTGATCCAAACCCAAACCGTGACCGAAAGAGCGAAGTGTTTGATATTCAAGAACTTGCAGACCAGTTGCAGTTGGGCCAGAAGTTCCATTTGATGGGTGTTTCAATTGGAACTTACTCGGTTTGGGCTTGCATGAAGTACATACCACACAGGTTCGTTTCCCTGAGCCATAACAGCGAGTTAATTTAAGGATTCTGAGTTCAATTTTAGTCCGTTGTATTCTATTGGAACATTGATTTGGAAGATATATTAGATAAAATCCATTCCATTTGGTTTTTCCAAATTAGGGTTAAGGTCAGCCATGCTTATCTTCAACAAGAACCCTCGGAGCATTTTCTAATTTTTCAGAAAAGAATATTTCCAGACTCATTTTAAAGATTTGTTATGATTAAAAACCTTAGAGGAGTCAAAAGTACTACAATGATATCGATTTTCAACGGCACATGATACAGGTAGGTAAAATTGGCATGCTTGGAAAATATCCATCGTATATACAAAGGTAATTGAATTTCGGTTTCTGAAAAAGAGGAAATCGTTCTTTCCATCACTCCCTAGTATTATTATTATTATTATTATTATTATTATTATTATTATTATTATTATTATTATTATTATTATTATTATTATTATTATGGCTGTTTACCACCACTAGGGAAAAACCAACTCTATCGATCACTTGTTGCTAAAACTACTAGTATCTGCAATGATAACATTTAGCAATTGCAAAGTCTTTTCGAGTGTGTTGCCATGGGTGAAGGTGAAGCATCATCACCTCGAAATCTGTTCGAAACAGAATTTAGAACAAGGAGTAACCAGATTGTTATCCCTGAAAAAAATAGGCTTGCAGGAGTGTCGCTCATCGTTCCAGTCATCAATTTCTGGTGGCCTTCTTTCCCTCCCAAGCTGGTCAATGAGGTTTTCAAGAAGCAGCCTAAGCGGGATAGATGCAAACTCTGGATTGCACACCACATGCCAGGACTATTCTATTGGTGGATGTCTAAGAAGTTCCTCCCCCGCTGTGCGATCCTGGATGGACACCCCATTCTGCTGAATAGGAGAGATGGAGAAACATTCATGAAGATGATGAAAGTGCCGAATCCGAACGTGGTAGGCTTCTTCTTCTTCTCCTCTCTCATCTACGAGTAGTTAAATAGTTTTCTCCTCTTATTGTTTTTCTCATGGTGTTTGGTTTGCCCGTTGTCCGTAATTACTTCATAAGGGAGTTGAGCTTTAGAGGAATCCTGTGGAATTCAAACAGAACCAAGTTACTTGTAGAACTAACTCATATTTCCTGGTTCGATGAATACCAACAAGCTTTTCCTAATCTCATCGCAGCATAAAATCCGGCAACAAGGCGAGAACGACTCCCTCTATCAAGATGTTCGAGTCCATTTCGCCAGCTGGGAATTCGACCCTATGGAGCTGAAGAATCCATTCCCTAACAATGAAGGATCGGTTTACCTATGGCATGGTCATGTGGATAAGCTAGTACCATTCGAGCTCCAAAGATATCTAGTGAAGAAGCTACCATGGATAAACTACCGTGAAATTGCTGATGGTGGTCACTTGTTGGTCCATGAAGATCGTCTCTGCCAAGCCATGTTCAAGGAGCTTTTACTTGGAGAAGAGCCACCTTTCCTTCATTCCGAGTGTTCTAAGATATGAATGAACGCCCATTTACAAAGTTGAGTCGAGGACTTAGTGAATAAACAAATAGCTGCGTTTATCATGCAGGACCTCTTGTCCATTTGATTTGGCATTTGATCTGTTTGGATAATGTTTGGATTCTATATAGTTAGATAGATAAAACGCAGACAGCGTATTACATAAAAGTGTTTGTAGCAAGATATATTGTAGTTTGATATCTGGATCTGATACCCTTTTGTCCTACAATATATAACATTAGCATGTCCTAATTATCATTTGCACTTTGTCAAAGCTCAAAAATTATCTAAATTAACAATCTACTAAATATTCTTCCATGGATCACTCATATTCACAATCCGAATACCTTACCGTTTATCATGTATAAATAGTGGGATCATTAAATTCTAACAAACCCTTAACTTGCATTACTTAGCTCCAACCCATTTGATGCTAATAACTTTGAGTATTAACATTAAACTCGTTCGTTAAAAAGAAAATATTTAATTAGTCCATCCTTGTTTAACTAAATAGTGTAACGATAACCCCGATCAACAATAATTCGCTTTTACATAGGATCCTTGGAGTTGGTGATGCTCTAAAGCAAGGTACGGTTGCCATTATCATTGATCAAAATGGGTAGAAATTGTACAAACTACGTCTTCAGATAAGCATTTAGTCAACATGGCCATGAGATCACTCAAATTTAAAAATTAATTAGTAAAGATTGTAGAGGGTTAAATCTAACTCACGGACTTCAAGTTCAATAACGAAATGAATTTGACTTTTTAAACCAAGACAATAGGTTCTAAAGAGTTAAACCTACGAAATTCGGGATGATTAAGAGAGATTTAGCATAATCAGCCTAAAATAAGACCCGTTAGATCGATTCGTCCGATCTAACTTTTTTTTATTTGGCTCATACTAAAAGAATAAAAATCTCTTTATTTTAGCCTAAACCTATAAAAAGAACCTACTTAAGATCCATTTATAAAATGTTTCAATCTTGACCATTAATCAACATCATGATCTAATAGATCGAATCAACTTATCACTTCTTATAAATACTCTCTTTACTTCCTCATTTGAGAGGGAGACAAAATTCCAACAAACGCCATTACTTTACTGTAATCTTGTCTCAAAGATTAAACACACAAATATCCTAAGAACCTTACCTCATTCTTCATCCATTATGGAGTTTGATGCCATGTGCTCCTCCAATTATCACCTAATGTATTAGAGCCTATTAAGACTGCCTTTGCCTACTTCTCCTCTTTATCTTACCTCACTTGATCATCCCATACATATAAGTGAAACCATTTTCTTAATCCCGTGTAGCATGATCTGACGTACAATACACATGTAACTCTTCTAATCCAAACTGTTACGCCCCGAAGTCATAGAGTCGCAATAGTCCCGTCGTGTAAACCATTTTATGATAGTAACTGGCCTCACAGTGCCTACTATAGACATGACCTACACAAAGCGTCGACAACTCCTCGCTTTGAAGTAAACAGTCCGATTAACAATTAAATTACAATTATGATAAATAGTACAAATTTCTAATAACATGTATAATATTATATATATATATGTCCACAGAGTTTTCCAGGAAGTTTTACATCACATAACAGTTTACTAGATTACAGAATAACTACCAGTCTTTCATTCTTAATTACATGGTCACTCTAGTTAAACACTATACTAAGTAACTTGATCCTCACACCCCTGGCTTCCAACAGACTAACCTTTGGGTAATTGTAGGGCGGCATAGTGCTTTGAGTGTTCAGAAATCAGAACCTGCAAAAGGATCTATAAGGGTATGAGCAACTACAGCTCAGTAGGTTGAATTGGAGACTCATGAATGCATATAAGCACAAACAGGGTTATCAAACAATTATTTTCATGCAATGCAATAATCAAGTGTCATCGCACAACGTAATCCGGTCCGTTGTGAAATCAGAGAAATTTCACCCGCTCCAATCCGGGTTGAGGAGTTCCATGTTATGCAGCAGCTCACAACCAAACCCAGGCTTATGCATTGGAGACCTTGCTCCTCCTGTGACTACCTTCGAACCATTGACTTTACCCTCGCCGCGACCTCCTCTCCTATCACTTAGTCCGATTAAGGATGAAGAAATGACCATTTTGCAATCCTGTGCTATCCCTTTCGAAGGGGTCGGTATTTGGTTGGAGAATCCTATAATCCCCTAACGGGTTACAATGCATGACATTATTTATTATTTGGGGTGGTCGACTGATATTAAATTCCGTTTAGGGTGTTCAAACAATTTCATACCAATTCAATCAGTCACAAAATCACTCACAATGCAAATTCAGCACAAATCCAGATACATCAAACACATGCGTAAACTACTTACAATCATAATCATATACATGCCTAAGTCTCCGAGTACTACGAAACTAGTACTCTATTACAATAAGCAATAACCCAACTTACTTGGATTTGCTCGATCACTTGATCCCTTAATCGCAAGTTGATTTTATCTCTGGATGTCCTATAATACAAATAGGTCTTTTTAGTACTGTACTTAAAATTTACGGTTTCATATTCTAAGTTATATTTTAATTCATTTTTGTCCGTATATGCCATTACGTCCTAATGATTCGTGTACTCTATTTTGGTGTTCAAATCCTAAATGAGGTTTTAAACTTTGATTTCTAAGCCTGAAATATGCTCGAATCCTTATGTGAAATTAATCACATTAAGCACGAGTGTCCAAATATCCTATTGGGTCGTAATTTGGTATTCTAATCTATTTGGTACACGCTAACCCTAATCGCGGTATCGGATTTATTCCCGATGTGTAAAAATCTTACATTTTGAGACTTTTTCTTAAGATTAATTGTTATTTTCAGATTTATTATTTTTCTGATTTCTATTATAATATTATCTAAATAACTCTATTTTTTTAGATTTATTAATTTACAATATCACATATTACTAATTTCTTATATTACTTACCTAA
The DNA here is from genome assembly GCA_024138005.1 of Lumnitzera racemosa. Taxonomy (NCBI): domain Eukaryota; kingdom Viridiplantae; phylum Streptophyta; class Magnoliopsida; order Myrtales; family Combretaceae; genus Lumnitzera; species Lumnitzera racemosa. The sequence continues at coordinate 105,236,948 of JAMXBC010000006.1, read as the reverse complement.
TTTCCCAAATTAACCATACTTAATACCTAAAGGCTAGGATTAGGATTCCACTTCAGAGATTAACATCCTTAAACATATAATTAATATCTTAATCAGTAATTAACATCCTAATCACCTAATTAACCCTAAATCACCCAATTTTTCCATCATTATAAGGCTAAAAATTAACTTAAAAATTTCAAAAATTAATTTTAAAAAAATGGCTTCATAGCACTGTTCTACATCATATGAGTATCCTACAGAAAAATTTTGAACTCCAAACTACACATCTAAGCATATTTATTTTCCCGTTTAGTGGCTTTAAGCAATTTGTTAAGGACCCTATAATTAAAGATTTAATTAAACTAAATCATTATTTTTCCTTTAATCTACATACAATAAAACCTTAGAATAACAAGTTTCATAATTTTCTGGGCAAAATAACTTATTTTACAAAATTATTCAAAATCGGTTCATTGAAGAGACTAACCGGTCCAAAGCTTTCTGGCCGTCCAAGCCCGGTCCAAGGTTGTCGACCGGTCCAGGCGGTGGTTCTAGTGTAAGGTAGTGGTGGTGGTTCGGTCCCAGGTGGTGGTGAGTGGTGGGTTTAGCTCACGTGCCCAATCTGCACAGTTTTCCTTTTTTTATTTTTTTGGATTTTCTCTCTATTTTTTCAGTGCTCCAATTTTTTTCAAATGCTAAACTGATCAAATGACTTCTGGAAAATTTTCCCTTATTTATAGACATTTTTTGTAATTAATGTGCATTAATTTGATAAGACTTTGTCCAAATTCCTTGATTTTTGGCTTTTAGGTTGTCCAAATTTGATTGGTTAATTTTCTTTTTCTGGTTTGAAGCTGCCACGACCTGATCTTGGTTGAACTTATCATCCTTTGATTTTTTCTGATTTTTTTTATAATTATTTTATAATTTTCTTTAATTATTTGCTTAGTTTTTGGCCAATTTAGGTAATTACGCGTATTTTTATCTACACGTAAATATATGTGGTGTACATGTGAACATTCCTATCTATTATTTTGGTCATTCTAGAATTTTTAGTATACATATAATCTATCTCTAGTAATTTATTAGTTATTTCATTACACTTTTCGCATTTTTGGTAATTAATACTTATTATGCTTAGAATTTGAAAATTTTATAGTCTCTTATTTTATTACTTATTTTCTTAAATTCAAGTTTACGGGGTCATTTTTACTAATATTCCTCTCAATAGTTTATAATTTGGGTTTGATCGGATCCTTTAACCGATCGCCCTAAATCTTGGGTTCTAAGTTTAGTCCTATGGTTACTTGGCTTGGCTTTAGGGCTTACACAAACCCCACACATTTTCTTGGCGACTCTAACAGGGAGGAAAGATTTAACATTTACATTATGGTACCTCCATGAAGAAGACCTACTGATTCTACAAATAGCAATGATCAAAAGCAAGATGGTACTATTGTTATCAACAATCAAAATCCACCTCTAATAGGAGGTACGAACCAAGGAAATGGTACTCAAGAAGTTGTTCTCAATAATGCACAACTAGTACAAGAGTTGCAACAAACTAATTAGAACCTGAATGAGCTTCGAGCAATGTTTGTCTAGTATGTATTTGTTTTAGCTACTTTTGCTACTGTGCAACAAGGGACAACTACTATAGGTCCCTCCAATGTGATACAACAATATATTATACAAGCTTCTTGGCTACTTTATCTCTCGATTACTGGTGAGCAAGACACTCCCAAAGTTGAGGAACAACCTCCTACAATGGAACTTGTACCTACATGGCATATCCTACCCAAACTAATAAATTAAGGAATTCAAATTGGAGGCTCATTGTTTTCATGTGTCACTCCACATATTACAATTGTTGAATCTATGCATCTTACCCCTATGAATCCGAGTCCTGCAAATTCCATGCCTTTGAATTTCACTACTCCTGTTCCTGGATGCTAGTAAGGATAAAAACATCTACTCAAAGGGCTTTATTTGTGACTAAGGGAGATTTAGACATATACATGAGGGAAGTACAAGCGAAATCTACACCAAGTGCATTAGAATTGAAGCTCCCATACCATTCACATATTGCTATCAAGCCAAATCTAAAGGATTATATAAGTTCGAAGTTCATGTTGTTTAATTGGAAGAAGGGGGCACTAAGGATTACTTGTTGAAATTAATTGAGACTCTAGAATTCTATGGCTCAGATGATGACCTGAAGTTGAAAGAATTCTCAAAATCCCTCACGTAAAAAGCCTATACTTAGTATGTCAATCTCCCACCAGGATTAGTTTATTCATGGGGTGAAATGCGCAAGATTTTTCTAGAAAAATTCTTTTCTATTGAAGAAAAGGTAACACTCACTAACATAGGACAAATTCATCAAAGATCCAAGGAGGATCTTATGGACTATATTGAGCAGCTTAAAGAATGCTCTTTGGATATATAAGATGTTTGTGATGAGAGGGAATTAGTTGAAATTTATATTCAAGGGATGTTCCCCGAATACGCAGTTTATCTCAAAAACCTACCATTAACTTCTTTTGTTGTGTTAGTTGAAAATGCATGAAGGACTAATAATTCAATAACTGGACAAAGGAATGAAGCTGGAAGGTTCAATAAGTGTACTTTATCTGTAAATGCCCCTCAAGGTGAATAACAAAAGAAATGAAGAAACCCAAAAATGATAAGTCTTATGACTCTAGGCTTAAACTAACATATCTTTGCCCAATAGCCAAGTTACATCAAATGCTGGACCAATCACTTCAAGATGGAAATATCAGACTCCCTAGAGTTGAACACTTACCAACAAATGAGGAAAAAAGTAATCCCAAGTTTTACAAGTTCCATAAGAATGTAGGCAACCTTACAAAAGATTGCTGGACACTAAAGAAAATATTTGATGAACGTGTCCAAAATGAGGAATTAATTATTGAAGACAATAATATCTAGAATAATCTACTTCCAACTCACAACACTCAACGTGGTATTGTAAATGTTATCACTCATGACCCTACAAAGATGGAAAGTATGGACATATAGCTAGTCGAGGTACACGAAGTTAAGCATGGAGAATCTGAGGTCAAGACAAGTAGAGACGACAGCACCGTCCTCGCTTTGTTAAACACTGCTAATGTTAGGAATATCTTTGATCTCATCGACTTTGATAAGGGTACCAGGTTTGAGGCAGCAACCATGCTCATGAAGATTACGTAAGGTTAAGAGTCCATCTGTACAAACCATTCTAAGATAGAAACTAACTATATAACCGCTATCTTAAACCTAATTTACACAAGGTATACATGACTAACTCGTTTTAAAGTAAATAATTCATAAATTTAATAGATTATTTACCTAAGAAAGTATGAATATGTAAATGATGTTTTTAAGGTTTCATTTTCCTATACTTTCTAAGCAATACATTATTTAAAAATGAAATATTCTAAATAAAAGCTAAGACCTTAAAGATATATCTATTCTACAGGTGTATTTTCTTATTCTCCAAGATTCAATGGTCATTAGCCTTAAGATAATTGTAAGCCACTTTCAAGCTAGCACCTACAATAACACCTATAGGGATGTGAGCAACCATAGTTTAATAAGTTGAGATAGAGACTTAAAACTATACATTAAATACAAGCAGGGTTATTAACCAAATCAGTTAGATACAATGCATGCTCAAGTAAATGCCATCGCACAACATTGTCCGGTCCGTTGTGAGATTAAAGAAATTGCTGCTCTAATCCAGGTTGAGAAGTTGTCATTAATACAACAACTTACAACCAAACCCAAGCTTGTGCAATGGAAACACCGCTCTTCTCACGATTACGTTCAAACCATTGCCTTCACCCTTACCACAACCTCATCACCTATCACTTAATTCGACTAAGGATGAAGAAAAAACCAATTATGCTATTTAGTACTATCCCTTTCAAAGGGGTTAGTATTTAGCTGGAGAACCCTACGTTTCCCCCCTAGTAGTTTGCGATGCAAGTCCAATTTAGAATTTCAAGTTATATATTTAATTAAATCTAGTTTAAAGTGTTCGATCATTTCAAACAAATCACATAAATTCAAGCCAAAGTAGTAGTTCAAAATTTCACCATCAGCTCAAAATAAGCACATATACATAGCCAACTATTTAACAAATACAATTAAGTACAATTTCAAGCTTCCGAATGCTACAAGATAGTACTCCAAAATACAGCAATATATTAATCTCAACTTACCTAAACTCTTCACTTGCTCATTCGAGGTGTGACTCGCAATGGAAATTGCCAAAAATCCCTATAATATAAACATTGTTTCAGTTTTCCACATAACGGCTATAGATTTGTTTTATCCTATAATACTTCTTATTATCTTTAGCTTAGGATTTAATATATCCAATTATTTAGATTTTCAAGCCTTTTACAATTATTCTTGATTTAGGCTAAGTTTCGATTTAGTTTCCAAATTGATTTCTAATTTAGGTTCTAGTTTTGTTTTTTAGTACAATTTTATATATAGATTCTAAAAACTCATTTTGACTCATAATATAAAATTAATCACATTATTTTTTGGTATCCTAATTATTATATTTAACCCCTAACTAGTATTTTAATTTATACGGTATACCCTATATTCTAACTTAACTACTAAATTTACTCTTAACGTGAAAAAATCTTATATTTTCATATAATTACCCCCAATTTTTATTATTATTATAATATCAATTTTAACCTAATATTTTCCTACTTATTAATTTTTTATATTTATATATTCCACATTATCACCTAATATATCCCTAATGTATACATCTAACATTCCCATTACCTCAAATATCATTCCTCTACATCAACTAACATCTCAAAATATCTAAATTCATACTAAGTAAAAATTTATACTTAATTACTATAAATTACAAAATTAACTTAAAATATACCATTTTTACTTATTATATATATATATATACTATATAATACCCTAATAATTACATCTAACACCATAAATGCTATAAATAACATATTATATCAAATTTCAATATCCTAAAACATATAATTACGCACTACATCAGTAAATATCCTTTTAATTACCTAATTAGCCTAAAATTACTTATTTTATGCATTATTTTAAGACCTAAAAATCATTTAAATTTTTCAAAAATTCATAGCACTACTCTAAAACCTCTAAATAGTCTACACAAAAATTTTGAGCCTAAAACAACACTACTAAAGTCATTTATTTTTAAATAGAAATGTGTTTAGTTTTACACAGTTTCTTTAGCATCATATATTTTTAGATATAATTAAATCAAAATAATATTTATCCCTAAATCTACAAAATAATATTTTTCCCTAAATCTATATACTTAAAAACATCAGAATACTAAATTTCATAATTTTTTAAGCATTTTTAACAAAATATAAAAAATTGGAAGGAAAATTAGACTTACCAAAGTTGGTAACTCCGGCCACCGCTGGCAACTAAGGCCTTTTTGAGCAACTTAGGTGCTACTACCATTGTTGCTACTACTGTGTAGTGGTGGCGGCCGCCGTCCACTCCCAAGTTATCGTTAGGTTAGAAATCTCCTTATATACTCTATTTGCATCATAATTTTCTAAATTTTTGTTAATTAGGTTTCTCTCCTTTTCTCTCCTCTCCCTAATTTTTTTTTTTTTCTGATTCCTAACTATCCAAAATGAGGAGTGAGTGATCTTTAGAATTTATAAGGCTACTTGGATATTTTTACATTAATTTGAGTTGACATTTAACCTTATCTTCTTCCAAATTTGCTTTTTATGTGCTTCATTTTTATTGGTTGAATTTCCATCTTTCTTTTCTAGAATTCTATGCCTCTTTTCTAGAAATTTCCTCGTGTTTACATATTTTTCTTGATTTTTCATTAATTATTTATGAATTTTCTTTAATTAATTAGCATTATTTTGGCATATTTTATGTATATTTTAAGTAATTTTACGTAATTTTACCTACATGTAAATTCATATATAGTACAAATAAATACTCCTGAATATTATTTATGTTATTTTATGATTTTTAGTATACATATAATTTATTTTTATCGATTCGTTAGTTATTGTAACTTGTTTTATGCATTTCCAATCAATAACGGGTAATATACATATAATTCAATATTATAATAATTGATTATTCTATTCCTTATTTTCTTAAATCCAAACTTATAGGATCACTTTTACTAATAATCCTAACTTCATCATAAAATTTGGGTTGGATCGGATGATTTGCTCGAACGCCCTAAATTCTATAAACCGAACCCTAAGTAATCAATTACGGGGCTTACACAACATACTATAGGACGTCTTGTAAAGAGAATGGTTTCGATGAATGAAAATGCAATTACGTTTACTAATGCTAACATGAGTACCAGGAATCTTAATCACAATTGCCTTCTATATATGAAAAGCATACTCAATAGTTATCTTATCAAGGGGACTTTTGTCGATAATGAATCCTCACTTAATATTATGCTAATGTCTACTTTTAGGGCTATAAAGATAAACATTCGACACTTATTAAAACAACTTATCCTATTGAACAGCTTCTATGAATCTTCAATGAAAACAATAAGATGCGGTAAAGTAGACATCAATGTTGGACCAATCTACAGCTCCACATGTTTCCATGTAATAGATGTGCCTTCATCTTACCATCTCCTTATAGGAAAGACATGGTTGCATAATCACAACATGATATCATCCATATGGCATCAATGCATGAAGGGTCATTAAGATGGGGATGATGTCTTCATTCCTACAATAAAGAACCCCTTTACATACAATGAACTACACTTTGCTAAAGTAGCCTTCTTCAATAAACATAAAGAGGCGACACTACAAAATGTAGAAGAACCTCCTAAAGTATCGTTATCCATAAGGGAAGAAGCTCACACTCGAGCATCTAAGAAGAAAAATATGTACGGTTGTCGTAGAGGTATAAAGAAACACAAGCAAATAAATAATATTATGAAAATCAAAGGTGCTTCATGAAATGAAGTATGAAAGCTACTAAGAGCAGAGAATAACTTTACTATTTTTCTCTCTTCTCTTTTCTTGTTACATGTAAATGAAGCGATAGTCGCTTCTTATCAATGAAAAAAATTTCTTTCTCTATTACTAATATTATTATCTTATCAAACATGATTGTATCTCTTTATTGCCATTGTCCCTGCTAAGTAAGATACTTATCTCCTAAGCATGCAAGGCTAATCCCACATAACTATTTTCATCTCATTAGGGGCATTTGGACCCTCTTAATTGTTTAAAAGAAAATCAATAGCAAACATGACATCTAGTCTATACATTATTGCTTCCTGGTAAAGAGCTTTGACTCCTAAGCATACGATGATGAACGTAGCTCGTATGTATGGCCTAGTAAGAGCATTGCCTCTCAGGAGCAAACAAGCTATGGTAATCTTGCAAACTTATTATGTTGTCCAATTGATCTAAATGTTTCCTATCATCAAGTAGTGAAGACAATCCCATTGATGAGTACATTGACATATTGACACTTTAATTGAAGTAACACCCCGATAAGCCATATTATACAGTTAAGTAGTGGGAAATACCCCCTTGACTGATAAGAAAAAATTATTAATCCTAACCAATCAGTGCCATTATTGCTGTATATGCATGATGGAACACTTCTTGAAAGGGATTTTTTGTATATTATTATTAATAAGCAAAAAGTCTTGCCACAAAACGAGATGACATGTGAGACCCCTTTATATCACTGAGTCTAAACAGTCTCACAATTATGCCTATCTTACCTCAATCAATTATCTCATACATATAACTCAAGTCATTTCTTTGATCACATATAGCACAATCTAACATGCAATACTTACATGACTTGTTAAGATTTGGACCCACACATTGCTTATGATTATAACTCTATTTGTGTCACATATATTGTTGTCTCCATCCAATATGTCCATACTTTTCCATAGTAATATTGTGCGTACAATGCGCTTGAATATGTTAGTTTACTACCACAAGATATTTTACCTAGCATCTTGGCACGATTGCTAATATCTTCACGTGTTGATATACCACTAATCACAAGTCCCTTAAAGGTTACTTAAAAAAAAAAAAAAACTTGCACAAACATATATGGAACATGAGAACGAAAATTCGAAAGGCAAATGAAAACAATTGTTTCTTGCCTTTATTATCCTCAAGAACTCATGTATGTGGTAACCCTAAACAGAGAGAAAATTTCTCCTCCTCCACCTTTGGGTTTCACTAAGGAAGGGATACAACTTTACTCCATAAATAGAAAAAGCAGAGCCCCTTTTTATCTTCTACTTTTTGATTTATAATAACTTATAAATATATCTTTTTTATATTTATTTTACATGTAAATGGGACCCTTCTTTTTTCAATTGAGTACTTAAAACTTTAAATTTTTAGAAAATGAGCACATGGATTCCTATGCCACTATTTTGCCATTGATTTTATGTACTTTTTTTTATTTTAGTATTCTTTTATTATTTTATCTAATAATAAAATAGTAAAATAAGATTAAAAACAGATTTTTCCATAGAGATTTAAGTACATAATTTCAAAAATAAGGATTAAATGTATATAAAGTAAATATAAAAGATATATATGCACTTTACTCATTAATCAATGTGTTGAATTATTGAATAATCAAAGCTCAAAAGTGACCTATATCTTGCAATCTATCAACATATGTTGACTGTACATAAAAAATTTCGACCGTAGGTGAGATTTTACTGTCTTTTTTTTTTTTTTTAATTTTCCATGTGACATATATAAGTTTGGTCCGCAGAAGATTTTCATTTTCATGATTGGAAAGAGAATCTCCTCCCTCATGGAAAGCGTATTTCTTCGGTCAGTCTTATGCAGATGGCAATTTAGAATCAATTCAAAGAACTTCTATTATTTATCGTACAATTCTAACATTAGAAGTAATCTCTTATCGACGACAGAATTATTGTTATTAATGTCCCATGTTAGAAAGTAAAATTCATTAATAAATGCATTGGGATACTTGTTAAAGAGTAGATATACTGTATATATACACTCATACATACATACATTTTTAAGTTTGACAAATACACAAATATATACATACATTTTCAAGATTGACTAAACAATTTATGAAATACAAACGCACATAATAGAGATATTCATAGTTTAGTTCGATTCAATTAGAATCAAAGGTCGAATTGAATTAAATTTTAAACAGTTCGGTTTAAATCCTTAATAAACGAAACATTTTTAACGGTCCATGATTCTAAATCGAACTATTTCAAATGTAGTTCACTTTGCTTCGATTCAATCCATTTTTAAAATTACTTTGTTATATTGTTATATTTGATAATATAAATAATTATTGATATTTTTAACTAAACGTGTTTAAAATGAGAAATAATAAATAAGAATTAAAACCACATAACATTATATTACAATAATATTGTATCTTTAAAAGCATGAAAATTTACGTGATAGATGAAAAATGACAATAAAAAAGGAGTAGATAATAAAAATTGAGTGTGAGAAAAGAGATAATAAAACAAAATATAAATAAGGTTAAAATAAAATATTAATATCATTTAAAAATAAAAGATATCACTTATTTCTTATTTTTATATAAGAAGCGGTTTGGTTCGAGTTTGGGTTCAAATGGTTCGCAATTTGATTTACTAAACTGAATCATGAACTGTTTGAATCTCTTTTGAACCAAACTGAAATATTAAAAATTCATATTTTGTAATTTGGTTTGAGTTTTGGTTCGGTTCAATTTAGTTTGATGAGCAGCCTAAGTATTGAATGGTGATGTATTTTTCTTTTGACCTTTGCATACTTATAAGATATACATTGCTATTTTTCTTTGTATAATTATATAAATCCTTTTATGTTTTTTTTTTTTTCTGCATGTCCTATAAATCCAAGCCGGCATCGTCATCAAGTCGTATTTTGAGTGCCGTGATGACATTGAAAATCCTATGACTTTCAAGCCAAAATTAGCATTAAATTAGAATTGCCAATTATGGCTAGATAATGGTGAAAAAAATAAACATCTATAGATAAAGTAGGATCAAGTTTTGACGTTTTTATATATCTATCCGCTTTGCTGAATGGATAAATTATAATATAATAAGTATTACAGATAAATAGAATAAAGCAATAATATATTATGAACCAATATCATGTTGTCATTCATTAATTTTATTAAAGGTATTTTAGAGGAAAATCAATTTCAGTGTAAAATAGGTATCTACAGGTCTGAGTAATAAATTATTATTAATTTTTTTTAATAAAGAATCTTCATGAATTAAGGTCTAAAATGCAATTAAACGTTAGGAAAAGTAGAATTGCTATTACAATGAAATAAATTGACTGTTAATTGTATGTATTCACAATCTTTTTCTGCCCTTTCCTTTTTTTTTTTTTTATAGCTCATTCTTCAGTAGAAGGATGGTCTTCTACGAAATGAAATTATAAAGAAGTCACGAGAGTTGTACAATCCTATGCTATCTCTCTCCAATGGCCGGCCGTTGAGGCTGCGCAGTCCAGCAGGGTGCCGTAAGAATATTCCAACTACGAGCGTAATTAATGAATAGGTGGGGACATTTTTTTTTTTTTTTTGTCAAAATTTGTTGGGACAATTTCACATTCCTAAGTTTGTGTGACCTCACGAGAATATTCAATAATTAATGTTTAGACACTGATGTTTCCATGAGAGCAAAAATTTTATAGAATCGGGTCATATATGTATATACGATTAGATGCCGCATCTGTTTTGTTCAATGAGTGCCATAAAAAATAATGAATAATTAACTAAATAAAGAAATAATAAATCAAGAAAAAGTATGCAAATATCATTATAAAATTGCTTTAAATAATTTTTTTTTACACACCATTTATTTTAATTTTCATTCCACCTTTCCAAATAGTACCTCAATGTATCTTGAATGGCGTTAGCAAATCACTTAAATACGATTTTTATTTATTATCAACCGTTTGTTTTTCTTATACGCTTTGAAGGATTATGGGATGAGTTTGGTGTTACAAGTCCTCACGCACGAACACCTAAAGCGACAGTTTTCCTCTTCTCAATGTGTCTAAGTCGGACAGGTTATTTACATAAACAACAACAATTAGAGGATATATTATAATGTTAAGAAATAATCAAAAGTACCGAGGCTTTACATATATAAATACATACGGCTTCAAATGGTGTTTCGCTTGCTAACCCGTATCATTTGCTTTTTCCAAAATCTAGCCAGTACAGTAATTATTGTTGATCTACTTTATATGAACAAAGATTATATAGAATGTATATATATAATTAAATATTAACCAATAATGCACCTACATTATCTATGCATAAAATAAATAAAATTATATTGTATAATAAATATATTATAATATTAATATAAGATATTAATAAATGAGAAAGATGGAAAGATAAAGGGTTGTGAGGAGAAGGATAGGATAGTAGGAATGTTAATAGAAAGAGAGAGAGAGAGAGAGAGTGAGAGAGAGAGACATGGTTTGTAGTTAATAGCAAAAGGAAAGTGAGAGAGAGAGAAATAGATAAGAAGAGAGAAAAAAGAGTAAGTAGATAAATTTATTTATTATTTATAATTTTAATAATTTATTTTGTTATTAGTTTTTTTGTTAAATAATTTTAAATAAAGGTAAATAGGTAACTATAATGTTGACGGTTGTTTAAACCCCAAAGGGTTTTAATAATATATATATTTACATAATGCATTTTAATAGAATTTTATTAATATATTTATATCGTTTAAATCCTGATATTTAAACCACAAAGCTTAAACAACTACCATTTAATGTCTATAGAGCATCTTCTAATATTTTAATGATGAATATTATAATTGCTTTATATTTTCAATTAGTTTAAAGATTAACGTGGTAAATAAATTTGTAGTCCATAACATTTTAACAGTTGTTTTAACATTGGTCTAAAAAAAAAATCTCTACCAACATGGCAATTCCATCTTATAGTTACTCTTCTTTTCTCTCTCTCTCATTTTATGTCCATGGATTTCTCCTTCTATTATATGAAACACAATCTCACACCTACCATAGTCGAACTCAACAACTTGTACTCTAATTTATCTTAATCATAGAAAGTATATAATATCTGTCGTTTCTCGGTTCTTGGCGGTAGTTAGTTGAGGTTTGCACGTACTAAACCTGCAAAACAGTACACAATGAAGGGACGCCGAAGGGTTGTCCGGCACGGTTACTCCGATACTTAAGTCAGCAATAGGCTTTCCATGAAATAAAGTATTAAGTGCACAGGCTTAGAATGCAGAGTTTGTAGAAAGAATTACCATTGGGTAGATGTCTAGCATTTATAACGGAGTAAAGCCGGCCACTGGAGATCAGTTGAAGGGAAAGATCTTCACCCGTAATTGTGGGAGAATAGGGCTTGTCATGTCCGATGTGTCCCTCATATTTAGGACGTGGCTGTTTTATCCTTATCTTATTATTCATGGTCGTTACAGTTCTTCATAGGCCTAGGCCTAGGCCTACAGAGGTGAGCTTAGGAACGCAAGACTAGGCAAATTTGATCGAGCCTGAGAGGTCCCTACCTAAAGTATCTTATCAATACTTGCACCCCACGCCACCAGTCTCATTACTGAGGAAGAGGTAAGGAGAAGGAATACATGGGCCGCTCAGGCATGATCAATTCCACTCTAGGAAATTCAATTTGATGTCATGATGCCAACGTGATGAGGTTATAGATCCGAGGTAATAGATGATCCGAAGTGAGAAGGCCCGAAGTGGTGAGTTACCCTAAGCAGTGGTCTACTGGTCTAAAAGGTGTTCGAAGCTAAGCAAGCAGGGGTGTTAAGGTGCTCCAATGCTACAGACCGGTTTGCTTGGACAATGCCAGATAGGGGCCAAACAAACATAGATGCGACATGTCTTTGTAACATTGATCGGGTGCAGATCGGATGGGCCCCAAAGAAGATTCCTGTTAAAGGGACTTTCAAAATGCAACTTTTTCCCGCTTGTATTCTGTGCATTAAATGCGACATGACAAGTGTCGTGTTGCAACAAACTAACGTACAGCAACATGCTCTCTACCCTTTTAAAGGTAGCCGTCAGATAAAGATGCTTTCTACGTATCTACTAAGCAGCATTCTAAGGGATTCATGTTTATACGTATCCCTATAACAGCCTTTACGGCTTCCTAAGCGATTTTCCTATAAATAAGAGGATTGTAGAGAGAGACCATTTTTCTATAATCTTTTCACTCAATTCTCATAATTTCTATGTCCGTATTCCAAATCTCAACCTTCTTTAGAAGCTTCAATTTTTATTTTCAAGAATCACAAGCATGTCTACCAATAAGGGCAGGGCTAGCTCTTCTTCGCTGGAACTTACCTCCAGTTCAGATTCTACAAAGAGTGATCCTCCTCGGGCATAAGATGGTGAAGCATGGTCACTAGTACAACTAGACCAACCTATGAAGATGGCCGTGGAGGCATTGGACAGGGCTAGAATCATCAATGCCATCCCTAGAAATGTGTACACGGATATCCCCTTGCCCCTAACCAAGGATTTATTCAACGCTCTTGATATAGGAAAGGGGCCTGATGGTCGTACAAGCAAAAGTAAGGATTCTACCCCCAGCTAGGTCATCAGCAACCTCTTCAAGGGGGCGATATCGAAGTAACATATTAGGTTGTCATGCAAGGATGAACAAGTAGCCATGCTATCGAAGAGGTACTTTACGGTTTTCAAGAAGTGCTTGGAGTTTGGGCAGCACCTTCCCCCAAGTCGTTTTGAGAGGGAGTTTTTCGACTACCACTGCTACAGCCTGTCGCAAATCCCTCCTAATAGGTAGAAGGTGTTGAAGGTGTTCCAAGCACTCCGTGAATACTTAGTGATAAGGGCTACTCCCAAGCCCTTTTGCCACTTCTACATGTGAAAGAGTGTTGGGGGGTAGCCTTATCTCCAGCTACGCCCTGGAAAGAAATTGTTCTATGGCCTTATTAACTCGATCAAAGGCTGACAAGACGAATATGTGGTGGTTGTTATGCCCCAAAGTCACAGAGTTACAACAGTTTCACCTTGTAAACCATTCTATAATAATAACTAGCCTCACAGTACCTACTATAGACACGATCTACACAAGGCGTCAATGACTCCTCGCTTTGAAGTAAACAGTCCAATTAAGATTTGAGCTAACGTTACAGTAATTATCAAGAACTTTAAGTCATAATATATAATTACATGTACATTCCACAAAACTTCCCAAGAAATTCCACATCAACGCAACAGTCAGCTAATTTACATATCAACTATCAATCTTTTAGTCTTAAGCTACCAAAGAGACTCTAGATATACATTAACCACTAAGCGAATTAATCTTCACACCCCAGACTTCAAAAGAACTAACCTCTAGATAGTTATAGGGCGGCATGTTACTCGGAGTATTTGAAAATCAAGACCTGCAAAAGGATCTATATGGGTATGAAAAACTATAACTCAGTAAGTTAAATTGGAAACTCGTGAATGTATACAAACACAAACAATATTATCAAGCAATTATTTTCATGCAATGCAACAAGCAAGTGTCATCACACAACGTAGTCCGATCCGTTGCGAAATTAAAGAAATTTCACCCATTCTAATCTGAGTTAAGGAGTTTTCATGTTATGCAACAGCTCACAACTAAACCCAGCTTTGTGCAATAGAGACACTACTCCTCCTAAGACTATCCTTCAAACCAATGCCCTCATCCTCACCGCAACCTCCTCTCATGTCACTTAGTTCGGTTAAGGATGAGGAAAAGACTAATTTGCTATCCAGTGTTATCTTTTTCAAAGGAATCGATGTTTAGTTCGAGAATCCTAATGATCCCCTAAAGGGTTGCAATGCATGACAATTTAGGGCATTAGAGTCGATTAAGATTAAGTTCCATTTAGGATGTTTAGACAATTTCACACCAATCCAGTCATAATACACAATCAATCGCAACACAAATTTCAACATGAATTCAAATACAGAAACACATGCATAAACTACTTATAATCACAATCATACACAATCCTAAGTCTCCAAGTACCTTAAAATAGTACTCCAATATGGTAAATTAATAAACCAACCTATTTGGAATCCTCGATCACTCAATCACTTAATTACAAGTCAGTTCGTCTCTGGATATCCTATAATACAAATATGTCTTTTTAGTACTTATACTTTAATGATACATATTCTGAGTTATAATTTAACTCACTTCTCCATGTATACCTATTATTTACTAATGATTCACTCTACCTTAGTTCGGGGTTCAGTTTCTAAATTAGATTTCAGTTTTGATTTTATATTGTCTTTAACTATGAGGAATCCTAAATACGCTCGAATCCTAATGTGAAATTAATCACATTAAGCTCGAGTATTCTAATATCACACTAGGTCTTAATTTAGTGTCTAACCTATTCAGTACACTCTAATCCTAATTAAAATGCCAGATTTACTCCTAGTATGAGGAAATCTTATATTTTTTATACAACTACCTAAAATTAAATTTTGTTTCAGATTTATTATGTACTGATTTTTATTATTATATTATCTAAATAAACCTAATTTTTTCATATTTATTAAATTTTCAATTCCACATATTCCTAATTTCCTACAATTACCGCATAATTCCTATATTAATTACACTTAACACTCCAAAGACTAGGACTAGGTTTCCACATTAGAGATTAATATCCTTAAACATCTAATTACTTTCTAAATTAGTAATTAATCATTCAATCACCTAATTAACCCAAAATTACCCATTTTTTCATCATTTTAGGGCTAAAAAATTACTTAAAATTTTCAAAAATTAATTTTAAAAAAATGGCTTCATAGCATTGTTCTATATCACTTAATCATTCTATATAAAAAAATTTGAGCTCTAAACTACACTCTTGGGCCTATTTATTTATAATTCTAATTATGCTCAGTTTTGGCTAATTTCTTAAGAACCCTATATTTGCAAACGTGATTAAACTTAATCATTATTTTTCCCAAAATCTACATACAATGAAACCTCAGAATAATAAATTTCATAATTTTTTAGGCAAAATAAATAATTTTAAGAAATTTTATAAAATCGAAGAAGATGTGAAACTCACCTGGTTCGATGGCTTTTTGGCCTCCAACATTAGTTCAGGTGTGTCGGCCGATCTAAGCAGTGGGTTTGAAGTGGTGTAGTGGTGGTGGTGGCGGTTCGATTCTAAGTGGTGGTGGTGGTTTGGTTCCAAGTGGTGGTGATGTGTAGGTTCGGTTTACAAGCCCCTATTACACAGATTTGCAAAAGAATTTTTTAAACCCTAATTTTCCCTCTTGTTTTCAACCCTTTCCAATTTTTCTAAGCTTCTAACTGTCCAAATGAGTTCTGTAATTTTTTTTTACTATTTATAGTGCCTTATAGGAATTATTATACATTAATTAGATAAGATAATGCTTAAATCTCTTCCAATTTGCTTTTTGTGTTGCTTATTTTTTATTAGTTAATTTTTTCTTCAATTCCTGACCTACCATGACCAAATCTGGGTCATTCCCTATTCCTCTTTTTTTTTCCTTAATTATTTTATAATTTTCTTTAATTATTTAATAAGTTTTTAGCTAATTTCAAGTAATTTTGCTTATTTTTATCTACACATAAATACATATGGGGTACAAGTAAATATTCCTAATTACTATTTAGGTCATTTTATAATTTTTAGTATACATATAATCTATCCCTAATAATTTATTAGTTATTAAATTGTACTCTTCGCCTTTTTGATAATTAACAAGTAATATACTTAAAATTTAAAAATTTTATAATCTCTTATTTTATTACTTATTTTCTTAAATTCAAGTTTACGGAGTCATTTTTATTAATATTTTTAACTATAGTTTATAATTTAATTTTGATCAGATCTTTTAACCGATCGCCCTAAACTTTGTGTACTAAATTCGATCCTACAGTCACTTAACTTATCTTTAGGGCTTACAGTGGTGAAGTTGCTCGAATAGGCTACCTTCTAAACCTAGTAGACTAGAATGGTCTACACTAGAGGTAAGAAGAGGCTCGGTCTGAGCAACGCTGAGGCTATCCAGGAGATTTTGGCTTTCAAGAAGCTACGAAGTGGATAGGAGGTCAACGCTGCGAAGATCGTAGAAAGGTATTTCCAGTGCTCGATCTCCAAGCTCTTCCCTAGCATAAAGAGAGCTGTAGTGAAGAAGTAGGTTGAAGGTACTAGCTTATTCCTAAGTACCTGTTTGTTGTGCTGGTGTTGAGATGCTTCATCGACACCTGTAGGATAGGTGGACTTCCTTAATTGTGCTGGTTACGGTGGTGTTTTACAAATGGTAATGGTAGTGGTAGTTTCCTTTGATTTCACCTTGTTTTCTTTTTCTAACTTTTAGATCGATCTTCCTACAGGCAAAAGTTTGGCTTCGAGGGTACCTCGTCCATCTGTAGACAATTTGATGAGCTGACGCCAAGTACGATTAGAGGCAGGTCAGCCAATAGGGAAAGCGGCAAAGCTGAAGTAAAGGCCTGGTGAAACTAATAAGCTACAGCCGAAGCTTGTACCTTAGGGGATTCCATTTGTCATTCGGGATGAGCCAATAGTCGTAGCGCCGTTGAGTATGGCTTTACCTGTTCCTGTTATCCATTCGTCCGAGCCCATCCTCATGAGCGACAAAGGTATCGAGGTGGAGGGGCCCGACGTGCAAGTGCTTTCCCCTCCGAAGGTAGCTAAAGAAGGAACCAAGGAGATAGTCGCCTTACCTGTAGTCATGGGCGAGAAACCCAAGGCTCCTGAGGTACCTGGAAAGCTAGGTCCGAGGACGAAGAGATAGATGCCCCTGGCAAGGGAACCTTTGGCTAAAAGGAAATGGAATGAGTAGCCCCTAACTCATCCCTTCTAGAGCGTAGATGATGTTGGGGACGAGTTCTTAGACGTCCTCAACAATTTTTGCAAGATGGGGTTGGGGCCAAACTCATTCATAGAACGCCATACGCCTCTATTGACAAGGCGTTAAAGAGGGGGTTTCCTAAGATGGAGAAGAAGAAGGCCCGAGGGAAGATCTTACGACCGAAATGAGAGGTCTGTGCTGGAGACTTGATGCTGCAGCACTGGACCTTTAGTTACCA
This sequence comes from Lumnitzera racemosa, assembly GCA_024138005.1. Classification (NCBI taxonomy): domain Eukaryota; kingdom Viridiplantae; phylum Streptophyta; class Magnoliopsida; order Myrtales; family Combretaceae; genus Lumnitzera; species Lumnitzera racemosa. The sequence goes on along the minus strand of JAMXBC010000006.1, from coordinate 105,218,792 downwards.
AGCTTCAATGAGGTCTTACATGCCTAGTGACTGGGCCGTGTTGGAAAGGATCTCCTAAGAAAGTACGGGCGACCCCATACAAATTACAGGCCACTTGAGTACCCTCATGCGGCAGGTAGGTCTTCCATGTTGTGTTTTGTTTTAGCGTCTTATACTATCCTATGGGTTCTATTTTCTTCTTACAGTACCATGGCCAAGTGCTCCTCGAATTGAGCAAGCCCTATGCTACCCTAAAAGAGGTAACTAGATTGCAGGAAGAGTTGCATCAACAGAAGAAGTGCTTGCTAGGGGTGAAGACTTCTAGCATGAGGTACTTAAGAAAATTTGCTCAAGCTAACAAAGGCCTCCACTACTCTGTTGTGCAAGTTGTAAGGCTTCGGGCAAGGCTTAAGCATGTAGAGCAAGAGAGGGGTAAGGTAAAGAGGGATGCCCATAAGGTCATAAAACTGAAGGCTCGGCTGAAGAACGAACAGAAGACAAAAGCTCATGTCTCGTAACGACTAGAGGAGGAGGGCGTAGCGAGGGCCCGACTCGAAAAAGAAAATGCTGAGTTGAAGGCTTCTGTAGCTAGGTTGAAGATCGAGCTGGTGATTGTAAGCCCTAAAGTTAAGCCAAGAGACCATAGGATTGAACTTAGAGCACAAGGTTTAGGACGATCGGTTAAAGAATCCAATCAAACCCGAATTATAAACTATAGAGAAAAATATTAGTAAAAATGACCCCGTAAACTTGAATTTAAGAAAATAAGTAATAAAATAAGAGACTACAAAATTTTTAAATTTTAAGTATAAAATTGTTAATCATCGAAAAGGCGAAAAGTGTAATCTAATAACTAATAAATTACTAGAGATAGATTATACGTATACTAAAAATCATAGAATGACCTAAATAATAATTAGGAATGTTCACATGTACCCCATATGTATTTACGTGTAGGTAAAAATACGCAAAATTTTTTAAATTGGCCAAAAACTTAGTAAATAATTAAAGAAAATTATTAAATTAATTAAGAAAAATAAAAAAAAATCAGAAAGGTATGGAATGATGTAAATCTGGTCGTGACAAGTCAGGAACAAAAGAAGAAAAATTATCTAATTAGAATTAAGCAACACAAAAGCTAAAAATCAAGGAAATAGGACAATGTCATATCTAATTAATGCATATTATTACCAAAAACGTCTATAAATAGGAAAAAAATTCAAAGAACTTCTTTGGACAGTTAAGGATTAGAGAAAAATAGATAGACCTGAAAATTCAAAAGAAAAACTAGAAAAAAAAAAAGAAAAGAAAAGGAAAGCTGTGCAGTTAAGGCTAGTGAACCAAACCCATACACCACCATCATCTGGACCGAGCCACCACCCTACGCTAGACCCACCGCTTAGACTGGCCGACATACTTGGATCGACGTTAGAAGGCCAAAAGCCATCGGACCGGATGAGTCTCTAATTTGTTCCGATTTTGTATAATTTCTTAAAATTAGTTATTTTGCCTAGAAAATTATAAAACTTGTTATTCTGAGGTTTTATTGTGTGTAGATTTAGGGAAAAATAATGATTTAGTTTAATCACGTCTAAAAATATGGGTTCTTAATAAATTAAGCAAAACCGAGCATGATTGGAATTAGAAATAAATAGGCTTAGGAATGTAGTTTGGAGCTCAAAATTTTTCTGTAGAATGCTTAAGGAATATAAAACAGTGCTATGAAGCCATTTTTTTAAAATTAATTTTCAAAATTTTTAAGTTAATTTTTAGCCCTAAAATGATAGGAAAAATGGGTAATTTTGGGTTAATTAGATGATTAAGACACTAATTACTGATTTAGATAGTAATTAGATGTTTAAGGATGTTAATCTCTGATGTAAAAACATAATCTTAGCCTTTGGAGTGTTAAATATAAGTAATGAAGGCATTATGTGCTAATTATAGAAAATTAGGAATATTATAAAAAATTAAGTTTAATTAGATAATATAATAATAGAAATCAGAATATAATAAATATGAAATAAAATTTAATTTTAAGTAAATGTATAAAAAAAAGTGTAATATTTTCTCACATTTGGAATAAATCCGGTACCCCAATTAGGATTAGCGTGTACCAAATAGTTTAGAATCCTAAATTTAGACCCAATAGGATATTAGAATGCTCGAGCTTAATGTGTTAATTTCACATTAGGATTCGAGCATATTTAAGATTTCAGAATCAAAACTAGAATCTGATTTAGGAACCGAATCTCGAAATAAGGTAAAATGAATCATTAGTAAATAAAAGCTAAATGATAACTTAGAATGTGAATCATTAAAGTATAAGAACTAAAAAGGACCTCTTTGTATTATAGGATATCCAAAGATAGATCAGCTTATAACCGAGTGATTGGGTGACTAAGAAACTCCAAGTAAGTTGGGTTATTACTTATTGTATTAGAGTATTATTTTATGGTACTCGGAGACTTAAGATTGTATACGGTTGTAATTGTAAGTAGTCTACACATGTGGTCGATGTATCTGAATGCATGCTGAATTTGTAATGTGAGTGATTTTGTGATTGATTGAATTGGTGTGAAATTGTTTGAACACCCTAAATGAAATTTAATCTTATTCGACTCTAATAACCAAAAATATCATGCATTGCAACCCGTTAGGGGATCATAGGATTCTCCAACCAAATACTAACCCCTTCAAAAGGGATAGCGCAGGATTGCAAAATGGTCCCTTCTTCATCCTTAGTCGAACTAAGTGACAAGAGAGGAGGTCGCAGCAAGGGTAAAGTCAATGGTTTGAAGGTAGTTGCGGGAGGAGCGAGGTCTCCATTGCACAAGCCTGGGTTTGGTTGTAAGCTACTGCATAACATGGAAACTCCTCAACCCAGATTAGAGCGGGTGAAATTTCTTTGATTTCGCAATGGACCGGACTATGTTGTGCGATGACACTTGATTGTTGCATTGCATTAAATAATTGCTTGATAATCTTGTTTGTGTTTGTATACTCTCATGAGTCTCCAATTCAACTTACTGAGTTGTAGTTGCTCATACCCCTATAGATCTTTTTGCTAGTCCTGATCTTTGAACACTTCAAGTATTATGCCACCTTATAATTATCCAGAGGTTAGTCATTTTGAAGCCAAGGGTGTAAGGAGCAATTTACTTAGTAATGATGTGTAGCGAGAATGCCCTTCGTAGTTTGAGGATAAAAGACTGATAATTATTATGTAAATTAGTGAACTGTTGTGTACATGTAGAATTTCCTGGGAAGTTCTGTGGACTTTACATATAATTATATAGGTTTATTTAAAATTTGTGAACTTTACCTTATTAGACTGTTTACTTCAAAGCAAGGAGTCGTCGACGCCTTGTGTAAATTATGTCTATGGTTGGTACTATGAGGCCAGTTACTATCATAGAATGGTTTACACTACGGGATTATTGCGACTCTGTGACTTCGGGGCATAACAATAATGAAGGCGTCCGAGTGTGATGGTGCTATGGCTACATTGCTCAAGCTGGCCAGTTTGAAGGCCACTCTAGAGCAATAAGTCGAGGAGTTTCAGGGCAGGGTTTTGAAGATAGAAGAAATCATCTCCAAGATGGAGAGTAGGGAAGTCCTTAGCGATGCTGCCACAAGGAAGGCGGTCGCTGACTATAAAACCACCGATAAATAGCTAAAGGAGCTGGAGGACCTGTCTATTGATTCCGCCCACTTCACCAAGAGAGAAAACCTCTCCCATTATCTAAATCTGAACCTAAGCTTCTTCGACCTTTTAGACTCCCCCACCTTCAATGAGAAAAGGGAAGCCTTGGTGAAGGAAGAGTCCGCTCGCGCAGTCATTAAAGACACTAGCATGTCCTCTAGTGCCGAGGCAATGCAAGGTGCTTCTACCTCTAACCCTGCCTCGGAAACTCAATAAAAGGATGCCTTAAAAGCTGTCCTTGGGGACAATCTACCCCCAAGGGGTCCCACTACTCCTAGTTCGCATATCTTATGCTCCCCTACAGTTTAAGGTCTGCCTGCTGAAGTGCCTACAGATCAGTGCTCAAAGCAGATTAATGTCTTAGATTTTTCGGAGTTACTCAAGCTAGTTGATCCCAAGCGATAGCGAGATTCTATAATTTCCCTTTCTTTTCTTTTTTTTTTTTTTGGTTTCTAGATAAGGCCGGGATGTCAACCTTTGCTTTATAAACAAATTTGTATGATGAATAAATGAATTTTTCCAAAAGTCTCACTGTTCTAATCAAACTTTCTGGACCCTTAGTGAAGGTCTTGTTGAGGGAATTCCTCTGTGCAAAAGGTGTTTCCCCTTGCTGAGATTACCTTATAGGGGTCGGGTTAGTAGCATTCCAACCTACCCGATTCATGGGAGTTCCTCTGTATAAGGGTATTTCCTCTTATTGAGATTACCCTATAGGGGTCGAGTCAGTAGCGTTCCAACTTGCCCGGTTCATGGGAGTTCCTCTGTACAAGGGATGTTTCCCCTTGTCGAGGTTACCCTATGGAGGTTAGGTCAATGGCGTTTTGACCTACCCAGTTCGTGTAAGTTCCTCTGTACAAGGGGTATTTCCCCTTACCAAGGTTACCCTATGGGGGTCAAGTCGGTGGCGTTCCAACCTACTCGCGTAACCACTTGTGTGCCTTTTTGAAAGGCTGGTAAGGCGACTGATACAAAAGGAGAGGGAGAGAAGTATGCAATCAATTGAGGGCTTTCTATTTTGACTCAAATTAAAAATAAAACCGAACATCATGAATTTTTAATCAAAGTAGAGGCGTAAATTGTCGACGTTCCAAGTGCACAGCATAAGCTCGCTATCCAATCTTTCTAGCCTGTATGCTCCATTGCCTAATTGCTCCCTGATTTTGACCGGATCCTCCCAATTAGGGGCTCGCTTGCCCTGGCCTTCTCATGAACCAGTAGCCTCTAATTTTCAACACACCAGGTCACCGACCTCGAATTCCTTGTGTCGGACCTTCTAATCATAATACCGGGCAACTCGATGTTAGTATACAGTAACCTGAACAATAACGAGGTCTCTGATTTCCTTGATTGTGTCAACTCTTGCCTATAGCAATGAGTCATTTAGGACGGTGCCGAAAATTTAAGTCCAAATATTGGGGAGTTCAAGTTCGATAAAGAAGATAGCTTCTGACCCGAAAGCCAGACGGAAGGGGGTCTCGCTTGTGGAAGTACGGTGTATAGTCCTGTACCCCCACAAGATATTAGGTAGCTCATTAGCCAAGGCACCATAAGATCGGTCTATGTGCTTCTATAGGCTATCTAAAATGAACCGATTGGTCACCTCCACCTGTCCGTTCGATTAGGGGTGGGCAACTGAGGTGAAGTATGCGGCAATGTGGTGTTTGGTGTAGGACTCTCTGAACTTGGGGTTGTCGAATTATCTACCATTGTCTATGATCAATACGTAGGAGACTTCAAACCGAAAGAGAATATTGTTTTCGACAAATGACTCTACATTCTTCTCCGTAATCCTATCTATGGCTTCGACCTCCACCCATTTCGTAAAGTAGTCCATGACGACAATTATGAATTGTCATCCTCCTAATGCTTTCAAAAGGCACCAAGGATATCAATCCCCTATTAGGCGAACGACCATAGGCTCGTTAGGGGTTGGAGTGTGATGCTAGGTACACGACTGATTGGGGTGTGCTTCTAGCACTATAGGCACTTCTAGGCTACAACCTTTGCATCCTACCTCATGGTGGGCTAATAATATTCGAGCCATAGTGCTCGAAGGTACAGGGCTTGGGACTGGATGTGATTGCTGCACACTCCGATGTGCAGCTCTTCCATAACGTGCAACCTTTCCCCTTCTCGAAGACGCCAAAGCAAAGGGAGGCTGATTCCCCTATGGTATAAGATGCCGTTAATTAGTATATAATTGGCGGCGTAGTACCAAAGCTTCTTCAACTCCCTCTTGTCCTTTAGCAACATTCCCTCCTCTAAGTAAGTCCGGATGGAATCCGTCCAACTCGGCTTTGGTGCTACCATGGTAAGTTCCAAAATTTCAGTCAAGCTTGGAGCTATGCTTTTTTCCTGTAGGTACTCGATGAAGATCTTGCTATCCATCATCTTGGGCTTCCATATGCCAGTAGAGGCTAGTTTGGACAGTCAATTAGCTACTGAATTTTCCATATGAGGGATTTTCTTGTTGTCCTAAGAAGGGAAGTCTGCTAAGAACCTTCTTGCCTTCTCTAAGTACCTAACCATAGAGCTATCCCTGGCCTCATATTTACCTCAAACCTATTGTACAATGAGTATGGAGTCCAAAAATATCCATACTTGCTCGACCTCGATCTCCTTAGCTAACTTCAGGCCGATGATAAGCGCCCCGTACTTGATTCATTGTTACTAGAGTCAAACCCGAATTTAAGGGTGTAACAAATGGTGACATTATGGGGGCCGGTCAACACAAGGCCTATACCTCCACCTCCAGTAGTGGATGATCCATCGACGTAAAGAGCCCATACCAATTTGTCATCGCCTAGGGCTGTTTCTTCTCCGGTATATTCTACTATGAAGTCGGCTAAGACTTGTGCCTTGTAGGCTGTTCATAGTTAGTACTGGATTCTGTATGCGCTCAGTTCCATTGCATACTTCATCATCCATCTGGACACATCAGGTTTCTATAGCATGGTGCACAATGGCTGGTTTGTAAGTATAATCCTTCGGTGTGCCTAGAAGTAGGGCTTTAGCCGTCTGGCAGTAATAATGGCCAACATAAATTTTTCTACCCGAGTGTTCCTTACCTCAAGCCCGTGAAGTATGTGGCTAACATAATATATTGGCTTGTGCTCTCTTCCATCTGCTCTAACCAGTACAAAGGAGAGAGCCCAATCTCTAACAGCCAGGTACAAAAATAGATCCTCCCCCTAGATAGGCTTGGAGAGGACCGGTAGGCAGGCGAAGGAGTCTTGGAGCTGCTGAAAGGCAGCAGCGCACTCCGAAGTCCATTGGAAACCCTTGGGATTTTTTATATGTCTCGGATTGAAGTTGGGGGCTTCATTCCCCTGATGGTCATGTTCTTCTCGGGATTAGCCTTGATACCTCTCTAGATAACTAAAATTCGAGAAACTTGCCAAAGCCAACGCTGAAGATGCACTTTTGGGGGTTCAACTTCATGTCATGCATATGCATTTGGTTGAAGGCTTCCAAGAGATCTTTGACATGATCGACTAGCCTCTGGCTCTTGATAATTATGTTATCAACGTACACCTCCATATTGCGCTCAATCTAGGGCTTGAACAATTTCGTCACCATCCGCTAGTATGTAACCCTAACGTTTTTTAGTCCAAACGGCATCACAGTGTAGCAGTATGTGCCGTAGTTAGTGACGAAAGAGGTATGGACTTTATCCTTTGAATCCACTTTGATCTGGTTGTATCCCAAGAAGGCGTCCATAAAGTTCAGTAGGGCATGTCTTGACATAGAATCGACAAACTAGTCGATTCTAAGGAGGAGGAAACAATCTTTAAGGTAGGCTTTGTTGAGGTTGGTATAATTGACACACATATGCCACTTCCCATTCTTCTTTTTCACAAGTACCACGTTTTCCAACCACGTCGGGTACTTTTCCTCCCATACAAGCCTGCTTTAAGCAGCTTCTGCACTTCCTCCTTGATTACAGCTTGCCGTTTTGGGGCAAAATGCCTCTTTTTTTGTTTGATAGGCCACGCTGTAGTGTCGATTTTGAGGTTGTGGGTTACCAAGTCGAGGGAAATTTTAGGCATGTCGGACGTCGACCAGGCGAACCTATCTGAATTTGCCTGCCAAAGGGCAATGATTTCATCCTTCATGTCGATTGGGATCTTAATCCTGACTTTTGTTGTGTAGTCGAGAGAGTCACCAATCTGGACATCTTCAATCTTTTCTTTGGACTCACCCCTCTCAGCCGATCTTTCCTAGGGGGTTGTCTCTAGGGTAATGACGCCATGGCTTTTGGCCACCTTGACATATAACTCTCACGAGAGCTTCTAATTGCACCTGCATACTCCCACTTCCATGGGCATTGGGAATTTAGCCTTGAGATGCAAGGAGGATGTAATCATCCCAAATGCGTTTAAGTTTGGTTTTTCCAAGAGCGCATTATAAGGAAAGGGACAATCGATCACAACGAACTCCACTAGCCGTTATGCTACATGGTCATCATTGCCAAGTTCCACGTCCAGCATGATGATGCCCTTGGCTCGGACCATGCTCCCATTGAAGCCGATCAGATTGTAGTAGTACAGCTTCATCTTTACTAGCAGCTTCTTCCTCGTCTAATCATATGTATGCAGGAAGAATATGTTGGTAGAGCTACCAGTATCCATCATGATCTTTAGGACCTTAAATTTTAAGATCCTAACCCCAATCACTAGGGCATCTTGGTGAGGAGTATCGACCCCTATGAAGTTGGCGTCGGAGAAAGAAATGGAGGTGTCTAACTTCTATCTTCTCTCCCTAACTGCCAACACCTTTGATTGGGCGTTAACCGAGCTACTAGTGCTCAATCAGATCCCAGGGTATGAGCCCCCCATAATTACATTTATGACATTATTGAGGGCGCAATCATTGCGGCTGTCATTATGCTACCTCACTTGGGCATCCTCAATCCATTGCCTCTAAGATGCCCTGTCGGTGTCATTGTTGAAAAGGTCGTCCTTCCTCCGATGTACCACATATTTGTTGAAGAAGCCGCATTGAATGGCGTATTTGACGGCATTCTTCAACTAAATGCACTCTTCAATTGTATGGCCGTAATCGTCTTAAAACTGACAGTATTTGTCAAAGTTCCAACGACTGGGATTTCCCTGCATTTTCTATGGCCTCTGCAGCAAGTTTTGGTATCTTCCGTTGAAGCGATCTTTAATGGACAATTTCCCCTTATCCTGCTTTCCACCTATCCTTTCTCGGTCGACGTTGCACTTAGTGTGAATATTATCTTCTTGGTTGATGTACTTCTAGGCTTTGTTTTGTCACGCCCCAAAGCGGTAGAGCCGTAACAGCCTCGCCGTGTAAACTATCCTAAGATAGAAGTTAGCCTTACAACTGCTATCTTAGACCTGATCTACACAAGGCGTCCACGACTAACCTGCTTTGAAGTAAACAGTTTGTAATTTAAATAAATCATTTACCTAAGAAAGTGAGAAAATTTATATATATACATTATAAATTAGTTATTACATTGTTCAAAAATGAAAAATTCTAAATAAAACAAAACTTAGACCTTAAGAATATATTTTCGTTCTTCAAATATTTTTCCTCACTCCCCAGGATCCAGTAGTTGCTAGCTTCAGAGTAGTTGTTTACCGCTTCTTCGCCAGCACCTGCATGACATCTATAGGGATGTGAGCAACCACAGCTCAATAAGTTAAGATGGAGGACTTAAAACTATACCACAAATACAACAGGTTTTTCAATCAACTTATTAGGTGCAATGCATGTGCAAGCAAATGCAATCGCACAACGTTGTCCGGCTTGTCGTGAGATTAGAGAAATTGCACCCGCTCTAATCCGGGTTGAAGAGTTGCCATTAATGCAACAGCTCACGACCAAACCCAGGCTTGTACAATGGAAACCTCACTCCTCCCGCGACTACCTTCAAACCACTGACTTCACCCTCGCCGCGACTTCCTCTCCTGTCACTTAGTTCGGCTAAGGATGAAGAAGGGACCAATTGCAATCATGCGCTATCCCTTTCGAAGGGGTTGGTATTTGGCTGGAGAGTCCTAAGTTCTCCTAATGGGTTGCCATACATGTCTGATTATGATTACTGATCGTATATTTGATTAAGTCCAATTTAGGATGATCAATCATTTCATACAAATCATACAATACATGCCAGAGCAACAAACAGAATCATAGCATCACCCATAATCTAGCACATGCACACATCCAACTATCTAACAAGCATAACTAAGCATAATCTTAAGCCTCCAAAATATAGCATCGTATTAATCCCAACTTACCTCGACTCCTCGCTCGCTCACTTACTCAAGGTCCGATTTGCTCAGGCCATCACCGATTATCCCTATAACACAAACGTGGTTTCAGTTTTTCATATAACTATTATAGGTTCATTTTATCCTATAACGCTTATTGTTATGTTTTGTTTAGGGTTTAATATGCCTAATTATCTAAGCCTTAAGTCTTTTACAATTATTCTAGGTTTGGGGTTAGGTTCGGGTTCGGTTTTCGCATCGATTTCTAAATTAGGTTTTAGTTCAAATTCTAAGTAGTGTTTTATACTCCAATCTTAGAAATTTGTTTCAACCCATAATGTGAAATTAATCACATTACTTCCCAATCTCCTAAATACCATCATTACCCTTAATCAGTATTTATTTTACTCGGTACACTTAAATCTGTATTAGTGTATCAAATTTACTCCTAATGTGAGAAATTTTACATTTTTCATATAATTAAATAAATTCAAGTTTCGTATCAGATTTATTGTACATTTTTATTATTATCAAAATATCAATTTTTATTATAATATTTTCTATTTATTATATTCTAATAATTACATATTATGTATTATTACCTTTTATGTATATAATACACTTCTAATATTTCTCTCACTCTAATTATCTTCTCTAAACACCAATTATCATTTCAAAATGTCTAAATTCATCCTCAATCATATTTTACTCCTAATTCCCCTAATTTCCAAAATTAACTTAAAATTTACTATTTTTTCCTATTACTCATTTACTACATAATTAACCTAATAATTACATCTAACACCCTAAATGCTACAAGTATCATACACCATCAGATTTCAACATCCTAAAACATGTACTTATTCACTAAATCAGTAATTAACCATCTAATTACTTTATTAACCCTAAATTACCCATTTTATGCCTTATTTTAAGGCCTAAAAATTATCTACAAATTTTGAAAATTAATTTTTGAAAACGGGCTTCATAACATTGTTCTATATCATCTAAGTGGTCTACAAAAAAATTTTGGGCTCGAAACTACACTCCTAAGGTCATTTATTTCTAAACCGAAACATGTTCGTTTTTGCACAATTTCTTAAGGACCCTATATCACGAGACATATTTTCATCAAAATATTATTTTTTCTAAAAACCAAATACAAAAATATTCTGGAATAACAAGTTTTATAATTTTCTAAGAATATTTACTATTTTTTTTAAATTACACAAAATCGGGCTGAAAATTGAACTCACCGATTTGGGTGGCTCTGGCCACCGTCGATGACCAGGGGTGTGTCAGCCTAGCTGGGCATTGCCACCACCGTATGGTGGTGGTGTCCTTCCACTCCCAGCTGCCCGTCGGATCTAGGTTCTCTTTTGTGGCCCTAACTGCACAGTTTTCCTTTTCTTTTTTTTTTTTGGTTTTTCTTTCAATTTTCTCCTGTTCCTAATTTTTTCTGATTTCTAACTGTTCAAATGAGCTTCTGAATTTTTTTCCCTATTTATAGAGTTTTAGGGAATTTATTGTGCATTAAATTAGACAAGACAATTGCCTTATCCCTTAATTTTTGGCTTTTGTGTTGTCTTAATTTAATTAGCCGATTTTTTTCTTATTTTTCCCAACTGCCACGACCCAATTCTGGATCATTCCTTATTTTTCCTAATTTTTATTTATTTTTCGTTAATTAATTATGAATTTTCTTTAATTATTTAGTATGATTTTAGCACATTACGCGTATTTTAAGTAATTACGCATATTTCTACATATATGTAAATTCATATATAGTACAAATAAATATTTCTAAATATTATTTAGGTTATTTTATTATTTTTAGTATATATATAATTTATCTCGAGCGATTCGTTAATTATCCGAATGCATTTTACGCATTTTCGATAACGAGTTATATACTTAAAATTTGGAATTGTTATATTCTTTTATTTTATTGCTTATTTTCTTAAATTCAAACTTACGAGATCATTTTTCTAATATTTCTAGTTTTACTTTATAATTTAGGCTCGATCGGATCTTTCAACCGATCGAAACCTCAAATGGCTAGTTTTGGGGCTTACATGTTCTAGAAGTCGGCTAGGGTCCTTAGCTTACTCTTCGCAAGCGATCGGAAGAAATCTCCCAAGGGTCTGATGCCGAGCTATGCAGCATAGACAACGACCCCTCGTCCGACTGAGGGATCTCGACAATGGCATTATCGAACCAGGCCACATAGTCATGCAGGGATTCACCCTCACACTGCCTTACGAGGTACAAGGACAAGGTGTCCTTGGATGGGGACTTACTAGCCTTGAAATGGAGGCTGAACTTCCAGGATAGCACATCGAAGGAGCTTATCAAATTGTCAAGGAGGTAGTTGAACCATGTCCATGCTGCCTTTCTTAACATGCTTGGGAAAACTTTGCATAGTATGGCATCTCCATAACTGTAAAGGTTCATGAGGGTGTGGAAGTGGAGGAGATGGTTATTAGGGTCACCCATGCCGTCATACTGTTCTAGGGATAGAAGTTTGCTGTTAGGGGGCAATACTTCGTCCTAAACACCCCTAGTGAAGGGGGTCTTGTTACTGGCAACCAACTTGATGTCGCCAGTAAGCTTGCTCCCCTACTACTTAGAGAGCCACCTTACCATGGTATGGAGCTCATTTAAGTTGGCATTGTTTGCCAGGTAAGCTCGTCATGCAGCTAAATGAGCTTGGACTCCTTGTAAGTCGACTTCCTGCTCATTGCCAGCTAGAGCTTGGTCACAGGTAGCCGTAAACCTTGCTAGTTGTTGTTGCAACGGCAAGTCAAGTTGCTGATTCCTTCTATTCTGTAGCTGCTATCGAATGTCGTCTCGCTTACTGCGGGCATCTAAAGCTTCAGGTTGGTGAGTTTGTTCGGTTCAGCGCTTTGCCTTGTCTAGGCAAGCTCAGAGCTCCCTGTTCTACTCAACATACTGCTCAACCAGGTTCTCTGCATACTCCAGACGTTCTTCCAACACAGCTCTTGGGATAGGTTAGTTGCCTTCAAGTTTTGATTTTCTTGTCCGTCACGTTAAGACATAATGTAGAAAGGCTTATTGTAGGTTATGTGTTTGGTATGTTTAGGATTTCAGGTGTAGGAATATTTTATTCCCATAGATGGTACCAAATGTCATTTTTCAGTTCTTACTGATAAATAGTTGAGGTTTGCACGTACTAGGCCTGCAAAACAGTACATAATGAGGAGACGCCAAGGGGTTGTCCGGTGTGGTTACTCCAATGCTTAAATCAGCAATAGGCTTTTTCTGGAATAAAGTACTAAGTACGCAGGCTTAAAATACAAAGTTTATAGAGAGAGTTATAATTGGGTAGATATTTGGTATTTATAGCGAAGTGGAGTCGGCCGTTGGAGATCAGTTTGGGGGAGAGATCTTCTTCCACAAGTGTGGGAAAGTGGGTCTTATCATATTCGAAATGTTCCTCATATTTAGGATGTGGTTATTTCATCTTTATCTTATAATTCATGGCTGTTATAGTTCTTCATCGGCCTGGGCTATTAAGGGCCAGGCCCAAAGCCTACAAAGGTGAGCCTAAGGACGCAAGGCTAAGCGGATCTAGTTGGGCTTAGGAGGTCCTTGCCCAAAGTGTCCTGTCAACAATATCTAAACTCAATAATTCAAAATTTTCATCTTTTTTTACCTCTATTGAACTTGATAAAGATTTGAGATTTAGATTTTATCAATTAGTAATTCTTCCTTTTTATGTGCTTCGTAATTAATTTTAGGATGGATATCCTTAATTTTTTTTCCTTTTTTGGTAAGCAAGATATCCTTAATTGATACAGAAGAAAAGGGTTCTTCAAATTTTAACAAGAAACAAACCAAAATGGAAAAACAAAGTATAGTAATAATTCATAGCTCAAATGTAATGCAGACAATTAATTTTTAAAAAATAAGAACCGTGGAGTTGTTAACTCATCTTTATTGCACTAAGTGACATCTTTACCTAAGTGTAGGATTATATCTTTATTACAAGCAAAGAAGGATTAGCATTAGAACTAAAAGTCTAATAATACTTAAAGAGGAGGTTTAATCAACTCTTATATCTTAAAAACTCACCGAGTTTCTAATGCACCCATGTAATGGATCAAATGGTTTAATCAATTGAATTGCAGAGAAAATGCATCTACACAAGTTCATTGATTGCTCCTATAATTCAATCAATCATACCAAGCTTTTATTAGGCAAAAATAGAAAATTTTAACTTCTAGCTTCAACTTTGAAAATTCATATGAATTTTACAAGTTTTATAAATTATAATCTTCTATTTCATTCCACTAACCAAAAAGTCATAGTTTAATATTCTCTCATATTTATGGACTTAAATAACCAATCCATTACTATAATAATTCAATTTTAAAACCCATTTACATCATTCATTCATTTAACACCTTCAAACTCAAATTTTTCACAAAAATGAAGTTAATGTCTCAATGTGGTATTAAGGCTCCTTTTGCAGCTCTATTGATTCTTTTCCTCTTTATCACTAAACACATTTAAGGACTTAATAAATCTATTTTTTTTTTTGAAACATTTAAATTTGGAAACAATTAACTATACTGATTTTACCTTATTGAATGATGTAAACTTGTTCTTTTATATTCCTTATTAAGGCTTCCTACATTAGTTAAATGGAGAGAGAGTTCAATCTTCTTTCAATGTGGAGGTTGTGGATGTGAATTATGAGGTTCCTAACCAAAGTAGTCGAGTGAGGATCATATGGGTTTCATTCTACACATAGCCTTAAAATAATGATGTGGAGATAACACTTAATAAAATGACTAATAGAAAATGATAGGGAGACGAAGCAAACAGTTTCAATGCCTTAAATATACAAATGACAAACAATGGAGTTAAGGAAATTTGGCATCAACTTTGTAATTTTTGAATGGTTGAGATTAATCTTTGCCTGATTAACTTGATTGATCTTTAAAGGTGAAAATTACCAATAGAACACTGTTTCTTTAGTCTCTGAAATTCTTCTAAGTGAAGAGGAATGGCTAAATATTTAAAACATTTACATGATTTCACATGTTTTATTTTATTTTATTTTTACTTTGATACGAAATATAAATTAAATGCCATTTAATCACTAGCATTTATATATCTATCTCTCTTTAAATGATACTTATCACTTGGTGAAAATGTGTAAAACCCCCTTTCATATGGTTTATAGATGGATTTTCATTAGTAGCTAGTGAAATCTATGTTACCTTATCTCAATATGACTTAGTTTAACATATTAGGTGTATTTGTTCAAAATTATTTTTGAATTTTTGAAATGTTTGTTCACTTTAAAATTTTCAATTGTAATATTTTGTATGTAATAATTTTAGTATTCTCATTCTAACGAAACATATTATTTGTTTAACGTAGTTTAAGTATGAACATGAGAACGGGAAATAAGTTAGGATTCAAAGAGAGAAAGAGAAAGATTAAATATATTTACCAACTAAGTATATTTAAATAATATGCTTACATGAGACAAGAGATTAAAGTTATATCATTTCTTATCTTCAATTTATCGAAAGTGATTTTATTAAATACTAGTATAAGTTGTCTTAAAAATTCTAAACTAAGAAAAGAAAAAGATGTTTTGTGTCCTATATTTCTAAATTTCAAAATGTAATTAATATCTTTCAAGAAAATTTCAAATGAATTCAAATACTTCTACGAGTGTTTTTAAGTTAAAATTTCAAGTGACGGAAAATTAAAAACTATTTCAAATTCATGGAGAATTGATTATTTGAAAGCAATAAGTATCTTTCATCTTGAGTGAGCACCACAAAGCCTAAAATTAAAGATTAGTTACATACGCTGGTCAAGCATGTGTCTTGAGATAGACTAGCACATGGTATTGAAAGAATAAGTTTATAAAACTAATATTTTGTATTTGGTTAGTTACTTTGAGAGTCAAGTGTCTTATGTGATATGGCCATGCAAGAAGTTTGTAACAAGGGTTAAACTCAGGGAGTCAAGAAACACAAGAGTGTCATAAAGGATTCAGCAACCAAGAGCTTTTGTTTAGGATTTTAAAGATATTACGTGGTTTATATTTAATATCTAAAAGTATTGTAGTAGATTTTCATGGTAATTGAGCTAGTAGTATCGGTGAAAAGGATGATGCATAGGTGAAACCTCTAATATTTGAGGCTGATCTCTTTTTATTTTATGGTCACTATCTATACTTGCTTAATATTATTCACTTAACATTTAAATATCTAAACAAACAAATGGCTTTTGTGCATTAACTGTAATTTATAATAAACTTTTTTATAAATTGAAATTAAAAGGGGATCTTTCCTAAGCCAAAAAAAAAAAAAAAAAAAAAAACAACAACAACAACAGCATCAACTAATTCACACCCTCTCAATTACACATTTGAATCTACAATAATGATAGTAATTTTTATGGCACATTTGGTTAATTTCATAAGGATAGAATAGTCTCTCCTTTAGACCTATTTTTGTGTTTTGTTGGCGACATAGCTATTTAATAGAAGTACTCTTACTACAAAACGAAAAGTTGCAATTCCTTTGTAGTGTCAAGGGAATAAATATTCTTTTTTCTCTAGTATGTTTCCATATTTATCCATAAGACATCAAAATAATTATTAAGAATAGTTATTACTTCTCCATTTTATTTCTTAACAATTACAATTATATTCTTACCTTATTTCATTGTACTAACCAGATGTGCTATTAGTAATATAAATTTATAATATTGTTAAATATGATCATAACAGTAGAAGGCCAATATCAATAGCTAATACATTTAGATTGAAGAGAGAAATGCCACAAACCTTAAATTAATCACTTTGAAAGAGTAGACAAATAAAAATTAGTGAAGCTACTTTCTTAATTTTCAAAGTGAATTATCACTATTTATTAACAAATGCTTGTTGTTTTATATCTATCCACTATAATTAATTAAACATAATAATATTGTTAAAATGTGTTCAATTTAACAATAGAATAAAATATAAAAGTTACATTTTTTTAAACAGAAAATAGTTTTAAAAATTTCAAACCTAAAGAGGCCTTCAAAGTTCTTAAAAAGATGATAGAATACAAACAACCATTTTGTAAAACAAAAAGAAGGAAAAAAAAAAGGAAAATTCAAAGAAAGGTCCATAAAAATTTTCTTATAGATTTCTTGCTTTTCTTATGTCCTCTCACAAAAAATGATAAAACATATGTACATATCTATATATATATATATTTGTTAGATGAATAGTGATTAGCAAATATATTTTAGTTTAACAAGTGGTCTTTAGTAGTAGTGATTTTTTGCTAATGTACTATAGCAGTTGTTGTATTTATTCATGTATAGATTTAGAAAGTTCAGTTAGCTATATTTCTATTATACAGTTGGCATTAATACAGCTAGATAGTAGTTCATAAGCAGCTATAGTTAGCTAATATAAATAGGCATTTTGAGTAACATAACAGTCACTTTTCAATTCCTGTGCTTTTTGTATTCAATAGCTAATACAATTCTCTATGTTTTTGAAATTTTCTTTATAAATTCATATGCTTATGCTTGTGGTTCAAGGAAATTATGAATAGGAGATTAGGAAGGATTTTAAATCCACATAATATCATAGTGAATTCGCCTTGGTATTCACCTTTGTTCATTTGTTTTGTAAGTAACTTTTCAATTGTTCTCTTATGACATTATTCAAATAAAATTCTTGAGACCCTTTTTATGTCTCTAGCTCAAATAATCCTAACATGATGTTAGGAAATGTAGTTTTCAATGCTAAGAATTTCATAGGTCTAAGAGCTAAACTAAAACTCAATTTCATTGATGGATCGATTGTAAAACCTAAGGATGACAGTCTAAATTTGGTTAGATAGCTTAGATGTGACTATATGGTGTGATCTTGGATTTTAAACTCTATGAATGAGGAAATGTCACTAAATTATTTTTATGTTCAATTCACTTATGAGCTTTAGGTAAAGATAGAAGAGCAATATGGACATAAAAATGGTCCATTAGTTTATAAGTTGTAGCATGAAATTTGTAATTTGAAATAAGGTAACATGTCTGTTTCTTCTTATTGCAACAAGCTTTAAGAAGATTGGGGATAAATTACAAGTACTTAGGCCTTATCCGGAATGTACTTGTGATAGATTAGCCTATTGTACTTGTGATGTGAGAGTAAGAATTGTGGAATTTAAATCTGAATAGAAGCTTATACTATTTCTCATGGGATTAACAGATGGATTTGAACACGTCAAGAGTCAAATTTTAGGAATGGATCCATTACCCTATGTTAACCACACATTTTATCTAGTGCAACAAGTTGAAACTCAATGACACATTACTAATGGTTTTGCTACTGATATTGGTGCTTTGGTCTGTTTGTCAAATAAAGATTCAGTAGACAAGAAGAAAGCTAAGCTTACAAGAACCAAAGCGTATTATAAACATTGCAAATCTGAAGGTCACTCAATTGAGACATGCTTTTAAGTTATAGGATATCCGTATGAGTACAAAGGCAAACGAGTTATAAAGAGAAACATAAATCATAGTTCTATACACATGTCATTTAAAGATAAAAGAAGTTATTCAAATTTTGAAACTCCTTTTGGACAAGTAATAACAACTTTGGATGTTTATGATAACAGTACAGGTACAACTCTTGATTAGGAGGCGCTAGTTCACAAAGTTTGTCAAGAGATGGTACGTGTGTTCAAGACCAAAGAAGTAATGGAGGATCATAATACTACAGCAGCCGACATGATTTACGTTGCAAGTAAGTTTTACTCATCTAGAACAGTTTCTTCACAACATAGTAGTTTAACAGTAGTTAGTATAGGTATAAATATATAGATAATAGACACAAGAGCAACTAATCATATGACTCCCTATTCAAATTTGTTCATATAAAAATAGTGTCCATCTAAACCTATACTAGTTGGATTACTAGATGGCACTCATAAATCTATTAGCATGATTTGTACTGTTAAGATCTTAAACAATTGAGAATTGCATGATATGTTTCTAGTACCTGGTTTTACACATAACTTGTTATCTGTCAATAAGCCTTTAAAGGATTAAGGATTTGTTGCAACATTTACTAACAACAATTGCATCTTTTAGGACCAGAAGGATAAATTTATAGCTTCAATTAAGGTTGTAAATGGAATCTATATTCTGGATTCTCGAATAGTTTTAGATAGCACTTTATGTGTGGAAGCTACTTTAGGTTGTAATAAAGCAAGTGCTGATTAGTATCAACTTATCCATGCTAAGCTAGGGCATATATCTTTTAAAAAACTTTATCAGCTAAGACATTGTGATGTACCTCGTTTTGCTAAATTGTGTTGATGTTTGCAATATTTCTACGATTCAAAGGGTTCCTTTTCTTTGAAGTGTCTCTCATTCTCAATCTGTCTTTAATCTCATACATGTAAACTTATGGGGACTGTATAGATTGATTTCCTTGATAAGTGCAAATTATTTCCTAATTATCTTAGATGATTTTAGTAGAAGCATTTAAACTTTCATGTTAAGCTATAAAGCATAAGTTTGTTCTACTCTAGAAAAATTATTCAAATATGTTCAAACACAAGTTCATTTTATTCCCAAAATGATACAAACTAATAATGGATCCAAATTTGTTTCTCATGCTTGTAAGTCTTTATTTGACGAGTTTGGTATTGTACATCGAAGGAGTTTAATATATTCTCCTTATCAAAACAGTTGTGTTGAAAGAAAACATAGGCACTTGCTAGACACCTCTAAGGTAATTCAACTACAAGCTAATATTCCAAAAGAGTTGTAGAGTGAATGTGTCTTGGCTGCAACATACTTGATTAATAGGATGCCATCTTCCCTATTAAACTGGAAAACCCCTTATGAAATTATTTTTCAACAAAAACTAGATTTTACTCATCTTAAGACAATAGGATGTCTCTGCTTTGTTGTTCATCAACTTATACCATTTAATAAACTTGAAGCAAGAGGTTTGAACTGTGTCTTTTTACGACATTTACAAGGCCAAAAAGGGTACAAAATGTTTAATCACATTTCTAAAAGGATATTTGGTAATAGAGATGTGAAATTTTATGAGTAAATATCTCCTTTTAAAGTGAGGTTGATTAAGCCTTTGTCTGAACCATCTACAACCATCGGTCTTGTTCACTCTCATGTCACATTGTTGTCGGATGATCTTCATAATTCAACATCTTTACGGTTAGATTCTTTTGCTAATGTTACTAATATTATATTAGATAACATTCAATGTAATGCTCATTGGTCTAATCACATTAGACAACTACCTAAGTGGTTGGATGATTACATTCATTCTATTCATTGTTTACAACAACATACACCTTCACTTAATAATCAATATGTGCTTTCTAGTTTTTCTACAAATTTTCCTTTATTTACTTATCAGAGTTTTCAAAACTACTTCACTGGCTATTTTGCTTCTTTAACTATGTCTTTGTTGTTCCTGAACCTTGTTCTTACTTAGAAGTTGTTAAGCATGATAAATGGATAAATGCAATGAATTAAGAGTTAGATGCTCTAGAGAAAATGGTACTTGGGAGCTTACACAGTTACCTAAGGGAAAGAAAGTTATAGAGAACAAGTAGGTTTATAAAGTTAAGTTTAGACAAGATGGTTCAATCGAAAAAAATAAGGCTCGCTTAGTTGCTAAGGGATTTACTCAGAAAGCAGGGGAAGACTATATAAAAACATTCTCTCTAGTAACTAAGCTAGGCTTAGTAAGAATTTTCATTACGGTTGCTACAGCAAAAGGATAGATGTTGTACCAAATAAATATCAACAATGCTTTCTTTGTGGGCATTTAGTTGAGGAAATCTACATACACCCTCCTTTAAGCTATACTAAGGCTCAACCTAATTAGGTTTGTAAACTTAAGAAATTGCTTTATGGCGTAAATTGAAGCAAGCTTCTCGCCAATGAAATTTAGAAATTTCTCAATTCTTGATCAAGTAAGGTTTCAAACAGTCTAAATGTGACTACTCTTTCTTTATACGAAATGGCCCTAATGGATTTCTTGCTATTTTTCTTTATGTATAAGCTAGTCGGTGGTACTAATGATTCTTTTATTCCAACTTTAAAAGATGCATTGCATTCAGAATTCACAATTAAAGATCTTGGCCATGCTAGATTCTTTCTTAGCCTTGAGTTATGTCGAACTTCATCAAGTTTGTTACTTAACCAAAGAAAGTATCTTCTTAATGTTCTTTCAAACATAGGACCTACTAGTGTGAAACCAGTTTCCACTCCAATGCAACCTGGTGTCAAGTTTGATGCAACTTCAGGGGACTTACTTGACAACCCATCCTTTTATCGTCGTGTTGTAGGTAGATTGCTTCATCTAACTCTAACATGTCCTAGTATTGTGTTTGTAGTTCATTCTTTTAGTCAATTTCCGGCTTCTCTACGTATTCCTCATCTGCAAGGAGTTTTTTATCTTTTGAAATATTTGAAAGGATCTTCTTCTCTAGGATTATATTATTTATCTACTAATTCTTTATCTCTTCTAAGATATTCAAATAGTGATTGGGCCTCGTGTCCAATCGATTGTAAGTTTGTTAGTAGCTACTATATGTTTGTTGGCACTGCTCTTGTGTCTTGAAAATGTAAAAATCAATGAGCAATTACAATGTCCAGTTCAAAAGCTAAATACAGAAGCCCAGCTTCTGCTACCAAAGAGTTGCTTTAGGTGTCATACGTTTTACAAGATCTTGGACCTGTTGTTTCCTTACCATTATCACTTTGTTGTGACAATCGTTCGACTCAACTCATTGCTTGTAATCCATACCTTCACAATCATACCAATCTCGTTTCTATTGATGTTCATTTTACCAAGGATCATGATTAAGCTAGCACTTTGAAGATTATTCATGTTCCTTCTAAATTGCAATTGGCTAATTCTCTTGCCAAATCCATTTCTAGCTCCACACTTTAATTCATTAATGTTAAATTGGGTCTTTAAGAATCTCTAATTTGAGGGGCGGTGTAAATATACATATATATATATATATATATTTGCTAAATGAATGGTGATTAGCAAATATGTTTTAGTATAACTCTTGTCTTATTTATTCACGTGTAAATTTAAGAAGTTCAGTTAGTTATATTTCTGTTATAAAACCGGATAGTTAGTTCATAAGTAATTACAATTGACTGGTATAAATAGGCATATTGAGTAACATAACAATCGCTTTTCAATTCTTGTATTTTTTATATTTAATAGCTAATACAATTCTCTTTGTTTCTGAAGTTTTCTTTATAGATTTGTATGCTTGTGCTTGTGGTTCAAGGAAATTACGAATAGGAGATTACAAAGGATTCTAAATCATGTCAAAAACAAAAACATAAGCGTATCTGGTAAAAAAGAATGAAAATATATGTATGTAAAATATAATTTCTCGATACTTTTTTTTTTAAGTCAACTAATTTCAACATTGACCACTTTTTATAAGTAACTTGCCATATGCTTTTACATAGTGGCAAACAAGTACAAAATAAATAAGGTATAAAACTTTACTCGTACTTTATTTACCCCATAAGTACAAGTTTTGGAATTCTTTAAGATAAAACCTATCTTGTAACATGTATGAGCAATCTTACGACTTATACCCTACAAATATTATGGAGTATCGTATACCTTATAAAATTTATATAATCTTCTATTATGCTTTTCTAGTTTAAAATTTTTTAAAGTAAATTCCAACAATCTAACAATTTTTCCACATATTTATAACTAATAATTTGTCATCCTTATCATCTCCAATAATTTCGATCTCATATTTCTCATCAAAGGATCCTGATATTATCTCTCAACAATTAACCACATAATATGATCTAAACAAGATAGGCTTACAATTTAGGGAGAGTTTAGATTGTCAAAAATCCAAACAAAAGTATTAGAAGTGGAGTCAAAATGACTAGAAGCTTATCAGAAATAGTATTTATCAGAATCAGATTTAGTAAGAAGCTGAATAGAAGTGATTTAGAAATCATCAAAAGTAGTAAGAAGCTATGAGACAAGAAGAACAAACCTAATTCTAAGCCTGCGGTGAATCAACTTTGAAGGGTTATAATTTTTCACTTATGGCGAGTTATGGAGCCTACTAATAGAGATCGTTTTGAATTTACTATGGCCTTGTGCAAATAGCTTCGGTTATGGAAGATTTTTCGCCATTTAGGAAAATTTATCCTATTCTACTTTATATCCTATTTCTTTCACCCAAAGTAACCGTATTTTTTTTCAAATAATTCTAAGGTTTTAGAGTTATAAAGAACCATATGGAACAATTGTTTAGGAAACTATGAATTATTTTCTTCCATCATGTTATTGTATTTATTGCTTCACACAACACTAGAATACTATCACAAAGTTGTAATTTATCATATGGTTTAGGTCCTCTACAGACTAGATCCATTAAGTTCTTTTACTAATATAAAACATCTGATGAAAAATATAATGCAACATAATAAATTAAACTCCAAACATTTTTGACTCGAGTATAATTATTCTTCTTCAATCAACATCTCCAGCATCTTCACATCTAAAGTTCTTTAGGAAGAAAACAAGAGGTAATAAAGAAATAAAGGATGTTGTATGCTTTAGGGCTTTTATTTATTTATTTATTTTTATTCTTTTTTTTTTTCAATAGGTAAATGTACTTGGGCCGCGAATATTGTTCATTGAAAAATTTGTGTTTTATTATATTCAAAAGTATTAATTACGAATTTTAATAAGTTGACATGCTACATTGAATCCACGTATTACCTATCTGAGAGTATAAGTTTTCAAATAAATACAAAATATAGATTTAATATATTTTATATTTAAAAAACAAAGAATGAAACCATAAAAACTCTTCGAGTTCATAAGATAAAGGTCACGGTTAGTACATAAAAGATGGATTCCATGTATATCTGCGAAACATGTATTGCTTTTCTTTTTTTTTTTTGTTTTTTTTTTCTCAAGGGAGCAAGTATTGAAAATAACTATATTTACACAGAGATTCAATCTTGTACAATATTAATTTACTTTCTTGAGTCTTATATATATTTATACAAAAATCTACTTAATCTTATATATTTTAGACGAGAAATTCATTTACATGGTATATAAACATAAATATATAGCACTTAGTTATGGTGACACCAATATTTTGACATATTACTCATTCAAAACGTGAAAAATGATTAAATAACCTAGTTGAAAATAGAGAGCTCGATTTGATTTTACACAAATATAAAGAACTGTTTATTTTTTCTTATCTTATATCGGTCTTGCTTTTCAAATTAATCTAGTAGACGATAGAAAATGTAAAGTTTTTATTAAGTGTAAGCAAGTAATGTTATCATATAAATATTCATTCGAACCTTACTTTTTCGGATAAGTTTTTAGAATGGGTAATAAGAGTGATAATTTTTTAGAATCTACTTCTACAAGATAGGATATAAGTATAAAATCAGGTTACTATAAAACTTATACTCTAAAATGTATAAAGTACAAGTTCTGCGATACATTATACTTATACTGTAATAATAATTAAAAAAAATTAATACTATTTTTTTTCTTAATCTTAAAGAAAATATAAAAAATGTTCAACTTATAATAAAACTCTAAAATCATACATTGATATAGTCTCTCTATCTTCTTCTTTTCTTTTCTTTTTTTTTTTTAGAAAAAAAGCTCTCCCTTTTTTTACTATCTTTTTTCTCTTCTTCCTTTTTCCTCTTTAACTAATTCTAGTCTCGTAAGTTCTTAACTCATCATTAAATATATTATATTAGAATTAGTCACATATAGTTTTTATATTTTATATATAACAATTTTACAATTGATAAAAATTTAATTTAATGATTTGAAACTAAAAAGAAAAAAAAAAGAAAATTAAGCATGATGCAATCAAGGATTTAATCATTCCTAGTTACAAAAATAATCTCTATTTTGCTTATCAAAGTTTTATATTCTCTTAATTTAAAATGTATTACAATATATACAAATTATTACTAGTGGATCTTGTAATAGTGTAGTTATAATTTTAATATTGATTTTGCATTAAACATAAAGTTTTGAAGGAATATAAAAAAATACAGATTCCTTAGAGTATTCTATGCTTTATAAAATATATAAGGTATATAATACAGAATATAAGATGGTTCTAAGGAATTATAAGATATATTTCGAATAAAAAACTTGAGAGTTTGTATTTATAGGATAAGGTATGAATAAAATTTTATATCCTACTCAACCTATACTTATTCGGCCATAATTTGTACTGGCAAGTTGTGACACATATATATACTCATATAATATATATATATATATATAACACTGAAACACACGCCTCACATGGTAAGGAAACCGTGTGTTAGGAATTAAAGATGAAAACTTACTACATAAGCAATTTAATATATGTCAATTATCTATCCATCATTGTCATAGATTTTACACTTTCTACACTTCGTAAAGGCATGCGGTGAGAACATATATTTTCCATAAAATTTCAAGGAACACAATTCCACACGGTCAAGTAACCTTAATGTCAGTGGAAAATGTTTTTATATTTGTACAATTGATTAACCACACGTCCAGAAACATTTTCTAGAGATTGCTGTGTATAATAATTACGGTAAGGTATAAATACACCCTTTACATTTGTTTTAAATAAGCTTAAGTATTTGTCTTTGGTTTTAGTTATTTGGACACCAAACCTTTGAAACTGTGCTTTTAAATTTTATTTTACCAATTTTTCTTTATATATAATGACAAAAAATACTGAAAATTAAAAAATATATGAAACAAATGTAAAATCATCATGTAGAAGTTTAGGTGCATTTTCTCAAAAGAGATATGTGATGTAAAGCTCCACTTAACAAGGGAGGATTGAATTTACATAAAGCACATATTTGCAAGCCAATTTATCCTAATAATTAATAATGATTGTGGTGACTACTATATTTTAGTGATAAGCGGCAGTTCAAAATTAACTATTACAGCTAGTTAATAAAAGCGGAAATCAATTTTCCTTTTTTTCTTTTTTTTTTTGTTTCCTGTGAATATTTTTCACACGCATGGTAATATAACTGATCGTCTTTAAGATAATGTACCTTACACATATTATTTATGTATTAAAAAATTTTTCATATTTAAACACTATATATATATATAGAACAAGTGAATTGGGATGGCAATAATGTTTATCGATGTTTAAATAGGTGGAAATTGAAAACGCATCAAAGTAAATACAAGATTTATTGGGAAGAATAACATGTTGTGGAAATAAAACAATTATATTATTCTACTTCCAAGAAGAGCATTACCAATTTATAGGGACAAGCACATGGGGGGAAGAAAATCACTGGTTTCATGTTTCTTAATTAAGAAGAAAACAACACAACATTTGTGTACAATAAAGGTGTGTAAGTGCGCAAGTGAAGACATGGCCCCAGATAAATGAGCAGGGCATCCTTTTTGGGAGGTGCATCACCACCTGTTTTGTTTTGAAAACTCAGAAAATTCAAACTTTTTTTACATGTCATTTTTAAATATACGTGGTGGGCATATAACTATAGTCAAGTAAACATTATATTTATACCTTATTTGAAAGGCCCGCCAAATCGCTTTCTTATCATCCACATCATAAATATTCGACAGGTAATATAAGTCATATATTATATATATAATATATAATTATTAATAAAATATTAATATATATATTACATATAAATCAAATAAATTTAAAAACGGTTCTATTTATTAATATTCATATTAATATTTATACAATATATACACAAAATAAGTCACATATAACACATATTAAATCCTTTTGACCGTAGCAAGATTTGCATCATCTAACTTTCTATATTTTATTTACATTCACATTTAGTCTTGCACGAGAGAAGTTGATTTGATTAGATTTTTTTTTTTCCCCCTTTCACGTTTATAATGCAATCAATTCATCCAAGGAGATTCCAGCAAAGCGATCCGACAATATATCAAAGTCAATATACATATTATTTTAGCACCGTCTTTTTGATAATTTATTAAATAATATGTGAAAACATGAAACTATAATTATATATAACCCCTCTATAAAATTAGATACCTAAAATCTCTTCAAAGTTATAAACTTATTTTATTAGATCAGAAAAACAAGCAAAGTTCCGACGAAGTTGTCATCTTTAGACTTTTTATCTTAAAAGTAGGTATACTTTCATTGTCCAACGCTCCATAACTATGATAAAATGAAATGGTTTTTCCAGCGTTATATTTTAAATAAATACAAATAAATAGACCTGAAGTTATAATATCATAGAAATAGAAAATATTATAGTCTAATCAACCGTCTATCATAAACTGTATGAAACCAGTGTTGTAAGCATATGTTAATATATTTAATATCATAAAGGAAAATGGTTATCTGAAAATTATTTAATAGAAAAACATACAAAATAGATCTTATATAATATATATTCCATGTCATAATTCAATATTATAAATATCAGATCAATAAAATCAATTTCTTTTTCCAATTGAGTATAAGTAGGGGAAAAACAATTGTTTTTAATAGATGACTAGTATAAATTATATTCTCTCATCTGGTTTATCATTTTTTTATTATTCTATGTTCAAGCCTTTTTATATAGATAAAATTCAACTTCTCGACTCATTAGAATATAATTGTTTAGTTCTCTATAAATAAAATAAAATGAATACTAATCTCTCAATAAAATAAATTTGATTTAATTTTTTTTTTTTTTTTTTTACAGTTGTTGTTAGAATAGTATTAGAAAGAAAATAGCATATAGTTAAAAGAAAAAAGCATTCTTGTCCCCGATATTTTTAATGGTAAAATTGGCGTGATAAAGAAACCATATTTTAAATTTAACTATAGTAGAAGAGAAGATAGATAAACAACACAAGGAAGCACAATATTTGGTATCAGTAGAACCTTTTATAGAATATCCATTCAAACCCTTTTGAGAATTATATCATTCGAGAGTGATCAACTATATAACATCCAATAAATCCAATTAGTCAATTTCCCTCTTCTCCAAGAACTCAAAACAAAACACATATCCCAAAAGAAAACAAAAAAAAAAAGAAGATAGAAAATCAGACAACATCTGCTAAATCGAATCTAGAGAAGACCCAACCACGTAAAGCTCCACCAAAATCCGCGAAAACCTGACCCAAATGTGCTTTCCAGTTAATTTCTACAGGTGAGCTTTAAGTTTCAAACTTCATCATCAAAGGACTCAGATTTCATCTGGATTCGATAAAGACTGCAGTTTGAGTTATCCCCAGAACTGTTTTTTCCTCAGGTGAGACGAAAGTTTGGAAATTTAAGCTTAAAGTCATGAGATTCGTTGTGGGGTTTGATAAAGACTGATATTTTTCTTGGGTTTTCATATTAATTATCTTGGTTGTTTCTTAATAACAGGGTGGTTGGCGATGTTAATTGGTTTTATGGGGATGGTGAGTGATGATGGTAGTAAACAAGTTGCTGCTAGGACAAGTACCGAATTAGAAGATTATCCTCCTGTGGCTAAATCAAGGATTAAACTGAGAGACGGAAGGTATTTAGCTTATCAAGAGAGAGGTGTTCCAAAAAATAGATCAAATTACAAGATCATCATCGTTCATGGATTCGGCAGCTCCAAGGAAATGAAATTTCCAGTTTCTCAAGTATAAATCTGAATCTATTACCATCTCTTTTTGTTTGAATATATACATACATACATACATATATATATATTTAATTTCTGTAGTTAAGTTGTTTGAAATTAGTTCGACTTGATTGAGAATTGCATGAGACTAGATTGACTAATTGAAATCAAAGTGCTTTTGTTGTTGTTTGATGGTAATGAAGTTGCTTTCCCTCATTTAAATGCCATTGTGGTCTTGTATGCACTTTTTCCCTAATGATTGGAAGCAAGCTTTAAAATGTCTATGATTGTTTGGGGTGAAAATATTAACTTTTTTCTGACTATGGAACTTCCCCCATTGTAATTACGTCATTACATAAGAAAAGTTTGTCTTCAAATAGATCCATCGTATTGAAATATGTTAGTTATCATGGTCATGGAAGCTTCAGACCTTGTTTGTCATGTTTATAGTAGGAATTCTTCATGAATACTGAATGAACATAAGGAGGACTCTGTCACGTGGCATAAATTTATGCTTTGTGGAGATTTATAATTAGGATAGAGATTCTAAGGCTGTAGTATACATACTAAAGATGTACTTGAGTGAAAATTCAACTGAATTCCACGAGTTCTATCTTAGAATTTTGAAATTGTAATTCCTGAAGCTCAAGTTTGCAGGAACTCATGGAGGAGTTGGGTGTTTATTTTCTGCTCTTTGATCGAGCCGGGTATGGAGACAGTGATCCAAATCCAAAGCGCACAGTAAAAAGCGAAGCACTCGACATTCAGGATCTAGCAGACCAATTACACCTTGGTCCCAAGTTTTATCTAATTGGTGTTTCAATGGGATCCTATGCCACCTGGAGTTGTCTCAAATATATACCACACAGGTCTCACTTTAGTGAAAAATTTTTGTCTCATGGATGCTATGGAAGGTCAATCCGATGAGAAACCTCTGCTAATTCTTATGCAAGTTCTTTGTGCAGGCTGGCAGGTGTGGCTTTAGTAGTACCAGTTGTAAACTACTGGTGGCCATCTATTCCGGAGGATCAAATAAAGATGGACTTTAGGAAGAAGCTTATACGTTGGTCACGTCGGATTGCAAAACATGCTCCCGGATTGCTACATTGGTGGGTATCTCAGAAAGGGGTACCTTCAAAGAAAGACCCAACATTTTTCAATGATAAAGACATAGAAATCCTGAAAAAGACCACTGGCTTTCCAATGCTCACCCAGGTAACCATGACGTCCACCTGTACATATGGATATCATAGGCTTCCTCTCCTGTAAACAATTTCGATGAGTCTTAACGGTTCTTGAAAATCTACATAAGCGAATAGGTACAATCATATCCGCATTCAAGTTTGTGATACTGAAAAGAATCTGTTCTCTACTTGCAGAGCAAGTTACGGGATCGGGAAATATTTGATAGTCTCAGAAGTGACTTCCTGGTCGGTTTTGGTCGCTGGGAATTCGACCCCTTGGATTTAAGTGATCCATTCCCTCAAAGTGAAGCCTCAGTTCACATCTGGCAAGGACATCAAGATAGGGTTGTGCCATGTGAACTTCAAAGATATGTCTCGAAAAGGCTACCTTGGATTAGGTACCATGAAGTTCCTGAAGGTGGACACTTAATTGTGCACTACAATGGCATATGCGATGCCATTCTGAGGTCTCTTTTGATTGGGGAAGAATTGATTTCGTATGAACCGTCATCAGAGCCTTAGTTTGCATCAAGTGCGCCTTTTTCTTTATTTTTTTTTATTTTCGCAATTCAATTTGTTTATTTATAAAAGGTAGATTGATTTAGAAGGTATTCATCTGCCTGTGCCATTCGAGAATTTGAGATGGTGCACTGTACATTAAGTGTGACACTGTAAACGCTATTCAGATTGCTCAATTTATGAAGCAGATTGATTCAGATTTCCTCCTTACATAAGAGTCTCTATGTGTGACTTTGATAGTCACAATGTCTCACCTCTCTAGCTTTCACCAACTCTGGATCCCTATTGCCACCAGGAATTTGTACTAGCGGTTGATTCACGTGATAACTTACAGAAAGCTTCAAATTGTAACGTGTTAGTACTTGGTGAGAGAAAAGCAGCAGTGGGAATACACTGAGACGAAAAGGACTCTAGAAAACAGCTATTAGAGTCAATGCTGGTCTAATTCTAGCCAATGCGTACCACCTCTTTTGCGTGTATATTTCACTTCAATTACTAGATTCCATAAATGAGGAACCTTAGGCCATTATCTCATGATGGTTGTAAATCATGGGAGATGTATCAAGGCATCGTCTGCCTAAATGAATTTTTTCTTGTATTAGATGAGGCCTGAGAATGTGTTGCAGAGTTTAGTTCATTTGTGGGGGAATCCTATCACTCATGCATCTGCTATGCATTCAAATGTGGATCATAAAAGATGGTGAAACGAGTCGATTAGTTTGAACCGTAGTAATCGAGTCGCAGATGTCTTGGATCAATAGAATTCCTTTTATTTCTTAGTTCACTAAGAACAGATTCAATCAAACATCTCTGCTGAATTCATCATCTGTTGGTTTATTTAATGATTCCCAAAGCTCGTCGCTTTTGCTTAATGACTCAGGTAAATCAGCAAGTTTCCATCAAGTGAAGCAGTTGATGTCAAACGTGCTTCGCTCATCAACTCATCTAAAGATGCAACGCCAACTCTCTCTCTCTCAGTTGCTGTCATTTATTATCTTATATATTCTGGAGTGATCGCAAATCCATCTTAACATTCTCATATCTATTTCTTTCATCTTTTACTTATTGTCCATGATTTACTCCCCGACATTCACATTCATATAGGCATCACCGGTCGGAAACATTGTTCTGATAGTTTTAGGATAGAACTTGACGTTAAATTTCGCGACACCTCTCGTTTCATATTCATATGCGTTTGTCAGTGCTGCTTTGCTTTCTAGTTGCAATTCGGTTTTTGATTCATGTGCTCCGTTGTTGTCTTTATTAATCATGACGCCACAGTATTATTCACCATAAATATGGGCATGCAATGTTGATATGTTTCGATCACTCCTTTTTTTTTTCCTAAACAACTTCCATAAGGATCAGAGCAACTTGTATCGATATACAAGTTATAAAGTGAACTTTAATATTCCTAAACTTTGATGAAGAAGCGTGTCTTATATCTTTATTTAGATCCAACAAAGTATTGAATCAAAAAAACTCCAAAAATTGTAAATAGCAGACGAATTAGCATAGCCTTTGTCTTCATTTAGAACCAAGAATGTATCGAATCGAAAAACATAAAAATTGCAAATAATTCCTTAAATATTGGTTGTATTGTAAAAACACCGCTGGCATTTATTAGAATATACTTTGACACCCATAAACTTTAATTTTAATCCATTTTTTAATCGAAAAGGCAAACATATCTTAAAGTTGTCGATTTATCAAAATTTAAGACATTAAAGTACTCTTTGTAATTTTAGGAATATATTAATACTAAGATTAAAGTTTAGGAATATTATTTGCAATTTCAAAAAGAAAAAAGGAAAAAATTTTATTGTTCCAAATCAAGAAAATGTAATTTCGTAAAGGTTTCTCAACCCAAATACATGTACACGGTTTCTCATGGGTTTTATCAAATAGCTGATGTTTTTCTCCTACATCCCCAGGTCAAAACTTTAACTAAATTCTAAGATATTATTTGGCTGTCGTATTTATTTGCTACAATACTGGATAAACCTTTTAGTTCATTGTTTTGTTTGCACACTAGCCAAAATTAGGAGGCAAAAGGGTCTTCAAGTATTGGAAAAAAGCAAAAAATTTCTATCATATATTTGATGATACAAAAATTTAATTTAAATGGTACAAAATGCATATAACTTTAAATTTCAAAAAATAACTCAAGTTCCTAAATCATAATATTAAAAAGTATTATGATTTATTTTATGTATAATTAACTTTCAAAAAAAAATTTAATCACAAAAATCCATGTTCATTGTTATATACACTAAACGTGGTATAAGAGGGTTGTATTGTACTATTCTTCTTGTACTCTACTGTCCAATTCTTCTTTTACTATAGAGTTCTGCTAACCAAATATTTACCTATGATATCTTGCAAATTATGTGTGGATATCCAATTTGCCTATTTCCAAGCATGACTAATTAGAACTAGTTCCTTGCAGTCGATCTTTTTTTCCATTTTCTCATATCCCTTCTCTAAATGCATCCCCGAACTGGCAAGTGTGATTCAAAATCCTTAACGTTGATGAGATACATTACAAATGCAAGTAGCAATCAATTGAGATTAAGGATGGCTAACTAACAGCCTACTAATTGTTACTTTACAATGCTTGTATGGTATTTTTCCTCCTAAAAGTTGGATTTGTTTAATAAAAACAACTGGCATGTGATCAACATGCAATGGAGTATATGTTGGCAAGAATGAGTCCCATAGACTAAAACTAATTACTAGATTATGACAATCTTATTTTAAGTTAAGCGATCGAAACAAAAATGTCCAAGCATTGAAAATTGATTAAGCTAAACTAACTATTATGAGAAATCACCAAGGTAAGAAACACACTGTAAATAAAGTGGTCACATGGATATTGCATAAATCTCATACCATGCATGCCTTTAGATAACATGGAAATGACACATAATAGGATGACTTGAAGAGAATGACAGGAGGAAGGAACAAGCATTCTCACTCTCTCAAATTTATAAGTCATATAAAAAAAAAAAGGGAGCCTAAGGAACTTTACACGTTGACCTTATAGTTCTTAAGGGATTAGGATTGATATTTGCCTAATTCATTGTTAGATCTTTTAAAGTAAGGATTACATAGTAGAAAATTGTTTCTTTAATCTCTAGATCTGCGATTCCAAATGAAGAAGAATGGTTGAATACTTATAGACCCTTAGACATGATGACATCTATCTAATGACCTTGGAGATCGATGAATGGGATGAAGTATCCTTATTCCAGACTTATCTTAATGAGCTTCTTATGGGCTTAAGACTAGTAAATTTCCTTATGAGTGCATTGGCATACCTAAGAAAGGTTGAAAACAAACAGATCAATCCAACGATCGCTACAGCTTACCAAGCCTAATGTCCCTGAGTTATTCCAAATTCATAGACTTTAACTCTTTAAATCTTATAATTTCTCCTAAGAAGTCAAATCCTAATTAATAGTAGGCTTAACCGAACATTATAATATAGCAAATTCAACCCTCTACACAAACTAAATTAAAAAATATAAGAAAATGATTAAGTTATTCTTTGGTACATAGACTTATGCTTATAAAATATATTAAGATTACTTTATCAGGTTTCAATCAAATTTACAAGGACTCACTTTTCTTTCAAGTCGTAAAAATTCTAATTGTGCCAAAAATGCCTCTTTCAAGTGATTTAGTTGCATTATCAGTTAAGTAATTAATTCATTCTTACACTTTAACCATTCTAATTAGTACTAAGATCCATATATATGTTTATGTCACAAAAATTAACATTATCCACATTAAGGTAGTTAATCATTTAATCAATTTAATAACGTACATTTATGTCAAAAGTAAACTAACCATAGTCCACGTTCATGTAAATCAACCATTCAATTTATGAGATTTTTCAAGTCTATGAAAACATTTTTAGCCAATCAATAATTTTATGTACTATAAATTTAGTATGGTTAAATTTGCAACTGTTAACACCAACATATAATATATTCATCAATCCATAAAAAACTATAAAGCAAACATCATAATCTCACAAAATCTAATTTAGTTCACATTACAAAAATCAAAAGATCACCATTATAAAAGAAAACAAGAAAAAGAATATGGCTAATGGGTCTTCAAGCTCTAATCCATCTTTTAATCTATGTTTTAAGTGATCTTGATGATTATTGATTATGTTATAGCATCAAGATAGAGCATCGTATGGTTGTTGTAGAGGGGTCTGGATACACCGAACCTAGTTGAATTGGGTTAAGTAGAATGTATATTAGGTGCTAGATTGGAATAGCTATAATACTCCAAACTTGAGACGTTACAACTTACCACTTGTCAAAACCAAGATATTGACAGGTGAAGGCTCAAAACCTGCTAAATATCCTCAAGAATAATTATTAAATAGATCATATAACACACTGACATTCTAACAATCTTCAAACCAACATCAAGGTGGCTCTAAGAGTCTCGCCAATATATCACATGACATCATAAATCACAACTAAGGAGTCTATGATGCTCCCTCAAACTACACATAAGAACAAGTTACTAGTGGAGTCTCATCTACTCCTATAACATCATCAAGCTACAACAGCAACATCAAAACCAACAAATATAATTGGAGTCCATATCTCCATATAAATGTCCATCACACAACATATTTAATGGAACCCTCCTTCTACTTCTTAAAGTATGAATTATCATCTCCATTGTAAATATCATAAATAAGGTTCATATCCTATGTGATCATAGGAATCCCAACCTCTTACGGTACTTGCATCTACAAATAGATATAAACAATCGATTATTATCTTGATTAAGAGTCTAACGTGCATCACAGCTTTAGCTACCAAAGCTTAGGGTATCTTATGACCCCAAGTCAAACACATTATAATACTTTATGCCAGGTTCTCGCCAAGCTAGAGTCATAAATAAACTTAGTATGTAACTTCACCAAAACAATGCCACATACCAATCCTTGAGTGTCATCCTAAGGTCACTAGTACTCCTAATCCCTTATATCAAGCCCTATTTCCGTTTCCTTAATTTAACTTATATTAAATTCAATTCGCTTAATATAAATTACTCAACATTAAACTAAGAAAAAATTTTCGAAAAAATTTTAAAAATAGAAGTCGCGAACCAGTTTAACTAGTAAAAAAATGAAATTAGGGTTTTCAAGTGGAAAAATCCTAATTTGACCACTAATCTGCAGATTTTCTAATAACATGATTTTTTAGAAAATTAAACCAGAGAAAACCAGGTTCGAGGATTAACCTATTAAGACTAAGTCATCATATAAAAACTAAATAAAAATTGATGAGTTTTAATTTTTATAATTTTCTAACTATACTAAAAAAATATACCTAAATGCATAAAATATAACTAAAATGAATTTTTTATTACAAATTTTCAAGAAAAAGGAAATTTTTTTTTATTTTTTATTTGGTTGCCCCAAAAGTGCTTACGTATACGCTAGTCGAGATCAAACAGGTCATAATTATTTTTTACAAAATATTTAATGGGTGAATTCTTTTTATTTTGAAAACTAAGCCAGATTTATGCTTCTTTTAACAATTTATTATTTTAAAAAAACTAAAAAATCTAATTTTCCCAAATTAAAGAAAACCCTAACTTACTAAATCTTTTTGAAAATCCTGGTTAATATTTTTTATTTTTTAAAATTACTACATATCAAAAAATATCTTTTTTAAATCTTAACTATAAGATGTGTTGAAGATACAATTTAAATATGTCTTTTAAATCCCAACTACTAGATATTCTACATCTTAACCGTAAGATACGTATTTTTTCTAAATCACAATTATAAAACATGTTGATGATACGAGCTAGATACGTATTTCTTTTAAATTCCAGTTACTAAATATTCTACATCTTAACTGTAAAATAAATTTTTTTTTTCTAAATCTTAACTATAAGATACTTATCTTTTCTAGATCTCCACCGTAAAATACATATCTTTTCTAAATCTCTACTATAATATACGTATCTCGATATGTATCTTCTTCAAAATTCTAACTACAAGATATGTTGAAGATAAGTTTATTTTTTAAAAAAAGATATGATTTTACTTTAAAAAATGTAATTTAACTAAATTTTGCTGAAAATTGGAACTATCTAAAAAATCAAGCAAACAATAATAATAAATAAAATAAAAAAAAAACTGCACTAAAACAAAAAATTAATTAGCAAAATAATTGAACTAAATTAATAAAAAAAATAACTAATAATAAAAAAATAATAATTTTTATCTACGCATCGAATCACATATGATCGTGATGTGATCATCTGCGTATCATGATCCCGTGCAGGAGCTATTCATGTGAGTGATATTGTATTCGGCCAGATGTATTGATTGTTTGACCCAAGGGAGGATTAGCAGGATTGCTATTATGTTTGGTCAGGGAAGTCAATATGCGTGGGTGTGTGCTAATGAACAGTGGCGGTTCGGTCAGGGTGTATCATAGATTGACAGGGACATCCGACTGATCAGATTGGTGTGTGAATGTGTTTGGCCTTGACGTGTCTAATTGACTTCGGCTACTGTTAGTCAAGGGACTGTCCAGGGGCATGGATTTGTTGGCATGCCGTAGGATTTGGACGAGGGACAGGGGCTTCAATGAGGGGATGTCAGAATGCATATTGGATTTCGTGACCCAGGCCAGGGACAAAGCTTGGTGTTGTGTTGTTTGGTCTTTAAGTGATGGCATAGACTTCGGTATGGATTAAATGTGTCAGATGGATTATGGATTTTGTAAGGGGGTCTCGATGTAGGATGCTATCTAACGTGAAATTGTTGGTCATCAGGGGCTCGATCAGGCTACAAATCGATGGAGTGTTTTGTTGGTGTGAAGAGGCTCGGTCAGGCTGTTAAGGATTGTTGCGTAGTAGGGGGGATTGTTGCGTGGCAAGGGGATTGTTATTTGGAATTGGATTGCCCAACGAGAGTTAGGCGAAGGTAAAGAAATTGAGATGGCACGTGGAGCTTAGCGTTCATGTATCATGCGAAGGAAAGTCAGCATGAATATTGGTTAATTAGGGTCATGCGAGTGAATTGTGAGATGCATACTTAAAAAAAAAAAAAAAAAAAGTCCCTTTCGTCACGTATTGTTATACTATTTATACATCCTCAATCGTATCTTTTGTATCGAAGATACGGAAGATACAACTACAATTTTTCAAAAATTTAACCTAACTTCTAGAAACCCTATTTAATTCAAGCTTTCTATTTTTCAAGGTCCGATCCAATCAAATATATTATAGCCCGACAACTTATCTAATAAATCCAAAATCTATTCTAACTCAATATAAATTAGATAAAAATCTACTTTAAATCGGATTAGGCTAAAATCATTTTAATAAAGCTCAATTCTTTGATAACTTAACGATTTATTAAATTAATCACATACCATTATCCAATTTGATCTTAAACAATCCAACGTGACTTAGCTCAACACGATTTGACTCGATACGATCCGATTTGACTCGATACGACATGATTTGACTCGATACCATTTAACTTGATTCGACTCTCTTTTTATTTTTTCATTTTTTTTAAATTTTCATTTTTTATTATTTTCTTATTTATTTATTATTTTATTTTATTTTGTTTATTTATCTTTTAACCTGGCTCAACTAAAATAAAAATGAAAATGGTAAAAATGCAATGTTTACACCTTTAAGCCTAGCCAAACATACTTAATACTTTAAATTGGATAGCCAAATATTTGTTAATTCATATCAACTTATACTAAACAAGCATAATGAATCAAGCATGTAAACTCATACTTGGATTGATCAACTCATAAGAATCTAATCTTGCTTCTCTTCTAACTCCTAACATTAAATAAGATGCTAAGCTTTAGGCTTCAGTCTAATCATATTAGTTTGACACTCTAACTCTACCCCTTTGATTCACTTTAATACTTAATTTCTTAGTTTAAGTTTGATCTGTTGATTAATAAGTTGTTGTCACAAATTGTTTCTAGTTTGTATACTAGTTAGGAAACAGTGTTAAAATTAAGTAGGAATTGGTTTTCGTGAAAAATAATAACAAAGTGTGGGTGTTTCAAACATTCTATATGTGTTATGTGATCTACCAATCAATCAACGAAAGTGTTACCAATTGGTCACTTTGAGATGAAGCAAAGCGAAGCATTCTATAGCCGGGAAGTTCCCTATTGATCGATTGCCACCAAGCCTACTGATCGATTGCTAAGTTAGCTACCAATTGATCGGTAATTTAGAATTATGCAGAATTATAAAATTCCCTTTCGCGACCACTTATAGGAAACACAAGTCCCAATCCCCTTCTTCATGAATCTAAAAACTATAGTCTTTAATTCACCAATTCCCTTCCCAACAACAACATTTCTAACATTTAACTCTCTAATATATCAACTTTCCCATGAAATCATAATCTAACTAGATGGATTGATACTTGTTTGTCTTGAATATTCTTATTCAATTTTCCACCATACTCTAATTTCTTATATAAGTCTTTAAACAACCCAACTTTTAAACTTGGTTTTACACTCTAACCACATCAAAAATTGATGTTCATCACACTTACCACAAAGTCAAACTTCTAAAATGTCAAAATTGTTGAACTCCTCTATTCAATGATCTTCTACTATATCATTAAGAAATCCCTCATTAGATATTCACTATCTACAGCAAAACTTCAAAGATTCTGGTGAGTTTTCCAGTTACCATTAAGATCTCATGTGAGCTTATCTCAATAACCGAGGGTGGATCCAAACCCCAAGACAATTTGAAAAGTAGATGTTAGTTGAGGATTGAGCTAATCTTGTGCATAAGCATTTGGATATGATGCACCGAGTTGCCTCATACAAACTAAGGAGATGGTTTGATATGATGCACAAATCAACTTCCTAAGGTTACTCATCACTAACTCTGGCTCAAAGAAGCTAGATAAGAATAAGGCTTGGAGCTCGGTTCACAGGAAACATAAGCTAAAGGAAGAAGAGAAGTAAATATTCTATTACTTGGATCATTTCAATCGGGTACAAATGGAACATTTATATAATTGCCTTTTAGGGCAACTTCCTAGGTAAGTGAAACTATAGAAAGGCTAAATTACTCAAAATATCTTATATACAAAATTACAAGGGTAAAATAGACTAGGACTAGGCAACGTGCTTGAATTTTCGTATAGCTCGTACACTATCATTAAACACATGGCAGGCTTTAGTGGATGGTTGCAAATGTGGTGAATCAACTCTTTATCGAGGTTAAGGAGCCATGGAATAGGTCATAAGTTAGCAAGCTTATCGAAAAA
The DNA here is from genome assembly GCA_024138005.1 of Lumnitzera racemosa. Lineage (NCBI taxonomy): Eukaryota > Viridiplantae > Streptophyta > Magnoliopsida > Myrtales > Combretaceae > Lumnitzera > Lumnitzera racemosa. The sequence continues at coordinate 105,179,123 of JAMXBC010000006.1, read as the reverse complement.
CTCGAAATTAAGATGGTCAAGCTATGAAGATGGTAGGACAAGCTGCCCGTCGTATTTGTTAATGGGCAAGGATAGGTTAGTGCTCTCCTATCTTGGCTTTAGGTCAACTTAGGACCAATTCTAGGCTTCTCTACCCCTAGAGATATAGATTGCTGACAAGAGCTTGAGAACTCAAGTAAGTCAGTATGCAGGAGTCAAGCCTCTTCATCCATGAATTGTTAGAGAACTTGGTGAACCATTTTGGCAAGTCTACAAACTTAGGATCATGCTATTGGTCCTTGATTGTTATCAGTACATGAAGGCAGAAGAGGGAAAAGAAAAGGAGAAGAAAATCTCATACCATTTTAAATACTAAGGTATGTATACTTTTGCTTAAGCGAAAAGACTATGCTGCCCTTCAAGCTTAGTCATTATTACTAACATGCCTTTAACTTATACTATATTTATTTATTTGAAAATTTCAGGTTATTACAATAAACTTGGTCATCCATCAATAGAGACCTATTATATATAAAGAGGATCTCTCCTTATTTTTAAACCATTTAGAAATATAAGTTTTATGAAGTATTTATGTCTTTACTCTCTCTCTCTTTTAAGTAATTGTAATCTTATACCTTCTAGATATGAAGACCAACTCTATAGAGTTTAAGTGTTATACATGAGAGTTAAGGAAATAGTGTGTACATAACTCGATGTAGCATAACGATGTCATAGAGCAAGAAATGGAGAAAATCATCCGATCTCTTGTGATTTGTCATGAGCCTCCGTATGAATCAAATTCTTGATACCACTTTCTTAGTTATGTTGCCACGGCTACGAAAATGATAAAAAATTATTTCAACATAACAACCGAAATTTAGATGGAATGATGAGCATGAAATCATTTTTAAGATATGCCTCTAGAATAATGGAAATGACTGTCCACCCCTACTTTGCAATGAAGTTATACCCATGTGATCTAATGCCCAAGAACCAAGGAGTTGAACTAAACGTATAACTTTGAAAACATATTTAAAACTAGCAAGTATAATGGGTTGCTTATTTAGCAAAAAAAAAAAAAAGAAATAAGATCAGGTTGATCTAATGGGGACTAGGATATTAAGTACCAAATTTGTCAACCTTATCTTTGACTAGGTGATTGATTTATGGAATTAAGAAAAATTAATCAAATCAAGACTAATTAAATTTACTTCTAAGAACAACAATCTGTGATACAAAAGATTATGAGCAAAATAAGCAAGATCATGAGTATACCATCATTTGAATAATCAACCTATGCTTTTAATATATATTAATAGAGATTAATTGGATTTTGAATATGGACTTCCTTCTTGAATCATCAAATTTGTATTTATTAGTTAGTAAAGAGATCCCTTAAACAAGTTCAATCACCCACTAATATCTATCCTAATTAATATCTATTGTCCTCCATATGTCTGTATCATGATCATCCAACATTTACCATATTAACTACGTAAATCCTTAAATCTAATTTAACATGCATGTGTCCATATCTTAGCCAAATCAAACTTATCTTTAATTCAAACAAATCCATAATTTCCAATAAATATCTCATGTTTTCCCTCCTAAGCGAAAAGCGTCCTAATTTAAAAATATAAAAAATAGAAAATGAAAAAAAAAATACAAGAATTAGGAATAATAAATTTTTTTGGAAAATAAAAGCCTTAAGTCATTTTTTAGTACTGTTAGGGTTTCAAAATGATTCATTTCGTTTTTAGGGTCGAATAAAGTAAAAGTACACACATATGATCTAATAGTTTTAGGTCATTTAATATTTGGGCCTCGATTGTACCTAAATTAATTTTTAAACTGAAGGTCTTAAAACCCTTAAATTGGGTATAATTTGAAAATCAAATAATTTTTTTTTTACATCGATTTATTTGAGTTAAATTTTAGCTTAGGCTAGATTTAGTGATCAATGAAAAAAAAAGAGAAGATTTAAAAAAAAAAAAAAGGCTTAGTTTAGACTAGGCATAAGGCTTAGTCCTCTTTTAACATTAGAAGGGCTAAAGGCCTTGTCTTAGACCGAGCTAAGCCCAATAAGTAGGCCCAACTCACAGGTGCTAACGTACCTTATAACATAACAAAGTTTAGATCTAGACTGACAAGTCCAAATACAAATATTTTCTTATAAAAAAGTGATCCTTGAAAATAAAAAAAAATAAAAAAAATAAAAAACTTGCTGCCATGATTCTAGCTCCATCAAGATTTTTAAATCTAAGTTATCATGAGTAGAATTAGAGTTATATCTCGTTAATATAAGCAAGAATATTAGCTTTTAACATTTAATATCTACTCGATCACATTTTTTTCTTAAGTTTGAAGATCAAGTGAGCTTCGCCTTTAATGGAGGATACAGCCATTAAAGCTCTTGATGAGCTTAATCGAAATCAAAGCAGCATAAAAAGAGCTCACTTATCTTCCTTTAGGCATCATTCAAACTCTTACACCCTCAAAAATACACACATTAAGATTCGAGCCCTCTTTCTATCTTTAAACACTAAGCACCACTTTAGCCACCACCAAGCCACACCAACCACCGAGCCCCCCACTTGAAGCCACCTATTACATTGCACTCTTCATCGATCCAAGAACTTGACCAACACCTCTCCTTGCTCCTCGCACTACCATGATGTTGCTACTTAATTGCCTTCTCTCTCCAACTGATGAGAATTGAGCTACTGACCCTTTAATCCATAGCCAAGCCCGAGGACTAGAAGGCTTAACGAAACGAATTCTTCTATTTTGGTTGACTATTACCAAAGCCAAGTAATTCTTTGCTGAGTCACTCCTTAAGCCGTGTCGAATAACTGCTAATCTCTCACAGATAAAATACCAAGAAACGAATGGCCGAGACAACATCCAATCCTCTATCATGCCTAACCACTTACTTACTCAGCATTACTCTTGCCGCCATGCCAAGAGAAAGACCCTGGACTATATAAGCCATCCTTGCTCAGACAAGCCAGTTAGCATACTATTTTGTCTGCATCTTCTAACGACTTCACCAATACAGTATCCCCACGTATACAGGACTACGTATAAAATCCGCCCCATTAATTATTACTTTCGTAAATATTCATTTTTACTCTTTTATATTGTTGTACACTACTACTTTAGGGTAACACCCATTTTGTCTTTTCCCTTTTAAGCAAGTTGCCCTAAATTCTTAGGTGTAAATACCCTTTGTATTCGTAAGCTACAAATATACAAATCATCATTAATACACTTGAGTATTTTTCCTCCTTGGTACAAACACTCTGTTGTTTTATGCTTGGGATCACTCTTATCCTTTTCCTTAAATAAGGTTAGGTGGCAAGTAACCTTACTGAACCAATTCGTGCATCATATCAAATTGTACCATGAGTCCATGGAAGTTCCATTAGTGTAGCATATCCTCTGGAGTTGTTCGTGGGTTTTGCTTAGCTTTCATTCGTCATTGTCCTTTCACACATTTTCCTCATTACTCCTTTCGAACTTTCTGTAAGCTTAGAACCATCCAATGACCAACCTTGTCGATTCTTAGTCACGGTTCGCACCATTAACCACTATCCTCCATTTCCAACAACCACCAAATTACTTCCTTAAACCATTGTGACTACACCAAACTTAACTTCATCAATTAAAACCTCATAGAACTTCTGTTCCTCATTCGAAAGGATCACCAAAAACTACCACATGAAGTGCCCTTAGCCGTTGCTATATGCAACTAGGTGCACTCGAATTCTAAGCTCCGACCCGACTTAATCCAATACCTGACTTGCTCGTAACCCAACCTACACTTCGCTTTGATCAATAACCCACTTCTAGGTTAGTTTCTCCAATTTGTGAGTTGTCTTTTTTTTTATTTTGGTATTTTTTTGTTAAAAAAAAATCCTCTTTTTTTTTCTCTTTCAAATAAATAAAGATAATAATATATATTCTTTTTCCTTTACTATTCTTACTTTAAAGGAAAATCTTATCGCTCCAAAAAAAAAAAAAAAACTTTTCCTCACTTATAAAAAAAAAACTATCTTCCTAAAAAATCAAATAATGAACTCTTTTCCAAAATTAGACCTTTAAGAATTTCAAATATATATTTATATATATATATTGACCCAAATAAGGAATTTCTTTTTTAGAATTTTCTTAAAGTAAAATAATGAGTAAAAATGTAATATTGGCTGATTTTCAAAAATAAATGAACCAACCAGCTAATGTTTTTGAAAATGAACTATGGAAGTCTAATCCTAAATAGTAAATACATAGACACCTATACACAATTATAGGGCAACTTAAGATATGTAAAAATTTATTTTTCTCCTTATGTAAATGACTTTCACATTTCTTCATTTTTGTAAGTAGAAATGATCTTATGTATTTGTTCACTTGTAATATTAATTAGAAAGGTATTTTAAAAAATAAATTAAACTCGAAAGATCAAAGTAGTACACATATAGAGTTTAATAGAATAATCTCCGAACTTGTGAATCTAGTTTCTTTGAAAACTTTTAAAAAGTTTTTAATTGCATAAGCTAGTGGCTAAATTAGAACTAATTCGCATCATTAATTCCAATTTAATTACTTTTCACTGTTTTAACAAGTAGTGACTCTAATATATTTTTCAAAAATAAAAAAAAAATCGAATTTTCCTTAATTTTAGATGAAATTTTAAATTAAATAGATATAGGATTTAGTTTAAATCAAGTTAAGGAAAATAGAAAATCAAAAATTCAGGCTTGATGGTTCCCTTTCTAATTTATGTGATATTTACTTCACAAAGTATATAACAAGATAGCAATAGATTAATAAATCATGAATTAGGATAATCAAAATACACAATTAATTGAAACACAATATATAAATAAATCATTAATTGATAAATCCATCAAGTGATGCCAAATTCCACAAAATTTCTGATTCATACTAATATAAAGTATATCTTTGTAAAAAAAGGCGAGGGGGGGAATCTTGTTCAAACACTCCCCCACCTTCGAAAAACTCCTTAACAAACCTTAATATAGACATAAGTTCAAAGTTCACCTCTATTGCTCTTAATATTTGCTCTTAATATCTGCAAACTTATCACTACTAATCTTACATTTAAATCTATATCTATATATATCTTTCCACCATAGTTCCACCACCACAAGTCTATACTTATATTTTTGGTTCGTTTAAAGATTGAGGTAATTAGCTAATAATATTTTAAAATAAGTAATCTTTTTTGTTTTTTAACATCTTTGTTATTTGGTTCTTTTCTTTTTGTTTTGTCCCTTATATGACATTATGTCGTCCCATTTATGAGATTTACTACACTTGTTAGTTATATAGGTTTTATTATCTTAATGGCAACACGTATATAGGATATGTTGACTTTAGAAAAGATGTATCCTTTTATTTGGTCGAACTCTTCATTTGTCAACCATCTTTACATTAATAGTTTTAATTGATGGAATTTCTTTCGTTGAAAGAAATTCATCTTTATTGGTAAATATATATATATATATAAATATATAAAGTACAACATGATTGATACTATAGTCATTGTTTCTACTTTAGAATCTAGTCTATGAATTGATTGGGAGAATTACAACAATAGGGATCAACATTTAGAGATAAATTAATTTAGGAAATCAACATTTTAAGTAGTTTAAATAAGAGATTCGTGAGGTTACCGTTATGACACCTTTTATGTGAGCTGACGTAATCTATGAAATTGGATAGGTATATAATGATGATGTAGATTGAAACTGAATTAAGTTAGATTTCCTTACTAGATTTGACCTAGAGAAAGGAAAAAACTAAATGTAAATAAACTTGAATAGAAGCTAGACAGTGAAAATGAATTTCACTACACAAAAATCCTAATCCTAAATATGGAACACTAAATTAGGAATAAAAGAACTATTACAAACCTTAAAAGTAAAACATGAAACGCAAAATTTTCTACGTCAATCAAAAATTGAAACCCCATACCTTAATCGATGCCACAAGCAAAAAAGATTGTATACTGATTCGAAATGTCTTGTCTTCTTTTTCCCTTTTCACTATTTTCTTTTTTGGTTAACATATAGAATCAATAGGTAGAAGACGTTTCAATTGTAATGTTGAGGATTGGGTTTGTTGTTTTGAGGATTTTCAATTTGCATCAACTGTAAGCAACGCTGAAAATGGATGTTTGTGCATGTATTATATGCAGAAAATATATATGTTTCAAGAAGTACTTTGTTGTTAATTTAACCCTTAAAAAAAAAAGAACACTTGTTTTAATTGTTTTGTCTTTCCTTTTGTATATGTGTTTTACCTAGAATCAACAGCAAGTAACACATGTTATGAAAATTTATGGATGTAGTTTCTATGAAAAATAAGTTTTAGCTTAAGTATATATATATATATATATATATTTCTATATTTACTTAAGGATATATGACTCTAATATTAGATGATGGATGAAGTGTAAGGTAAAAGAAGGCCAGATAAGAGTTGCGCAAGCTTCGACATCATGAAAGCATCATCGTCTATTAGAAACTTCACTAATAGTGGTGATCATATGGAATATTTTTTTTGGGGGGTTATTATTGCTAAAGCAAACTAATTGATTGAATCAGAATCTAGAAAAGAGGTTCCATAGTTATCCACATAGTAAAGGTGAAGGGCATTATGCATTCTTCACGTGCGTGAATCCGAGGATACCTAATTATGCAAAAGAGGTGATCTTGGGACTTTGCAAGTGGTTACATGAATTTACGGATCCAAATATGAATCTCTTAGCAAGTGCCAATGACGATGTGCTAAATGAATGAACTGCAATGACAATTAAGTTGAATTACATGAAGGAAATTGTCGCTTGCTTGAAGAAAATTTTAAAGCTAAAGAAGAGGAAGATGATATTATTGACTTACTACTTAGCTCATTCATGGTTAGTCTTCTTTGTAGTTGTTATGCTTTTGATGGTGTTATACTACAATGATATTAAGTTTATTGGCTCAAGCATCTCAAGTCTTTATTAGGCTTTTATAAAAAGGTAAAACATTGTAAACAGCTATTGGAAAGCCAAGTTTCATATACCATATTTGTGTTTTTTAAGCATGCCCAAAAGAGTCCCCTTAGCTTCTTCGTTAGATGTACTACTGCTCAATTTGCTTTAAGGTGCTGAGCACAATAATGATGCTTGCTCTTTAAGAAGATCCTCTCAACAGCATCAACCAACCCCTGTCATAATCTATTATAGTTAATATAATAACACAATTATTCCAAATGAAGGAAAAGAAAAATCAAATATAACCACCTACCTTATTGAACAGTCATCGATGATGGTTACCCTTGGCCCATACCTTCAATGCCAACATTTTTATTTAGCAAGTTAAGAAACCATCCCTAGTTATCCTTGTTCTCAACTAGTACCATTACCCAAGCAATTGGATACATCCCATTGTTTGCGTCTCATCCAATAGTACATAACAATTAGCCTTTGCATAGATTAGTAAGGAAACACCCATCAACACCTATGACATGATGACATTCTGTTAAAAATCCTCTCTCGGATACGTCAAAACATATATACATGCATTTGAACTCATCTTTGGCTCCCCCCTGGCACTCAATTACTACAAGAACAGTCGTCGTATAACTTTTCCTCAACTCTTCTGCATAGTCCCATAATTTTTCATACTCATTTAAATAATCACACTCTAATTATACTAAGACCCTCTCTCGAGTCCTCCTGCTCTTACTTAGACTTACATTTATACCCAAACGCTTCTTGACCAACTTCTTTAACTCCTCCTACTAGATTATTGGAATTGATTCAATTTTTTCCCTGAACTCTTCAACTAACCACTTCGATGTAGCCTTCTTATTTTGTAAACTTATCGGCATTCATGTCTCTTTTCACATACCTTTGCTTAAAGTTCACCTATTATCTTATTGATTAATGCAGTGATGTTCTAGGGAAAACTCTTGTCCTTACACTTAGCTCTCACAAATCTAGGGTTGTTTGCTTGAAAAAATAAATAAATAAATCACATTGATCCAATATGGATTATCAAAACACAACTTCCTTAAATTGTTAGATATCATCAATCATGGATACAAAAAACATAGGAAAACTTGTAGATGCATCAAATTGAGGATAGTTATGATGCTTCCTTCTAGTTGTACTTAACTAATCATCATCAGACTCCTCAAGTCTTACTAGCTATCATCAGATTTTGCATAATATGTAGCATCATCATTGTCATAATTGGTACAACATGCTCCATAACATTTGTCCACCCCCGTCAACTCTAACGTCTCTATTGTGTTGTTTTCTCTACCACCTGAACTTTCATTGCTCATATACTCTCTATCTTGTTCATCACCTTCGTTACTAATCACATCACTCCATTTTGCTTCAAATCATAGTCTATATCTTCATCCGTGACCACATAAACATAGGAGTCCTACCATTCTAGGACTTGGGGTTTGAATATCTCATCAACTTTAGCCGGTATCTCATTAACTTGAATTGGATTGTTGTGCTCAAGATAAACATCATCAACTTTTCTATGTAAGAAGTTGTACACAGAGTTTACAAGACTCGAGTCATCATAGATCAATATCTACAATTCATCATGAAGGGGTTTGTAAAAAATCATTTATACGTCTGTCTAGTTGAGCTCTCAATGTATGTCTTCCAGAAAATCAACATATGACATTTGATTAATGCAAACAGCCTCAACAGCTACAATAGACAGTGCTCTACTTACATGGTTAGCATATAGGCCATCCTTAATGAAAGACCCATCATAACTTACTACAAGATAGATTATATTATCTTTATCTCATTACTTGAAAAAAAGACAAAGCAAACGTAAGTTTATGTTAATGGTGAGATTAAGAGAGAGACAATTAAAGGATATGTGAATAAAAACATTTTACAAATGTTTGTTTATGTAAAGTGCACATCATATAGCTCATACATAGGTTAAATAACTTACTGTAAAAGTAAACAACCATGAAATATCTTCTAAAGGGCCTGCAAACTACTGTCTTTCTCTACATCTTCTAAAAGTTTGCTCATTGTGTTAATTTTTTAGTAAAGAACTTACCAAACAATCTTCTCTTCTATCTTTTTCTATATCTTATAAAGGACCTACCAACTGCTAGCCTTTCTCATTAACAAAGGAATCCATGTGCAATATTATAATAAGCTACAGCTATTATGATTTACCTCTTCCTTTTCTCTTTTTCTATTACTAAAAGGACCTACCGATTATGAGCATAATCAATATAAAAGAACTAAAATATCATGAGCAAGTAATATTGAAGAAGCAACATCAAACGTATGTAATAGATTGTATACCCTATTTGATGATGTTAACTTATAAGGCAAAGTACACATAATTATTTATTCATTCTTCACGTACTAGCAGAAGTGAAAGTAAACAACTTTAAGACCAATATAAAATTCATTAAAAAAAAGTTCCAACAAAAGGGAAAATCAACTATGATCATTGCTCTACCCTTTTTGCTTTTCGCGTCACTTAGGGTTTGGAGTGGGGTTTCACTTTAAAGGGTTTCACATTTATAGGTTTACACTAGCATCGATTATGAATTTTTTATTCCACATTTTAGTGTTCATAAAATTTGGTTTCTAATATAAAAACAAATATAAGAAAAAAAAGAAAAGAAAAGCAAGCTAACACATACCAAATTTGTGCACTTCCTTTCAATTATTAGTAACAACAACAATTACGATTGAGGGTTTTGATTAGGTTATGTAAACATTTTTAGATTGGAGGTTAAGGTTTGATTGCTCTTTTGGGATTAGGGTTTTCACTTCAAAGGATTAAGTGTTTCTTTTGATTTACTTTTGATTAATTGGTAAAATTAACTTCCTAAATATTTCGAGTGGGTTTTGTTTTCTTAATTTAACTTTTAAATACGGGTTATCGAGTAGGTTTTCTTCTTTTACATTTAATCTTTTCTAGTAGGTTTTCCTTAAATCTTTTCGGGTCGGGCATATCTTTTAATGACCTTAAGATGCATAGAGGAATGTTATGTTTGTCAAAAGTACTTAAAAAAAAGGAAAATAACAAAAGAAAAGATTTTTTTTTAATAACACAGAGGTCCTTTTAGTAGATATCATGTAAAGTCTAACTTTGTCCGGACCTCCCTAGCATGAAATTTGAATAAAGTGTAACCGAAACAATTCTCTCTCCTTAACTTGAGCTTCATTTGAATTTTTTCAAAGAAATTCGATCATCATAGGCTAGAGTGAGGCTTGAATATTTAATGATGAGTCGAACGTTGGTAATAGATGAGATTCAGGTTGGTTGACTTCTATATGGTTATTTATTTGAACTTTATGTAGATGATTCAAATTTAGTTTGTATTAAGCTACTATGCAAAAAGATTAAATCTCATGGGTGGCCATTAGAGCTACACAAAGGAAAGTACAACATAGTAGCTTTAAAAGATTCAATTTTCAGTTACTTAACTTGAACATTCTATGGTGATGAGACTAGAATGTTACATAACTTCAAGGAGGAAAATGTCAAACTTTTGCTAGCTATTGGAGAAGGAGCCTCATGTCTTTAGAATCAATTGTTCATTTAGAGTTCCTTAAGAAGAGTAAAAGCTTCTGGTTCGTGAGTCAAATAAATGAAGCATTCATGGCTTTTCTTGTTTGCTTAGAGCTACTATTGTTTAGGGAAATTTGAAGTTATTGCTAAAAGATTCGAGCTTTATATGATGATAACAATTTTGTGTAGCTAAAGGAGAAAATCCTTAGGAATAGTTAGACATTGGCACCTTTAGATTTAGATCGGGAAAAGTGAAACGTATGTTTTTCAAAGGAAGCCAAACTTTATCTTCAAATTATATCAATCTTGATTAGCTTGCATTATCTTCATGCTTCCATTGAATATTTACAATTAGAGAAGAGTTGTTGCTATGCATTTCCAAATGAGGGTCGAATAATAAGGTTTGAGACATTTAGATCTCACTTGATCTCAAATCATAAAATGCTAACATCCACCACCAAAACGGTTGCAAGAACTTGTGTTGCTCTTAATTAACTAAAATATCATGTGCTTATACTTTAATATTGTTGTAGAACAATATTGAATATCATTATCCCTAGCTTGCTACCCAATAAACTTCCTATCACATGCCTTAAGTTAAATTTCTGTCAACAAATCATGCTAGCACTTGTTTTCAGTCATTCCCTCATTTCTTAAACTTAGACTCAATTTGCATGTTTATTGACCACTTCTCTGACTTTCCCTCTCAATATACATAAATATGCACATGTAGTAAAAAGTTGGGAATAAAACATAGTAATTCTATCTCTATCAACTATTCAAACAAGGATACTCTGTATTGTAGAGTTTAGGGATTTGTGGTTACTTTAGCTAGTGGTCACCTCTTATATTATCATTTCAAGTAGTCTTCAAGCATCACTTAGTGTATTGATTGCTATAAATCTCTAATCTGGGAGGAAGGAACTCCACAGCATCCACCTCTAGTTAATTGGATTTTCTCTTATTTCAATTCTGCTGCATTTTATAATTTTTATGCTAAAGAGTAACATGTTGGTTGTAGAAACCTTTTCTTTAACCTATAAATTGATTGTTATATTGCACAATGAGACCTTATATATGCCTCCCTATACATTAATACGACTTACTGAATTATAAAGAAAAATTATTCTAGAGAATATTTATTTTTTACATTCATGTTTCATTATTGTTATTGGAAAACCATTACTTACTCTTCTTTAAGAGCAAACATTTTAGCTAATCATCCAAAATATCTATCAAAATGAAAATGCTATACCATCTTGCCTTTGAATTATAATAATTTCTATTACCATTTGATTAATTGATAATAAATAAATAGCCAAAACATAATGTTATCATAAAGATAAAATAAATTCCTACAATATTTATAATAAATTAATTATTAGTATCGATTAATTAAGAAATATAATATTTGACGGTTCTTCTATCTCAATTACAAATAAAGTGCTATCTAATTTTTATAAATTAATTGAAACAATAGTTAGTAGATAAAAAATAGTTACACAAAGAAATATAAATTCTTATAAAAATCATTCAAATACTAAAGATAAGCATTCTAAACAAATAATACAACAAACTGCTCTATATATACAATCCTATTGCCTTAAGAAAGATATTAGATGAACACGTACCTACAAAATGTGTAGCTAATATTTTGTTATTATTTTTTTCTTTATAGTATCTAAATAATGATTTTTATTGTTTTGCAATCCCATGACTTGCAAATCAAATATTGTATGACCATAACTTAATTGTTAGTATGCTTAGTTTATAAGTTATCTAAAAATTGTTATTTTGATTCAAAATTATACAATTCAGAATAATTTACTTTTAGGTACACCAGTCTAAATCATTTATAAGAGACCCCCATTTTAGTATGTAAGACATTAGCATAGAGAAATTTAAGACATCTATGAAATATCCACTTGCCATAACTCCAAAAACACGTTAGGATTGTAATAGTAAAATAACCTTAGAATCTAGGCATTCAAAATAGAATTATAAAATAATTGTATAAGCTAAAAGTTAAATATTCTTAAATTTACTCGTTAAAATATCAAAATGAGAAAACTATGAAATTTAAGACTTAATTTAATGAGATCTCAAATCTAAATTAATAATATAAAATTTAATAAAATGACAAGGGACAACACTTTGAAATGATAACCATAAAATATATATAGACATATATATATATAAAAGAATTAACTAACTACAATAGAAGGATTCTAAACTCTCAAATTTAAAACATCCCCGTAATCAATCATTCAGGCTTAAAGTTGAGCAAAAGACCTTAAAAGTCAGTCAAAGCTGCATTTTAAATCTAATTGTTGTAATGGAATATTAAAATATTAAAGTAAGCTAAAATAGTAAAATTAGCTCTTTTATTAGTAAAATTTCAAAAGATTTCCAAACCCAACCTAAGATAAAAAAAAAATAGCTTAGAATAAACTAAATATATAAGAAAAGTAATAAATGTTAAAAAAAATAATAAATAAAACAATTAAAGTAAATAATACATAATTAGGTGAATTAATGGAGCATGAGCTATAAAAACTTTAATGAAAGCTTTCATATAAAACTAATAATTAACCTAAGAATTAAAAATATGATAAAGTATACTCAAATAAATAATAAATCAATTGTACACATGGTTTTAGGAAATCGTGGATGCAACCCATGGAATCTAGAAAACCATAAATGGAAAAAACCATGGACACACATGGTTTTGTATATAAAATCATGTAAGCCTATAACATTTGCATGTGATTTTGTAAGACCAATTATCGCATGGCATAGGAAATCTAAAATACCTTACACATTTCCTCTATACACTAACTCCCACCACTAATCAAATTATTATTGAAATCAACTTACCCATTTTATGTACACTCTTTAAGCACTTGTAAATTAGGGGAAATTTGTGGGGAAATTGAAGGGATGTTTTTGCAAACTTAGAAATTTAAAGAAAATAAGAGAAATTAGGCGATAATTTGCAAAACCGGGGTTCTAAACTTAAGAGCAACCTAACAACGAGCAGCTACCACCACTTAAACCCCACCTAACACCCTTTTGGGCTAACAAAACCATTACCATTGTTGGCCACCAAGATCTCTTGCACTAATTAGTTTGGTTTTGTACCCGATTTTCAAAAATATGTTAAAAATATCAAATTTTATCTAAAAATTCTAGAAAAATTTATTCTTGCATAATTTTAAGCATGTTTTCATAGAAAATTATTATTTCTATACAAATATTTCATTTTATATAATTCCCTTAAGAAATGAGATCTTTGGGATTGATCTTCAATTTAGTTTTTAAACACTTAAACAATGTAGTTTCCTTTTTAAATTTTTTCTATAAATATCTTATATCATATAAAAAATTACTATATAAAAAGTTTCCCTAAAGCTTCTCTCTTGATTGAGATTAATTTTTAGTTTTTGGTGAACCGATAAGTTAAAATTTAAGGAAAATCTACTATTTTTCAAATGATTTTGTTAAATCTAATTTTTCACCACTTTTTGAGTGATTTTTGGTTAAATGCAATAATTTGAACTTAATTTTTAAGTGAAAATAGGATATTTTATAACAAGATGGGTTTTTTGAAGCTAAACTCGATGATTTTTACTAAATGCTTATAAGGATTTTTCACTAAGTTAATAAATTAATTATTTTTGTTAAAAATTAGTCGCAAATCTAAGATTTTAGTTGCTATACATGAAGAATATTAACCTTAAAACCGTAATTTTTGGGCCCAATATATGTATTTTAGGTACATTAATTAATTAAGCATGTTTAACATTCCTTTTTAGTTGAATTTCAAATTGTACATGTCGATGTGGATGTGTTTCTGAACCATTCGAGTTAATGTCGGTAAAGTTCCAGCAAGGTTAAGCATAAACAAAGTAAAGCAAAGTGAGAAAAATGGAGTTTTAGGTGAATTGGAGTAATCTAGTACTTGTAGAAGGTGTTGTAGAAGTTCTTGATGAATTGGTGGAGGAGCTAATAGCAATAGAAATTCCTATAAAAGCTTTTGTAGATGCTAGTGCAAACTGTTGACTTGTAGAAAGAATTGTGAAAGTTTCCCTAATTAAGTTGATTATAAAAACTTTAGAAGTAAAAACTTTAATAGAAGGTTTTTTAGTATAGAAAATATAACTAAAATTCCTGTAGAAGGTCTACTTGATAAGAAACATAATTTAAGACACTAGTAGAAGTTTGTGTAGAAAGTTCCATATCAAACAAATATGAGTTAAAACATTAGTAAAAACTTAAGTAAAAGATTCAATAAACAAAGAATATAACTAAGGACCTTAGTCGAAACTAAAGTAAAAGGTATTCTAAACCTAAGAGACCCTAGTAGAAGGTTATGTAGAATATTCCACATCAAATAATAAAAGTTAAAACCCTAATAAGAACTTAAGTAGAAAGCACTATACACTTAATAGACCTTAGTAGAAGATTAAGTAGAATGTCAAAATAACTTATGTAAGAGTAATAACCCTTAAATATCCATAACCAGCACCTAGGGCATACTAAAAGAATGTTAAGCTAAAACAAAAGTATAATACTTAAAACACTCTTGCTTTAATGAAATGTATTGAAAATAAAATATGATTTGCAAATTGGGACTATCAATGACGAAAGAACTTAGGCATATGAGTTACAAAAGTAAATGGGAATCCAAGTAAGTGGGAATCCAAGTAAGTGGGATCTAAGCTTAATAGCATTTCA
Organism: Lumnitzera racemosa; assembly: GCA_024138005.1. Lineage (NCBI taxonomy): Eukaryota > Viridiplantae > Streptophyta > Magnoliopsida > Myrtales > Combretaceae > Lumnitzera > Lumnitzera racemosa. Next base: position 105,163,818 of record JAMXBC010000006.1, on the reverse strand, counting down.
AAGTACTATATAAAAGTACTTAGAGACTGATGTATACACTTGTTTATAGTTGTAAAGTAGATGATTGTATGCATGCGACGTATATGCTTAGAAATTGTTTGCTAAATTGTCTAATTATTATGCTGCATGTTATGATTATGTTGCCATGTTTACTTCTTGATTTAAGTGTTTACAATTGGTCGGTCAACCCTAAAATAAATTAAGCTAAATTTGGATTTAACCATTAACCGGTCATGCATTGCAACCCATTAGGAGAACGTTTAGGATTATCCGACCAAACACTAACCCTTCGATGAGATAATGAAAATTGGCCTTCCCTCACTCTTAATGCCCAATTAAGTGATAAGAGATAAAGTCGAGGTAAGGTTAAGGGTGTTGGTTTGAAGAGGTCTCGAAAGGAGTAAGCTCTATTGCATAAGTTTGGGTTGGGTCGAGATCTGCTCAAAGGTAAGCCTCTATCTTGTTAAAACTCCTTAATCTGGGTTAAAATGTTGCAATAGATTAAACAACGTCGTGCAGATGGCATATGCTTGCCGCATTACCTTACATCTAACTAACTAAAAGATAACCTTGCTTAATTGTTGTGTTATGTATGCTTTTGTCTTTGACCCCTTACTAAGCAGTGGTAGCTCATATCCCCATAGTATTTTTGCGTGTCCTAGAATATAAATACCAAGATCACCAAATCCTTTGGCATACACAAGATGGACAATGGGTTAGAGTAAGGAGCAAATAGATTAGAATATTTCTTTCGTCTTCATTTTGGAGTCAGCTAGGTGATTTGAATGACCTAAACTAACTTATAATATTGTATTTATCATAAAAAAAAAAAAAACAATTTTAGATTCTTTCATAAATTTTCTTGTACCAAAAATTCCAAATATTTTTCAAATGAATTATATTAATCAAACTTCTATGATAGCAGTTGATGTATACAATGGGATTGTTATGATTGTATCACTCTTGGGGAGTAACATTTTATATTTTTTATATTTTACAAATAATAGATTGCTATAAAGAAAAAAACAGAGAAAATGGTTAAATGAATTTTTTTTTTCTTTTGTATTATTCTTTTGTTTTCATAATATATATTTTATTACATCTCTCTTTTATTTTTTGTAATAGTTTACATAGGTCGCAAATGTCTTCTAAATTTTGCATTTCATACATTACAATTGTCCTTGCTTTTATGAATTCATTTACTTATTTTAAACAATTTTATATGTTCTAAGTATATTCTTTATTTAATAGTTTTGCTAAAAATTTTATAAGCTTTTTATTATTTGTATATTCTCATACCCATATTGGAAACCTTAAGTAGTTTCCACATAATCTCTCAACCAAAAGCAAAACCTTAATCTGAATTTACAAGTTTGATGGAAAAAATCAAATGAAAAACACTAGATTAGAGATTCCTTGGTGAGTTGATCGTTAAAAAACTCTAGGAATTTGTTTTTCTTGTAAAGCATGATGATTAACACTTTGGGATTGTATCTTGTAATGCTCTAAGTGTAGAATTTCGAATCAGGTGTGGATGCTTACAAGTCTATAGGTAAGTTTCGCTTCTAATTCCTTATTCTCTTTAAAGGTTTAGAATTTTATTGCATGTTGTTGTTATCGAGTTAAGATTATGGAAAAAAGTTGCAAATTCGTGTTGGTAGTGAAATGGTGTTAAAAAATTTTTTCAGAGCGTTGATAATGGAGATTTAATAGGAAGGGCCGTTTCAAAGTGGTAGGTCGTAAAGGATCGGAATTGGGGCAGTGTGCAGCAGTCAAAGTATGACTATACAAAAGTGGTTGCTAAGCCATGCTGAAGAGCATAGCTTAGAGTATGGTTATGGTAAGGAGCACAACCAAATACTCCAATCATTTGTCACACCTATTCAAAATATTTTATAAATAATTAACATTTCATTAACTACTTTGAATCAAGATTAAATTATATTGAACTTAAGAGTATATGTGTAGTATTACGTCTAAGTGGGACATCAAGATTACGTTATTTGCTAACTAATTAATTAAAGATAAATAAATGGTGCTTGTTACATTAGATGCTACTTTTTATGCATGTCACTCTATTGGTTGCTTGACTCATGCACCTGTATTGGTTTCGACTCACTAACAATATTTTTGAAGTGTGGGTACTTGAGTAAAAATTAAAGAGTTTGTCAATTTGGATACTACAAGAAATATTATCAGGACGAGGAATAGCAACTAGAATTTCCATTCTAAGAATAAATTTTAAGTTAGGATAGTTTGAGTTTATTTTATAATTAGTAGATTTGTATTTAAAGTTTGTGGAATTTTCTTTGGATACCATAAGCAAGATTACTAAGATGGGGAATAACAACTAGAATTTCCATTCCAAGAATAAAATTTGAGTTATGACAGTTTAAGTTTATTTTACAATTAGTAGATCCTTATTTAAAGTTTATGAAATTTACCTTATAGTTATTTTAAATTCTTTGAAGAATTAACTTTTATTAGAATTATTTAGAGATTCCAATAGGTAGTTTTAGTAATTGTAATAACCATTCATGACTAATGTGTCAATGGATTATAAAGATACATGGTGGGATGTAATAACTCAAGTTTTAGGGCGTTATAATAAAAGCTGTTAACTTTTCTCTTAACAAAGATATCAAATTGAAAGCAAATCAAGAAGAACAATAAATTGCGCAAAATAAAAATTTAGACACTAAATTACCATAAATTAAAAGCAAGCACTTTTGGGTTCTTTATCCCCATTTTCATGATTCTTATGCTAAACAAAAGAATATTTGAGAAACTTTTTCAATTTTTCTTTTTCTTTTTTTCTTTTAGCTAAGCTATAGCTATAGCTATTTGTTATACTGCACCAAACAATTATAGCTTAATGAAACCTTATATATATATATATATATATATATATTCTTACATTCTAAACAACCAATTGAATTACCAATAAAAACTTATTTCTAGATTGTATCTATTTTTTGGAAATGAATCTTGTCAATTTACTTTATATCAATTTTCCTCAATTTATCTCTTAACTTAATATTGCTACGTGTATTTAACAATTGAGATTAAAAAGAAAATGATGATGCCATAATGACATCATAGCTATTCCATAAACCTAAATAATCTCAATCAATTGATTTGTAAATTGAAGAAAATTATTAGAAAGTAAATTGAGAGATCTAATTACTTTTTCTTTTAACATACATATTTCATTATCGCTATAAGAATAATTATTATCATAATTTTATATGAAACCTCAACTTTCAACTTACTACCATAGACTCGAGACAATAGACTACTTTTATTATATGTGAGACCTGGAGGGTATAGATAGGGAAATAACAAAGTAAACTTATTAAGGATAATGAGTTTACTCATGTGACTAGACCCTAATTACTTGATATCGATATGAATCTTCGCTATGATTTAAGGCTTTTGGTAAAATTTGTCCAAATTAAGTTAAATCTTAATATGAAGTCATACAAGTTAGATGAAGAGTACTAATAAGGTCAACTTTTCAAAATAAAGTATATATAATATTTAATTTCAATGAAACATAATTTTACCGGTAACTCAACATTTTAAGTCTCGAAATGTAACAAGCCCTTAGAGATAAATTATTTATTAATAAAAATGATATTACGAGTCAAATAACATATAATGTGATTATATAGTCATATAGTATATACGTTATATACCCAATGTGAATATATGTTGCAAAATATATTAATTAATTAGCTAAAAATTGCAATAAATCGATAGAAAATTATAAAAATATGTAACATACTTGTATAACTTGGAACCAATTGTAACATATTCTCAAGTTAGCAAAGAAGTATCAAGTTGTGCTATTAATTAAAAAAAAAGGCCAAAATTTCTTAGTAATTTGATCAAGTACAAGAATAATTGACCCATATATATTCTACTTTTTCATTTCTTCACCAACTTGGACAGCATAAAAGGAAGTTAGGGGAGTGTTATGGGTAATTTTGACATTTCTAAAATAATCAAACTCTCTCTAGTAATTAGGTTTCTATTTAAAATAAAATTTAGAAAAAATAGGAAAAATATTGGGAAAATCTGAAGGAAATTTTGGTTTAAGTGCCAAATGAAGACCTACCAGGGTGGCCATCAAGAATCTAAGATTTGATACTAGGATATATCGAGCTCTATTTCGGTTTTCCTTAATTTAACTTATACCAAGCTTAGCTCGCTTAATATAAATTACTTGACATAAAATTATGGAAACATTTTTCTTTCTAAAAAATATTTTAAAAAAATTAGAGTCGCTAACCAGTTAAATTGGTAAAAAATGAAATTAGACACTAGTCTGCAAATATTATAAAAAATTAATTTTTCAAAAAAGTTAATCAAAAAATATGATTTCAAGGGCTAACTTATTAAGACAAAAATCATCATGTAAAAATTTAAGAAACTAACTAATGGACCTTTATTTTTGGAATTTTTTAAAAATATGAAAATATACAAAAATGTAAAAAATGCACAAAAATAAAATTTTTAATTATTTTTATTACAAATTTTCCTTAAAACATGATAAGAAAATAAAATAGTTTCTAAGTTTTATGGTTGCTTCGGAAGTACCTAGATACCCGCTAACTAAGATCAAACCAATCGTAGTTCTCATTTTTTAGAAAAGATTTAATGGATTAATTCTTTTTAAATTGAAAATTGAGTTTACATTTTTTAACTAATTTGTTTTTATTAAGAAAAATATTTTTTAAAAAAACCTAATTTGTATTCCCAATAAAAAAAAACTAAAGACTTAATTTTTAAAAAGATTCAAAGTTACTGTTTATTTTTTTTATTTTTGAAAAACTTCTATGTGACAAAACTTTAAAAAAAATCCTAAAGTATTATACCTAAATGTAATTTTACACGAAATATGCAATTAATGTGGAAAATATGCCTAAGATGCCTAAAACTATAAAAAAAGATGTATAAATAATAGAAAAGATACTTAAACTATAGAACAAATACCTAAATATGGAAAAGATGTCTAATTCATGGAAAATAAGTTTAAACCATGAAATAGGTACCTAGATATGGAAAAGATGTTTAAATCATAGAAAAAGAAGCCTATTAAAGATTTGTTTTTAATGAAAAACTAACTAAGTAAAAGAAAAATTAGTTTTCATTAAAAATTCCTAACATACCTAATTAAAATAAAAATGCAAATGAAAAGTATACAATCCTATCCTAATCTTCCAAGATATGCGACATGTGAAATATGCAATTATACCTAAAAGATACAATTTTCAATGGAAATGAAATTTTCCTAAGAACTTGCAATTTTTAATAAAAGATGATTTTTTTTTTTTTCAAAAAGTGCAACTTTTTTAGAATGTGCCATAATATAATATTTCTAAAACATATAATTTTTCTAAAAAGATGTAATTTTCTAAAAATGCAATTTTAGGTAAAAAATACAATTTAGCTAAGAAACATGAAATTTATCAATTTATCTAAAAAAAACTACATTAAAAAAAAGTTAGTAAAATAAACCAATTAATTAAAAACACAAAATCAATAATTAACTAAAATAATTTACTCAATTACCTACGTAGGTCAGATTATGCACGTGATTGGATTGGATAAACTACTGCTAGACTTAATTGTGTGCTCGGAATGTTGGACGTATATGTTGTTGCGTGATTAAACGTAGCTGTGTGCTCGGTGTTGTGGACGGTGTTCATAAAGTGTTGTAGTAGCGTATGTAGAGTATAGGTCACGTATTGTGTTATACAACATGTCTGTAAGCGTGGACATTGAGATTGGTCCTATGTATCTAAGTTAAGCGTATGTATTGGCCGGCATGAGTTAAGTGCGGATGGTGAGGTGTATGCGTTGAAGCGTGCAATCGTATGGTGAAGTGTAGTGTGAAGATGTGAACATGGGAATGCGATTGTATGTAGGAGATTCTGAAAATATGGACATACAATGATTGTGTTTGTGGAGCTTTTGTGAGTGAAAAACTTAAAATTTTTATAGCCGAAAACTGCTATATATAAGTTATGCACTTGAATCTTTTGGATCTTTTTGTTATAAAAATTCAATCTTAATAAATCCAATTAAGATATGATGTTATCCGATTTGGATTCATTAAATTCATTGAAAATTTAATCTAGTTTCTAAAAACTTCACACTTATTTGGGTTTTCTATATTAAGCTTGATTCAGTCTATTTTAATTCATCTCAAAATACACGTTAATCTATTTAATAATTTCTAAGTCTATTTAGCCCAATATAAAATAAATAAAAATCTGTTTTATATTAGACTAAAAAAATATTTTTTAACCAAGCCCAATTATTCAACGACTCAGAATTTATTAAATTGCACATACATCTTTAACTATTACCTGATTCGACTTTAAACCACCACTCGACTCGATTCGATTCAACATTTTTATTATCATCGTTTTTTCCTTTATCTTTTATTTTTTCGTTTTTTTTTTATTTTTTATTTTTATTTTATTTTCAAATATGACCAGATAAGTTAAGAATCCTAAGAATGGCAAAAATGAGATGTCTACAGGATGATTTCAACCAACCACCCCATTCTAGAGCTCCAGCAATAAGGTGATGTAATTTTTACATTGTAAATTATTTTATTTTATTAAAAATATCAAACGATGTTCAAAAACTATAAAACTTGGTTTTCTTAGATATTTTTATGTGTAGAATCAAAATATCAATCCAGAATTTTGGAATTAAAAGCACCTATATGAGGTCCTTAAGAAATTATTCTATTCTAACAAATTTTGCCTTTATTTTTAAAAATAGTAAATGATGTTTTTTTAAGATTTTTTTAGTGTACATATTCCTCATATGATATATTTAATTTACATAAAAGTAATTTTTGATAAACCACATGTTTAGTCTTTATTAAAATTATTTTGTTAAATCTACCTTATTTTTTCATGTGAAAGAAATAATAGGTCTTTAATTAATTTTCTTAATGATTTTGATTTGTAATGATTTTTAGAACTTAGTTATGATTTTGAAAGTATTCAATTTAGATATTATGATTTTATTTAATTATTTACCTAATTTTAGTTATTTTTTTGGAAAAAATAAGCTAAAACTAGTATTTTTGATAATACTGTAAATTGTGTCAATATGGTATTTTTCATGATCAAAGCTTAATAGGTGTTATAAGTATAATATATTTTTGGTGAATTTAAAGGAGTATAGATACTAATTGTTATGTAATTTATCATTATTTATGTATATTTTACTAAATATGACAAATAAGGTAAATTATATAATTAGTACCATAGCTGGGGGATGTCATATTTAACGCTATATATGATAAGTTCTTCACTAATCTTAACTTGGTTTAATTAAAAAATGGAAATTTTATAAGTAAACATAGTATTCTAGTAAAATAAGAAGTTAGATCAAAGACTGAATTAGAGGCTGTTGTACTTAAAAGATTTTGTGTAATTTAAACTTTGATGATTGAGTTAGGTGAAATAATGGGGATTTAATTGATAAATTGAAAATATAAGTTAACTAGTATTTGATAAAAAATTTTGAGGCTAAGCTAAATCAAAGAGTAATTCAGAGACTATTTTAGAAGTTAAATCAGAGACTAAGTTAGAAATAGTCTGGAGTAAACGAAGAACCAATAAGCTAATATTAAGCTGAAATATAATATATACACAAACACATAATCTATAATTGACCTTAGTAGTATTCACCCTTATTAGGTAAAGTAACTAAGGAGGAAGCTTGTATTAACAAGTCATGTCAGAGTGTTCAGCAAACCCAGGTAAGTGGATATTTGTATGTTTCGAGTAGACTTATGTCTACACCTAACTTTACATACTTTATGACGTTTGGCTTGCTTGAGCTTAGTTGTGAGTTTAATATTCTGCTTGGTGAGTTATGTTTCATTTTATAAATATTGTCGACTGGGTGATGTTCTAATATTGGATTGAGTTGTTGTGATTATGTTGTTAAGTGCTTATATGACGTTTGTTAGGATTTGCACTAACTTGGAAAAGAATTTAGAGACTAACCCTACCTCTTAAGGTGTTTACTTAAATGAACTTGATACCGAGATCTTAAAACTAATAATGAAACAAAGTAAAAGCTAAGCTAACAACTAATAAGTATGCTTGCTTAAGTTTGGCTGGGTATTGCTTAGGATGTGACTTGATGCACTTGTAGTATGGCATGATATGGTACAAAAAGGACTTACGGGTTAAGATTTTATAAATTTGAGATTTTACTAGGATGAGTTTTGTATGAAAAACTGGGTTTATCAAGTAAATGAGTTGATTTATAAAATTTGAATTTTCGAACATATAGTATTACATCTTTAAACCACTTTATGTAGCTTATATTCAACTGGGTTTGGGGGGTCCTACTCTAAAGTAACTCCTTGTTGCATCTTGGTTCCTAGACTTTGTATCCAGATGCTCGGGTATATTGACTAACTTGATGGGTTACTAAGTTGAGTTAGGATATCAATACTGATGCATATCACATGATGAGTATAACATACCATATTTGCATTAAATGTATGGTTGGGAAGTGACAAATTATTATATTTTGACTAACCAATTGTTTATATGCTTGTGATATTAGTTATGCTTATTATTGTATGTTTATCCACTCTCACTCAACTTACTATAGCTGAGGGGTTTGTCTTATCCTCATGTTAGGGATGAATAAGATGAAACGATACATCATAAAGGCAAGGAGATTTTCAAGTATTAGTTGAAGATAAGTTCTTAGAAGAAGTCATTGACTTCAGGATATGATTTGAATATACGGAAGCAACTCTATAGGGAAAAAGTTGATGTTACCTTATAAAGGATTTAGTTTAGCTGTCATAGACGAAAGAGTGTACTTGTAAAAGATTTCTATATTGTATGAAAGTATATGATTGTGATACTCTAAGTACTGTCCACTTTTGTAAGAACTTCTCCTATTAGTTGCAAAGTTGAATAAGATGTTATTTGGAATCATATGTTATATAAAATGGAATGATAAGTTGGATACATATTTTTGCCTTATTCCTAACTCAAAGATGACAGCAACAAACCGTCTTTAAGCATCAAAAGTTTGAGAAAAAATTTTTAGCAAACGCTTAGAAGGCAAGGTGTTATATTTTAGCATCAGTCATTTACCTAGTTATCTTAAAATATCCACCATATGAAAATGCTATACTATCTTGCATTTTAATTATAATAGTTATCTTGGCAAAAAAAAAAAAGAATTATAATAGTTATGATAATCAATTACTTGATTGATAATAAATAAAATAGTTAGAGAGAGCATTATCATTAAGGGAAAATGAATTCCTCTATTGTTTATTATAAGTCAACTATTAGTATCAATTAATTGATAAATATAATAATTCAAGGTACTTCATAATTGGAAAGAAAATGCGATCTAATTTTTATAATTAATTAAAATATTAGTTAATAGATTAAAAATTAGTTATGTGAAGCAATATAAATTCTTATAAAAATCATTAAAACACTAAATCAGAACATTTTAACTAGATAATTTAAAGTACTTTGTATATAAAATCCTATGGCTTTAAGAAATTTAGTAAATGGACATACAATTACATACATATACCTAGAAGTGTATGCCAAGTCAATTTAGACCAGAATCGACCGTAAAGTGCTGGTTTACGAATCTGCAATTAGTTGAACTAGGCCCTATGTTAAGGCTACGGGCTTGGGTCGATTCACATGAATCGCCTGTTCAAGGACTAGTTTAAAAGCCCTTAAACTGTACCTTTTTTATTTTTCAAATTTAATTTTCCATTTTTCCATCAATTACTATTAATAAATTGTTACCTATTCGTGTATTTCTCTACCCTCCCCACCCCCCTCCCCCCAATAATTATAATACTTTATGTAGACATGCAGTAATGCATGAACGGTTTACTTTTATTTTCGATTAAATTATTTTTTGTTCCAAAATAATTGACTTGGACTATATGAGCATAATAGTGTTTATTTTGTTTTATTTTTTTAATTGAAATTTGGATGGACTCGAACCAATAGTCAAATTGTCGGTTCGACCGGCGGGTTAGCCCATTAGTTTAAAGGCTCGTTGGGTAGGTGGCTTTTTAAGGCTAAACCGCCAAGGCCCTTAAGGCTCAGCTGTTCTTTGATTGGTGTAGGCTTATCCCCATCCAACCTAATCCAGTTCAAAGGCCCGTTAGGTTGGTTTATGGTTTAGAATCAACTTTTATATAGTTCTACATATACCTATAATAAAAAAGATTATATTATAATATACGTTAAAAATATAGACTACTATATTAGTTATAGAATTTTCACAATTTATCATCTGATTTTTAGGAATCTGGTCTCATTATCTAAAGTAGAGAATGAAATATTTATCAAAATAAAAATCTTTAAAGTGAACGAAATTTACATTCGTGATACTTTTTTTAGTAAACTGGAAGTTTTATTCATATATGAAAAAGGTACACAAGATTTATAATTTTCCTATATGCAAGATTCCTTAAATACATCCATTACATTTGACGTAAACAACCCTGGTAGGTTGTGGTAAAATACACAATTATTAGCTAAGAAAGCACCATCCTTTGTCAAAACATCAGTAACTTTATTATTCGCTCTAAAAGTGAATCTTAGTTCCCTTTTTTCAAATTTGTACAACCAACCCCTGCAGAAAACAACATGTGTCATAAACACTTCTCCACATCAATTTTATGAATAATATCTATTGCTTCAGTGCAATCATTGAAAATAACAATAGAAGTTATGTACATATCCGAACCTAAATTCAAGCCTATAGCTAAAAATCACATTTCTGCTTCTAATGGTGAGACAAAAGAAGTTGGATGAGCAGATTCAACTGCAAACTTTCCGAAATTATCAACAATCATTCCTCTAATTCTAACCTTAGTAGACATAGAAACTGTAAGCCCCAAAACTAGCAATCCGAGGTTTCGATCGGTTAAAAGACCCGATCGAGCCTAAATTATAAAGTAAAGATAGAAATATTAGTAAACTGATCCCGTAAGTTTGAATTTAAGAAAATAAGTAATAAAATAGGAGACTACAAAATTTTCAAATTTTAAGTATATAAATCGTTATTTATCAAAAATGCGTAAAATGCATTCTGATACTTAACAAATTGCTAAAGATAAATTATATGTATACTAAAAATTATAAAATAACCTAAATAATATTTAGAAAAATTTATTTGTACTATATATGAATTTACATGTAGGTATAAATACGCGTAATTACTTAAAATACACGAAATGTGCTAAAATAATACTAAATAATTAAAGAAAATTCATAATTAATTAAGAAAAAATCAAGAAAAATCAAGAATGATCCAAATCAAGTCGTGGCAAGTCAGGATCTATAAAATAAAAATTAACCAATTAAATTAAGACAACACAGAAGCCAAAAATTAAGGGATAAGGCAATTGTCTTGTCCAATTTAATGCATAATAATTACACTAAAGCTCTATAAATAGCAAGAAAAATTCAGAAGCTCATTTGGATAGTTAAAAATTAGAGAAAATTAGGGAGCATCCAAAATTGAGAGAAAAACCAAAGAAACAAAAAAGAAAAGGAAAACTGTACAGTTAGGGCCACAAAGGAGAACCCAAATCCGACGGACAGCTGAGAGTGGATGGCCACCACCACCACATGGTGGTGGCAACGCCCAGGTGGGCCGACACACGGTGGCCGAAGCCACCCAAATCGATGAGTTCGATTTCCAGCCCGATTTTGTATAATTTTGAAAAAATAGTAAATATTCTTAGAAAATTATGAAACTTGTTGTTCTAGAATATTTTTGTATGTATTTTTTAGGGAAAATATTATTTTGATGAAAATATATCTTGTGATATAGGATCCATAAGAAATCGTGCAAAACCGAGCATATTTCGATTTAGAAATAAATGACCTTAGGAGTATAGTTTCGAGCCAAAAATTTTTGTATAGACCACTTAGATGATATAAAACAGTGCTATGAAGACCGTTTTCAAAAATTAATTTTTAAAATTTTTAGATAATTTTTAGGCCTTAAAATAAGGCATAAAATGGGTAATTTAGGGTTAATAAAGTAATTAGATGGTTAATTACTGATTTAGTGAATAAGTACATGTTTTAGGATGTTGAAATTTGATGGAGTATGATACTTGTAGTATTTAGGATGTTAGATGTAATTATTAGGTTAATTATGTAGTAAATGAGTAATAGGGAAAATAGTAAATTTTAAGTTAATTTTGGAAATTAGGGCAATTAGGAGTAAAATCTGATTTAGGATGAATTTAGACATTTTGAAATGATAATTGGTGTTTAGAGACAATAATTAGAGTGATAGAAATATTAGAAGTGTATTATATACATAAAAGATAATAATACATAATATGTAATTATTAGAATATAATAAATAGAAAATATTATAATAAAAATTGATATTTTGATAATAATAAAAATGTACAATAAATCTTATACGAAACTTGAACTTTTGTAATTATATAAAAAATGTAAAAATTTCTTACATTAGAAGTGAATTTGGTACACTAATACGAATTTAAGTGTACTGGGTAAAATAAATATTGACTAGGGGTAATGATGGTATTTAGGAGATCGAGAAATAATATGATTAATTTCACATTATGGGTTGAAACAAATTTTTAAGGTTGGAGTATAAAACACGACTTAGAAATCGAACTAAAACCTAATTTAGAAATCGACGCGAAAATCGAACCTGAACCTAACCCCAAACCTAGAATAATTATAAAAAACTTAAGGCCTAGATAATTAGGCATATTAAACCCTAAACAAAACATAACAATAAGCGTTATAGGATAAAATGAACCTATGATAGTTATATGAAAAACTGAAACCACGTTTGTGTTATAAGGATGATTGGCGATGGCCTGAGCAAATCGGACCTCGAGTGAGTGAGCGAGGAGTCAAGGTAAGTTGGGATCAAAACAATGCCGTATTTTGGAGGCTCGAGATTATGCTTGGTTGTGCTTGTTAGATAGTTGGATGTGTGCATGTACTTGATTATGGGTGATGCTATGATTCTGTTTGTTGCTCTCGCATGTATTGTATGATTTGTATGAAATAATTGATCACCCTAAATTGGACTTAATCAAATATTCGACCAGTATTCATAATCGAACATGTATGGCAACCCGTTAGGGGAACTTAGGACTCTCCGGCCAAATACTAACCCCTTCGAAAGGGATAACGCAAGATTGCAATTGGTTCCTTCTTCATCCTTAGCCGAACTAAGTGACAAGAGAGGAGGTCGCGGCGAGGGTGAAGTCAGTAGTTCGAAGATAGTCAGGGGAGGAGCGAGGTCTCCATTGCACAAGCCTGGGTTTAGTCATAAGCTGTTGCATTAATGGCAACTCCTCAACCCGAATTAGAGCGGGCGTAATTTCTCTAATTTCACGACGGGCCAGACAACGTTGTGCGATGGCATTTGCTTACACATGCATTGCACCTAATAAGTTGATTGAAAACCTTGTTGTGTTTGTGGTATAGTTTTAAGTCCTCCATCCTAACTTACTGAGCTGTGGTTGCTCACATCCTTATAGATGTCGTACAGGTGCTGGCTAAGAAGCGACAAACAATTACTCTGAAGCTAGCAACTGCTGGATCCTGGGGAGTGAGGAAAAACATTGAAGAATCAACACATATGTTATTACTTTTCATTTCTGAATAATATAATAACTGAATTATCGTAAATATATATAAATTTCCTCACCTTCTTAGGTAAATGATTTATTTAAATTACAAACAGTTTACTTCAAAGCGGATTACTCGTGGATGCCTCATGTAGATCAGGTCTAAGATAGCGGTTGTAAGGCTAACTTCTATCTTAGGATGGTTTACACGGTGGGGCTGTTACGACTCTGCCACTTCAGGGCATGACAGAAACCCCTGACACATTCGTACATAAGGAGTAACATCCTTCTATCGTGGCTAACCAATGGATTTTTTTCTCGTTGTTTGAGAATTATTGGTAATGTGTGATGCGTCTCCAGGTTCGAACATACGGAGAAGCACCAAAACAAAGTAAACAAAAAATAAATAGGGAAAAAAGCTAGCAAAGTCCAAGCAGTTATCAAATGAATATAACGCACCACTCGATCCTACTCGGCCTACAATCCGCCGGATATGATACACCGGTTTAAACTGAAGGGTCACTTGCCACTACTCATTACTAAAGGGAATAGATAAGAGTAATTATGTATTGATTAGTTGATTGTCTAAGTATAGGAAAGTGGGGGTTTATATACCTATCTACTAAGGTTACTTTATATGCATGAAAAGAAAAAAAGGGTATTCTATAATTAGATTACATAAGACATACTAAAAGGGGCAAAAGAGATATACAATATTTAGTATGTGTCACGCCCCAAAGCGGCAGAGTCGTAACAGCCCCGCCGTGTAAACCATCCTAAGATAGAAGTTGGCCTTACAACCGCTATCTTAGACCTGATCTACACAAGCCGTCCACAACTAACCCGCTTTGAAGTAGACAGTTTGTAATTTAAATAAATCATTTACCTATAAAAGTGAGGAATTATATATATGTTACAATTCAGTTATTGCAGTTAAAGTTTACAATATTTTTCTATAGTATTTTTCTATATCATTACATCATTCGGAAATGAAAAATAATAAAAACTTAGACCTTAAAAATATGTGTTTATTCTTCCATATTTTTCCTCACTCCCCAGGATTCAGCGGTTGCTAGCTTCAGAGTAGTTGTTGCCGCTTCTTAGCCAGCACCTACACGACGTCTATAGGGATGTGAGCAACCACAGCTCAGTAAGTTAGGACGGAGGACTTAAAACTATACCATACATACAACAAGGTTTTCAATCACTTATTATGTGCAATGCATGTGCAAGCAAATGCCATCGCACGACGTTGTCCGGCCCGTAGTGAAATTAGAGAAATTACGCCCGCTCTAATCCAGGTTAAGGAGTTGCCGTTAATGCAACAGCTCACGACCAAACCCAAGCTTGTGTAATGGAGACATTGCTCCTCCCGAGACTACCTTCGAACCACTGTCTTCACCCTCGCCGCGACCTCCTCTCCTGTTACTTAGTTCGACTGAGGATGAAGAAGGGACCATTTTGCAATCCTGCAATATCCCTTCCGAAGGGGTCGGTATTTGGTCGGAGAGTCCTAAGTTCCCCTAACGGGTTGCCATGCATGTCCGATTATGATTACTGGTCGGATATTTAATTAAGTCCAGTTTAGGGTGATCAATCGTTTCATATAAGTCATACAATATGTGCCAGAGCAACAAACAGAATCATAGCATCACCCATAATCAAGCACATGCACACATTCTCTATCTAACAAGCACAACCAAGCATAATCTTAAGCCTCCAAAATACAGCATCGTATTAATCCCAACTTACCTCGACTCCTCGCTCACTCACTCGAGGTCCGATTTGCTCAGGCCATCGCCGATCATCCTTATAACACGAACGTGGTTTCAGTATTTCATATAATATTATAAGTTCATTTTATCCGATAACGCTTATTGTTAGATTTTGTTTAAGGTTAAATATACCTAATTATCTAGGTATTAAGTCTTCTATAATTATTTTAGGTTTGGGGTTAGGTTCAGGTTCGGTTTTCGCATCGATTTCTAAATTAGGTTTTTAGTTCGATTTCTAAGTAATGTTTTAGATTCCAACCCAAGAAATCCGTTTCAACCCATAATATGAAATTAATCACATTACTTCCCGATCTCCTAAATACGATTACTACCCCCAGTCAGCATTTTATTCCATCCGGTACACTTAAATCCGTATTAGTGTACCGAATTTACTCATGTTGTGAGAAATATTTACATTTTTCATATAATTATCTAAAATTGAATTTTGTTTCAGATTTGTTATGTTCTGATTTTCATTATTTTATTATCTAATTAAACCTAATTTTTCCATATTTATAAATTTTTAATTCCACATATTCCTAATTTTCTACATTTACCACATAACACCTTCATTACTTACACTTAACACTCCATAGACTAGGATTAGGTTTCCACATCAGAGATTAACATCCCTAAGCATCTAATTACTATCTCAATCAGTAATTAACATCCTAATCACCTAATTAACCCTAATCACCCAATTTTACCATCATTTTAGGGCTAAAAATTAACTTAAAAATTTCGAAAATTAATTTTTAAAAAATGGCTTCATATCACTGTTCTATATCACATGAGCATCCTACAGAAAAAGATTGAGCTCCAACTACACTCCTAAGGTCATTTATTTCTAAACCGAAATGTGCTCGATTTTGCATGATTTCTTAAGGACCCTATATTACGGGACATGTTTTCATCTAAATAATATTTTTCCTACAAACTAAATACAAAAATATTCCAGAATAACATAATTCATAATTTTCTAATTATATTTACTATTTTTACAAAATTTCACAAGAATCGGGCTGGAATTTGGACTCACCGGTTCGGGTGGCTCCGGCCACCACGGGCCGCCGTGGCCTTGTCGGCCGGCCTGGGCGCTGCCACCACCGTATGGTAGTGGTGGCCATCCACTCCCAGCTCCTCGTCTGGTGTGGGTTCCCTTTAAAATCCCTAACTGCACAGTTTTCTTTTTTTTTTCTGGATTTTCTCTCGATTTTTTCGGTGTTTTGATTTTTCTCAAATCCTAAACTGACTAAAGGACTTCTGGAATTTTTTTCCCCTATTTATAGACAATTGTAGAAATTAACGTACATTAATTTGATGGGATTTTGCCCCAATTCCATGATTTTTGGCTTTTTGTTTGTCAAATTCTTATTGGTTATTTTTTTTTCTTACTGACCACGACCTTATCTTGTTGCAGCTTATCCTCTTCTGATTTTTCTGATTTTTATATAATTATTTTGTATTTTTCTTTAATTATTTGCCTAGTTTTAGGCTAATTTAGGTAATGATGCGTATTTTTATCTACACGTAAATACATGTGGGGTACACGTGAACATTCCTAAATATTATTTTGGTCATTCTAAAATTTTAGTATACATATAATCTATCTCTAGTAATTTATTAGCTAGTTCATTACACTTTTCGCATTTTCGATAATTAATACCTATTATGCTTAAAATTTGAAAATTTTATAGTCTCCTATTTTACTATTTATTTTCTTAAATTTAAGTTTACGAGGTCATTTTTACTAATATTTCTCTCAATAGTTTATAATTTGAGTGTGATCGGATCCTTTAGCCGATCGCCCTAAACCTTGGGTTCTAAGTTCAATCTTACGGTTACTTAGCTGAACTTTGGGGCTTACATTCTACCCCCCTTAAAAATAGTTTCGTCCTCGAAACTACTGTATACCTATGTATTGCTTACTTGCTAGAATTAATAGTTCTAAAAATCAAAGAACCTACAAGTAATGCTTCGTCTTCGCTACATTAAGCTCTATTTTGGTTTATAAGTCTAGACCTTTGTCCGGTCATATCTTTTCCTACTCTGTGTCTCAACTGTTGAACTTCTGAACCTGATTATCCAGTATTTTTGGGGGTTACTTCATATCCTTAAAACCCATTTTCCATTCTACCGAACTATCTTCAAGTGCAACTTCTATGTAGTCTACTGATTAAGTTCCTTAATTGCTTTCTAATTAACATTCCATTTCTTCTCTATTTGATCCCTTGCTCGATCTCTTAATTTCCTTCCTTTGCATTCCTTATCTTAGTATCAATCAGGGCTTATTTCATCGTTGTAGTCTCCTAGTCATATTGTATTATCTTATAACTTAGCTTTACAATTTTGCAAATTTTCTTATTGGTTTATTTCCCATTTATTCGTTGTTTGATTGTTTCTTAAGTTTTATTTGTGGTTCTAAATTCACTTTATATCATCACCTTTCCTTTCATCCAAAATCTTCCACTCAAATGATTATACCACTGTCATAGCTTCTCATTTGTTCTTCATATAGCTTAGCATAGGATCAACAGAAGCAAATTTGGCAAATCTCGACACTTCTCCATCTCGAATTCAAATGAGATGGTTAACAATTCAATTTGACTTGACTTGACTCGAGAAGGATGATTGCGACTGTTGACTGACAAACCCAACAAAAGAGACAGTATTAAGAAGGACTGATTACTCGACAAAACATGACACAACAGAATACACTGATCGAATCAACATGATATGAGACTCAACAACAACAATTTGACAATTTCAAATTTGCCATGTTCCTGTTGGATTACCTATTGCAGTTGCTAATATGAAGTACATTGTAGCTTCATATCTTCTTCGTATACTGAATTACTTCAATAGATTTTTCCTTTAATCATCAATTCGACGTTTTTAATATCCACCAAAATACCTTCTCCAAATATAACGAACTTGATGAAAACGTATTCTCTTTTCTGAAAATCACATGTCTTCCATTTCAATATACTACTTATGATCACTCAACTTCAATAATGCTATCCACAGATACTTTGTATATCAAAATACTATTAACGGATACCAGCACAAGTGTTTTCATATATAGTTGGCATGCATTTGTTTCTCCCAATTCTGTTGCTACAATTTATGTACTGATCTTATCTTGATGCCTTTCCAATCTAATATTATTTTAGAAATTGACAGTCGCTCCTTAAACTCTTAAGGTCTCATTTACAACATCCAATACAGAGTTTCAACCACAAGTTTGATTCTTGATTAACTTAATCATGAGATTCAAATATCCATAAAACAATCTTCAGAAATACATTTGAACTTTTATATGTTCCTGGTAGATCCAATACTATTGGTATATTTACCAATCTCTCCTTTATAGATATCAACTAACTTCTCATAATCCACCATCAGTAGCTTTCCTTTTAAATTTCCTGTCCATCATATCTTAGGGTTCTATGGATTAATATCCTTTCTTCAATATAAATTCTAAGCGTATAGGTAATGATAATCCCAATCACCTTAAATCCCTTTCCATTTACTAGCTTTTCACTTGTAGGGAATGAATACTTCAATAGCATCATTGCATTTGCATTTCATCCATTTGTATATTCTATGGTTAGGGTACTCATCAACCAATCCTTTTGTTCGTATATTAGTATTCAATTAAGATCAATTGAAAAATCCTTTGCTGAAATCACTAATTATCTCCTAATTTCTTTAAGCTCGAATCCTTGAATATTATCCGTGATCAACATTCCTTATCACAATTAGTTTACTATAGATAACTATCTCATAAAATTTACTTTCTAGAGAGTTATACCTTTCCAGATTGATCCTTAAAATAACTAAGTAAGTGTTGATCAAAAGTCCTAATCATCTCCAACTTGTTATCCTACTACTATTTTAGGGTGTTTGGATACATATTCGGTAGCAATTTACGTAGCAATCTTACTTCATTTCTTATGTATCATTTAATAGCTATCCATCTCATTTACCACTTATAAGTACCATATAATGATATCATTATACTTGCCTCAGCACTACATAAAAATCTCTTAATCCATTTCATATTCATTTGGCTTCATTCACATTTAATTATCACTCCAAACTATAATTCTCCAATTCATGATTCACTAAAGGCCTAAGAATTTTTAATCTGATTATAACCTCATAGTACTATTCCTTCTACTGTTCTTACACATATAAAAGACTTCCAAGATTGACCACCAAAATACATTCGATCTTTGTTACACTCTTAGCTACAAATATGTCAATCATTATTGCATTTGCACATATCCAAAAGAATATACTTCATCGAGAAGCACAATTACATCCAGTAAAAGATCGTTTGGATATCCACACATATAAATAACTAATGCAGGATCAATTCCAATTCTTAAGAAAATATGATCAACTATCATACCATATCCATAATTTAAATTATTTATAACAATTGTTCATTCAAAAGAATTCCACTATATTTGTCTTCTAATTAATTCAATATCATTTCCACTTCTTGATTTGGTACTTTATACTTCCATAGAAAAATCGGAAATAACATTCACTTCATATACCTTATCATTATCAGACTCCTTATTATTGTCATCATTTATCATCTCGTATATCGCATATTCTCATTCTATACAAGATTTACTCCTAAATTAGGTTTTTCTTATATCTCTAGTATAGGTTTTGATTTATTTCTGAATCAGTTTCTAACTTTTCCCTCTCAATAATTTGTCTTCTTAAAATTCGTTTCCATATCATGCTTTATTTTATTTCAGATTATACTACCTTGTATTTATACTAAACACCAAAGCTGAGATTATCTCAGAAATCCTATAAGTTTCGGATTCACCTTAATTTTTAGTGCATATCATCATATCTCTCTTATTCCCAAACTTAAATTGATTTATACCATTATTCATAAGTCTCGTCACCTCATCATATCTCACCGATTACAATACAAATTCATCAATAAACTTCTTAGGAATTTCATCCACAATATTAACATATCCTAATAATCAGTTCTATTAATATTCGTCACATCTCAACTCTATATCAACTCAAAGATTCTTCTTAATTCAATTTAAATCACTTCAATAAACCACCAATTCTTATAAAGCACTTCCAAGATCGATCACCTAAGTCGTATCAAATCCCTTTTTTATATTTTACTCACAAGGGTATAATAGATTATGACAGACGTATATATATCTAAAGAATACACATCCATCGATGGGCACTACTATATCTATTGAAAGATTGATGGGGTCTTAATTTATATGCATAACCAATCATATAATCAATCATAACTCCTAACAAAATATAACTAACTAATACATTATATTCATCATTTAAATCAACTATCACCTCATAATCTATATTCTCATGCTGTATATAATTTTAATCTACTCCAACTGATTCAACAAAATGTGATAGCCATTCAATAAATCTTTTTGGGGTTAATCATCCAAGGATATATGATGTACTAGTCATACTAGTAGACTAAGGTATCTCTCTTCTATCGTTACTACACATATCTTACTAGCATTACTTGAGTTCCAATCTTTTACTTCCAAATCGTCCTTATTCAACAAGTCATATCACATGATCTCCATTATGTTAAAAGTCAGATTAATTTCTATTATCATTTATAAGTCTCATCACTCCTCATCAGTTATAATGCAACTTCGGTAACAAACTCCTCAATAACATATTCCGACTTAATCAATTATCATATTGTTCTCCATTTCTCAATTCTGGATTCCATCAAGGATTCTCCTTTATTCTACTTGAATCACCTCAACTAGCCACCGATTTCTCCATATGATCCCATCACTGGAGTTAAATTTGATTAACGCTTATCTCAATGTAGCGTTACAGTCACTATCTATCTTATAAGTTGTAGTATTTTACTTTAATATCCCTTTATTTCTACCCACTCTCAATGTACTCCTAAGATATCTAATTCTTTTACTTGTTAATTTCAAAGCGAGTTCAATAAAACTACGCTTTGATACCAATTTAGAACTGTTACGCCCCGAAGCGGCAGAGTCGTAACAGCCCCGCCGTATAAACCATCCTAAGATAGAAGTTGGCCTTACAACCGCCATCTTAGACCTGATCTACACAAGCCGTCCACAACTAACCCGCTTTGAAGTAGACAGTTTGTAATTTAAATAAATCATTTACCTATAAAAGTGAGGAATTATATATATGTTATAATTCAGTTATTGCAGTTAAAGTTTACAATATTTTTCTATAGTATTTTTCTATATCATTACATCATTCGGAAATGAAAAATAATAAAAACTTTATTATAATTCAGTTATTGCAGTTAAAGTTTACAATATTTTTCTATAGTATTTTTCTATATCATTACATCATTCGGAAATGAAAAATAATAAAAACTTAGACCTTAAAAATATGTGTTTATTCTTCGATATTTTTCCTCACTTCCCAGGATCCAGCAGTTGCTAGCTTCAGAGTAGTTGTTTGCAGCTTCTTAGCCAGCACCTGCACGACGTCTATAGGGATATGAGCAACCATAACTCAGTAAGTTATGATGGAGGACTTAAAACTATACCACAAACACAACAGGGTTTTCAATCAACTTATTAGGTGCAATGCATGTGCAAGCAAATGCCATCGCACGACGTTGTCCGGTCCGTCGTGAGATTAGAGAAATTGCACCCGCTCTAATCCGGGTTGAGGAGTTGCCATTAATGCAACAGCTCATGACCAAACCCAAGCTTGTGCAATGGAGACCTCGTTCTTCCTGCAACTACCTTTGAACCACTGACTTCACCCTCACCACAACCTCCTCTCCTGTCACTTAGTTCGGCTAAAGATAAAGAACGGACCAATTACAATCCTGCGCTATCCCTTTCGAAGGGATTGGTATTTGGCCGGAGAGTCCTAAGTTCCCCTAACGGGTTGCCATGCATGTCCGATTATGATTACTGGTCGGATATTTAATTAAGTCCAGTTTAGGGTGATCAATCCTTTCATACAAGTCATACAATATGTGCCAGAGCAACAAAAAGAATCATAGCATCACCCATAATCAAGCACATGCACACATCCAACTATCTAACAAGCACAACCAAGCTTAATCTTAAGCCTCCAAAATACAGCATCGTATTAATCCCAACTTACCTCGACTCCTCGCTCACTCACTCGAGGTCCGATTTGCTCAGGCCATCGCCGATCATCCCTATAACACGAACGTGGTTTCAATATTTCATATAATATTATAAGTTCATTTTATCCGATAACGCTTATTGTTAGGTTTTGTTTAAGGTTAAATATACCTAATTATCTAGGTATTAAGTCTTTTATAATTATTTTAGGTTTGGGGTTAGGTTCAGGTTCGGTTTTCATATCGATTTCTAAATTAGGTTTTTAGTTCGATTTCTAAGTAATGTTTTAGATTCCAACCCCAGAAATCCGTTCCAACCCATAATGTGAAATTAATCACATTACTTCCAGATCTCCTAAATACGATTACTACCCCTAGTCAGCATTTTATTCCATCCGGTACACTTAAATCCGTATTAGTGTACCGAATTTACTCATGTTGTGAGAAATTTTTACATTTTTCATATAATTACCTAAAATTGAATTTTGTTTCAGATTTGTTATGTTCTGATTTTCATTATTTTATTATCTAATTAAACCTAATTTTTCCATATTTATAAATTTTTAATTCCATATATTCCTAATTTTCTACATTTACCACATAACACCTTCATTACTTACACTTAACACTCCATAGACTAGGATTAGGTTTCCACATCAGAGATTAACATCCCTAAATATCTAATTACTATCTCAATCAGTAATTAACATCCTAATCACCTAATTAACCCTAATCACCCAATTTTACCATCATTTTAGGACTAAAAATTAACTTAAAAATTTCGAAAATTAATTTTAAAATAATGGCTTCATATCACTGTTCTATATCACATGAGCATCCTACAGAAAAAGATTGAGCTCCAAAATACACTCCTTTTCCTACATACTACATACGAAAATATTCTAGAATAACAAAATTCATAATTTTATAATAATATTTACTATTTTTACAAAATTACACAAAATCGGGCTGGAAATCAGACTCACCGATTTGGGTGGCTCCGGCCACCGCTGGCCACCTTGGCCTTGTCGTCTGGCCTGGGCGCTGCCACCACCATGTGGTGGTGGTGGCCGTCCACTCCCAGCTTCTCGTCTGATGTGGGTTCCTTTTGAAAGCCCTAATTGCACAGTTTTTATAATTTTTTTTTAAACCAAATTTTTCTCTCAATTTTCGTCTCTCCCTAATTTTTTCTGATTTCTAACTGTCTAAATGAGTTCCTGAATTTTTCTTGCTATTTATAGGGTTTTAGGGGATTTATTGTGCATTAAATGGGACAAGACAATTGCCTTATCCCTTGATTTTTGGCTTTTATGTTGGCTTATTCTAATTGGCCGAATTTTTTCTTATTTTTCCCAGCTGCCACGACCCAATTCTGGATGATTCATGATTTTTCCTGATTTTTCTTGATTTTTCCTGATTTTTCTTGATTTTTCCTTAATTAATTATGAATTTTCTTTAAGTATTTAGTATTATTTTAGCACATTTCACGTATTTTAAGTAATTACGCGTATTTATACTTACATGTAAATTCATATATAGTACAAATAAATATTACTAAATATTATTTAGGTTATTTTATGATTTTTAGTATACATATAATTTATCTCTAGCGATTCGTTAATTATCGAAATGCATTTTACGCATTTTCGATAAATAACGAGTTATATACTTAAAATTTGGAATTTTTATATTCTTTTATTTTATTGCTTATTTTCTTAAATTTAAACTTACGAGATCATTTTACTAATATTTCTAACTTTACTTTATAATTTAGGCTCGATCGGGTCCTTCAACCGATCGAAACCTCGAATGGCTAATTTTGGGGCTTACAGTATGGAAAATAAAGAATCATTTTGGAAGATTGAGTGCAAAAGACACGTGTCGCTTGGTGGCTAAATATTAGGAATATGATATAAAGTAAGCGGAAACAGGAAAGCGTTGCAGTCAAGGGGCTGACCTGATCTGGATCAGGTTAGGAGCTAATCAATTCAGTAAAGAAGTAAGCTAAATTGGAGTCAGAAGCCTGTGGTCGATTAGGGAGCACAGCCCAGCTAGTTTTTAGCTATCTTTTAGAATAAGACTTTACTATTAGGCAGGAACATGTCTGACACATGTAAGGATTTGACAAACAGGTTGGCAGGAGATCAGTTCGGCATAGGGATCCCTATCTTGGCTTTCGTTTCGAGCTAGTATTCTTCGCGCAAGTCCTTGGAGTCCTCTAGCTCAAGTACGAGTGATTGGTTCAAGGGTATGATTCCTATTAGTGTGTGATACCCTGTCGATTTGTCCAAAAATCTACAGTACATAATAGTGCAAATTCTACACTATTCAACTGTTATTCTACTTATTGATTGAAAATTAAATTATTCCTATACTTTCGAACACTCAACAAATAAAAAGAAAATAGGCATGCCTAAGGTGGTTATGTTTGCATTTTCTTTACTTTACTTATTTTTGTGTTCACCGTTATCTAATCCATAAGTGGAAGAGTAAAAGAATTTAGAAAGGACTACTCTGAATTCATTTGCAACAAAAAATTCTTGATCATAGTATAGCTCCTCAAAATGTGCTTTGCTCGATCTTCCATGCTATGGTAGAAATGACATATACTAGAAACATTTAATCCTCTTCAAACTAATGTTATTTGCATTGGTAATGCATCATAATAAATATACCACATGAACATTTGGATCTTTACAAGGATTTGTTAGAATTTTCCTTATCTAAAGCCATCTAAATTATGCTTCATCCACATTTCTTCGCCGCATCAATAATTCACAAGCAAATTTGGCTACATATACCTTGTAGGCAGCCATTTATAGCGTATAGAATTAGTTCGATGTTCATTGCTATACAAATGAACATTTCCCAACCAATTACAAACATCTTAATTTATAAGAAATCCTAATAAATCCTTTCGCCAGTTATTTATTCCAACCTAAACATCAGCTATAGTTAGATTGACAAAGTTTCTCAACATGGTCTAGTAAAGAACAATCTTGAAATACTGTATTACACCCAATTATGATGCTAGAAAAGTATGGAATCACAAAAACCTCTTTTTATTTACTTTTCAAGAATGGCATCTCCTAGTCAATTACAATTCTAACTTGGTCCTATGTTTAGATTTAAACTCTGTTAATAATCTTGTATACTTTTATAGTTAAAACTACATCCATAACTTATTAGTTATCCTCATTTGCCATATGAACTTCATGACATTAGCCTTATTCGAATTTTTAGGTCAAGAATCCAAAGTCTACCATCTTGTTTTTTCCATTTCAATTTATTCCAATTAATCCAATGGATTTTCCTATTTTTAAGTGAAGAACCAAAGAAAATCACGGAATTTCTCTGTAATTGCTTTAAAGTTTTATTGGGCAAAATTGCTACTTATAAATAATGGTCGGTAGTACTTTCTAAAGCAAAGGAAATTAGTATTTGTCTACCATTAAAGTTTAATAGCTTGGATTTCAACTAGTGAGTTTAGCTCTAATTTTTTTTTTTCAAAAAGGAAATTAGGGAAAATGCAAACCCTCCCCCTAAACTTTGACTTAGATGCAGATTTTTCTCCTAAACTTTTAGAGTAAGGTTTTAGACCTCATAAACTTTGATAAATTGGTAAAACAACCCTTGTAATCTTTAAACTTTATGTTTGGTGTGTAAATGGTCCTTAAACTTTTATTTTGGTACGCAAATACTCTCCTAAACTATGAGGTGTTTGGAGGTATTTAAGCACCAAAATCAAAGCTTAGGAGGTGTTTATGTACTAAAATTAAAGTTTAAAAGGATTATATGAGTTATTTACCAATTTATGAAAATTTAAGGGGTCAAAAACTGTACTTTGAAAGTTTAGGGGGTCAATCCGCATTTGAATCATAATTTAGAGAGGTTTTGTACAATTTTCTTAAGGAAATTCATATATATAGCTCTCAAGTTTCTCGTCCTTAAAATAAGGAATCTAAGATAAGTTCCAAAGTCTGTACAAATTTTGATTCTTTAAAATTTAACAAACTTCAATTGGTCATTTAGGTTGGTTGAAAACACAACCCTTGATTTTCGTAAATTAATTTTTTTAGATGAACTAATATTAAAATTTCTTTATAACATCCATCATAACTTGAGCATTTTGAATACTAGGCTCTTCCATTAATACTAGTCATCTACATAAAAACAAGTAAGGGATCTATAGAGATGTGCCTCTTGAATGAATAACCTTCCAATTACCTAATCTACTTGAAAACTTTATAATAAGAATAAAATATAAGGAGACAAAGGATTCCCTTGTCTAATACCTTGACTTGAACCAAATTTAGGTGACATTCTATCATTGAAAATGATAGAGAAATTTATTGTTGAGATGTAAGAGCCAATAAGTTCTATCCATGAATTGGGGAATTGAAGAATCCGTAAAACATGTTGAATAAAACTCCATTCAACTTGATAAATGGCCTTATGTAAACCTAATTTCACTATCACCTAACCCTTTATTACATTTTTTTCTTATTAGAAGTGTATAGTTTTACTTACATAAGAATCTCATTATCTATAGCACTTTACCGAGGAATAAAACTCATTTAAGTAGGATTAATCAAATCATTCAAATAAGGTCTCAACTTATGTACTAAAATGTTTTAGAATGTTTTATATAAAGTTGTACCTAAGCTAATTGGTCTAAAATCCTTTAAAGTATTTACCCCATCAAATTTTGGGATTAAGATAACTTTTTGGGGATGGATATTACCATTTTCCAACTATCTCCCAAGACATAACACAAAAAATGGCATGAAGACCATCAACTCTTCCTGAAGACTCTATTTCTGTAGCACTAATAGCCTTTGAACAATTCTCTCACATCTTACATGATAGAAAGTTACCATAGGAAGGCTAATTATGTGTAATAAACACCTATGATACTTGTACCTAAAATAAAAGTGATCAAACATGAGTACATTTGAAAAGGAAACTACTATAATTGATTGAGCCTTTCAATTTAATGATTATTTTGTTGGATTTTGATATCTTACCTAAAATAGAAAATGTGATTTAGAAGAAAGTAAAGACTATCAAAATAAAGAAAAATTATTAATTTACTAGAATTGATCTTGAGATAATTAATATATTTTCTAATTTAGAGGCTAGCTAAAAGAAGTTAAAAAAGTTAAGGAAAAATGCATAAACCCCTCCTAAATTTTGACTTAGGTGTGGTTTAGCCTCATGAACTTTCAAAGTATAGTTTTTGGCCCTTAAACTTTCATAAATTAACAAATAATCCTTATAACTTCTTAAAACTTTAATTTCGGTGTGTAAATACTACTTAAACTTTTATTTTAATGTATAAATACTTTCTAAACACCACATAGTTTAGGGGTGTTTACATACTAAAATTAAAGTTTAAGAGGTTAATTTCATCCTAGAAGATTGTTTGTCAATTTCTGAAAATTTAAGGACTAAAACTATACTTTAAAAGTTTAGGGAGGATATCCACATTTGAGTCAAAGTTTAGGAGGGTTTTATACAATTTCTCCAAAAAGTTATGTTTCAGATTTGTGATGACTTTAGCCCTTTGTCCATTGGTTTCCTTCAAATACTAAATTCAAGAACTAAATAATTATAGTGCAATAATTCAAAGTTAAAAGGAAAAATGTGAATGAATTGAATTATTAATCCCACGCTTCTGATCTGGAAAGATCATATAGTTATTATTGTTTTTACATTTCACCCATATATATATATATATCTATATTATTCAACTTTTTAAAGGTTTAAGTAATCGCCATCCTTAAAATTACATAATTATCATCTATTTACTATTATTTAATAAAAAAAACTAATAACAAAATAAACTCTTTAAATTATAAATAATAGTTAAATTTGTCTACTTACTCCTTTCTCTTTTTCCCTCTCTCTATCAATTTTTCTACATACTTTTGTATGCAATTTTTTCTGTTTTTCTCACTTTCCTACTCTTTGCCACTTTTCTACTTTCTTTTATTAACTTTGCCCCACATCTGTCTCCTACACTTCCTCTGATAACCTCTACATCTCCATATAGATAATGGGCAACTTTTCTTTATTTTTATATATCTTATAGATTTCATACTTTTATTTTTTGTTTTATATCATACTTGATAAAATACCAAAAAGATTAAAAAAAAATTGTTGTGTTTATTTTTTCCCTAAGATGCATTATATGTTATAGGTAATGTCGATAAAAATTTTAGTTAAGAAAAAATTGAGAGTAAATATTTTCGATATCAATAATATTATAATCATGTATTTATCTTTTCTCTAAATGCATAATATATAATTATATGTAATATAAGATTTCAACAGCAAATATTTGTCCATAACCTATTTAAGCTAAAAGCCTTATTAAAGAAAAAAGGAATATTAATTTTTCATGTATCATTTGGTTTTGATATACAACAATTTGTATTATGAATATTAATTTTTCATTTCTTCGATATACAATGTAATAATAACATAATCATATATTTTCCTTTTTCCTTAAATGCATATATTATAAGTAACGTAGATTGATATTTTAGTTTAAAGAATCCATAAAAGTAAATGTTCTCAATATTGATAATAGCATAATCATGTATTTACCTATTCCCTAAAATGCATGATATGTAATATACAATTAGTGTTTTTTTTTTTCATTTCTTCAATGCACAATAAGATAATAATATAATCACATATTTTTTCCCTAAAATACACTATTTATTATAAGCAATATAGATAGATATTTTAGTTTAAGAAATTTATGAAAGTGAATGTTCTAGATATTGATAATAACTGTCACGCCCCAAAACGTAGAGTTATAACAGCCTCGTCGTGTAAACCATTCTAAGATAGTAGTTGGCCTTACAACCGCTATCGTAGACTTAATCTACACAAGGTGTCCATGATTAACTCGCTTTGAAGTAAACAGTTTGTAATTTAAATAAATCATTTACCTAATAAAGTGAGAAAATATATATATACACTGAAATTCAGTTATTATAATTAAAATTTATGTTTGTTCTTCAAATGTTTTTCCTCACTCTTTAGGATCCAACAGTTGCTAACTTTAGAATAGTTGTATACCGTTTCATAGCTAGCACCTGCACGACGTCTATAGGGATGTAAGCAACCATAACTCAGTAAGTTAGGATGGAAGACTTAAAACTATACCATAAACATAACAAGATTATCAATCAACTTATTAAGTGCGATGTATGTTTAAGCAAATGCCATCGCATAACGTTGTCCGGCCCATTGTGAGATTAGAAAAATTGCGCCTGTTCTAATTCGGGTTGAGAAGTTAC
Organism: Lumnitzera racemosa; assembly: GCA_024138005.1. Classification (NCBI taxonomy): domain Eukaryota; kingdom Viridiplantae; phylum Streptophyta; class Magnoliopsida; order Myrtales; family Combretaceae; genus Lumnitzera; species Lumnitzera racemosa. Next base: position 105,133,908 of record JAMXBC010000006.1, on the reverse strand, counting down.
CGTTAATGTAACAGCTTATAACCAAACCTAGACTTGTGCAATGGAAACATCGCTTCTCCCGCGACTACCTTCGAACCATTGACTTCACCCTTGCCGCGACCTCCTCTCCCGTCACTTAGTTTGACTAAGGATGAAGAAGGAACTATTATGTAATCTTGTGCTATCTATAAAGCCCACAATTAACCATTCAAGGTTTCAATCAGTTGAAAGACTTGATCGAACCTAAATTATAAAGTAAAGCTAGAAATATTAGTAAAAATAACCCCGTAAACTTGAATTTAAGAAAATAAGTAATAAAATAGGAGACTATAAAATTTTCAAATTTTAAGCATAATAAGTACTAATTACCGAAAAGGTGAAAAGTGTAATTTAATAACTAATAAATTACTAGAGATAGATTATATATATATTAAAAATTTTAGAATGACCAAAATAATAATTAGGAATGTTTACGTGTACCCAATGTATTTACGTGTAGATAAAAATACGCGAAATTACCTAAATTGGCCAAAAACTAAGTAAATAATTAAAGAAAATTATAAATTAATCATGGAAAAATAAAAAAAAAAATTAGAAGAGATAGAATGATCCAAATCTGGTCGTCGCAGGTCAGGATCTACAAAATAAAAATTAACCAATTAGAATTAGGCAACACAAAAACCAAAAATCAAGGAAATTGGGCAAAATCATGTCTAATTAATACATATTAACTGCCAAAAACGTCTATAAATAGGAGAAAATTTTCCAGAACTCATTTAGGCAGTGAGGAATTAGAGAAAAATAGAGAGACTCGAAAATTTGAGAGAAAATTCAGAAAACAAAAAAAAGAAAGAAAGGAAAACTGTGTAGTTAGGGCCACAAAGGAGAACCCAGACCCTACGAGCAGCAGGGAGTAGACGGCCACCACCACCATACGGTAGTGGCAATGCCCAGGTGGGCCGGTATACCCATGGCCACCGGCGGTGGCCGGAGCCACCTAAATCGGTGAGTTCAATTTCCAGCCTGATTTTGTGTAATTTTGTAAAAATAGTAAATATTATTAAAAAATTATAAATTTTGTTATTCTGGAATATTTTTATATGTCGTTTTTAGGAAAAATATTATTTTGATAAAAATATATCTCGTGATATAGGGTCCTTAACAAATCGTGCAAAACCGAACATATTTCGGTTTAGAAATAAATAGGTTTAGAAGTGTAGTTTGGAGCTCAATTTTTTTCTGTAGAATGCTTATGTGATATAGAATAGTACTATGAAGCTATTTTTCTAAAATTAATTTTCAAAATTTTTAAGTTAATTTGTAGCCCTAAAATGATGGAAAAATTAGGTGATTTTGGGTTAATTAGGTGATTAAGATACTAATTACTGATTTAGATAGTAATTAGATGTTTAGGGATGCTAATCTCTGATGTGGAAACCTAACCTAGCCTTTGGAGTATTAAGTATGGTTAATTTAGGAAATTAAGTAGTTAATGTAAGAAATTAGTAATATGTGAAATTGAAAATTAATAAATCTAAAAAATTAGGGTTATTTAGATAATATTATAGTAGAAATCAGAAAAATAATAAATTTGAAATAATATTTAATTTTAAGTAAATGTCTCAAAATGTAAGATTTTCTCATATCGGGGATAAATCCGATACCCCAATTAGGAATAACGTGTACCAAATAGTTTAAAATATTGAATTAAGACCTAATAGGATATTTGAACACTCGAGTTTAATGTGATTAATTTCACATTAGGATTCGAGCATGTTTAGGACTTAGAAATCGAATTAAAACCTAATTTAGAAATTGATTGTAGAAACCAAACTCAAACCTAACCCCAAACCTAGAATAATTGTAAAAGACTTAAGACCTAAGACCTAGATAATTAGGTATATTAAACCCTAAACAAAACATAACAATAAGCGTTATAGGTTAAAATGAATCTATAATAGTTATATGAAAAACTGAAACCACGTTTGTGTTATAGGGATGATCGGCGATGGCCTGAGCAAGTCGGACCTTGAGTGAGTGAGCGAGGAGTCGAGGTAAGTTGGGATTAATACAATGCTATATTTTTTAGGCTTGAGATTATGCTTGGTTGTGCTTGTTAGATAATTGGATGTGTGCATGTGCTTGATTATGGGTGATGCTATGATTCTGTTTATTGCTCTGGCATATATTGTATGATTTGTATGAAATAATTGATCACCCTAAACTGGACTTAATCAAATATATGACCAATAATCATAATCGGACATGTATAGCAACCCGTTAGGGGGACTTAGGACTCTTCGACCAAATACTGACCCTTTCGAAAAGGATAGCGCAGGATTGCAATTGGTCCCTTCTTCATCCTTAGCCGAACTAAGTGACAGGAGAAGAGGTCGCGGTGAGGGTGAAGTCAGTGGTTCGAAGGTAGTCGCGGAAAGAGTGATGTCTCCATTGCACAAGCCTGGGTTTGGTCGTGAGCCGTTACATTAATGGCAACTCCTCAACCCTGATTAGAGCGAGTGCAATTTCTCTAATCTCACGACGGGCCAGACAACATCGTGCGATGACATTTGCTTGCACATGTATTGCACCTAATAAGTTGATTGAAAACCTTGTTACGTTTGTTGTATAGGTTTAAGTCCTCTATCCTAACTTACTAAGCTGTGGTTGCTCACATCCCTATAGACGTCGTGCAGGTGCTGGCAAAGAAACGGCAAACAACTACTCTGAAGTTAGCAACTGCTAGATCCTGGGGAGTGAGAAGAAACATTGATAAATAAACAGTGATAAATAAACACATATTTTTAAAGTCTAAGTTTTTATTTTAGAATTTGTTTTCATTTGTGAATAATGTAATAACTAGGAAATATATGATAGAAAAATATTATAAACTTTAATTGCACTAACTGAATTATAGTGTATATATATATTTCCTTACTTTCTTAGGTAAATGATTTATTTAAATTACAAACTGTTCACTTCAATGCGGGTTAGTCGTGGATGCCTTATGTAGATCAGGTCTAAGATAGCGGTTGTAAGGCCAACTTCTATCTTAGGATGGTTTACACGGTAGGGCTGTTACGACTCTGCCGCTTCGGGGCATGACACTGTCCCTTTCGAAAGGATCGGTATTTGACCATAGAATCCTAAGTTTCCCTAATGGGTTGCCATGTAGATCCAATTATGATTACGGGTCGTATATTTGATTAGGTCCAGTTTAGAGTGATCAATTATTTCATACAAATCATACAATATGGGCTAGAACAACAAACAGAATCATAGTATCACTCATAATTAAGCGTATGCATACAACCAATAATCTAACAAGCATAACTAAGCATAATCTTAAGCCTCTAAAATACAGCAACGTATTAATCCCAACTTACCTAGACTCTGCGCTCGCTCGTTCGAGGTCCAACTCGCTCTATTGTCGATCATCCCTATAATATAAATGTGATTTTAGTTTTTCATATAACTATTATAGGTTGGTTTTATCCTATAACGCTTATTGTTATGTTTTGTTTAGGGTTTAATATATCCAGTTATCTAGGTTCTCAAATCTTTTACAATTACTCTAGGTCTGGGTTTAGTTTCCGCATCGATTTCTAAATTAGATTCTAGTTCGATTTTCTAAGTACTATTTTATACCCGAACTCTAGAAATTCGTTTCAACTTATAATGTGAAATTAATTGTAAGCCTTAAAGTTAAGCTCAATGACTGTAGGATTGAACTTAGAACACAAAGTTTAGGGTGATCAGTTAAAAGATCCGATCAAACCCAAATTATAAACTATGGATAGAAATATTAATAAAAATGACCTTGTAAACTTGAATTTAAGAAAATAAGTAATAAAATAGAATATTATAAAATTTCCAAATTTTAAGTATAATAATTATTAATTATCGAAAAGGCGAAAAGTGTAATCTAATAACTAATAAATTATTAGAGATAGATTATATGTATACTAAAAATCATAGAATGACCTAAATAATAATTAGGAATGTTCACATGTACCCCACATGTATTTACGTGTACATAAAAATATACGAAATTTCTTAAAGTGGCTAAAAACTTATTAAATAATTAAGGAAAATTATTAATTAATTAAGGAAAAATTAGAAAAAAATCAGAAAAATTTGGAATGATATAGATTTGGTCGTGGCAAGTCAAGAGTTAAAGAAGAAAAATTAGCTAATTAAAATCAAGCAACACAAAAGCCAAAAATAAAGGAAATTGAGCGATGTTTTATCTAATTTAATGCATATTAATTACCACAAAATTGTATAAATAAGGAAAAAATTTACAGAGCTCCTTTAGATAGTTAGAAATCAGGAAAAAAATAGGGAACATCGAAATTGAAGAGAAAAACTAGAGTAAAAAAAAAAAAAGGAAACTTATGCAGTCAGGACTAGTGAATCAAACCTACGAGCCACCACTACCACCCCACTCCAGACCCACCGCCTGAACCAGCTGATACACCTGGACCAGTGTTAGAAAGCCAAAAGCCATTGGACCGAGTGAGTTTCTCATCTGCTCCGATTTTGTATAATTTTGTAAAATTATTTATTTTGTCTAGAAAATTATGAAATTTATTATTCTGAGGTTTTATTGTATGTAGATTTAGAGAAAAATAGTGATTAAGTATAATCAGGTCTGAAAATAGAGGGTTCTTAAGAAATTAAGCAAAACCGAGCATGATTAGGATTAGAAATAAATAGACTTAGGAGTGTAGTTTGGAGCTCAAATTTTTTTTGTAGAATGCTTAAGTGATATAGAACAATGTTATGAAACCATTTTTTTAAATTTAATTTTTGAAATTTTTAGCCCTAAAATGATAAAAAAGGGTAATGTTGGGTTAATTAGGTGATTAAGACATTAATTACTGATTTCGATAGTAATTAGAGGGTTAATGATATTAATCTCTGATGTGGAAACCTGATCCTAGCCTTTGGAGTGTTAAGTGTAATTAATGAAGGAATTATGTGCTAATTGTAGAAAATTAGGAATATTATAAAAAATTACGTTTAATTAGATAATATAATAATAAAAATCAGAATATAATAAATCTGAAACAAAATTTAATTTCAGGTAATTGTATAAAAAAATGTAAGATTTTTTCATATCGGGAATAAATTCGGTATCCCAATTAGAATTAGCGTGTACTGAATAGTTTAAAATACTAAATTAAGACCTAATAAGATATTATAATACTCAAGCTTAATGTGATTAATTTCACATTAAGATTCGAGTATATTTAAGATTTCAAAATCAAAACTAGAATCTAATTTAGGTACCGAACCCCGAAATAGGGTAGAATGAATCATTAGTAAATAATAAGTATACATGAAAAAAAAAAGCTAAATTATAACTTAGAATGTGAATTATTAAAGTATAAGAACTAAAAAGACCTATTTGTATTATAGAATACCCAGTAATGAATCGGTTTGCAATTGAGCGATCGGACGACTGAAAAATTTCAAATAAGTTGGGTTATTACTTATCGTATTAGAGTGTTATTTTATGGTACTCGGAGACTTAGGATTGCATATGGTTGTGATTGTGAGTAGTTTACGCATATGTTTAATGTATCTGAATGCGTGCTGAAATTTGTAATGTGATTGATTTTGTGATTAATTGAATTGGTGTGAAATTGTTTGAACATCTTAAATGAAATTTAATCTTATTCGACTATAATAACAAAAAATGTCATACATTGTAATCTGTTAAGGGATCATTAGGATTTTCCAACCAAATACTAATCCCTTCTAAAGGGATAGCACAGGATTGCATAATGGTCATTTCTTCATCCTTAGTCAAACTAAGTGATAGGATAGGAGGTCGTGGCGAAGGTGAAGTCAATGGTTTGAAGGTAGTCGTAGGAGGAGTGGTGTCACCATTCCACAAGCCTAAGTTTGATTGTGAACTGCTGCATTACATGGAAACTCTTCAACCCGGATTAGAGAGGGTAAAATTTTTCTGATTTCGCAACGGACCGGACTACGTTGTATGATGACACTTGATTGTTGCATTGTATAAAAATAATTGCTTAATAATCTTGTTTGTGTTTATATACTCTCATGGGTCTCTAATTCAACTTACTGAACTATAGTTGATCATACCTTTATAGATCCTTTTGCAGGTCTTGAATTCTGATTACTGCAAGTATTATGTCACTATACAATTATCTAAAGTTAGTTCTTCTGAAGCCAGTGGTGTGAGGATCAATTGGCTTAGCAGTGGATATGTAGTTAGTGTGTCCTTTATAGTTTAAAACTGAAAGACTGGTACTTGTTATGTAAACTTAGTAAACCGTTATGTTTAAGTAAAGATTTTTAGAAAGTTCTGTAGACTTTATATATAATTATGTATGTTTATTAAAAATTTGTGATAATTACTATGTTTATAATTAAACACTTAAATGGGACTGTTTACTTTAAAGTGAGGAGTTGTTGACGCCTTGTGTAGATTATGTCTATGGTAGGTATTGTGAGGCCAGTTACTATCATAGAATGATTTACACGGTGGGACTGTTGCGACTCTATAACTTTGGGTCATAACATTAATCATATTACTTTCAGATATCCTAAATACCATCATCACTCCTAGTTAGTATTTTATTTTACCCGATACACTTAAATCCTTATTAGTGTACCGAATTTACTCTTGATGTGAGAAATTTTTATATTTTTCATATAATTATATAAATTTAAGTTTTCTATCAAATTTATTATATGTCCCTATTATTTATATAATATCAATTTTTATCTTAATATTTTTTATTTATTATATTTATAATAATTACATATTATGTATTATCACCTATTATGTATATAATATACATCTAATATTTCTAACACTCTAATTACTATCTCCCAACATCAATTATCATTTCAAAATGTCTAAATTCATCTTAAATCATATTTTACACCTAATTACCCTAATTACCAAATTAACTTAAAATGTATTATTTTTCCTTATTACTTATTTATTACATAATTAGCTTAATAATTATATTTAACACCTTAAATGCTACAAGTATCATACTTCATCAGATTTCAACATCCTAAAACATATAAATATTCACTAAATCAGTAATTAATTATTTAATTACTTAATTAACTATAAATTACCCATTTTATGCCTCATTTTAAGACCTAAAAATTTTGAAAATTAATTTTTGAAAATAGCCTTCATAGCATTGTTCTATATCATCTAATTAGTCTACACAAAAATTTTAGGCTCAAAACTATACTCCTAAGGTCATTTATTTCTAAACCGAAACATGCTCAGTTTTGCATGATTTTTTAAGGACCATATATTACGGGACATATTTTTATCAAAATAATATTTTTCCTAAAAAATGTATACAAAAATATTTTGGAGTAACAAAATTCATAATTTTCTAAGAATATTTACTATTTTTATAAAATTACACAAAATCAAGTTGGAAATCGAACTCACCAATTTGGGTGGCTCCGACCATCGTCAGTAACCATGGGTGTATCGGCCCACCTGGGCGCTGCCACCACCATGTGGTGATGGTACCCGTCTACTCCCAGCTACTCGTTGGGTGTAGGTTCTTATTATAAGTCCCAACTGCACAGTTTTCTTATTTTTTTTTCCTAATCCTAATTTTTCTCTTAATTTCGCCTCTCTCTATTTTTCTCACTCTCCAAACTGACCAAATAAGCTTCTGAAAAATTTGGAGTATTTATAAAACTTTAGGGAAATTATTATGCATTAATGAGATAAGACAATTGCCTTATCTCTTCTTTTTTTCACTTTCTATTTGTTGCATTTTAATTGGTTGATTTTTTTCTTTAATATCAGATTGTCACGCCCCACTTCTAGACTTTTCCTTATTTTTCTATATTTTTTCTTAATTAATTATGAATTTTATTTAATTATTTATTATTATTTTAGCACATTTCACGTATTTTAAGTAATTATACGTATTTCTACATACATGTAAATTCATATATAATACAAATAAATATTCTTAAATATTATTTAGGTTATTTTATGATTTTTAATATACATATAATTTATCTTTAGCTATTCGTTAATTATCGGAATACATTTTACGGATTTTTGATAAATAACGAATTATATACTTAAAATTTAGAATTTTTATATTCTTTTATTTTATTATTTATTTTCTTAAATTCAAACTTATGAAATTATTTTACTAATATTTCTAACTTTAGTTATGATTTAAGCTCGATCAGATTTTTCAATCAATCGAAACCCTGAATGATTAGTTATGAAACTTACAATAACATAATCATATATTAGTTATTTTATTATATTTGTATTTGTAAAATGAAATTATATGATGAAAACTTTTATTTTTTCTAATGTAAATTATGAAAATGTATTTGCAAGACTACTAGATCAATAGCAGTATTAAAATATGAACTAAGCAATTTTTTATTTAATTAGAGAAATATTTGTATTTTAAAACAAAAAGCTTAAAAATATATAATAAAAATAATTGAATTAAATAAAAATACTTTATATAATAAATAAATATAAAAAGTTTTTAAAAATTGATAATTGAAATTGAAAATTTTATAATCTAATGAAAATAAAATAAAAAAATTTTAAAAACTTTAATTTAATTTTTCTTAATACACGCATTGCATGTATACCATCAATTAGTATGTGTATATATATATATATAACTTTTATACCGGACTAAAATTAAAATACCATAAACCCCTTACATTTTGCCATTTTCTTTCTATAAATCTTTTTTTTTTTTTTTTCACGTCAACACGTCAACCCATCACATATCCATATTCAGACATTGAAACTCGCATTTCGTGTTTGTTCTTTCTTACACAATCTCAATCTCAATTACATAATTCCAATTACTTCTTCTTCTTCTTTGCTCATTGACTTACGTGATCTTGTTGTTCTTCTTCTTCTTATTCCTGAGGTACTTCTTCTTCTTCTTCTTCTTCTTCTTCGATCCTGCTCAATTTGGTACCAATTCAATTAGAAAACCCTAGATTCTCGCTTCGCTTAGGGTTTAAGTACTTGCCTCCTAGGTTTTTCGACTTCTTAATACTTGCCCAAGCTTTATTCGAGTGTTTTCTTCATGATTTTGGTTGGAATTTCGTTTGTCTTGTTAGGTCTTACTAGTAGCATGATCAAGTTGGTTCTTTGCTTTTTAGTCGGACGGATTAACGTGGTTTCTTGTTGATTTAAGTTGTTCTTTAGGTTCGGAGATCAGGGTTTTGGTTTGATTAGGGAATGTACTAGGGTTAGAAAGTTTCATTTCTGGTAAGTCACGTTGAGGATTATGGAAAAAGAAGTGATCTTTTGATGACAGAGAGTATGTAGTGAATTGTTGTTACTGCTAGTGAAACACTTTTCCCGTATTGTTCTTGTCGAGCTATTGATTGAACTTGATGTCTATTTATTGCAGTGATTTCATGTAAATTTTGAGTTTTTTTTTTTTAAATTTTTTTCCTTCGAATTTATACTGATGAAGTTTTGTTATCAGGAGGTGATTCTCGACTGTAAATGCATGAAGTGGGAGGCAGCTGATAAAGTAGGGCGAGTTAGAGACAGGAGTAGGTTTTAGGTGGAGGAGGATTTAATTTGAACTTATTCGGACAAGATTGGTCTATTGGAAGAGGAGTGGAATTAAGTGCGTGATGCTAGGTTCGGGGAATAATTCTACCCGTGGAAATGTGACGTTGCCGTCCGATATTCCATCCTTGCCGCAATGTTTGTCTTTGGAGCCAATTGCATTTGGTAATCAGAAATATCCTCGCTCTGGAGAGCTAAGGAGAGCCCTTGGTTTCCCTCTTGGTACCTCATCCGAGGGGCATTCTTCTGGAGCCAGCCTTTCTAGACCTACCCCTACAGTTGCTACCGAAGAGTTGAAGCATTTTAAAGAAAGTGTGCAAGATGCCTCCAAAAAGGCCAGGTAGCATATCTTTTAATGGACACTCCATACTACGATATAGAGATGTAGGTAGAGATGTTTAGCATTACTGATGTACTAAGGCACATGCCGTCTTGCTTAGATAGTGTTATAATTTTTATACGATTCATTGTGACTGTTACATCTGCTATAAAGACATGAATTTCCATGCATCTCCTGTCAAATGACTATTTGAATTTAAGATTAGGTAGCCTTTCATTGTGACCGTTACATCTTGCTTGGCAATTGAATGCTGAAAATGTAATCATTTGTTTCAGAGACCGAGCTAAAATGTTTCGGGAATCATTAGTTAAATTGGATAAATATAGAGAAAACCAGAGCTCGAAGAAGCGGCAAAGGAGTGATCCTGTGTCAAGTGAGAGGCCAGCTGTTAATGCAGAAAAGATGGCCACTCAACTTCATGGAAGCCCTCGTGATATGGTAAACCAGAGGCTTGAGCAAAGGCCTAAGAATTCTGGATCGCTTAAACGTGCTCGAACAGCGTTGGCTGATGTGCGGGTATGTACTTCACTTCTTGGATTTATGCAGTACATATTCCTTTTGTTGGTTCTCGTGCTGTCTATAATGTGCCATTCCTTGGCTCAAATATTTCCATTTGAAAGACTGGGTATGCAGCGTGTATTCTTTGTCTAGGTCTTTTTTTGGAGTCCTCTTGTAGCAAAATATGTTGGACTTAACCCACTTGATTTTGTGCAGAATTTGTGTAATAATGATCCATAGTCATGGGGCAGGAAAAAAAAAAAAAAAGGGCAAATGGCTGGCTTTGATGTGGTTCTGATAGTGGATGCAACCAGCCAATTATAGGGCTCTATTATGATGTTTGGATTGGTATAGGATGGTGGAAATGGAATGAAGTGTTATGTTTGGTAACTTAAATAAAGAGTGGAAATTGGTGGATAAAGAAGGAAATGAGTGGAAATATTTCAATTTTGAGCTGCATTTCTTTTTGAGAGAAGTAGGTCGAAATTGTTGGAAATGTGAGGATAATTACAAAATTATCCCTTATAATACTGTTCTTCAATATAAAATAGGGATAATTTTGTAATTATCCTCACATTTCCATCTAATATAAAATAGGGGTAATTTTGTCAAATACTAATTTTATTTCTCTTCATTTCTTTTTTGCAAAAAACGGCCATACAAAGACTATGGAAATTTTTCTTTCATTTTCTTCCTATATTCCCAAGCACAGAGTGGAAATTGCAATTCTTTCCATTTCCACTTGTTTCTCTTCCTTTCCATCCGCTTTTGTTTGTTTCTCTTCTATCAAAAGATTGCGAAGCATAGTGTTAGTCTTTCTTGTTCTGCAGCAGAACTTTGAAGGCTTGAATTTCTTCCATGTTTTTAACATTGTGCTGCACCATAAACTGTTGCTCTTTATCTCTTAAAAAAAACTGAGTAATTAATTATTTGAAATTGCCTTTGTGAGCCTGTTTCTGCCTCTGGTGTACCAAATTTGCTGCATTTATTAAAACAGAAAATCCTAGTTTTCACTCTGTATTCACTGAAGGATTATATCTCTAATGTTAGCAGCCCGATAGTAAGTTAGTCGGCACCTCAAGGAAGCCTAATATTGCGGAAAGAGCTGAAGATAAGTTGCAAGTTGGTAATGTGGCTTCAACACATGTTGAAGAAAAGATTCGCAAAGTACCCACTGGAGGTGAGGGTTGGGAGAAGAAAATCAAGAGGAAACGATCTGTGAGTGCAGTGAGTAACAGATTTATGATTGGTGATGTAGACACAAAACAAGCCATGCATCCAAAACCAACATCTGAGTCAAAGCTGCGATCATCTGATGGTCATGGTTTCAGGTACTTTTGTATTTCTTATGATGCTGAGAGTAGCTTCAGTTTGATGGGGTTGAAGAATCTAGCTTTTTATATTTTATTTGGTAGAACGGATGTCATATGATGGTAATGCACTTTCCTTTTTTTTGCATATGTTTGTTTTGTGTTTAAGATCAGTTTCTTTCCATTGAAGCTGAAACGGAGTTGGAAGAGTGAACAGATTCTACGTACCATGTGATATATTATTCCTGTTTCCATTGTATTTTTATTCAATTTAATTTGAGATTTCAAGTAAGTGTTCATTACATAGAACATAATTGCCTCCTATATTATACTAGTGATGGAGTGAGGCAGATTGAAGTGAGGGTGTGTACCATATTACTGGTCCCAGGCAATTATTTACAGAATTCAATCCCCCAATTTTTTCTCTGGTGCACTGTCCCCTGGAGGAGGATATCCATAGAGTACCAATAGTTCTTTTTCTATTTTTATTCTATTTTGTCTAGTGGGTAATTAGGATCCTGATTTTAGAAATCAAGTGCTTTAGTTAATGTTATGGAGCTGAAACTCAATGATATCATGTAAGCTTGTTTTTTCAAAAATTGAAATTTTAAATGTATATATAAAATTTAATCGGAAGTATAATGGTTGTCAACATCTATCAGCACAAAGCAAATTTTTTTCCAGAAAAGAGATGTGTCTCCTTTACTCGTTATAGTACATAAATGAAATATCTCGTGTATTTAGGCACACCATAGCCTATTGCTTAGGAAATCCCAAATTAGAAATAGAATAATTCTTGGAGCTCCATTAAGGAATTTGCACAAAGAGGTCACTACAGTTGCATCTGGTCTATAGAAACATGGACAATCATATTCATAGTTGCTTAGCTAGATCTTCTTGTTGCCTCTATGTGTATGTATGTATATATATACACATATATAATGGCCCGGTTGAATGTTGTTTGTCACTTGGGTTGATATAGCCATGAGATCTTAGCATGATAGGGTTAGCAGCTGCGATTAAGTTTGTTGGGAAAGAACATAGATGCAGTGTTGGAAGTTGAAAAGTAGTCAATTTCCCTGTGCTCCTTAAGTTTCTTCACCTTTTTTTTTTCCAGAAATGTTTATTAGAATGAAGAATAAAGTCCAAAGTGTTGTGAATCACGTGGACATTCAAAGTTATTCTTGATATTTGTATTTTGATTTCACTTGTTCAGTGTTTATCATGTCCATGTAATTCATACCTGCTTTTGGCAGTGATATCTTTGACTTGAGTATAATAACTTTTTCTTTTTTAATTAATTACAAATTGGTCGGTGTATTTCAATCTTGTATGTGTAGTTTTTTTGTGCTCACTAGCCAATATCTCCATTGTCCTGGTGTCTATGTATCATTAATTTGTGATCGCCCCTCCCCTTCCTTCTTCCCTCCTTCTTTTCTCCTCACTTCCTACCTCATCCTGGCAATGGATATGCCCTGTCCTCACTCTATTTGAACCCAACAGCAGCTATGCATTTGTGTTTTTCTTGTGGTAGAGTTCATTTGGGTCATTGCTAATTACTATTAATGGATAATAAGAATTTAGTTGAAATGATTGGCTAATTCTGTTCGTATCTTTAAAGAAATTGAAATAAAAACCAAAGGCTGAAACAAAGCAAAGTTGAAAATACCCATCTGAACCAGAAGAGCAAGGAAAAGGAGGTTAGCTTATGTCTCATTGGAGGTGAAGTGGCATTTTTTATTCTTGTTCTTTTCAACTTGGACGGGACTTCTTGAGCTTTTACTTGCATCGGTGCAGTACCTATTGAAACTCATTTCTCCATGTTTTGCTATCTTGCTGTTGCATTATCCCTTCATATACTTGAGCTCAGTTTAGGGGTAGTCCAGGATTTTTTCTCATTCATCTATGTACTGCAGATCAAAAACTTCCTCTGGTGTCACTGGGATGAACAAGGTAAATAGTAGGTTCGAGTCTCCTGGTCCAAATGCATGTGCAGTGCTCAGAAGTGACACAGAGATTGCCCCTTCACCAAAGGACCGTACTGATGTATCTGAGCAAAGAATTTTACCGAAGAGCAAAAGGTATAACCCTCCTAATTTCTGTTAAGTTTTCAACTATTTGGTTACTCTTTTAGTTGGATGTATGAAGACTAAGCTTGATACCTTGTTGTCTCTATGGAGTCTGGATTTATTCAAGCTTTTCTACCTTTTAATCCCAGATCATGATGTTTTCTTAGGTCAACACAGGAAGGTGACCTCGTGAGCTGTCCTAGTCCTTTGATAAAGGGAAAAGTCTCCAGGGCACCACGAACTGGTTCACTTATGGTTCTCGATTCATCTCCTAGTAATCAGCTTCCATCTGGAGGTCTCCACGATTGGGATTCACTTTCAAATGCAAACAAACTATCAGCAGGTGGTCTTGGAAGTGATAAAAAAAGTTCCCCCTCTTCAGGTTCATCCTCACAACGTATGGCTCAGTGGAAAGGTCAAAGACCACATAAAAACTCACGTCTTAGAAGAGCAAACGTAGTCCCTCCTATCATGAATCATCATGAAATGCAAAAAATATCTCAGGGTGCTTCTCCATCTGAGATAATTTCCCAAAATTCTGCTGGTGGCTGTAATGGGTCTCTGTTTAGTAGCACCTCAGGCAATAGGCTGAAGGTCAAAAAGGAAATTGAGAAAGTATCATCACCATTTACTGAGCACGAAAATGAAGATTCAGTAGCCTGCGAAAATGGTGCTGAAGAAAATGGGATTGATGGCAGTGAAGATGCTTTGACTCCATCCCATAATGTTGGGGATTTTACTATTCCCACAAAGAAGGATAATATACCCAGCTATGAAATTGGAGATGGAGTGCGCAGGCAAGGAAGGAGCATAAGGGGTTTGTCCTCGGTGAAGTCTGGTGTTCCTCCCACAGTGGACAAATCTGAAGATTTACCAGTGACAAAGCCACCTCAAAGCATGAGAGTGGGCTCTGATAGAAGCAAAAGGTGTTCTTTTGATGTGGATTCTGAGGTTCATTTGTATCATCTAATGAATACTGACTTTACTATCTCGTCTTTTCACTTCAGTAAAATGGGCCGACCATCTTCAAAAAAGTTGAAAGATCGGAAGGCTGTTACACGAGTTGCTTCCATGCAAAATATCAGCTCCTTGGATTTCAACGGTATATTAAAATTTTTTAGTACTTACAAATGCTTACTATTGCTATAAGATTCATTTAGTTTATCTACCAAGAAATAGTTAGCATCCCTGAGATTTTGATATGATGATAGGTAACCCACAGGTGCCATTCTTTACGTCAATGAAATTCACTGAATCACCAAAAACTTTGGAATTATTTCTACCATAAACAGACATGATCAGCTTATTGTTTATCATCATTCAGATTAGACAGATGTTTCTCTTACACATATAAATCAATATCGAGCACTCTTTGACTTGGTGAATTTTCTCTTTGGCTGAAAGTCCTTCATTTTTGTCTAACATGTGAGGCATTTTTCTGTTTGCATGCTCCTAATATGCTAGTTCATGGCTTTGTGCCAGTTATAGGATTTAGCTAGAAGGATTAAAATGATGTTTATCCTTTTTGATGCTAAAGCATCTTTATTTAGATTTTTTCCCTCGATTTCAGTGTTGTGCCTTAACATTCTGTTATAATGCGTTGCCATAATGTTTTTCCAGGTGAGCTGGATGATGACTTCGAAACTTTACGTGCTGCTGCTAATTTTGCTCGTAATGCATGCAGTATGTAACCCTTTCTTTCTTTTTGTTTGTTTTATTTGCTCTCTGGGATTAATTATTTTGCTGGTTCTTCTATTTGAAACACTTGCTGAAGTCTTCATCCTTATTTCTGCAGATGTTGCCTGTGCTGGTCCATTTTGGAAGAAAATGAAATCTATTTTTGCTTATGTAACCAATGAGGATGCATCTTATATCAAGCAACAGGTATCTATATCATGGCATGAAGCATTTAGAATGTTTTCCACAATCGCTTGACTAACAGTTAGCTTTTCATCTGTAATTTTGGTCCAAATCAGCTTAATTGTGCAATAGAGCTGGATGAGAGTCTGTTCCAAATGTTTGGTAGCGACTACAATGTTCTGGTAATGCGTTAGTTTTTAAGCCATCTGTATAATGCTCTACATTTGCTTTTACAAAAGGGTTTGAAGTTTTTGTGGAATAACCCTAGTCATTACTCATCTATTGGTATAAAGAGATTTCTCAAGTAGCAATGTAAATCCTCTGAGGAGTTCCTTTTCTTGAATTTCTTTCGTCATAGGGTGTAGTTATGCATAAGGAGGATCCTGGAGGGGATCTTTTGGATCAGGAAGCAGCAAAGAACGAAGCATTATGCGGTTCTCTTGACATGGGAAGGTTAGAGAAAGGTACTCCCTTGTATCAAAGGGTACTTTCTGCTTTGATCGAGGATGAAAGCGAAGAACTTTATCATCAAGGCGAAGGGAAAAACATGTCTTTACAATATGCCAGTGATGACTCCCATTGTGGTTCATGCAACCAGATTGATGTTGAATCAAAAGAGAGGGATAGAGTGGAATCAGAAGTTGAGTCTGCAGTTGACATACAGAACCAAAGAGTTGGTTTCCTGGACAGACTTTCTTGTAACAAAGGTGCTGCATCCAGCACATTTAGGAACTCTAGCATGTCCACTTCTATATATAGCAATGAACTTTCATTTGGGGATGATGAATATTCACATTCAGATGTGGGGATTGTTAGTGAAATATGTTCAAATGATATGGGCCAATTGAGGACAAAGGAATCAAATATTTCTGCCTTTCCTTGCTCAGATGAGCAATACCAAGCAATGTCTCTTAATGACAGGATTCTCCTGGAGCTACAAAGTATTGAACTGTATCCAGAGGTTTTGGTAGGTTTTAAGTTTATGCAATGTGCTTACGTACAAAAGTATTAGACTTTTGTTTACGTGCTTTTCCATTATGTTGTGTGTTGATTGCATAGTTTTTTGATACAGCCCGATCTAGCAGAATATGGAGAGTTAATTAATCAAGATATTAATGAATTGAAGGAAGGATTACACCAACAGGTAAACTACTTTGCGGATACTCTGCTTACTTTTTGTGGAATTCCTTCTCATGCACTTTATTCCTTAGTGTGTGCATCTTTTTCATTTCTTTTACTACATGGTTCTTCTAATGTTTGTGTGTGATAATTTTCAATAATAACTGCTTAATAACAGGTCACAAAGAAAAGGAAGAACTTGGGAAAACTTGATACAGCACTTACAAATGCAGCAGATGCAGAAAGACGGTAAGTTTCTTGATGGCTCAACGATCAGTTACTTTTGTTCCTTTTTTTTTTTTTTTTTTGTATCATTGGGATAAAAAAGATGCATGTCAATCTTCAGGAAAGTTGAGGAGACTGCCATGAATCAGCTCATAGAGATGGCTTACAAGAAGAGAATGGTAATTGATTTTTTTTTTTTTTAATTTATTTTCTGCCTATAAATAATCTGTTTTCCATTAGTCCTCTTTTCTCTTGTTTTTCCCTTATCAAGTGGACATGGAATTGTAGATCTCTGAATGTAAAAAATTCTGCAGCAACTGAGTGAGACTATATTTTTGTTTGTATGAAGTATCATCTAGAGGCATAACAAAGACATTCTCCAGTAATTATAATAGACACATTTTACTCGAGCCAAAATCTAAGTTATAAAGCCAATGTAATAAACATAAAACCCAAAACATTTTCAATCAACATGATGGATTTCAGTGGCTCATAGGTTCAGTCTCCTGAACTCTTCACTTCTCTGGACCACCTGACTTTTTGTAAGCATTTTTTACCTGAAGTTGTAGTGTTGCTTGCTTGCTCAGGAGATAACCAGCTCAACTAAGGCAGTCTTCCTCCATTACTTGAAAATACCTAGAAGTTTTACTTATCCTTGTCTTTTTGAAATAAACTTTACCTATCCTTAAAGCTCCCTTGGTATGGTTTATCAGGAATAAATTCACATCCACTCGCGCATAGTGTTGTAATAAAGATGCTAGGTGCTCTTCTAAGGAAATTTATAAAATAGTGTAATCCTTTTCAGCATCTTGGTGGAAGAAAAGTGACAATTTACTTGTGTATGCTTTCTCCTTCTCATGGAAAACTATATTGAGCAACACATTTCATTTTGGGAATTCTCAAATCCAATTTTATATAGTAATTCATACATCCATCTAAGTTCATATGTTGTGTGAATAGCCTGCTCTAGAACTGGATATTGGATCCACATTGTTACCAATCTTGGGTAGGGCTTTTATCATTGGAGAGCTTTCTGTATTCAACAAAGGTTCTTCTTTGAACCTTACTTAAATATTTCAGTGTTTAAACTAGTATGTCCCCTGGGATGTGCACTGTCAGTCTCACATATATTGAATATGGACTCTCAAAACTTAATGAAAATGCCATGTTTGCATGTATATCCTTGTATCTCATCATCTGTTATAAGTTCAAATTAAGCTCCTTAGGTGTTTTGTCTCAGCATGTCTTGGTGGACTTTGCTCTAAATCATTAAGCAAGTCCAGACTGTCTCTCTCTTTAGTGAGCTGATCAGGAGAGATGGATTGCTCCATATTGTTATCATGTGTGAACTCAATGCTACTATTGATTGACGTATTGACAAATTAGAAAGTAGGTTTGATGAGACAGCTAGTAAGTGAAAGTTTGAATAATGGGAACTGGAATTTTGAATGACAGGGGATAGCAAGAGGGGTAGGGATTAGAGAGCTGATATTATATTGAGGCTGATGAATTAAGGCTATCCACATTTTCCTTTTGTACGCCAGAGTGTTCCAATGATCCTGTTGGGTGTATCTATTGGGTGTATTTAGCAAGATTCTTTTGAATCGATCTTAGTGTAATAGCTGAAACCTGCCCATGTTATCATCAATAATTTTTTTCTTTGAATGTTGGTTAAATGTTTGTTTAGGTGATTGAATTTGGTCTTTATTATTTTGGTGAAGTGACTGTCTTTTATTTTTGTATAGTCTCAATTAGTTATATCATTGTGAAGACTTGATTTTATTTGTTTAGAATGATTGAAACGAGTCTCGTCTTTTATTTTTCTTATTTGGTTTTGAAAGTAAATGATTGACCACATTGATGTTAATGTAAGGGCCGTGAGAAAGATAGTCAGTTACTTCCCTCAGCTTTGATTGCTAATCTGCAGCATATTTTTCTGCAGGCTTGCCGGGGTAGCAATGCATCAAAAAGTTCAATCCGCAAGGTTTCCAAACAAGTAGCGTTGGCTTTTATAAAGAGAACACTAGCGAGATATCGAAAATTTGAAGCTACAGGCGTTAGCAGCTTCTGTGAACCTGCACTTGAGGAAGTCCTCTTCTGTCCACCCGCCAGTAAAAATGATGCAAAATCTGGTGACTGTGTTGGCTCTGGCACAGCCAGTAACACTTGTATTGAAGCTTCTAACCAGCAACCAGAAGCTAGGGGATCAGGTATGTCCCAGGGCCTACTCCCTGTTACACTTGATGAGCACGGTTTCCTCCCCCTTTTCTTTTCTTTTCTCTAGTCCTGATCCTCTTAAGCATGCAAAGCAATTTAACTAAAGAACATCCTTGTGCTGCTGCTGCTGCAGGTGCTGTATCTAGCACATTTGACCGCTATGATTCTCATGGCGAGAATATCAGCAGTCTCTCGTCTGAATTGCCCTATGCCAAGGTTGCCTTGGTGTCGCACAGAGGGAAGAAGAGGGAATTGCTGATTGATGATGTTGGTTGCACTACCTCAAGAGGAACAAGCGTTGTCGAGAATCCTTCACTTGGTGGGGTAAAGGGAAAGAGGAGCGAGAAGGACAATAACAGTAGGATGGAACGAAAATCAAAAATAAAGGCCAAGCAGAAGAACAACCCGCATCTAAATTCAAGAAAGGGTGCTCATGAGTTTTTGGATTCACCAAATACGGCTGGCAGGCCTGGTAGTCAAGCAATGGCGGTTAATAATAATACACCATTGGATCCATCTAAGGACGCTGATGAACATATGGATCTCTCCAACTTTGGGCTCGATGGTAATCAGGATTTTAGTAACTTCTTGAACTTTGAGGATGATGGTGTGCAAGATTATGATTCAGTTGGTCTTGAAGTACCTCCATGGGATGACTTCATGTTTTCATAACAGGATTTTTTTTTTTTTAACTCACATAGGTGTCATCAACAACCAATGTCAAAGCAATTGGTCCATAACTCTAGTACCATCCCCCTCAACCAATATTTTTAAGGCGAAGCTCATTTTCCAATGTTTCTTCTTGTTTTTTAGTATTATTAGCCATTTTTTGTCTGTACCAACGAATGTTTATTATTTAAGAATTGGACCAAGTGTTCAACATACTATGATTGGGTGATTAGTAAGAATGTATTATCATCGATCCGCATTTCTGTAGCTTTTTTTGTCTTTTAACCATATTGATGCGTACAAAGTGCACACGTACTCGCTTCGATCAGTCATATTGAAGTCCTGGAGAAAGTTGGCATCTGGGGGAACTCGCTTATGCGTTTGGTCCAACAGAGAGATGGAATGGAATTGATGATTATCAGGATCCATCCTGCGTATTTTTGTTTTCTTCTTCTTCTTTTTTTTTTTTTTTTTCCATGATATGGATTTTATACTTCTTGCCATTTAGCATTTCATGGCATGTACTTCTATTTTCGTATTTTTTGGTAGACTACTTGTCTACGAAACCTTTTATATATATATATATATATATATAAATTGTATGAAAATAATTATGGAAATACCATCACTAAGGATTTTAAAGATTCAACAAAGTAATTTATAAAGATATCACATCTTACAAATACGATGGCTTAGCTTTTTAACATTTAAAAAATGTGATAGAGGATATTTAAGCCTACCTATTGGTCGATCGGTAGTTTTTTATCCACCGATCGGAGATAGAGTTTACCTTAAACCTATCTACTTATGAATTGGTAAGTTAATTGGAACCTACCAAACAATTGATTGGAAAACTATTAGTTGATCAATAATGTAATTGAAATACTAATATGGCATGTATAACATGTAATTACATACATAAAATTATATAAAACCTATATTGTATTTTGCAAATACAATATATGATTGATATTTTTATGATTTTTTTTTTTCATGTAGTTAATACTTGTGTGATATTTATTTAATTGAAAAGTAAACAAGTAAAATTATTTAGGAGAGATGCACATAGTGAGTGATGATAGGGAATCACGAAGTTGGTCTATAGAAAGAGCACTTGTAAGGTCATTGCATACTAAGAGGGGTTGTAACTCCAATACTTGCACTTATACTCATCTATATCTTATTTAATATTGTTGGTAGTCAAAATTATCGAATGTCCTTTTGGTAGTATTTATAAATAGAGGTTTATAACTATCCTTCCATTGGCAATTAACGTTTTTGTTACATGGGGGAATAAACTTTTAGATTATTCCCTCATTCTCAAGAACATGGAGTAATGAATGGTTACTAATGTAGTAATCATTGAACTAGTTGTGCCCTAAGTGTCTGATCTAGGCATGGTGACTAAACATAGCAGCTCTTAATTCCCGGGTTGGTCTATATGGCTTCAAGGTCTTTCTATTTAGCCTGAGCTCTTTGCAAGAATATGAGCTTAGCTTTGCTAAGTTTCATTTCATTGAACCTAGATCCTGTATCCAGATTCAGGTCAGATTGTGGATAAAGAGCTTGGGTCAGGCTCTTACAAGGCCTCTTTGATTGTTGGTGAAAATTCCCTATCAACAAATATATTTTGTGTTATGCTCCAAAAATGTGGAGTTGTAAAAGTTTTGCCATGTGAACCATGTAAAATAGAAATTTTCCTCACAACTGTTATCTTAAACTTAGTTTCTACCAAGCGTATTTGACTCTACCTCTTTGAAACATTTGATTCGATACATGTTTGATATAAACCTGTAAAGTATTCCTTTATAATAATTTGTTAAACATAAATTTGTAATTTGACTTTATAAAAGAGTACTAGTAAATCTCACAGATACCTTTTATTTTATATGTAGACCAAAATATTGAAAACTACCAAACCCCTTGAGTAATCCCGTATAGTTTTTCTTAAAAGATAAAAAGTTAATACTAAGGACAATAATCGGTCATTTTTTTGTTGTATCTCACTCTTCGTCTCAGTTTACTAGTGTTATGGTGTTGAGTAGGTATTTGTAGTCCATTTGAAA
This sequence comes from Lumnitzera racemosa, assembly GCA_024138005.1. Classification (NCBI taxonomy): domain Eukaryota; kingdom Viridiplantae; phylum Streptophyta; class Magnoliopsida; order Myrtales; family Combretaceae; genus Lumnitzera; species Lumnitzera racemosa. The sequence goes on along the minus strand of JAMXBC010000006.1, from coordinate 105,111,955 downwards.
CCTATAAAACAAATTATAAGGGAATAAACGACAACTTACTCAATAAGTGGGATGGAGACAAAAGTATGCACTCAGCACATCATAGGTAGCGTTTTCAACCAAGTTGGTTAAATGCAATGCATGTACAGCACGACGTTATCCGATCTGTCGTGAGATCAGAGAAATTGCACCCGCTCTAATTTAAGTTGAGGGGATTGATGTTTTACACTTACGGATTGAAACCAAACTGAGGCTTGTGCAATAAAGGACACTCTTCTCCTATGACCACTTTTGAACCATAGTTCCTAACCTTATTGCAACCTCCTCTCTTGTTACTTAATTGGGCTAAGGGTGAGGAAAGAACCATTTCAGCTATCCTTAAAGAAAGAAGTCCGTAGTTGGCCTGAGAATTCTAATCATTATCTTTAGTAGGTTGCGATGCATATCAGATTAAATGTTAAACCAAGTTTGAGTTAGTACATTTTTTCAAGATAATTAATCAAAGCTCAAATAATTCAAGTATAATAATATTCACAGAACAACTATATCATAGAGCTCAGCTCCCATCATATCAAATCGAAATCTAACCACAAACGCTACATACACATAAATAGCTAATTACAATCACAAGTCAATATATACCAAAGTCTCAAAATATTCTGAAATAATATCCTAAAATACTGTAAAGTATTGATCCTACTTACTTGCTCATATGTTCACTATAGAAGACTCGAATTGTCAACGATTTGATCTCCAAGGAACTCTATATACATAAAACCTAAATTTAGTTTTCGTAATAGTTACGGAAAAATTAGGATTTTATTTAAAATGGTTATATATATATAAATATATTATCACAATAATTTATAGTTTTTATTATATATATATATATATCGAGTTAAGTTGTCAATTATTAATAATATATGTAATTTATACTATTATGTATTATATATCGTTTTGATCATATTATATATATCGTTTTAATAAAATGATACGTATTTATATAAATATTATCGTATTATACATATTTTATGTTATTAAACTGTATTTTACCTAATTTGTTAATATAACCTTATAATATTAGTATTGTCTAACCTTAATACTCTTATAATATATTCCAGTCATTAAAATATTATTAAATATATTAAATATGTACTCTTTATCCAATATGACCAGTATAAATATAGATAGTTTTTATTTAACTATTTATTACATTTTAACCTATTATTATTAAAAATATGTCCCGATTTGTAAATTAAGACATTTTTCTACATAAATTCATTATAATTAGCTTGGGTTACCAAATAATACGCTCAAAATTTCTATAGAATCTTAAAAATATGGGGAATTTAGTTATCACTTAGTTTTAGGTTTTTGATTTATTGCTTATATATTCGAATTTATGATTTTACCCTTAAATTACACAATTATTATTCTTTTTGCAGAAAATTGATTTCAACCTATATCAACATTATTATACTTTTTAGAAATTAGTATAGGTTCATTATATCATTGAATTTCATAATTTCCTATTTATTTTACAATTTCAACCTATTTTCTAGTTATTTTTAGGCCGAAAAATACAATAAATATTAAAAATATTCAAATAAAAATTTGGGCTATATAGAAATTATCTATATATCATGAATATCTTATACAAAAATTTTAAGTTAGAAATAACATCATTTGATATATTTATTTTGAAAGTCAAAATTTAAAAGAATAATGATTTTCTTAAACAAATATATTAAATACTGCAAAATTTAAAAAAAAAAAAAGAAAAATCACCCAAAAGCATGTATGAAATAATCTAAATATAATTTTTTTTTAAAATTTTTATAGGTAGATTTACTATATTTTTAAAAATTATTGAAAAATAAAACAAAATTTTAACTTAGTTGTTCTTAGATGCTCTAGTGGCCGTACGGTGGGGGGTGGGAGAGTGGGAGTGGGGTTATGTGTGTCGGACGGTCAAGGTGTAGCGGTCAAGTTGGTTGTTGGCAAAATATTGCATGTTTGGAGTCCCTTTCATTTTATAAGGTTTAATGTTGTCTAAGTGGATTTTTTTTTTTTATAATTTGCTTTATTTTTTTCACTCTTGATCCAAAGGTGGAGGTGTCCTTTTGCACTTAATTCAATGATGAATCATCTGTCCAATTTAATATAGAGCTACCATAATAATTCTCCAACAATTCCTAGCTACAATTGAATTGGTTGGATAAGATTTGCAATTCTTTTAGTATTTTAGATATATTTTATTAGTAATTAGTTATTTAGTAATATACGAGTATATATATCCTATGTACATATCACATGTAATGTATATTTATACTCATATAATTATATTTCTAACATATCTTTTATTTTTAAGATATGTTACTTAATCCTTTTCATGAATTTAACACATAATATATATAATTAAGTAATTTATAGTTAATTTACGAGTATAATTATTATTTATATCAGATATACTCATAAAAATACGTGTATACTTATATAGTAAATTATAATATATTATTTTATTTTATAGCTTAGTTAACTTATTTTAAGTTTTCATGCTATTTTGAGCTCGATTTTAGGGATTTCGAGTAATTTTGTACAACATTAAGTAATTATACTTCTAGAGGTAAAATTCGGATTTTTGGTAATTATTTTCAAAATATAATTTTATTGAATTATTTCAATTAACTTTTCTATCTTAGTAGTAAAGTTTGGATTCAAATAGATAACTTTTTTTAAAATTCTTAAATTTAGGTACGATTACTTTAAATTTGACTTTAAGGTCTCATATAAAATAAATCTTTACTACTTTGATTATATTATTGATATTTTATTATAGTTTTTGACTTTCAAATTTGTAAGAATTCCTCAATTAGAGTTATTATGTTTCTTGTAAGTTTATAACCTAATTGGTTTATTTTCCCGAATGCTCTAGATCAATTATTGATCTTAATCGTATAAGGACATGATTTTGTCTTAATAACCAAATGTTCATATTTTGATTGCTGATTTATGAGATATCATATTTTGTATTATAAAAATAAAGGACGAAATATATTGGTATGATTTAATTTCTACATTTATTAGTTCACACTTTTAGATTGGCATATGCTACCTTATAATTTTTAAATTTGAGAGCGTGTGGTGTGTGTTGATATATTTCCCAAAATTGACATAACAAATCGAGTCACTTTAAGGATTAAATCAAAGTTATAAAGGAGAATATTTACGTGGAAAAATGTTTCTCCCCAACATTAGAATTGTCCCTAGAGTACTATTTGTCTCCAACAAATTCCACTTATTCTCGTTTCTCCTGCTGCCTTCAGCATTCCGTTTTTCCTTGTTTCATCCTCTCTTCTTCTTCTTCTTCTTCTTCTTCTTCTTCTTCTTTCATATGGACGGTTGGTTTCATGGGACTCTGAAATTTTAGCCTGAGGAATACTTGGACGCCTGTTGTGTCAACCGAATCAAATAATCACACCTTATTTTCATAGGTTTTCACAATTTGATAGGGCTATCACAAAATACTTTCATGCTGTCCAACATTTTACTTACGAAGAGTTGGTGCAGTATAATTATGATGTTACTTTCTTTAATTTATGAATTAATAGTTGAAATTATCTAAAAATTTGAATGATTTGTAGGGAAATTTTACAATTGGTTACTCAAAATGACCGTACAAAATAATCGAGTTCAGTAAATCACCCATATTTATAGTAAATCTTGTCTATTAATGGTAAAAGAAGCCATTACTAGTGTCATAGCTTTCATAAAAAGAATTGTTGATAGCTTTTTTTTTGTTCTCGACAATTTTATTTTTATCGTTAATAAGTATGATTTACTATAGATTGCAAGTGATTTCCTGAATTCAAAAGTAAGTATACCATATAGTCACTTTTGAATAACTGGACTATAAAAAGCTCTCAACTAATGACTTTATTATAATATTATCTATTTCTTTATATTCTCAACTGTTAATGATTCAAATTGAGAGATATCAAGAGAATGTAAATTGGGTGACACAAATCTATATAAAAGGAATAAATTTCATTTATTAATGCTCTATAGAAGGAAAATTTATCTGTTCGCAAACAAAACATAATGGAAATGATACAAAACTACTAAGTTTTCATGGGTCAATATCACAGTTGATACCTTGACTTTAGTACCATTTATAATTATATACCTGAAATTTTAACTTGTTTAATTATATATTTGATTAAAGATTTAATTGTCACTATTTATACCATAGTCAATTTCAATTTATATTGTTAATCTAATTAGTACAATTAACCAATGGGATGGTGACCTATGACTTTTAAGGGGTTGTACGACCCTCGCAGATGGCTACTAACCATACTTTGCAAATCAATAGATTGTGACCTACTTTAAAAATGTAGATATCAAGACTATTAGTGTTTGTGATTAGATGCTCCATGGCCTTAAGGGGGTCGCATGACTATCCTAAGGTTGTAGATAGGCACTTTATGAGTTGATTGTGCTAACTAAACTAACAGTATGGATTGGAGTTAATTGAAATATAGACGATATTAATTAAATTTTTAATTTAGTATATAATTAAATAACTTAAAATCTCAAGTGTATAATTATAAAAAGTAGTAAAATCAAGGTGTAAAGCATGATATTACCCTAAGTTTTCATTAACTGGATTTAGCCTTTTCTTTTTCTTCTATTATACTTATATTATTGTCTTCGATAGTTGAATAGTCATGCTAATGCACCTGAATTGTGAATCCCTATATTTTTTTTTTTTTACCATTATTCTTTGAGAGATCTTATTTGCATAAGGTATAGATAACTAGTGTTGATGTCTCTCTTCTTACATTGCAATTAAGTTGGATAAGTGGGTATAAGGTGAACAGAATACCTAATTCTATAAGTTTTCTAAAAAATTAAAACAAAAATCTATTCCATAAACCTTTGTAATCAACCTAAAACCTATAATATATAAACTCAATGGCTTATGAGTTGTGTTATGCCTTAAATAAGTGGAGTTGCAATAATCAAGTTATGTAAATCATTCTAAGATAGAAATTAATCCCATAGTCGTCATCATAGAGCCAATCCATACAAGGCATCTTTGATTAAATACTTTTGAAGCATTTAAATTAGTACCTATTAAATATAAAACTTATGATATGGTTCTTTTCAAAATAGTTTTTCACAAGAGACTTGTGGTATAAAACTCAAGTCTAAATTGATAATTACAAGTTACAAGATTATATTTATACAAGAAGTTATGTTTTTAGATCTTGTTTGGATTGTCTTTTTTTTTTTCTTTTTTTTCTATCTCTATCTTATTTATAGTTAATCTATTTTTAATTTGTATCTATTTAACATTTGGTGTTTGAAAAAATGTCTCATCTATATCTTATCTGTTTCTGTTTTATAATTATGATAAAAGATGGATTGGAGTGTTGAAATTGAAAAATGAAAATTCACATACTTTTAAAAGAAAATATTTGAAAAAAAAATATTTGATAATTGAAATTGATTATTTTAATTAGTATTATTATAAATATAAATAAAAGGTAATTTTATTTAGATTTGTTGGGTATTTAATTTTAGAAGATAAGTATATATGGAATTATATTATATCTTTTTTATGTTTTATTCTTACCAAATACAAGATTTAAATAAATACCAATAAGATAGAAAAAAGATAAATCAAACAGAGCCTAAAAAGAGACTCCTAAATCAACAGGTTTAAGTTATTTACATCATAAAACCAAGAGATGAAACTATTGAGCCGCCTAAGAAGACCTAATTAGTTTCCTAAAGAAGTTATATAAGTTGTCAAAAGAAAACAAAAGTCCAGTAATATGTTCTTTTATCCTTACTCCCTAATCCCATCATCTGTTATTTGGAGAAATTAATGAAATTTGATTTACAACTTTAGACCTATAAAAGAATCCATAGGGGAATAAATGACAAATTATATAGTAAGTGGGATGAAGATATGCACATTTAGTACAAAATAGGCAAGGTTTTCAATTAAGTTAGTTAAATAATGCATGTATAAAAAGTGTTACTGTACGATGTTATCGAGTCTATTGTGAGATTAGAGGATTGTGTCTACTCTTACTCAGGTTAAGAAGTTTAATGTTATACTGTCAAATTGGAGCAAATCAAGGTTTATGTAATGAAGAACACCTTTCGAGGAGGTTACTTTTGAATTACTGTCTTTAATCTTACTGTAACTTCCTCTTCACTCAATTCGATTAAGGGTAAAGGAAGAACCATTTTAGCTATCCACATCAAAAGGTCTGTAATTGACCTAATAATCGTAGTTATTTCTCTTAATGGGTTGTAATGCATGTTAGGTTGGAAGTTAAGTTAAGTTTAAGTTAGTTTAGTTTTCGTAATGATCATCTTACTCCAAACAATCCAATTAAAGCAATAAGCACCAATGAACACTACATGGAGCTTGGCTCCTACTGTTACGTCCCAAAGTTACAGAATCGCAACAGTCCCGTCGTGTAAACCATTCTATGATAGTAACTGGCCTCACAGTGCCTACCATAGACATGATTTACACAAGGCATCGACGACTCATCGCTTTGAAATAAACAGTCCGATTAACAATTAAACTACAATTATGATAAATAGTATAATTTCTAATAAATATGTATAATTATATATAAGTCCACAAAGCTTCCCAAGAAGTTTTACATAAACACAACAGTTCACTAGATTACATAATAACTATCAGTCTTTCATCCTTAACTCCAAGGTCACCCTAGTCACACATTATACTAAGTAACTTGATCCTCACAACTAAACTCAGGCTTGTATAATGGAGACCTCGCTCCTTCCGCGACTACCTTCAAACCATTAACTTCACCCTCGCCGCGACCTCCTCTCCTGTCACTTAGTTCGACTAAGGATGAAGGAGGAACCATTTTGCAATCCTGCACTATCCCTTTCGAAGGGGTTGGTATTTGGTTAGAGAATCCTATGATCTCCTAACGGGTTGCAATGCATGACATTTTCGGTTATTAGGGTCGAATAAGATTAAATTTCATTTAGAGTGTTCAAACAATTTCATACCAATTCAATCAGTCACAAAATCACTCACATTACAAATTCAACACGAATTCAGATACATCAAACACATGCGTAAACTACTTACAATCACAATCATATACAAGTCTAAGTCTCCGAGTACCATAAAACTAGTACTCTATTACAATAAGCAATAACCCAACTTACTTGGAATTGCTCGATCGCTCGATCCCTCGATCCCTTAATCGCAAGCTGATGTGTCTCTAGGTATCCTATAATACAAATAGGTCATTTTAGTACTTATACTTTATGGATTCATATTCTAAGTTATATTTTAACTCATTTTTTTTATATATACCTATTATGTCCTAATGATTCGTTGTACTTTATTTCAGGGTTCGAATCCTAAATTAAATTTTGATTCTAAAGCCTTAAATATGCTTGAATCCTAATGTGAAATTAATCACATTAAGCTTGAGTGTCCAAATATCCTATTGGGTCTTAATGTAGTATTCTAAACTAGTTGATATATGCTAACTCTAATTAAGGTATTGGATTTATTCCCAATGTGTAGAAATCTTACATTTTAAGACATTTACTTAAAATTAAATGTTATTTCAGATTTATTATTTTTCTGATTTCTATTATAATAATATCTAAATAACCCTATTTTTTAGATTTATTAATTTACAATTTCACATATTACTAATTTCTTATATTAATTACCTAATTTCCTAAATTAACCATACTTAATACTCCAAAGGCTAGGATTAGGGTTCCACATAAGAGATTAATATCTCTAAACATCTAATTACTATCTAAATCAGCAATTAATATCTTAATCACCTAATTAACCCCAAATCACCAAATTTTTCCATCATTTTAGGGCTAAAAATTAACTTAAAATTTTCAAAAATTAATTTTAAAAAAATGGCTTCATAGTACTATTCTATATCACATAAGTATCCTATAAAAAAAAATTGAGCTCTAAACTACACTCCTAAGCCTATTTATTTTCCGTTCTAATCATGCTCGGCTTTGAACAATTTGTTAAGAACCATATATTTTCAGACGTAATTAAACTAAATCACTATTTTTTCCTAAATCTACATATAATAAAACCTCAAAATAACAAGTTTCATAATTTTCTGGGCAAAATGACTAATTTTACAAAATTATTCAAAATCGGGAAATTTAAGAGACTAACCGGTCCGAAACTTTCTGGCCATCTAAACCCGGTCCAAGGCTATCAACTGGCCTAAACGGTGGGTCTAAAGTGGTGTGGTGGTGGTGGCTTGGTCCTAGGTGGTGGTGGTGGCTTGGTCCTAGGTGGTGGTGATGTGTGGGTTTCTTTCACTACTCGAATCTGCACAGTTTCATTTTCTTTTTTTTTCTTCTAGATTTTCTCTCGATTTTTTTAGGTTTCCTATTTTTCTCTAATTCTAAATTGTCTAAATGAGTTCTGAAAAATTTTCCCCTATTTATAGAGGATTTTTTGTAATTATTATACATTAATTAGACATGACTTTGCCCAAATTTCCTTGATTTTTGGTTTTTGTGTTGTCTAATTTTAATTAGTTAATTTTTCTTTTACAGATCTTGACCTGCCACGACCTGATTTGGATTATTCTAATCTCCTTTGATTTTTTCTGATTTTTTTCCATAATTAATTTATAATTTTCTTTAATTATTTACTTAGTTTTTGGCCAATTTAGGTAATTTCGCATATTTTTATCTACACGTAAATACATATGGGGTACATGTGAACATTCCTAATTATTATTTTGGTCATTTTAAAATTTTTAGTATACATACAATTTATCTCTAGTAATTTATTAGTTATTAGATTATACTTTTCGCCTTTTCGGTAATTAATACTTATTATGCTTAAAATTTAAAAATTGTATAGTCTCCTATTTTATTACTTATTTTCTTAAATTTAAGTTTATGGGGTCATTTTTACTAATATTTCTCTCCATAGTTTATAATTTGGGTTTGATCGGATTCATTAAACGATCACCCTAAACCTTGTGTTCTAAGTTCAATCCTACGGTTACTTGGCTTAGCTTTAGGCCTTACACCTACAACAATAGATCAATACTTAAGCACATGCATTGTACATATTTGACAACTACATTACATTTATGAACAAAAACATATTAAGGCTTCTAAGTATATTGATCCCTCTTATATTAAATCTCTATTGCTTACCTAGCTTAGATAGTTGATCTTATCTTCTTCTGTTATTCCTAAACATTCAACATATTAATGTTTATGTCGATAATAGGAAATAAAAGTTCATTTAAAAAAATTAGGTATGTCTTTTGTTTAAGTCAAGTAAGTTTCTTAAGTCATTTACTTAGTAGAAATTACTTGATATATGTTGACCTTGATTATGACTTTATATTAAATATAGGTTTTTGATAAGGAAAATCTTTGACCTAAAAAAGCCCTTAGAGTTTTAGATAGGCAACCTTCTAACTTACTCTCTGGCTTTTTGTATGATTAAGCATCTTATACTAGACCACCTTCTGACAAAGCATCCGATTCCTATTATGGTTAAATGTTAAGTTTTTTACATTAGACTACTCACTAGCCAAGTGTTTGGCCCTAGTCATTACTAACAAATCTAGCATACTCTTAGTTAGAAAACCATAGTAAACTCTCTTTTTCAACATTAAAACATCCAAACTCCATAAAATCCTATTCAATTCCATTATTAATCTTGTATACTCAATGTTATTAAGTAAAACTTCAAGAATAAGTTTAAGAATATCATAAAGTTTCAGAGTTGAACACAAATTTTTGTACAAAATCATCAACTTAGGATTTAATATTTTCTTGTTTTAGTTGCTGTTCACTGGAGAAACTAAAGTATGGCATAGTTGTACAAAATAAAGTTAAGCTTTTTTAAGAAAAACTTGTACTAGCATACTATTCAAGTGAATAAAAATTTAACCCAAATCCAACTTCAAGAATTTGAAAAATTAATTGCATAACATGAAAGTATAGTCATTTAGGAGTTTATGGAAAAACATCTAGACCGAAACTATATTGTTTGAGTTTATGAAAATGCGATGGAAAATCATTGGATGGGGTATTTTTCTTAAGAAGCATATACATACACAAAAAATTTTAAAAATCTGATTTGATATTTAAAATTCTCATGTAAAAGTACACAAGAAAACCAAATTTCATAACCTTAAAAAATTATTTGCTATTTTTAAAAAAAATTTAGTTAAAATTGAGAAAACTAAGTACTCATAAGAAATCGGGGCTCTAGCCACCATTGCTCATCGACCAAGTAGGGCGAGGCATTTCTCATTGAATGGAGGTTCACTTGCAACTCTCGCGTAGACCCTCGAACCGTCCTAACACAACTTTTGTTTTAAATTTTTCTATTTCCTTCTTAAACCTTGCATGCAAACTTCCATTCTCTCTAAGTAATTTCTCTCTCTTCAAGAGTTCAAAAGAGACTGATTTGCAGTACCATACTATTGTATTAAGTTTATAATAGCAACATATCTTACACTATTAATTGAAAGTGTTGCCAATAGTTCATTATAAATAAGCTGCGTAGGTAATATATCTATAAGGTATTGCAAAAGTAGTATTACTTTAGACCCTTTTTGATGTAGTGATATATATATAGGAAAAATAACTTACTTTAAGAATGCTAGTTACAATAAATCACAAAATCTATGAACATTAGAAAAATAGAAATTCATTACATGCATAAACTATAAGAGAATGGAGCTTTTGAAGTTAGAGCAAAGAGTGAACTTGGAGAAACAAAAATGTAGTAATAGAGATGTATGCATATGTACGTACGTATGTATGTATATACACACAAAGTAAAATCTCTATAAATTAATAAGGTTAGGACCATAAAATTTTATTAATTTAGAGACGTATTAGTTAATTGGTAAATTAATAATTTATTAATTTAAAGAGTGCTCCAATCACGTGAAAGGAAGCACTCATAGAGGAAGCAACTCTTTACAGTTTTTTTATTACAGTTGGGGAGCAAGACACCTTAAATGCAATGAGAAATGCTAGAGATGAATTTACCTATATTTAAGTTTCAAGAAAAATAAACAACAATAGGTTTATATTTTACTAAATTGTCCTAGTTATGTTTGTAATTTTAAAGAATTATTAATTTATGATATTGACTGAGCTATAGATTTATGCAAGGGTCATCTTATAAATTATTATCTTATTAATTTATCGAAATTATTAATTTTGTGAACTAAATCAAGTTGGGACAAAAAAAAATATTTTAGAGAGATTATTAATTTATCGAGTATTAATTTATAGAGGTTTAACTGTATGTAAAGTCGGAAGTAAAGTGTTTGACTAACTTTTAGTTTTTTTTTTCTCATAAAAGCCGAATTGTTACTTTTTCCTTTTATACTCATTTTATTGTCACTTTCTCCGTCTGTACTCTATTATGGCAATTGATAAGGCATCATAAGGATGGATACACTGCAAAAGAGTTCCAATTTATTTGCTACTTTTTACAGGGACATATCCCTGTCGTTGCTAAATTTAAAAAAAAAAATATTTATTTGGCTGTGAAAAGTAATTTCCTACTATAACCTTAAAAAACCCTAATTTCTTTGTAGTGAATGCAAACATAGTCAATTGTATTAAAGAAGAAGAAGAAGAAGAAGAAGAAGAAGAAGAAGAAGAAGAAAGCACAAAATAACGACTTAGACCAAATACCAACTTAAAGTAAGATGTAATATGTGCTTAATTGTCAAAAGTAATTAGATTTATCTATGGATTGATCATGAACAAGGTGTAAGCCCCATAACTAGTCACTTAGGATTCCGATCGGCTGAAAGATCTGATCGAACCTAAATTATAAGTAAAGCTAGAAATATTAGTAAAAATGATCTTGTAAGTTCGAATTTAAAAAAATAAGCAATAAAATAAAAGAATATAAAATTTTTAAATTTTAAGTATATAACTTGTTATTTATAAAAAAAAATGAGTAAAATGCATTCCAATAATTAACGAATCGTTAGAGATAAATTATATATATACTAAAAATCATAAAATGACCTAAATAATATTTAGGAATATTTATTTGTACTATATATGAATTTACATGTAAGTAGAAATACATGTAATTACTTAAAATACGGAAATATGCTAAAATAATAATAATAAATTAAAGAAAATTCATAATTAATTAAAGAAAAATCAAGAAAAATAAAGAAACAAAATCAACCAATTAAAATGCAACAAATAGAAAGTGGAAAAAAGAAGAGATAAGGCAATTGTCTTGTCTCATTAATGCATAATAATTTCCCTAATACTCTATAAATAGCAAGAAAATTTTAGAAGCTCATTTGGTCAGTTTGGAGAGTGAGAAAAATAGAGAGGGTCAAAATTGAGAGTAAATTATGGATTTAGAAAAAATATGTGCAATTAAGGCTTTTAAGGAGAACCCAGACCCGATGAGCAACTGGGAGTAGATGACTACCACCACTACATAGTGGTGGCAGCGCCTAGGTTGGCCGACATACCCATCGGTGGCTAGAGTTACCTAAATCGATGAGTTTGATTTTCAGCCCAATTTTATTTAATTTTGTAAAAATATTAAATATTTTTAGAAAATTATGAAACTTGTTATTCTGGAATATTTTTGTATGTAGTTTTTAAGAAAAATATTATTTTGATGAAAATATGTCTCATGATATATGATCTTTAAGAAATCATATAAAATAGAGTATGTTTCGGTTTAGAAATAAATTACCTTAGGAGTGTAGTTTTGAGCCCAAAATTTTTGTGTAGACTACTTAGATGATATAGAATAGTGCTATGAAGTCCGTTTTCAAAAATTAATTTTTTAAATTTTTAGATAATTTTTAGGCCTTAAAATGAGGTATAAAATGGGTAATTTAGGGTTAATTAAGTAATTAAATAGTTAATTACTGATTTAGTGAATAATTATATGCTTTAGGATGTTAAAATCTGATGAAGTATGATACTTGTAGCATTTAAGTTGTTAGATGTAATTATTAGGCTAATTATGTAATAAATAAGTAATAGGAAAAACTAATGCATTTTAAGTTAATTAGGTAATTTAGGATAATTAGATGTAAAATCTGATTTAGAATGAATTTATACTTTTTGAAATGATAATTGATGTTGGGAGATGGGAATTAGAGTGATTGATATATTAGATGTATATTATATACGTAATAGGTGATAATACATAATATGTAATTATTGGAAATATAATAAATAGAAAATATTAGAATAAAAATTGATATTATATAAATAATAGGGATATATAATAAATCTGATAGAAATCTTGAATTTATATAATTATATGAAAAATGTAAAAAATTTTCATATCAAGAGTAAGGAGGTCGCGGTAAGGATGAAGTTAATGGTTCGAAGGTAATCGCGCGAGGAGTGATGTCTCCATTGCACAAGCTTGGGTTTGGTCATGAGCTGTTACATTAACGGCAACTCCTCAACCCGGATTAGAGCTGACGCAATTTCTCTAATTTTACGACGAGCCGGACAATATCATGCGATGGCATTTGGTTAAACATACATTGCACCAAATGATTTGGTTGATAACCTTGTTTGTGTTTGTGTTTGTGTTTGTATTTGTGGTATAGTTTTAAGTCCTCCATCCTAACTTACTGAGTTGTGATTGTTCATATCTTTATAGACGTTGTGTAGGTACTGGCTAAGAAGCGGCTTACAACTATTCTAAAACTAGCAACTGCTGGATCTTGAGGAGTGAGAAAAAATATTTGAAAAACAAACATATATTTTTAAGGTCTAAGTTTTTATTTTAGAATTCTTCATTTCTGAATAATATAATAATTAGGTAATATATTATGGTGAAATGTAGTAAACGCTAATTATAATAATTGAATTATAGTATATATATATATTTTATCACTTTCTTGGATAAATGATTTATTTAAATTACAAATTGTTTACTTCAAATCGGGTTAGTCGTGGACGTCTTGTATAGATCAGGTTTAGGATAACAGTTGTAAGGCCAACTTCTATTTTAGAATGGTTTATATGGTGGGACTGTTATGAGTCTACCGTTTTGGAGCATGACACAAGATATCCTAAATAAATTGACAAAGTATATATTCAGAAATATAGCACCTATGATATGGAGTAAACGATCAAATATATTTTCCTTGATAGGTATAAGATCATTTTATATATCACATCTCTAAAGAACCAACTTTAAAATGTTTAAAACCGAAACCTATTACAAAACATAATATTAGCCCAATAAAATATCAATTATATAGAATTGTTGTATAGGATCAATGCTATAATACCAAGGTGACACTATCAAGTATGAAGGCACTTAAACTTGGATGACCAAATTGAACCATTCAATTTAAGGAGGAGGCAAAAAAAAAAAAAAAGAAACCTAATCACAAGATCCAGTTGTTTCTGACTTTTACTTTTGTTTTTTCCCTAATGCCCTCGTTTATATTATATTATAAGCACAAATACTTGCTCATCTTCTCAAAAGTTGCTTTTCGACGAATAAAGTAGTGGCGAAAACAGCCAAACAAGCTGTTGCCCTTGATTTGATATTATATATAAATCAAAACCCATTCTTAAAAGTATCCCTGCCAATTAAATTGATGATAAAGTTGCCCACATTATGAGCGTTTGACAGGAGGATCTTAACTAGTTAAAAGTCTGCAACTTCATGGAAAATATCTCATTTTTTTACTTTTCAATTAAGTGTTTGAATCTAACTGTAATAACATATTAGATCAAAAGACCTTAATCACCAAATCACACCATCAAATGTGTATAATCATACACATTCCTTAACTCTTATGATAGTATCTTGATATAAAAAAAGATTCAATAATAATAATATGTTATATAGATTGAGAGGTATATAAATGTTAATAAAATTTTTAATGAGTGTTAATAAATGAATTTATTTTTTTAAGAAAGTACTAACGATTATATTTTCACGTATTAAAATTTTATTGATATTTATACATTATTCGTAATACGATTGAAGTCTTTCTCATTATTGACATTAGGTTGACACTTTTTCTTTAAATTTTTATTTTCTAAATGGACATATAAAAGTGGAGAGAGCGAAAAGCAAAAAAGCAATAAATAATGAGAATTTTAATTTAAAAAAAAAAAAGGCTTAGAAGGTGCCAAGAAATCCATGCAACAACAAAGGAGGTTGTAATTAATAATCAGCTAGAGAAGACCATGTTGGCCACGTCCATTCATCGTTTATTTCCTTCCAATTGTATATGGCCCTGAATAAATTTATAGGAAAAAGAAAAAAAGAAAGAGAAAGGATTGCGAATCTTTTCATTTTTGTCTCTTTCAACATCCAAGTTGTTCTTTTTACCCACTTTGATGGTAACGTTTTAAGTTATTATTGATTTCGATTGGAACAATTACACTAAAATTTCTCTGCTTGTACCGAAATTCATCAATGTCGTGCTTTTGATTGAATCATGTAGTCTTCTATGTTTATATTAAAATTCAATTAAGTTATTTATGTTTCATGTAAGTCATTTGAAATACCTATGTATTGTTGCATCTAATAGGCAATCTGGTTTATGATCACAAATCATACAATAGATATATTAATCAGGGGACTCTCTTGGTGCAAATATATATATATATATAAAAGATTTAAATAATTCATTTAAACTAAAATTTGATCCCAAGGTTGTTATGGTTTAATTGCTTCAATACCGGTTTGCTAAGGAGACTAACTAGATGCGATTCCCACTTCTTTTTTAAAGTTGTAATCAGGAAATTGTTGGTTAAGAAAAAAAGACATAAATATAGAAAACATAAATATCTCTTATTAAAAACATAAAAAATTTAATTGAATTTTGACACAAATGTAAAGGGTCGTAGTTATTATTCTTCTAAATGTTCTAATTGCAACAATAGTTGAAAAATTACTTATTAACCATTTGAATACATATGCCTTTTAGAGTTTAATGCACTAAAAAGTTCAATCATAGTTTGAATAAACAGGATGGAATACTTTTGAAAACTTTACCAAATTGTATAATTTCTCATCTTTTTAAAAATGTAGCCCATCATTATGATGGATTGTACGACTTACTTATAGTAACGGTCATAACCTACCATTCAAACGTAGCTGACAACAACCTTTTAAGAAGAAAATGTTGAATTTTGAATAGATGGATGTTGTTATGTAGAAATAGATTGCCTATTGTGTGTCTTGAAGTATAAAAATTACATATTTAAGATGCTCCATGATTAATTAAATTGGTTGTCATATTAAACATGAGTAAAAAAGGGGGAGATTTATAGTATATAGTGAAATACATGGATATGAACATGGCTGTTTTCTTAATTCTGTACATATCTAAAAAGAGGTTCATGGTCAAGTTTATGGGCGTGAACCTGTTTATATTTCTCAAAAGGGTAATTGTAGATAAAACACATAAGGTTTACGGACGAGGGACACACAATAATGAAATGACCTATGTTTCTCAAACTGCAATTGCTAAAGAGGATGCATAAGTTTATGGTCAAGAAACACAATTGTGGACCCGGCCATAATCTTTGTGTTAGCAAAACTGAAAAGCATGTTTCTTGAAAGACTTGTGAATTTTAATAAAATTTCATGAGTTTTAGTCATGAGAGTTGTAACAATTAGTAACTAAGGGTTTGCATTTAATGTAAACTCCATTTAATGAATGGATTTTTACTATTGGATCAATATGACTCGATGAAAGGTTACTACCTTTCAAGTTGAGTCTTATAAGAAAGTCATTATCCCCATTTAATACAAAATTTAACCAATTTTCTAAAAATTTTCCTCCTTCAAAAGCACATCAAATAAACTCATTTTCTACATTCAAGTGTGATTTGATACTTAGATTTTTGCTATCCAAGAATTAAGAGTTAGTTATACATAAGAGAATTTCGCATAATAACTCTTATATCAAAGCATATAGAGAGGTTAAATTCTCTAATCGTGCCTCTAAATCATTATTGATTATCAAATTATTATAAGTTACTGTGAACCATACCCATCTTCTAACACATTATTCTTGTTTCAATCAACATCGGTCTCTTTACCATGTGTTTTCCCCGTGACTGCTAAAAATGTTCTCGCTTTGTGTGTAAGTGCTGCGCCAAAATCTTTGAAGAGTATGTCGTGAAGGTATATTAATTGGAAAGATATTTAGTTATGCTAATAAGTTCCTCTAGAAATGGGAAACATTGTATTTTTTCAGTGCGATATGAGTCCTTGATTTACGATATATTGGATCGGTTTTTGCCGTTGGGATCATAACCACCTTAAAACTTAAAAAATAGGACAAAAAATAATTTAACTCTAAAAAATATTTACAGCTTCCAACCCGTTGCAGCGGATGCTTTGTGAAGCAACTTAGAAAAGGTTGATCCTCACAACTCTTCTTCATTATCATCCTGGAACTCCAGATGATTTTCTTATTGGAGGAGCTTTCCAACTACTCTCTTTCATTAAATTAAAATTAACATACATCCAGAACATATCATCTTCGACCTCCAAGATGATTTATGGGATCCTTATTTATCGGATAACGAAATCTACAAGTTTAAGCTTTCAAACTAGATTTTTATAGTGCTAATCTTATCATGATATATTATAATGGAAGGTTTTAGGAATCCTCATTTAGTTCTAATCTTATTGCTCATCCATTTGATGGGTTTTACTTGAAGTCTAGTCCACAAGTGAGAGAGTCAAATAATTAACGATAAAACCCTCACTAAATGTAAAAGCTTAAGCTATTTGATCAAATGGTTGCCGTGTTAATCTCATGTGTTTGTGTGCTTATATATAGGTTGATTCTTAAATAATTCTTTAGAGACAACAACATGTTTTGTTGACTTTATATGGGTGAAAGGGGTTAATTATTGCTTTCCTACAAAGTTATTACTACATTTAGCTTACTCAACAACTATTTCAAGGAATCCCTATTCCCATAGAAAAATAATGAATTGCAATTTATTACTAATGTTATTTTTAAGTTCAATCAAATAAAATAATAATTATTTACATCTCTAATTTATTTCTTGAAAAGTATTTCTTTTGAAATGGATTATCTCCGTTTACTTTCCTTAATTTCTCTCCATTTACTACCTTAAGATGTTACTGTATATAACTAACAGTTGATATTATAAAAAATATGATAATATCATAGTGACATCACGTGATATTTCAAAAACTAAATAATCTTATCTATTAATTTGTAAATTGAGAAAAATTAAGAGAAAAATAAATGAAAAGGATCCAAATCCACATTTCCTTATTTTATAAATTAGAGTGCCATAAAACGTTGCTTTTCAATATATTGATCTTTCTACTATGGTATACTTTGAAGATTGCATATGTCCTTAATGATTAATGATGTTTTTTTTTTTTTTTAACAAATATTCTGCTGTCATTCAAAAGTTACTATGTACTCACTTTTGAGTTATAATAAATCATATTGAATTAAAATAAATAAAGTTTATTAACAATAAAAGAAGCTATTGATAAAAAATTGTGAATACGTTTATATTTACTGTTGACAATTTTATTTTTATTATAATTCTTACTTATTATAATTTAGAGTTATTTATTATGATTTAAAAGCGATTGCATCATAAAATCTCTCTAGCTTGTATTATCATATTACCCAAAATAAAAGTAAAAACGCAAAAAGCCTTTTATTATCATCTTGTTGTATACAAAGAATTAATGCTCCCAGGGCGAGAGCAATGCTTTAAATCGTTTCGGTTTCTCATTGATCTTATCCTTTCTAGCTTTATAATGAAAAAATAAAAAATCATCGCACCTCATATCGATGAAGTGCAAAAAATCTGTTTCTGTGTAGTACTATTGTTATATGTACATATTTCCGTAAATATTATGGTCATATTCAATGTATTATTCTTTTGTCGCAACCCTCTCCATGGACAAACTCTGGTGAGAGGTTAACCGCAAATGAAAGATATGGTCAAGCCCTGGTCCCTAGGGTTAGATTACTCCCCATTAGGAGCTAATTGCATGTTTCAAGTTTTCTTTTTTAATATATAATCAATAGGAGTGTAAATAAATCAAAGTCAGATATGTAAACTACTTAAGTTCGATTGGAATTTTACTTGAATTTAATATAATGATAATCAAATCTAGGTCAAGTTACTTGAATTGTAAATTGAGTTAAGTTCAAATTTTAAAATACTAAGCTCATCGGATTAGTAAGCCTAATTGAGTTTGATATAATTTTTAATTTATATTTATTTTATTTTAAATATAAGTAAGCTTGAGGTTATTTAAGAAAAAAATAATATAAAATAAAATTTAAGCTTAATTGAGTCAATGAAACCAAACTTAAACTTATTATATATATTTTCGAGTTTAAATCAAATTCAAAATTTAGAGTTTAATTAAACTTAAAATAAGTTCAAATTCCAACTTATATTTTACTGGTTTTGACTTGATTTAATCATATCCCTATATGGATATATCTAAATTTAAAAACGGAAGTCTAGCAAAATGGTGCATTCATTTTAAAGTTCAAACATCAATTAAGGTAGGCGCATCCCTCATACTCGATCGATTCATTGACATTCGTTTTAAAAATTTCCACTAATTCGCTCTCCTCGTGGGTCAATGCGTCTTTTTGCATCCTCCAATGGACGATAATAATAATAAAAGAAATTGTACATCATACTATAATTTAATCATGTGTACCTCACCACACACTATCCATGTCTCTTTCTTTCTATTAACAATAAATAGCTACTTAATAATAGTTCCTCATCCTATGCAAATGGAATCGATTGACATTTACAAAGATACCATATATATGATAATATATGGTGATATAATAAAGTGACTATTTTAAAAGTTGAGAAAAAAAAAAAGAAGAAGACGAAAATAACCCTATCTCTTCTAAAGTGGCTCCGTGAAATCAAGCTGCATCCTGAATCAAAGTGAGATAATCAAAGAACCGGTATCGTCTCAGATTAATTAAGATCGTTCCGCCCGGGTTCGATCTGATCTTAATCAGAAGTTTGGGAAATGATGATTATGAGCTTGAATAATTTGCAAATCCGTTGTTGTTTGACATGAATTATCATCGTTCATCAACGTCCTGATGTTCATGGGAAAGATGAAAAATATATGGTGTTAATATATGATGTATTTGAATGATGAGCGTGTATGAACTCAATGCTCTATATATAACAAACAAGACAAATTAATAATGGGAATACTTTTCCAAATTATTTTTCTGATTACAATTTGTCTTTTTAACTTTTGAATATATGCATACATTTATTATTAGACCGTCGTTTAAGTTTTTAATATTTACTAATGTTGTTAAATCTAGATTGATTTCTAGATTTCAATCCGATTTAACCTGATTTCACCATAAAACTAATCCGATTCAAACTTGTAATATGGTTGAACCCAATTCTACTGTTTTAACCTTTGACATTTTTATGTGTATATATCAATAGTTTAGATTGGATTGATAATATTTATATTTATAATGTATGATTTTTAGAACCTTGTTATTCTTTTAAGTAAAACATGGTCAAAAAGATTCCTTACCCGTAGTAGACTTATGAAAACGGATTGAGAAAGACCTACTCAGCTATAATAATAGTTTGAATGAAAATTTATGCAACTAGCTAGAAAATTTTGATTGAATCTTACTCTCTAGGACGAGATGCCCAAAGTGAACTCAAAGCACGCAACCGTCCATAATACTCTCCGATGACCAGAAAACACCGCGCCGCTTGCCGCACCGTCAAAATCCGCCGCAGTTGGTGAATGGTTTGCTGCCTCAAATTATCAGCCTACACGAATTAATCGAATAAAGAAAAATACCTCGATCATAAAATCTCGTAATAATCTTATACCAAGAATAATATTTATAGTCATATATGGTTATCAGCCACCATAAAACAAGTTGGAGCTCACTGCACATGGGACAAATCCTACAAAACATTTGAAAATACGGCTAAAACGACTCATGGAGTTGTCTTCGTCTTAGGATTAACTAGGACCACTCCAATCATAGAGAAAAAAAATAATAATAATAATTCTAAAGTTTTAAAATTCAAATAATAAATTACTTAAAAGTAGGTATGTGTTTAATTAAAATTATTTTGTTCCATATTGTTTATCTTTTCTTTTTTAAAAAATTCCCCTAGTGATAGCTCTAGCTAGGTTTCTAATAATTCAACGGGCATCGTTTTCAAACCCCACCTTGTGATTGCAACAATTTTCAGATGAAAAATCCACATCAAACCCTAACCCTAAGATGGACTTCTTAACATTAAAGCAAAATATATATTCTGAAGTAAAATCAATGGAGAAAACGATTTCTTTGTTTGAATAATCCAAAGCAGGAATAAGAGATTATCAATCTTGTTTTTCACAAGTTGACCAGATGCGTGACGTAGACAATTATGGTCCACAGGAACATTAAGTAATGAACGATGATAATGAAACCTAAGACCATCCAATTAATCTGACGATAAATCAGTATCAAACTCCACAAACCAAGTATCTGAAATAGTTTCATGATCGGTTCTCTTTTAGTACTTGTTAATAATAAAAAAAAAAGTTATATAAATTTTTCAAGATTTATACATATTAAAAAAGCATATACACTTGTCATTAGTTTTTCATTATAAATTTGTGCCAATAATTTTTTCCATTTTTATATGTACTTACTAACAAAAGTCATATAATAAGGTCAATATCTGGGTGACGTCAATTAAGATTCAGCCATACGTTAATTTGGGGCACCAAAAGTATAACAAAAAAAATTGCGGCGGCAAAATAAGACGTTTATTATAGAAATTAGACTAGTTCAGTT
Source organism: Lumnitzera racemosa (assembly GCA_024138005.1). Classification (NCBI taxonomy): domain Eukaryota; kingdom Viridiplantae; phylum Streptophyta; class Magnoliopsida; order Myrtales; family Combretaceae; genus Lumnitzera; species Lumnitzera racemosa. Next base: position 105,090,053 of record JAMXBC010000006.1, on the reverse strand, counting down.
CATCTCAAAACATCAATAGCATAATTAATAATAATTATAATTATAAATAGTTTGAACATACTTGTATATACAATTTCTCCTGTTATATTTATCCGAATGGATCATGTATATTCACAATAGCATAATTGTAAATAGCACATGTTTATTATAATCACTATAAAGATTAATCCGATAGCATTGGTATGGTGTGCTGGCACCGATTAATTAGTATGATTAACAACAAAGTTTGATAACGATTATAATTAAGGCTAAGGTCAATGGACGAGAAATCAATTTTTAAATTCACACTCGAAGGAACCTGTTCAAGTCTAACACGTAAAAGTTTTGATTTCTCCTGATTATCGTTTTCAAAAATTCTTTTCTTCGGATATATTGACAAATCCAAAAATATGTCCGGAACACAATAGGTAATTAATTAATCGCTTAGTTTTAAATATAATTAGTTTGAGTATAAAGTTGAATGCATATTTTTTTTTTTTTCCTATCCGGTGTCTTCATCCTTATTTTATTTAGTCAAATAATAATATCATGATATGTATCGAATATTCAACAATAGGCCACGTGGTCTATATAATTAGAAGAAATACGAATGAGGATGAAAAAAATGGAAAGATAGAAAACTTTTATCATGTTGCAGTATGAATTATATAAGCGTACGTACCTGTCGAACAAAACCTTCAAGATTGGCTAGCTTGCTCAAGGCGACAGCCATTTGTTGCATGCCGTCGATGATGGGACTGGCGGCGATGGTTTCGACGAGCGATTGTTGGAGCTGTTCTAGGCCTTGAGAGAGAGCTTCCTCCGCCTGCTGCGTTGATTGTTGAAGGCTGTAAATTCCCATTAGTTGTTGTTCCGTCAAGGGGTCTAATTGTACCGTCAACATCTAGAATTCGTTAATCAACATAGATAAATTAGTATGAGAAAAATCGAATAATAATAATATGTAGTTTGTTATTCATCTTCTACATAACTCATTAAAATTTTTAACTTATATATACTAATATTGACCTATTTTTATACAATAACTTGAATGCATACATACATACATATATATATATATATATATGTATATTAGTAATTTTGTTCTAATTATAACAAAATGCACATATATATATATATATATATTTGTTCGTGTAATATATTCTATCTAAGAATACGTTATCAAGGCGAGACATATGCATGTAAGATGTACTAAAATTACAGTAAAAATAAATCATTATTAATTTATGTACCATTAATTGAATTGTGAGTCTTTATTCAAACTTTTATCCTAATGCGTAGATACAAGTAATATGAAAACTCGATTTTGAAATTTCTATATGAGGACAAATATTCCTAGGATTCAGGCGTAAGTCAATTGCAGATTTTATCAGGGTATTAGAAAACGACGGTTCACTTTCTTTTTTTCCACAAAAACAGTTCTTCATTTCAATACCAAGAAAACAAAAAATACATTTTCATATTTTTAGGGTAAGAGACTACTGTTAGAAATTATTTATATGGTCCAGGCTATACTTAAAGAGCGTATAGATTTCATATCATAGTTTAATTTAGATATTCGGAGATGATTTTGATTTGAATATGATGCCATGCCCCTCATATAAAATAAAAAGATAATAATAATAATAATAAAGGCCTTGGAAAAACATAACTTTATTAAATGTTCCCTTTTTTCGAATAATGAGAACTTAGCCACACTTCCAAGTGTGATCGACTAACCTTGATGAGCTCAGAAGGCCGAAAACCACCCATCCAGAGGAAGCACCGCTCGGCGGGAGTAGCCCACATTCCGGTGATAAGGTGGAAGACATCAGATTTAGCAGCTACTCCTTTGAGCTGGAAAATCTCATCGTAATGTGCTATATATCCATCAACTATAAACCTAAGGTCACTGTCTGGTAAATGTGCCTCTAGGCCTGCCCTAAGCTCAGCCATGTGCCTCAAATCATCTTCCAACCACCTTGAATATTCCATATCAAACATTGCAGCACCTAAACATATATATATATATATAATTAAATTAATAAAAAATTTACTTAAAATTTCATGAAAATATTCATATCATCGATCATATATAGATGTCAGGTTCGGGTACATCTTTTTCATGCAACTAACAAGTCTTCAAAAAGGTATTGCACGCATGTAAAGTGGAAAAAGGTGAAATATATGGATACATATGAATATGAATAAAGATATATATTAAAGTAGAAAGCATTATATAGTTATTGAAGGATACAATATGCTAAAGCATGAGAGTAGGTACCACCTAACTATTAATTAATTTTAGTGTAATAAATTTTACTGACTCTAATTTAAGAAAGAGTTTTGAATGTTATATCGTTTTAAAACGTTATCAGTGTTATATAATAAAAAAAAAATATTAATTTTGTCAAATATAAAAATTTGATATTACCAATAAAATACATGAAATCTTTATAAATAAGGATGATATACAAGCGTCTTAATTCAATCAACTAAATATACTGCATTTAAATTACAAAAACCTTTCAAATGTTCGATGTTAAAGTTTTTGGGTTTTTCCATCAGATGTACATCAAACATGCTGACTAGATTATTCTGATTCAGTTAGTAGGTGGAATTCAACAAAAGCACAGAAAATAAAGCTCGGTCAGGAAAAAAAAAAAAAAAAAAAAAACAAAAAGCAAAAAAGGGATAGTCAAGCTAGAAAAATTAGAATTTGACCTTAGAATATTAGACCAGGGAAAGCAGCTTTTTGGAAGAAACTGACATCTGTAAGTTCCTAATGTGGATTGCTACATAGTTTTTCTGAAACGTTGGTAGCTAGACAACAAAATAAAATTTACATTTGATTGTTAAACTTGCATTAATTTCAAACCTTGACCAATGCTGAAAGTAATAATCATTTCCGAATATCATCAACATTTGAGCTCATTAGTCAGAGTCAAATTTAAACACCTTAGATAAAACGAAACTCAAGAATCAACAGAGAATTCTTCTACGGTTTTACTTGGGAGGGCATATTTTGACAAATAGGAAAATACTATTAAGTGTCTAATATTAAGACATAAAGTAAAAAAGCTTTTCATCTTTCATGTGCTTATGTTTTCATTAAGTTAGACTAAAAAAGTTCTTTTCTCCGGTACGTTAATAAATGCCCTAAAACATGGGTTCACGGGACCCTTAAAATAATGATTTCATCAAAAGGGGTTGTTATAACGCATTTTTTATTAGGATTTCCAACAATAATTATATGTTTAACAAAAAAGTAAGTTTTTTAATAAGCGACTTGGAACATTCATTAACATTTTTTCTTCTAACAATAATTAATAATTCTCACTTTCCATCTCAAATTAAATAATTAGGATTCACGAAATTAAATATTCACCAGAGCTTATATTTCCTGGTGCACCACAGCCTCCTAAGAGCAACCCCTGTGCCGAGAAAAAAAAAATTCTTTAATTCTATAAATGGTAAAAATATATTATATAAGAGGAAAATAAAATCTTCAGGAGAAATTGTGTAAGAACCTGAGAGCGTGCCCTTTGAAGATCTTGTTCTAACTGAGTGAGCTTTATTCTACTAGATTCTAACTGCTGGACATAAGCCTGCAAAGAAACATAATTAGGACATACTCCATTTAGTAATTATTTCATTAAAAAGTTAATAATTACGAACTCGGACTTGAAAAAAAAAATAGAAAAAATAGAAATGTAAACCTTTTTCCTTAGACGGCTCTTTCTTGCTGCTTCTCTATTTTGTGCTAAACGCCTCAAAGTCTAACCAATAAATACAAAAGTTTCAGTCAAAGAATCTTTTTTTTTTTTTTTTTTTAAGGAAATGCAAAAATGTAAATTTCAAGAATATGGATGATGTTAAAACCTTTGCATCAAGTTGTTTCTCTGAGGTTGAGCCAGCTCCTTTTCTCTAAAAAATATTCAAAAAGTAAATAAATAAAATATAGAACATTAATGACCAATAATAGAATGCAATAAATAATCTGTCTCAAGAAAAAAATAAAAGAAGAAGGTATTAAATTCATGCATAATATTTTGCTATCTGGAAAAGGAATAGATTCACAATTATTGTTTTGGATTGGGTTGTCCTTTTATGTTGCTTTGCTAGGCTTTCCTTCAATTAATTCTTTTCTCTTCTCTCTCACTAGCTTTGCATATGTCAGTCTTGTTTTGAAATTCAGATTTTACTAAACAGTATCATTAATTTTTTAAAGAGGAGCAATACATTTATTCTTTAAACATATTAAGATATGCGTTCGGAAGCACTCGTTAACGAAATCATGCCACTATGTTTCGTGCCAAACCAGAATGTAGAATGTAGAACGTACACTAGGCTATGAGCTCAAGGTAGACATCTATATGTGTGACATTAAATGATAGGAGGTATTATTACATGCTATCTGTTTTTGCTGTTTCCCAAAAAGTTTCAAGCTTAGAACGAACAGGTTTTTTTCACCTTATGTAGCTTTAGTTATTGTGATTCAGTAAAGTGGGTCATATCCCATTATCGACTTAACTACTGTGAAGAATCTTTATTTACCAATTTTTTTTTTTTTTAATATTCTTTCATAACTTAAAAACTATTAGGTTAATTTTTCCTCCTTCCCCCTAGATCCTTTCTTGGGATCCGTGCTAATTCATTTTTAATTTATATAAGAGTCTTAATTTAAAAAAAAAAAAAAAAAAACTTAAAAGGAAATAAACAATATAAAATCACCTACATATTTAGTCATTTTTCCTTTTTTTCTTTTAATCTATCCATTTTTATTGCTATGTAATTAATTCGGTATATCACTCCTGGTTAAACCATCTTATAAGACGCCTATGATGCAAATTAACCGAATAATAGATACTGAATAATAATAATAATAATAATAATAATAACTAGTAGAAGAGTAGCTATTAATAACCTTATCTTGGGGTGATTTAGAAACAGGAGATTGATCTTGGGGAGGGACATCACTTGCCATGTCAAGTGATTGTTGCTGTTGTTGCTGGTGATGCTGATGCTGATGCTGTATGTATTTCTGATCAAAATTGTGGTGATTTGAAGCAAATGCCTTTTTACTGATAGGAGTTTCTGGCTCTCTCTGTGTTTCAACTTTGCTTGTTGATATCGTGTTCACTCCTGATCCTGAATCAGTGCTCTCTCCTCCTGACTTTGAACTTCCCTGAAATAGAAGTAAAACAAACTTAACATAGTAAAATTAAACCAAAAAGAAAAAGAAAATCCCTAAACCATGCATGTAAAGTTTTTTTTTACTACAACCCCAAATGAGATAGATAAGAAAGAGACCAAATACAAATGTGTCAAAACTTCTTCTTTTTTTTTTTTTTTCCAGAGTAGAAAAGTGAAAAAGAAAACAGAACAACACATGTTAATGTTGAAAAAACAAAGCAAACTTTAAAGACATAAATGGTCAAAGGTAAAGAAAGACAAAGAGATCATCTGTGAGAGAGAGAGAGGAAACTTTATGTGGGTAATGTACTCTTGGGGTTTGCTGGAATCTGATAGGCCATGAAGGGAACATGTCCAGAGTAGCTGCAGGTCTGCCTGCTCCTCCTCCTCCTCCTCCTCCTCCTCCTGTTGTAAATAAAGCTGCAAAGAATCACAAAAAAAGCAATAATATCTCAGAGGATCAACTGGTAATAAAAGGACCCCATATTTTCTCTCCCTCTTCACATATCTCTCATTGACACCTACTATTGCTGCTACTTCTACTTACTCTTTTACTTTTTTCCTTCTCCCGTACCTATTTTGCGGATTCGGTCGGATAAATATGGAAAAACAAAAAAGAAAAAATCAGGGGTTGTCAGGTATGGTTTTCTATATTCGTGGTGTCACGCAATTCAAGTGTCTTCCTCTTTAAAATGATTACTGTATCAAAAATGGTAAGCCTTACACCTTGTGCTTATGTACAATAATTCAACTCTTACTCCATTCCTTTGGAGGGATCTTACAACACTTAATAAAAATTTAAAATAAAAACCAATTATTACACACTTTATAAAAAAAGAAAATACATTTAAATAAAATAAACTTATAAAGTGTTGTCGACTACACCGTTTTCGATTTCCGCTCCTCTCACTTTCACTTTCTCTTTGTGATGTGTTGGAACTTGAGTTGGTTATACTCATACAGACGTCACAAGACACAGAAAATAATGCTCAAACGATTCGAACGAATTATATATACGGAAAGCATGTAAAAGATATAAGTGGTAATAATATGGCATACATGCTTTGGCTTCATCATTTCTCATTCTAACTCCTGGCATCACAATTGCTTCCTCCAGCTCTCCAAAATCAAAAGCTGATGACTCTTGATTACTGTAACATGGTAAAACTTTTATTTTAAGAAAAAAAAAACAAAATAATTTAAAATATATATATGTAAATGGGGTTCTTTCAAAGAATTTAAATAAAAAGTGAAACTGGGGTTGTGCTTTTCGGTTACATGAAAGTGGTGGGGTTATTAAGTCCATGAAGAACAGAGTAAGGTACAAGGTGGTGGTGACTTGAAGGTCCTGCATCTGTCAAACCAGTCTCTCCGATGCGTTGACTCGCCATGCAAAAGTTTCTTTTATCTAGCCTTTACACCATTCTCATCTCTCTCCAATTCCAAAACTCAACTGCAGAAGAAGAAAATAAAGACGAAGTTTTATTATAGAAGCAGTGGCAGATACAGGATTTTATAGCCGCAAATCATTTTTTTACAGAAAAATTAACATGGATTAGAACCCAAAAATTAATAAATTCCGGGGGGTGTGGTCGAGGGATTGGGCCTCCTGGACATAACTAAACGAATTGTGAAGCAAGAAAAGAAGTTAAAATATGGTAGAGAATAGAGAACATGAGGAACTTAAACTTACCATGAATTGTAAAACAAGCTAGAAGATCAAAGGTTTGGGCTGTGGAAACATAGAAACTTAGTAAGGAGTGTTTTGAGGGTCCACTTTATGCTAATGCAAAGTCTTTTAATTCTGCAGGGTGGATATATGTGTGTGTGTTTGTAACTTTTGATCCTTCATCGATGGATGTCTCTATCTCTCCCTTTTTCTCCTTCTCTGTGAAGAAACCTGTTTGGCAAATTTTTTTGGATTAGTCTCTTTTCGTGCTGGCCTTTACGATCATGATTATTATTATGATCCTTTCTTTTTCTCTCTCTCTCTCTCTAGGAAAAATATTGTTCAGATTTTGAAAACAGGCCCATTGTACTGAAAATCTTGTCCTTGCCGAGCAGTCTAGGTGTGGGGTTGAAAATATTGATATATAAAAAACAATAGGAATTAAATATTTCAAAGAACTAAAAATTTTTTGAAAAATCATAAAAGGGCAAAAAAAAAAAGAAAACATTTTATAATTTTAAAATTGATTAGATGCTTTGTAAAATACACAAATAATATAAAATGTCAACAGTTTTTGTATTCATCCGTTTCACAAGTGTGTTTAAATATCTGATAATATTTTTTAATGGAAATTATAAATATTAGAGTGGGGTCTCTGGCAGGAGGTAGGAGCCCACCAGAATCACTTACTCCTCCTAACTAGTCCCATTGTCTCTCTCTATCTCCTGTAACCGCCTGTGCTTTTTCATTGGTTCTTTTACAGGACAGTTCAAGAAGACTACTACTTGTTCAACTAAAATAAATGAATGAATACAATAACATTAAATAGAAGTGAGACAATATTTTTTTTTTTTTTGTTTCATCAAAAGATGGCTAGAAAAGAGGGGATAAAAAAAAAAAAAAAAAAGGGAGAGATCTCCATCTTTAGCTTGAATATCATCTAAATTTTTTTCATATTCTGGAATAAATAATAACTCTTGAGCTTTTGGGAATTAAAATTTTAATCCACAAACAATAACGCCCACTTGATGTATTTGTTAATTCTAGTTATGAGATGGATTTGTTTGATATTATCTCCTTTTGTTGATATGTCAATGTCCAATCCTTATCATCACCTAAAACCATGCCACATTAAGATTCTTTTCCATTAATAGGAATTAATTTTTATTAGAGGTTCAGAGGCACAAGGGACCAGACACAATGAATTTTAATTTCTGAAGGGTACCTTTCAAATTGTATATAAGGTAGGTGTGTTTGTTGGACATACCCTTAAAATGATATATATATATTCACATTAAAATTGCCTTAGTTGTATTTGGCAAGGTTTGGTCTTGGCAAGAAAGCATAAGAAATTGGGACAGGGATTAACAATTGCTATATAAAAGGTAGATAACCTTTCTATTGCCTTTCCATGACTAGCATTATTGAGAAGATTTATATTTTATGTTTAGTGCTATGAATCGTGCATGCTCTCCCTCTCTCTCTCTCTCTCCCACATAAAAATATATATATATATATATATATATTCAATAAAGTTTCAGACCCAATAGAGGTGTCTTTGTTTCTCAAAAATTAATTTCTAAATTTCTGTCCATATATATTACCGTGAGAGTTTAAGAATTGTCAAATATTGTCATTTATTTATTTATTTTTTCTAAACTTCAAAAGTTACTAATTCTTTTAATATAAGTGGCTGTGAAACTTAAAAAGGCATCAATGATAATTGTTAACCATCGTTAAAATTATAGGTGAAAATGAAAAATTTTCACTTTTAGAAAGAAAAAATTATTTTTTTATTTATTCATTAATATCTTTTGCTAACCACTATTACTAAAAATTGACCGTTATCGTATGGTTTTATTTTACTACTACTTACTATTAAAAGCTATTAGTATTTTGAGACTACTAAAATAATAGGGACAATCGCAAAGTTTTCATTGCCAAAAACATGAGAAAAGAATTCCATGTTTTCCATCAAACAATCACACCTAATTTTCCTCTCCTATACTTGTAATTTATACAATATAACATGATAAAAAAAAATGAGATGAACCTTATTATCTTTTATTATTATTATTAGTAGTAGTAGCATGCGAATGAAGAGAATACTAATGAAAATAAACAGAAATACAGCTTCCCATATGTTAATGACAAATGGGACCCGACCCATAATTCTCTTCCATAAAGAGTCGCCTTCAAGATATAATATGCTGCCTTTCATATCCTTACCCTTTGTAGGTACAAATGCCCTTCTACCCAATAATTTTATCTCTGCAACCAATGATTGGTCTACAGAAAGGAGGGGGTGGGTTCTGATTCATTATAGAAAAAAATTGTTTGTGGATTAGGTAATGCTTAATTAAGAAAAAAAACGGCTTTTTTTGTTCTCAAAAGACATTGGAACATAATAAATCTATCATATGCGAGATTTTAGGGAGAGAGAGAGAGAGAGAGAGAGAGAGAGACCCTCTTTTTAAGGCATAGATTCTAGAGATCTTGTAGACCTGGTTTCTTTATGGTTTAAGTATGCAAAGTAGTGATTGGATTAGAAGAAAACCTAGGACTAGGAGTAAGTTCTTGTGGCAGCCAAATCCTGGGATTAAGAATAATATGTCTGCAGATGTTGTTTAAAGCTTAACTAAGTCATTGCTTGTGATATAAGCAAGATCAGGATATATATATATATATATATATTTGTAATGTTTGCATAAATAGAAAGCATCGATTGAGACTATGTGTCATGGTTCTCAGCTCAATAAAATGAAACTAAATCACATTTATGTCTAGGTAAATTTAAAACCATCGTATATTGATTAGTTAGTGAAGGGTAAATCTGCTTTAATTCAAAGAAAATTTTCTTCATGTAATTATATAGAAAACGTAATAAACAACATTTTAGATTTTGATAATAATCGAAAAGCGATAAATTAACAAGTGCACTACCAACATCAGATCGAAAGCCATCTATTTATTTATATATAAAATCGAAGAAATCTTCATTATTAATTAACACTTGTTTCAAAATCCCAACATAAAGATTTATAATAGAACATCTGTCAGTGGTTAGTCCTCCTCCAGCGTCTAAGAAATTAACTTCTTTTTTTTTAGGGTCACTTCAAGATAATTTTTTTATGGCAGCCCAGATCAAATCGTCAAGCATAAGTTAATCTGCTTGGTTTGGAATATGTAATTTCAACTTTGGAAACAAGCTTTTTTTTTTTTTTTCCCCCTCGTGGGGTGAATTGCACGGTCGCATTCGTCAAAGTAGAATGAATGGATTGTCTGAAAATGGTAACACATGCTGTACGATTTCAAAATATTAGACCAATTTTAATTCAAAGGTGAAAAAGATTATGACTAATTTAAAAGTCATATGAAAATATAACCCCATCATTAAAGATGACTTCTTTAACATGAATAGGATTTCTTTGCTATAGTCTTAGTTTCGTTTCTCGATTATATAGGAAGTTTTTCTAGACTAATATTATCCCATAGTATTTGATTGCTAAAATTCGACAATATACAATACGGTACAAATTTTATTAAACTATGTTTAATGATTGGAAAATTGAAAAAAAAAAGTAGTCAATTATTGATTAAATGAATTACAATAAAATTTAATATTGTGATTTGGTATTTAGTGTGAAGTTATGTTTTGAAGTTTTGAAAATATATTTATTTTGTATTACGTAAAGTAGGTTTTTATATTATCAAATATATAATACAAAATTTTGAGTTTTATTAGGAACTTTTTTCATCTAACACTATAGGCAATCATGAAAACTAAATCGAGCACAAATGGCTTTATTCAATTTGGTATCATCAAATCACAGCAACCAACCAAATGATATTTGTGTAGGAAACATGTCCTTCTACATACTGGATGTTCGAATCTCGATTTCCTTTGGTTCATTTTATTAGTATTTTATATTTTAATGTGATTCAAAGAATGAAATTCATATTCTTCGAAAAGGAAAAAAAAAGAAAGAAGAAGAATCGTGCGTGTTCATTAGTTCTAATTGGCCCAATACATGAATTCCCTGATTAAATTAACACCATCAAACTCAGGCCAACAAAAGAATTAATACCATCAAACATAATGGTGGAATAAATTAAGTAAACAAGTGAAATAATCAATATGGAAAAGAATACCAAACCAAAGTACGCATCCTTATTTTATTGATTAGCAAGAAGATGGTAGGAACTTCTATGGTTCCGTCCATTATTTTAATAGGACCGATTCAACCATTCATTTAATATTCATTAAATCTAAATGGTTCACAACACAATTAATTTAATAGTTTAAATTTAATAAATATTAAATTAATGATGTGATAGAAGCGGTACTAATACTGTAAAAATAACAGATGAAACCGTAGAAAAATCCATAATAATAAAATGGGATTCCGCTTTCATAGAGCAATCCAAGCATAAGTTCTCGTATACAACTGGGTTCATTTACAAATTCTCATATCTTGCTTTCAATTTGTTAGGTTTCTATCCGAATCTAATTATAGGCCAACAAAATAATTTAACGACAAGATAATAAAGTGAATATTAGATAAAATTGACATTTAGGATTTTTACTTGGAAAACTATAAATCAAGTAGCGAACTAAAAAAATGTTTAATGATACTAAAACGTAACGTGAATCGATGAACAATATATAAATATTAATAATATTTAAATATTTGATAATGAAAGAATGTATTTTTAAAAAAAATATCAATTATATTTTTATATATCAAAATTTCACTAATATTTACACTTTATTCACTAATTCATAATAATAGTTTAATAATATTGAAACCTTTCATCTCTTAATCACACAAACCACGTGTCCAACAATTACATCCCCGTGCATAACATATATGGAATTATCAAAGCCCAAGTCCAACACTCAATTAAAAAAACTGCCTTAAAACAAAAGCTTATGCATCCATGTTATTGGTCGCTGGTTGAATGCTTTCCTGTAGTCTTAGAGCACTAAAATTTCACGCAGGCTCACTCGCTACATGCCAAAGCTTATGCCTTCATTAAATTTCTTGATATCGTATTCAATCATTTAGTATATGGATCAGGAATGCTAAATTTCCTATTAGATTCCTCGTTAACATTGAGCTCCAATGCTATTAAAGATCTATAACCAGATATTGCATACAAAATGCTCTTACCTCAATTGGTAACGCCACAACGCGGATTTGGTATTGAGTTTGTATTTTAAATTTACACAAAACTTAGACTTGAAATAGCCACCTGACAAAGAAATGGTCGGAGACTGAAGCTGGAGCGTGATTCAGCAAGGTGATTTGACAAAGAAGTGATTGAAATACTAAACTAGGAACCAAGAGGGGCGATGAATTTTGAGTGTACATGCGATTTATCATAAACCATCGGCTTTCATCGAAACTAACTACCAAAAGAGGGAATGCAAGACAAAAAAAAATAGAGCAACTAAAATAACTTGAAAAACAATAGAAGAGATAAAGGTTAGAACATAAAGTTCAGATTAAAACTGGAGTATGGAATGCTCCTACTCCCACGGTCACGCAATATTTCACACCAATTCACTGTTCACCAGAAGGATGGCTCTGAAAAGCCAAATTCATATGCATTATACTCACAAAGATTACAAGCGTACAAAGATTGCCCATAGAAGTTCATTTTACACTATATTATTTGTCACTCGATGACTATAAGATAATGCGCAAGGAGATAAGGATATTGATGACTACAATGACAAGATGTTAGATAGTAATAAAAGCGGATGCAATATATATCTATCGATATTTTAAAAGAAAATTATATAATTATAAATCAAATAAAAAATATTATCAAAATATCAATATTTATATAATTTTTTTTTAAATTTTAATGATAAACATGCAATTTCCTTTTGTAAGAGCTATATTCAATACTTTACTATCTGTCTCCAAATATATATTTATAGAAGTAACCATTAGACAAAGAAGGCTCCACACAATTTATTAGAACTTATTTCACCATTGTTTTTCATTATGACGCTTTTAAATAATACACATGGAGAAGAGAATGGATATAGTTAATGCTTTAATTAAACACTTTTTTGTTTGCATGAATTATATCTTATCTTTCATTGATCTATATCTGCATTTGTGTTTGCATTAAATTATTTGAAAATAACATTTGGAATAACATGAAATGAAACCAAGTGAAAGAATGTAGTAATTCTATTTATAAAAGGAAAATTAGAGTATATGGAACTTGATAAAAATAGTCCATATAGAAAAATTAAGACTTTCAAAAGGAAAATGGGAAATTACCAATAACCCTCATAAAATTTGATCTTGATATGGCAACCTCACTTAAACTTTCAAAATTTATAAATAATCTTATAAATTTTGATAAATTAGCATATGAAGCATGTTTGCTTTTTCAACTAAGGAAAAGAAAACATAAAACTCAAATTTTCGAGGTGTTAATGTACACTTTAATTAGTTCAATGAAGTGTTTTCACTTGCAATCTTTATGGCTGTAAGCCCTAAAGTTAAATCAAATGACCGTAGGATTGAATTTAGAATATAAAGTTTAAGGCAATCGGTTAAAGAATCTGATCAAATCCAAATTATAAACTATGGACAGAAATATTAGTAAAAATGATCCATAAACTTGAATTTAAGAAAATAAGTAATAAAATAAGAAACTATAAAATTTTCAAATTTTAAATATAATAATTGTTAATTATCGAAAAGGCGAAAAGTGTAATTTAATAACTAATAAATTACTAAAGATAGATTATATATATATTAAAAATCATATAATGATTTAAATAATAATTAGGAATGTTTATATATACTCCACATGTATTTACGTGTAGATAAAAATTACCTAATCAAAATCAAGCAATACAAAAGGCAAAAATTAAGGGATTTAGGTAATATCTTGTCCAATTAAATGCACAATAATTATCACAAAAATCTATAAATAGGGAAAAAAATTACAGAGCTCCTTTAGATAGTCAGAAATCAAAGAAAAATAGAGAATATCGAAATTGCAAGAGAAAAACTAGGTTTAGAAAAAAAAGAAGGACATCTGTATAGTAGGAGTTAGCAAGCCAAACCCACAAATCACCGGCACTTAGGATCAAACCAGTACTTGGGATCAAACTAGCACTTGGGATCAAGCCACCACCATACCAGACCCATTGCTTGGACCAGTGTTGGAAGGCTAAAAGTCATCAGACCAGGTGAGTCTCTTATCTGCTCCGATTTTGTATAATTTCGTAAAATTATTTATTTTGCTTAGAAAATTATGAAATTTATTATTCTAAGGTTTTATTGTACGTAGATTTAGGAAAAAATAATGATTAAGTGTAATCACGTCTGAAAATATAGGATTTTTAAGAAATTAAGTAAAACCAAGCATGATTAGGATTAGAAATAAATAAACTTAAAAGTATAGTTTGGAGCTCAAATTTTTTCTATAGAATGCTTAAGTGGTATAGAACAATGATATGAAGGCATTTTTTAAATTTACTTTTCGAAATTTTTAAGTAAATTTTTAGCCCTAAAATGATAGAAAAATTAGGTAATTTTGGGTTAGTTAGGTGATTAAGATATTAATTACTGATTTAGATAGTAATTAGATGGTTAGAAATGTTAATCTCTGATGTAGAAACCTAATCTTAACCTTTGGACTGTTAAGTGTAATTAATGAAGGAATTATGTGGTAATTATAGGAAATTAGGAATATGTAGAATTGGAAATTTAATAGATAAGAAAAATTAGGTTTATTTAGATAATATAATAATAATAATCAAAATATAATAAATCTGAGACAAAATTTAATTTTAGGTAATTGTATAAAAAATGTAAGATTTTCTCAAATCGAGAATAAATCCGGTACCCCAATTAGGATTAGTGTGTACCGAATAGTTTAGAACACTAAATTAACACCCAATATGATATTAGAATACTCGAGCTTAATGTGATTAATTTCACATTAAGATGCGAGCATATTTAAGATTCCAAAATCAAAACTAGAATTTAATTTAAAAACCGAACCTCGAAATAAGGTAGAATAAATCATTAGTAAATAATAGGTATATATAGAAAAATGAGTTAAATATAACTTAGAATATGAATTATTAAAGTATAAGTACTAAAAAGACCTATTTGTATTATAGAATACTCAGAGACGAACCGACTTATAATTAAGTGATTGGGCGATTGAGAAATTCCAAGTAAGTAGGGTTATTACTTATTGTATTAGAGTACTATTTTATGATACTCGGAGACTTAAGACTGTATATGGTTATGATTGTAAGTAGTTTACGCATATGTTTGACGTATTTGAATTTGTGTTGAAATTTGTAATGTGATTGATTTTGTGTTATGATTGAATTGGTGTGAAATTATTTGACCACCCTAAATGAAATTTAATCTTATTCAACTCTAATGACAAAAAATCTCATGTGTTGTAACCCATTAAGGGATCATTAGAATTTTCCAATGAAATACTGACTCCTTCAAAAAGGATAGTGCAAGATTGCATAATGGTTCCTTATTCATCTTTAGTCGAACTAAATGACAAGAGAGGAGGTCGCGGTGAGGGTGAAGTCAATGGTTTAAAGGTAGTTGCAGGAGGAGCGGTGTCTCCATTACACAAGCCTGGGTTTGGTTGTGAGTTATTACATAACATACAAACTCTTCAACCCGGATTAGAGCGGGTGAAATTTCTCTGATTTTATAATGGACTGAACTACATTATGTGATGACACTTATTTGTTGCATTGCATGAAAATAATTACTTGATAATTTTGTTTATGTTTGCATACATTCATGAGTCTTTAATTCAACTTACTAAGCTGTAGTTACTCATACCCTTATAGATCCTTTTGCAGGTCCTAATTTATGAATAATTCAAGTATTATGCCGCCTTACAATTATCTAGAGGTTAGTTCTTTTGAAGCCAAAGGTGTAAGGATCAATTTGCTTAGCAGTGGATATGTAGCTAGAGTATCCTTTGTAGTTTAAGAATGAAATACTGATAGTTGTTATGTAAATTAGTAAACTATTATGTTTATGTAGAGTTTTTTGGGAAATTCTGTAAACTTTATATATAATTATGTATATTTATTAAAAATTTGTGATAATTACCATAATTGTAGTTAAACACATAATTGAACTGTTTACTTCAAAGCGAGAAGTCGTTGATGCTTTATGTAGATCATGCCTTATACAGCGAGACTGTTGCGACTCTGTGACTTCGGAGCGTAACAATGGCTTATTATCAACTTATCAAAACTTATGGAGTATTGATAGACCATTTTACACATGACCCCCCTTAGCTTACACTAACCTACTTAGGGTATTAGCTCAGTTATTTAGGCCTTGTCTAACTTATTTTAACATAGGTTGAACTATTCAAGCCTTGCCTAAGCTCCTTTACTGGCTTAGGCTCCTTATAGCTCGATCATCTAGTACACACGATTAAAACCAAGCCATGAGAAGTCAGACCAATCTCCATGAAATTATTGACTTGTATCCTAACCCATTTTAACTAGTCAACTTAAGACTTAAGGCTATGTGTCTAAGACCTCCAACTCATCACATAGGAATGGTTGCTAGAATAGAAAGTCAACTATCTTCACCTCACCCTTGAAATACTCGAAACTTGCTTAGTAGGAAGATCCACTTTTTTAAAATGCTTGGATATACTTTCCCTTCAATAGGAGATCCACTTTTTGCTTTTGTCTAGATCTCATCCATTATAAGTAAAGGATGAGGCTAACAGGTAAATCCGTTTACACTTATACACTTGCCTTCTTGCTGTTACTCTATTTTCTCATATCTTTTCTCTAAAACATTGTCTAACTTAAGCTCAGGAGCAATCGGACAACTCTCAGCTATTTTACTTACTACTTGTATGTTTTGTAAGCCTTTTCTACCTTCTAAAGGCTTAAAGGCCCAATAACTCTACTAGAAAAAATCTAAGGTGTTACATGGGGGTTATTTGCAACATATTTAAAATTATGCTATTTTTAAAGTCTAAGGAGTCTTTTGCATTAAATAGAAAAATTAGGAATCCACATGGCAAAAATAAATTTAAAAAATTAAGAAATCTATTTATTGAAAAGGGTGGTCAAAGTCCTAAAGTTTGACTTAGAAGTATAAAACCAATAAATATGTTTTTAAGAATTCACATGTAGTTAAGGATGAGCAGTTATATAATTAGGGATAATGGTAAGATCAATTTACTCATCATTGTTATTGTCACAAGAACAAAAACAATTATCATATTTGTTTCTGGAGGTAGCAAAGTGCAATATAATACCTTCTTTTTAATTGAAAATCGAGTAAGTTAACCATAAAAATTGAAATTGATTAAGTCTTTAAAACTTTACAAGAGGCACAAGAATAAAGATCCAAAAGGACATACAATAATAGATCCTGAGCAAAACGGCTCCAAGAGAAATATACACTTCAGGAAAAGCAAATGAAACAAAACATCTTGTGGGCCCTATGATGGGCCCAGCTTTTAAAATTGATGTTTGATTGGGCTGAGGTCCATAAATCAATTTACCCAGCATCATCGAAGGTCAGCTGCTAGGGTTTTGTTGTCGAGGGCTACTTCATTTCATTTATACAAATCCCTCCACAGCCGTCCACGCTCTCTCACGCTCTCTCTCTCTCTCTCTCTCGCTGCAGAGCTCTCTTCTCACTGGTACTCTCTCTCTCTCTCTCTCTCTCTCTCTCTCTCTCTCTCTAATATGACTGTCCTCCATTTGTTGCCTGAGAAGAGCTAGGGTTTCTGATTTTGCTTGATTTAATAGTTTTTCTTAGGTAAGAAGTCTGTGGAGGTCTTGCAGTAAAGTTTCAGAATGAGGTACGTCACTATGATATAAGTGTTGGTTGTTCTGTTTATTTGGTTGCTTTTTATGCTTATGCCCTAGCTGATTTGTGTTTGATGCAATTAGTTGATTTTAATTTGCTATTTACGTATGGAACTAAAGGGAGTGTGGCGGTTCATGGTTCTTGTGGTCTAGCTCTGGTGCCTGGAGATAGTTGGTATATTTACCGCCACGCCCCCTTCCATTTAAGTGTTTAGGATGTTGTTTATGATTTTTTAATGGATCATAGTGGTTTAGTGTTTTCTGGGATATATTTGAGAACTGTATGTTGGAAAACTTCTTCGAAGCAGAAATATATATATATATATATATATGTGAATTGGTAGTCTGCCTTCCTGATCCTTAGGTCATGGGAGGCATTTAGTGCTCACGATTAGTGTAGCCATTAAGGACTGTTCTTTGAGGAAGCTACTAAATTGTTTGGTGATTCCGCATTCATCCAATGAAAGAAATGCAGTTCTTGTATCTGGAATTTGCCAATTACATCTTCTTTTAATTGCTAGACGTGGTTTTACCGTATTGGGGCAGCTTCATACACTGTCTAGACTTTGTGTGAGGTTTTGAATTTGGTGTTAGATATCAGGCCTTGATGATCAGTCAGCAGCTGTAGTAGCCGTGTTGATTTTGTTTTGGATATCAATATGGTTGTTGTGTGATATTTTTTTGTGTTTTTGTCTATCTTGTACATGCTTTAGTGGGCTGCCAATCCAGACCATGATACCATAGCATGAACATGACATGTTTAGAAGTCAGGAATCAGGATCATAGAGGCACACAACTGGTTTGCGACACTACATGACTAATCAGAATGTAATTTAAATGCAACACAATTTAACATGATTATATGATAAATTAATAATTTTTAATTCGTGGTTAGATTTATGTACTCTTGATGTTGATATGAAATGAAACATGGAACAATCTTGTCAATACCTATTGCTTCAATTTGTGGTTATGTGGAGTTAACATGGGTCCATTAATTATTAAATTATTCTACTACATAAGGTCTCAGCAAGTAGGATCATCTATTTCTTGTTGGATGTGATTGTCAGAACAACCATTATTTTTGAAATTGAAGTGATTTCTTCTACGAGAGTTGTAGAGGCACTTAATTCTATTAAAACCAATTTGGTTTTGATCCATGAATTGCTAAATATTATAAATTAATTGCAGTAAACTTCAGAGTGATGCATTGAGAGAGGCTATCTCAGGAATCAAGAATGATTCTGCTGAGAAAAAGCGTAACTTCACAGAGACTATTGAGCTTCAGATTGGTTTGAAAAATTATGATCCCCAGAAGGATAAACGTTTCAGTGGTTCTGTGAAGTTGCAGCACATTCCTCGACCTAAGATGAAGGTCTGCATGCTTGGAGATGCTCAACATGTTGAAGAGGTACGTATCATTTCTATCGTTTCATGCTCCATCCTCCTTTATGTCTGATCGGTTACAAGATGCTTTATTTTGTCGCTCGGAAAGATGATTTTGCTATATCGAATATCCGCTCTGCAAAAGCATATGGTGGTGACCTTTTCATTTGCGTGTAAAGATATAGTGGACTTGTTTGTAAGCTGCTATGTTAAGTTTATACAATATTGCTTTGCAAGAATGTGCCATTTTCATACATGATTTTCTGTCTTGTGGTTTTAGATTTTCATTATATAGCTTTAAAGAATTATTTTTAGATTGTAATAAGTAGCATCGATATCAAATAATAGAGTTGGAAAGATAGTACAGTTTGATTTTTCTTTCAAGGATAAACGTTACAGATAAAGGAAAGCTGGATTGCATTTTTTTTCTGTAAAGTAAAAGGCTAAGAGCTATTATCATTACTGCTATTGACTATAAAATCCTTTGAATTGTTAAAACTAGAAATTCAGTTTATCAAGAAGCAACTGCTTGATAGTTGGTCTTATGATGAATGCAGGCTGAGAAAATAGGTTTGCCTTACATGGATGTTGAATCATTGAAAAAGCTTAACAAGAACAAGAAACTTGTTAAGAAGTTAGCGAAGAAATATCATGCTTTTCTGGCATCAGAAGCTGTTATCAAGCAGATTCCCCGTCTTCTTGGCCCTGGTTTGAACAAGGCAGGCAAGTCGAACTTCCATTTCTTCTATTTAAAAGCTGTCAGGTGATATACGATCTATAGATACTTGTGGAAAAGTACTTCCTGCTCCTTCAAAGGCCGTTGTCTTAAAAAATTATTCTAGTTTGCTGTTTGTACAACATTTTGTGATGTGCACTAATTATAAGACGTTATGTCACAGGGAAGTTTCCCACACTGGTCACTCATCAAGAGTCGCTCGAGTCAAAAGTAAACGAGACAAAGGCCACGGTGAAGTTCCAGCTTAAGAAGGTGCTTTGCATGGGTGTCGCTGTTGGTAACGTTTCAATGGAGGAAAAGCAAATTTTCCAGAATGTTCAACTCAGTGTCAACTTTCTCGTCTCTTTGTTGAAGAAGAATTGGCAGAACGTGAGTCTATTTCACATATAATCTTAATTTATAAAAACCTTATCGAAACTTATTCAAAACATCTTTTTTCTCTTGCATGAACGGTCGGTTTGGTTTCTAATGTGTTTATTGTACCATCTTTATCCTTTCAGGTTAAATGTCTTTACCTGAAGAGCACCATGGGAAAGCCATATAGGATTTTCTGAACTGTTATGCTGTTAATGTCTTAGAACGTTTTCATAGGGAAAGTTATTTAACTGAGATACTCCAAAGACTTCATGTTATACGCTGCTGCTTCCTTGTTGGCTGATAGCTTTGTAGTCTATGCGATCTTGTCTTTTCTTATGTTGTAAACTTCAGTCACGGTGAATTTTTATTACATGGATTCGGTCTCGTAATTTTGCGGTAAGAGAGGAGGGGGGGGCGCATTTTCCCTATAAATTCTATCCATCCAAACTATCCGTAGTGCAAATCGTAACTTGTCGTTGCTGCAAAAGTTGAGTTCGTTTGAAGTGATTGGGGATGGCCAGAGAACGAATAAAGCTTCGGGTTTTGTGGCGATTGAAAATAAAATGAGAAATTTTGTCTATTTCAAAGGCGTTCATTCTTGGGCTCCGTTAAGAGCTGATCTGAGCTTATATCTTTCTTTGGATAAATAGGATCTCTTTATTTTATGGCGTTGCTTGTTGATACAAAGAGCAGTTGACTAGAATCGCTGTTTCCTAATTTTAACTCTTGTTTGATTTATATTACCACACTATCACGGTGTCCCTTCATTCACGCTATGCGACATTAAGCAGCTACGCTACGACACAACATCGACACGTTGTGCACACCTGTCCATAGGGAATATTCAGCGTTTTTCTTGGAAAGATAGGATTTATTAATTTTCTGCCTCATTTTTCTTCCCCGATTAATACGCCTGCCTTTTCTTACTTTACTTTACTCCTAGTTTGACACATGTCGTAATTCTAAAGTAACTCCTACTAATTGCCACATGGTTGCCTTCCAACATCTGATCGCAAGCATAAGGTATTGTTTATTCATAGGCAACTAAAGCACTAACTCTACTTTTTATGTAACATTTTACTTTATCAATGAATAATCCATCGGAGTTTCTTATCGACCGTTTAAATCTTTTATGAGTATCGTATTATATTTTTAAATAATATATAAAATTTATTTTGAAGATTTTTAAAGTGTAAATTATTGTTATGGAAAAAACTTTGAGAATAAGAAAATAAATGAAAGACTATTAGTGCTTTCCATAGCCGTTGGTCAACGGCTTTACATTCTAAAAGGGCCAAAATAAAAAAAAATAAAAAAAAGAAAAAAAGAAAAAAAAGAAAAGAAAATTGGTGGGTGAAAGTTTGATTTTGTCAACCAAAGCAAAGAGAGCGAGCCAAGTAAGGGTGGTTGGTTAAGCACCCATGCACATCTCCAAATGATGTTTGTTTGTATTTTATAAAAGAAAATAGGATACTTAACACACGGAAATATTATAACACAACTCCATATTCACATCGATACTATACTATACTACACAATACATTAGGCATACGACACAACATCTATGTGTACTTGACATACCCTTATCAATTTGTCGGTAATTCTTAAAATATAAGGATTGTGATATCTTGCCTAAACTTACAAATTAAAATTCTTAGAACTAAAGATCTTCATCCACTAGCATTAAACTACGACCGTTATCCACAATCACATCATAACTATCTTTGTCTCTCTCTCTCTCTCTCTCATTTATCACTGATTCTCTTTCCCTCTTCCTGTCCTTCTTTGTTTTCTTTTTGGTTGGAAGCGCAACCCTCTTATCACTTCAAGTTTTGGGTAACAATTACAACCCAAAAATCCATGGCTCAGTTGCATCAATAGCTCCTGGAAGTCAAATCTTAATCTTCTCTTAAATTAAATTCCTATAATCTAGTAATGAGAAAGGAACTAGGAAATTTAGGCATAGGATAGCATCGAAACCCAAAAACTAAGTAATGTGTTTTTCCTCTTTTGTGCTATATAGCTTATTAGGGTTTTGGTAATGTGAATTGTTGATCTATCTAGAATGGCAGTTTTGAGAGAGAGGGATTACAAGTGTCGTGTTGCATGTTGAAGAGGAATAATAGAGAGAGAGAGAGAGAGAGATTATGTGTATATTTGGTTTTGTTTTGTTTCTAGAGAGAGAGAGCAACAATGAGAAAAAAACAAAGGATAAAAAATTGAAGATGAGTAGAAAATAGTCATTTTAATTATACTTCATATCTATTCCTTATATGTCTTTATTTATTTTCTCCCAAGTGAACAATGTAATATCAATCTAATATCATTACGACCTTGTTCAATTCTTAATAAATTGGAATTCCATTACGCGTCTACTTCATATAATAAAGTGAAAGAGCCATTGATCTATTTGTAATAGAATAACACTATCACTTTGTTCTCATGCTTATAGGTTTGAGATGTAAATTAAATCCCCTCGAGACAATATATTTGTGCCTGATTTATCGATTATGCTGTATTGAGTTATTTTGATGAGATCTCAATTCTCAACTAAGACTCAATCTCCCTTGACATAAATTGAAATTATAAGAAGATGAGATGATTATGCTTGTAATAAAGACTTAGTATCGATGTTCATAGTCTTTGCATTCGAGTAATTTGCAAATTTTGAGCCTCTACAAAATTTCTCTGTTTTTGTTTAAAATTCATGACGGGGCCACAAAAAATAGTGAAAATGGATTGATAAAATATTGATATAAATTAAAAGTCAAAACTACTTTACTTAATTATTATTTGTTAGAATAAAAAAATTCAAGTTTTGAAATGTAATAGAATCTTAAAGATAAACAAACGTAAAATGTAATTAAAGATAATGTGACTCATTGAATATGTTTAATATGTATAGTGTGTGCTAATAAATTGATAAAAACCATAATTATAATACATAGCAAAACATGTATAGATTCAATGAATCTACCTTAGTTTAAATATGACAACCATGCAAGTGATTTTAGTGGTTGATTAGACTTGGTTGATTAGGAAATGATATACTTGTATAAAAGTAAGGCTTAGGAAATTGAAGAACTTACCACATGTTAGCCATGCAATAAGATCCTCCATTAGCCAAACCTTTATAAAAACCCTTCTCCACCTTCGTTTGTACACTTTAGCAACACTAGAATAAAAAAAAAAAAAAAGGATCTGCTTATACTCTTTAGCTAGACTAGAATTAAAGAAAAATCAAAAGGACCCCAAAGAAAGTTTTGGAGAAAATTAAGGGAAAATATAGCAAAAATTGCATGCATGTAGAATAAGGAGTAACGAAGGCCCCATGTAGAATGAGGAGTAACGAAGGACCTGACAACAAAGTGCCATCGCCATTGGATAGAGAAACCAATGTTCAGTGCTACCAACAATGAGGCTCTACTAGAAGGTGGCTAGAGACTGTTGCCTTGGTAAGTCTATTTTGTTACCCAATTTTCATTAATTTATTAAAAATACTAAAATGCATTCAAAAAGTTCTAGAAAAATTTATTCGTACATTATATAGGTATATTTTCATGCAAAAATGTTATTGAGAAATTCTTATGATTATATATATTGTTATTTAAGGATATCCTGTTTCAAACGAATTTCAAATCGATTTTCAACAATCTAAACATTGTAGTTTCGACCTTAATTCTATAAGCTCCCTATGATATCTTTTTTGTTGTAGTGTAAGAGCTTTTACATAACAACTCATTTGATTTTTGTTGATTTTTGGTTTTTAAAAATCTTTGATCTTGAATTTTTGAAAAAATGGTGATTTTTCAAGAAAATTTTAGCTAAATTTGGTTCCAAATCACTTTTGAAGTATTTTTATGATATGGAAAATATAATGCTCTAGACTTAAGACGCTATAGACCATCATGTGTCCTTAATTCTCCATACATGTCGGCTATATTCAGAAACTACAATCTTCAAATAACAATCAAATAATGACCACTGACTTCATTAATTATCAACTCAATGAATAGGTTCATAATGTCTCTATAAATATTCCTTGCGAGAGTCTTTGTCAGTTAAACAACAGCTAAATTCCCCCTCATTATAACCTGAAAATAAAATAAACAATATCTCATAAAATAGTTATTGCGTCAAAAACAAATCTCTATACTACTAATACTAATAGTGATCATCATAACAATAATAACTCTTTACATGTGAATTTTCTTGATGGTAACTATCTCCTAAGTTCTCATAACCAAGATAACTCTCATAGTCAATTGGATAACTGTAACTAGTAGGACCTCCATAACCAACATCCTAACCTGTAACTATTGGAAAAAGAAAAGTGAGTTTAAACTTAGTATGTAACACACAACTACATATATGTAAGCAATCATAAATAAACATAACTACATGCGTTTAAATGCATACAGGTAAATCATATAGAGCAATTTAATTATCTTTAAATTAACCAACCACGCATCTCATAATGGAGGCCCTCATGAACCTTGTCACAACACAGATAGATTCATCATCTTAACATTTAGGCATTCATCTTCGGGCCCCTTTACCGCCTACGGTTAGGCATGCTTCTTTAGGCCTCTTTACCATCTTACGTTGGGCGTGTCACTTCGGGCCCCATCTACAACATTTGGGCGTGCTACTTTACACCCTATTTATTCAACCTAAAGACCTCATATCATTTTCAAGCGAAAGTTCATCAAGGATAACAAATCGCAAGGATCATCGGGGTTTCCTTCTAAGAATCTACTACTCTAGGCCCCTAAATTGAGCCATACACAAGCACCGAGCAATGATAATTTAGCCTGAATATTTAAATAATCAATTTGAGTACATATACAATTATAAAATCTAGCTTAACAATCACAAGCAATACACAAGTGTCACGTACTTGGAGTCCTTTAAAAGAATTTGATTTATTCTAGCTTAGAAGAATGTAACTATAATGAAAAGTAAAAGCTATTTTGGTAACAGTTTACAACTTATTATAGGCTTCATAAAGGTTTTAGATAAAAACCCTAAGTCGGATAAGACTAAACTTTGTTTAGAAAGAAGAAACGAAGCAATTACAAGGATTAGGGAAAAGTATAAAAAAGTTTTCAACATTTACTTCATTTTCTATTTCAGTTGTTAATGCTTTAAAATTTTCATTTAAGTCTTTAACATTTGTAATAGTTTATAAATAAATTCTTTTAACTGGCAATGTTAGATTTTAAATTGAAAAAGTACAAAAAAATCCCCAACATTTATTTATTTTTGTTTTTATTTTAATTCTTAACGTTTTAAAATTTTTATTTAAATCCTTAATGTTTACAAAAATTTACAAAATAGTTTTTTTAACTGATGGCACTAAATTATAATTTATACATTAATACATGGCAACTTTATATAAATCCATATATTTCTTTCAAATAAATAATATAATAAAATATTAAAAATTAATTAAGGTACTAAAAAATAATTATAGAAAAATATTAAAAAATAATGAAAGTTTATAAAAAAAATTTGGAAAAACGAAAAATAAGAAAAAAATTGTAAAATTGAAAAAAAAAAACTAACACAATTTATTTCATAATATATATTTATAGACATATATATATTAAAATCAATTTTAAAATAAATTAAAATTACCAAAAAATGGGAGAAGAAAAAGGCAAATACGGCCCTAGATCTTTGATAACCTCGATCCACAATCTCAACTTCTTTTCATGAAAAGATAACCTTCAACCATATAGTTGAAGGTATGAGAGCACCTTTTAGAACTAAATGAGTAAAGACACAATTATGAAAGTTAACGGTTGACACTTCAACCCTAGATCTTTCATTATGTGATATTTTATTATCACTATTGCTGAGAGAGCATAAAGTATCAAAATTATATAGACGTGCAATTATATATTGGGATGAGTTAGAACAAGATATATTGAAACTTTTTACCATATTATAATCCGAGATTGCCTGCTTTAATACAATTTACATGGCATATAAGAAAATAATTTAGAAAAAGGAAAAACGCAACTTATATTGTTTAATGGTATTGTTCATGTCATAACTTCCCGAGAGTTTGCGAGAGTTTTTGCGCAATTTAGGAGATGTGACCATTATTTTCACTTTATGATAGTTTTTCAACATTTGCCATATGGAAAAACAAGGAGAAAATAAAGTCGATTTGTGAAAGGGATGCATGCTTAAAAATATGCATTAGTAAATCCCCTTAGTAAAGAATGTTCTGAATGCATAATAATAATAATAATAATAATAATAATAATAATAATAATAATAATAATAATAATAATAATAATAATAATAATAATAATAATAATAATAATAATAATAATACTTTTAGTTAGGATCTTTTTTTTTTCTTATCAATTACATTATATATTATAACTTAAGAGATGAGAGATTTAAACTCGATTCATCTTATCTGTGTTGGTACTGTTAGGTTATAACAATCTTGGCTAGTTAGAATTCATTTAATAACTAATTTTAGCTTTGAATTACTTATCTACTTTAGCTATATAAACAAACCATAAAAATTTCTCAATTCACCATTTCTATTAATTTATAATTACATAAAGTTTGAAAGTATACTTAAATTTTATTAAGCAGTTTCTTGTTTATTTAAAGTTGTAAATTACTTGAGTTATTCGTAAGCTAATCGAGCTTTACTTGGTTGAAGCTCGATTCGTAAATAAATGGAGTTTAAGGTCAAAATAAAACTTATTTATATAATGAATCGAATTCAAACTCATGTTTAAACTTGCAAGTTACGTTTATATTATTAACGGGTTGACTCGTAAACAGACTTGTGAACCAATATATTATATTAGAAAGGATATTACATTAATAAGAATATAAAAATAAGAATAATATAATTAAAAAATTATAAAAAGAAAGTTATTTTGAATTAATTTTAAACTTTAATTTAATCTCAAGCCCAAGCTTGGATTTATTTAGACTCGTTTATTTAAATAGACTTGAGTTTAGACTCATTAATTTAAACGAGCCGAGCTCAAGTTTTAGATTTTACGATGAGTTTAAGTTTAAGCCTATAATTTTAATATTTAATAAAATCTGAATTTAACTTGAGTTTAATCATTTTCTAAACAAATCGATTATGAGCCTTCAAAAACTTTGCTGGTTTTGGCTCGTCTATAAGCCTATATATATATTTATCATGTAATAGTTTCAACCATTTAACATAGTAACAGCATTTAATAAAACAAAAAATAGAAATTACAATAATAAAATTGCAAAGGATTTAAGTCCGTACAAAATTCTGGATGTCCAAATTGAAGCATAGGGACTGAACTAGTCCTTGGAGGTGTCCGAAACCCTGCCTTTTTTTTTTTTAATTTTTAATTTTTTCCTTTTTATCTTTCATCCAGAATAATGGGAAACTTGACTTTTGGCTGCCGCAACGGATGTCTTTACGACACTATGAAGCATTCATGTTGAGTGCTGCGGTGCAGAAAAGGCGATTTGACTTTACTTCTTCTGATTTCGGCTTTTCATAATTATTTAGAAAGAAGGCAGGGCAAATGTGTAAGTTTTGGTGAAGTTCTCTCGTTGACTTATGGAAACCTCTTTGCTCTCATCATAGATTTTGCGTATGGCAATGAGTTTAACCCCAAGGGGGCATGCAAATGAAGCAAAGACTCTGAATAATCGAACACGACCTGAATGCTTATGGAGTGGATTATGATTACTAAGCGGATATTTCAATGCTAAAGTAAAAGGAAAGAAGTCTTTTTGTTTGATTCACAGCATAGCATCAAATGAGAAAAAAATTATAATTAATAAATAATAAAATAGATGATAAAAAATTATAATTAATAAATAACAAAATACCTAGTAACTCCACGTATCCGTATCTTACTCAATTAGATTGGCTACACATGGGTGTTCAGAGTCATAAAATAGGTTTTAGGTATTAATTTTCTAAAACGTGCTCTCGCAGATAACTTACAAGTTGATGTATTTATTTTTGTAGATGTAGGAGTTTGATTAGGATAGTCATGTGCGTACTGTGTAAATGATGCACTATCATTGCTTTAGAGAAACGAAGTATGAATAGCATTTGAAGAGATGATTAGGTAAGAATAAGGTAGAGAGCAGGAGCAGACAATCTCAGTGTCTTAAATATGTAAGTGATAAATAAAACAACCTTAAAGAATTTCAAGCGTTGATCTTATAACTTGAGCGAATAAGATCAATTCTTTACCTAGACTATTTGTTTGATCTTACAGAGTAGAGGTTTTCTAGAATAATATTATTTTTCAACTCTTTCTAAGAGTTACAAATGAGGAGGAAATATTGAATATTTATAAGCTCTTGGACATGATGGTATTCGTTGGATCATTTAGGTGATCAGCGAATGGGATGCAACTTACTTAATTCATAAGCCGACGGGCCTAAGACCAATAGTTTTTCTCATAAGCACAAGAACTTTACTTGAGAAAGGTTGGAGGAGAATTAACCGGTCCAATAATATTTGTTCTAAACCTACTAAGCTAATTTTCCTTAAATCATCCCAAATATGAAGAAGACTTTTTAAATTCTATCACACAATCCAATAAATCAAGCCTAAATAAATAATGGGTTTATCTTAATAATTAATATAGTAATTTTTAGCCCTTTGCAATTCTGTTTATTTATTTTGAAATAAGGTATACAAAGTATAAGTTCTAAAATATCTTATACTTACTCTTTAAGATTTATCAAATAATATAATATATATTATTAATATAAGATTTTGGATGTTGGCTCCTTAGATCCATATCAACTTATCGAGATTACTATTTTGGCCTATGACTAACCTGTAGAGGTTCTCTCTCCTTATTTCCATGCACGATTGTCTTGAATGAAGCTCCAAATAGCTTTCACTGAATATTCCCATATGACCAACCTCTTTCCCATATGAAGTTGTCTACTTAGTCTTAATAGTGTCCATATTGGAAGTGTACTTGACCTCTTCAAAAGTGAGCACTCAACTAAGGATGGTAAGTCGTCACTAAGTGAAGACTGACACAAGGGAAGAAAAGTCAACTAGTTAACCCACTCCTTGATTTCTTGGGATTCAACTACATCTATAAGATCTACTTTTCACATTTGGTAGAGTACTTTCCTTCCATGGAAGATCTGCACTTTTCCACAGTTCCTAGATTATCTCGATCTCTTCAATATAAGCAAAGGTAGTCTACTAGTAGTAAGTCCTCTCTACATACACTTACACTCTTAGTCTCTTGCATCCTTGCTATCCTGCTCTTGCTCTTACTCTTACAAACACTTATTTACTTAAGTATCGGAATTGTCACGTTGGATAATATATTCATGCTTCCTCATTGCATTCTGTTTTGCAATCTTAGGTCCTTATATTTAAAGGCTTATTTCCTTTCTACAGAATTCTGTTGATGACACATATTAAGCATGAAAAAAGAATCTTATTATTTTCGTTGATTAAGAAGACTAAAAGAATAAAACAATATTATATTGATGTAAAAAAAAAAAAGGTTCAAATTTAATACAAATTTGAAACCTTAAGTTAATAATCGAAACCTAAAAATAGTATCACCAAACTACAAGAGGGATTATTTATTATTGGCATTACAGCACTTGTATCTTCTTTTCTTTTGTGCATGTACTCTCATTTATTTGCTATTTAATTGTTTTTACTAATAAAGAGTGTCATTAAACATTTAGGTTCCATATAATGTTTGAAAAATAATTTCTTAGTATAACAAAAGAAAGAAAAATAATCAAAATTTGCTATGTGAAGTTGAATTCCATCGAAAGATAAAGAAAAAATTATAGGTTCCACAAATATACGGGTCTAGTGGCTCCGAGGAGTTAAAGAATAAGTTCTAATGCAAAAATACTAAGACTTGTATTTGTAAGGTAAAGTATAAGTAAAGTCTTTTACCATACCCACTTTGTACCAACTCAACTAAGGTTGGCAATGAGCTGAGTTGTTCGCGAGCTACTTGAGCTCGAGTTTGATTAGTAAGTGAATCAAGCTTAAACTCAAGCTTATTGTAAGCCCTAAAACTAAACCAAGTGACCGTAGGCTTGAACTTAGAACCTAAGGTTTAGGACGATCAATTAATGGATCCGATTAAACCCAAATTATAAACTATTATGAGAAATGTTAGTAAAAATGACATCGTAAACTTAAATTTAAGAAAATAAGTAATAAAATAGGAAACTA
Organism: Lumnitzera racemosa; assembly: GCA_024138005.1. Taxonomy (NCBI): domain Eukaryota; kingdom Viridiplantae; phylum Streptophyta; class Magnoliopsida; order Myrtales; family Combretaceae; genus Lumnitzera; species Lumnitzera racemosa. Next base: position 105,059,638 of record JAMXBC010000006.1, on the reverse strand, counting down.
TAAAATTTTCAAATTTTAAGCATAATAAGTACTAATTACCGAAAAGACGAAAAGTGTAATCGAATAACTAATAAATTATTAGAGATAGATTATATGTATACTAAAAATTTTAGAATGACCAAAATAATAATTAGGAATGTTCACATATACCCCACATGTATTTATGTGTAGATAAAAATACGCGAAATTACCTAAATTGGCCAAAAACTAAGTGAATAATTAAGGAAAATTATAAATTAATTATGGAAAAAATCAAAAGAGCCTAGAATAATCCAAATTAGGTCGTGGCAAGTCAAAATCTGTAAAAGAAAAATCAACCAATTAAAATGAGACAACATAAAAGCCAAAAATCAAGGAAATTAGGCAAAGTCTTGTCTAATTAATGCATAATAATTACAAAAATCGTCTATAAATAGGGGAAAAATTTTCAGAAGTCATTTGGACAGTTTAGCATTTGGGAAAAATAGGAAACTGAAAAAATCGAGAGAAAATCCAAAAGAAAAAAAAAAGAAAAGGAAACTGTGCAAATTCGTATAGTGAGAGGAACCCACACCTCACCACTATCTGGGACCGAGCCGCCACTACCACATCACTTTAGCCCCATTGTCTAGGCCGGCCGACAGCTTTGGACCGGGTTTAAACGGCCAGAAAGCTTCAGACCAGTTAGAAACCGATCATAATTAGAACGGAAAATAAATAAGCTTAGGAGTGTAGTTTGGAGTTCAATTTTTTTCTGTAGGATGCTCATATGATATAGAACAGTGCTATGAAGCCATTTTTTTTAAATTAATTTTTGAAATTTTTAAGTTAATTTTTAGCCCTAAAATGATGGAAAAATTTGGTGATTTGGGGTTAATTAGGTGATTAAGATGTTAATTACTGATTTAGATATTAATTAGATGTTTAGGGATGTTAATCTCTGATGTGGAACCCTAATCCTAGGCTTTGGAGTATTAAGTATGGTTAATTTAGGAAATTAGGTAATTAATATAAAAAATTAGTAATATGTGAAATTGTAAATTAATAAATCTAAAAAAAATAGGGTTATTTAGATAATATTATAATAGAAATCAGAAAAATAATAAATCTGAAAATAACATCTAATTTTAAGTAAATGTCTCAAAATGTAAGATTTTCACACATTGGGAATAAATCCGATACTGCAATTACGATTAACGTGTACCGAATAATTTAGAATACTAAATTACTATCCAATAGGACATTTGGACACTCGAGCTTAATGTGATTAATTTCACATTAGAATTTGAGCATATTTAAGGCTTAGGAATCAAAATTTAAAATCTCATTTAGGATTCGAACACCAAAATAAAGTACAATGAATCATTAGAACGTAATGGGTATACACGAAAAAAAAAGAGTTAAAATATAACTTAGAATATGAAACCATAAATTATAAGTACTAAAAAGACCTATTTGTATTATAGGACACCTAGAGACAAATTAGCTTGCGATTAAGGGATCGAGCGATCGAACGATCGAGCGATTCCAAGTAAGTTGAGTTATTACTTATTGTAATAAAGTATTACTTTTATAGTACTCGGAGACTTAGGCTTGTATATGATTGTGATTGTAAGTAGTTTACGCATGTGTTTGATGTATCTGAATTCGTGCTGAATTTGTATTGTAAGTGATTTTGTGACTGATTGAATTGGTATGAAATTATTTGAACATCCTAAACGGAATTTAATCTTAGTCAACCCTAATAACCGAAAATGTCATGCATTGCAACCCATTAAGGGATCATAGGATGCTCTAACCAAATACCGACCCTTTCGAAAGAGATAACGCATGATTGCAAAATGGTCCCTTCTTCATCCTTAGTCCAACTAAGTGACATGAGAGAAGGTCGCGGCGAGAATGAAGTCAATGGTTCGAAAGTAGTCGCAGGAGGAGCGAAGTCTCTATTGCATAAGCTTGGGTTTGGTTGTGAGCTGCTGCATAACATGGAAACTCCTCAACCCGGATTGGAGTGGGTGAAATTTCTCTGATTTCACAACGGACCGAACTATATTGTGCGATGACATTTGATTGTTGCATTGCATGAAAATAATTGTTTGATAACCCTGTTTGTGCTTGTATGCATTCATGAGTCTCCAATTCAACTTACTGAGCTGTAATTTCTCATACCCTTATAGATCCTTTTACAGGTTCTGATTTCTGAACACTTCAAGTATTATGCCGCCCTACAATTACCCAGAGGTTAGTCCGTTTGAAGTCAGGGGTGTGAGGATCAAGTTAATTAGTATAATGTGTAACTAGAGTGACCATGTAACTAGGGATGAAAGACCGATAGTCATTATGTAATCTAGTGAATTGTTATGTTTATGTAAAACTTTCTGGGAAGCTCTGTAGACTTATATATATAATTATACATGTTATTAGAAATTTGCACTATTTATCATAATTGTAATTTAATTGTTGATCGGATTGTTTATTTCAAAGCGAGGAGTCGTTGATGCCTTGTATAGATTATATTTATGGTAGGCATTGTGAGGCTAGTTACTGTCATAGAATGGTTTATACGGCGGGACTGTTGCGACTCTGCGACTTCAGGGCGTAACATTTATTTATCTAAATAAGTCAAACTTGAGCTTTAATTCCAACTCGTGAGTTTGCTCATTTAGGCTTGTTAGCTTGTTTAGACTTGTGAATAAGCTTAGAAGTTTTATATATATTACAAGTATTATATATTATTAAAATATAAAAGCTGCTATCTATATTATATTACAAGTATTATATATATTACAAGTATTATATATTATTAAAATCTAAAAGCTGCTATCTATATTATATTTATAAATATATAATACATTATAGAATAATATATAATTGAATCTTTATTCACTATTCATTAATCTATTTGTTTATATATTTCTTTATTTTACATATTTAGGCTTGTGAGTAGGCTCAAAATTGGTTCCCTTTAGGCTCGATCCAACTCGAGCTCGATTAGTTAATGGGATAAGCTTAAGCTCAAAATAAAATTTATTTATCTAAATGAGTCGAGTTTGAGCCTCAATTGTGGGTTCAATAAAAAGCTTAACTAGAGTTTATGCTCGATAATTTTTAAACGAGTTAAGCTGAGCTGAGTTTCTAAAAGTTCAAACTTGGCTAGTTTGCAATCCTACATACGTCTAAGCACTAATATGTCGAATCTTTATCTAATAATCAGTTTTATTATTTTCAAAATTATCACATCATATATTGCTATTTGACTCACTTTACTAGTAAAATGGAAAAAAAAAATTAATATAAAACCATAATTTATTAAACTTGATTTTTATATAATTCTACAAAATTCAATAATTTCTAAGGAATAGATAGAACAATTTTCTTAATGGGACAAAGATAATTTACAGAATAAGGACCGACTTTAAAATATCAATAAAATTGTATATAATATTTCTTCTTATTAAAATTTCGTTGTATATTCTTTTTCATACATAATAGTATAGGAAATATTTTTTTTTTCTTTCCTCATCAGTTTCATATTATTCATGAACAAGGGAGATAAAAGTTGTTGTCCTAATTTACTTTCCCATTTTGCCTCCCCACTTTCCATCCCTTCACCATCATAACATTTCCCAAACACGAAAAAGCAAAAAGGAATAACTCAACAGCATAAGGAAAATTACTAGGGTTTTGGCAAGTGGATGCAAATAAACATGAAGGGCTCATATCTCTTATACACTCAAGAGCTTTCCAATAGAATAGGATTAGTGAACCCATAACAAGCGCTTCAATACCATTAAAACAAAGAAAAAAGAAAAAAAAGAAAAAAAAAACTATCGAGGGAGAGAGAGAGAGAGAGGGAGATAAAAGACCCTACAAAGCGGTGGAAGCACGTGGAGGACGACAGTCTTGTTTACGTCTCAAATGGCTCTCAGCATACGCCAAAAGACAACACATCTCTTCGTCACTCTTCTAGACATCTCTCTCTGTCTCTCTTTACAATGATATTGTATTATTTATATAATTTTACAAATAGGCACCCACTTGCATGCACACCACACTGCTTTAGGTACCGGGTCTTGCCTTGCCTTTGCTTTTCCTTGTGCTCATTACCACCTTCGTGGATCCAGTTCTAGGTATGTTCTTGTGGTCTTTGCTCGCTTCATAGCAAAAACCTCTTCATTTACTTTCCTAGAGCTATTTCTTTTATTTTTACATTTTTTTCCTGCTTATTGTTTGTGTATTCTTTATATTGTTAGAGATGCACACGCACGTATTTGATGTGTTTGTGTAATCTATTTTTATGAGCAGCATATAGTATCATCAAAAAATAATATATATATATATATATATGTATAGGATGCTTTTGTTTGGAAAGGAAAAACGTTTTGGAGCTTTTTCCGATATATGTTTAATCAAAGCCATGCTGCGATTATGAATAGCTTTTTTTCCGCTGCCAATGATGGTGATAGGTTAATGTCACATTGATACATCGCCAGTGGTGATTAGCCCCTATGGAAGTTGGTTTTCTAATTTTTCCAGTGTCAAGTCAAGGGCCACTGTTTTCCACTCCTACCTTCGCTTACTTGTTAAAGCTATTAATCTAAAGGGAAAAAAAAAAAAAAGTGTCAAAAAGTATTAAGGAATGAGAGATCATAGAGTTTTTGTAGTACACTGCTTCTTCCCGTAATGCTCCTATATGCATTGCCTAATTTGTTCTGTTTTTTTTTTTTTTTTTTTTTTTCACACACATTGAAAATGTCTTCTTTTCCCCATGTTGGTGATAAGATTGTTAATGAAGTTGATTCTTAGCAATAACAAGTTAGCATGTGACAAGGAGCATGATTTTATACAGTGGGTGCTGCAAAAGTGAGTGCCGATGGCCGACGCAAAATGGAAAAGAGAGTCATAAAATGGCAGAGGCAAATAAATAGAGCTTTTATTAGACACACACATGTGTGTATGAATTTTCAGGCTCATGGCCACGTTGTAATCTAACCCACGACGCTTGAACGAATGCAGGGAGAAAGCATGTCTGCAATTGGAGTATGCAAATTCCAAACTGTACCTGATAAAAAACGATTCACCAGCACAATCCTTAAAACCCCCACTTCTTCACTAAAATCCATCAAAAGCATCTCCAAATCATTTGGCTTGAGATCAACACCTAGCTTCAAGGCATCGATGGCTGTATACAAAGTCAAGCTGATCGGACCTGAGGGGGAGGAACACGAGTTCGATGCTCCTGATGATACCTACATTCTGGATTCGGCCGAAGGCGCTGGTGTGGAGTTGCCATATTCCTGCAGGGCAGGGTCATGCTCCACTTGTGCTGGGAAGTTGGTGTCTGGATCCGTGGACCAGTCTGAGCAATCGTTCTTGGATGACAACCAAATGGAGGAAGGTTACTTGCTTACTTGTGTATCATACCCTAAGGCAGACTCTGTCATCTACACCCACAAGGAAGAGGAATTGCATTGAGTTTTAAAATAATCAAATCTGTGTAGAACCTGATTGTTTTGTTGTTGGATTTGTATTCTGTTTCTCCTAATGAATGTGTAGGCTGTGGAGAGCTAAGTATTGAATAAAGTCCAGTCCATAGCATTCATCTTCTGTATGCTTTCATCAGGACACGTTTCAACCTAAACACAACAGGCTGGATGATATGTACCAAGGTTATTAAAATCATGATATTTTTTTTTTTTTATAATAATAGAATCGATAAAATTATACAAAATTGATAAAATTATAAAGTTATAGAATTATATATTAAAATTCATAATTTTACTTTGAAGTTCGGACTGAAACGTTTTTATATCCGGTTTAATAAAAAAATATATATTATAAAGATTTAATTTGATTTGCCATTTTAACAAGAATAATGATATCATCTTTCTTTTTTTCGGGGCCAAAGAGTGGTTATGTACCGTGAATAATGAATAGTTCACTCTTCCACAATAATAGAAGAAGAACGGGAAAGAGATGTAATAAAAAAACATGTTGCAAAGGAATGAGGAAGAAATCTTACTCAACAGAATTGTCAAAATCAAGCTTACATCTCCTTCCACTTCCATTACTGAAGCTTTCAGTAAAATTATCTTAATTATTTGTTTTATTTTGGGTTTTATTTTCTAGTTATTTAGTTTCTTATTATGTCTTTTATTTTCCACATTTATTAGGGTATTTTCACATTATTTAGTTTCCATTTTCATGTTTTATAGTATGTTAGGATTGTATTGTAATTCTTTTATTGTGTTATTTCTTAATTTGATTCGTTTTCCTTTTTTTTTTTATTGTTTCTAACTTTCTATATCTTAGTTTTTATTTAGGCGAATATTATATTTAGTGCTTGAATTTTGCAAATTTTTACAATTAAATACCAAAAATTTAAAAGTGTTAATTTATTACTAGCAAAATTCTCAAAGTCATTATAATATTTGGATTGAGTAATTAATTTAAAAAGTGATTAAAGTTTAGGTAGTAAATTGTAAAAATTGTAAAGTTTAATTATCAAATCGATACTTTAAAACTTTACGTAATAAATTGCAAAAATAGATGAAGTTCAAGTAATAAACGTGATATTTACTCGATTTTATTTTATACCCAAAAATAAAACATGTGTTTAATGGACAATTCGATTATCAAAAACTAAATTGTTATGGCATTCAAATCTATATCAAGATTTCTAACTCTTCCTATATCAAGGATCTTGATCTAATATAATTAGCAAGCCGAGACCTTTAGTCTATGGACATATACTCAAAGGATCTAGGGTTTGTTTGAGTCGACTCGTTTTGATCAATTTATGGATAAGTTGAGAATTGTTAGCTCAACTCAACCCATCAGCACTTAGCATGAAGTAAAATGAGTCAACTTAGCAAGCAAGTTAGCTGATAAGGTTTTGTTCAAAGAACACAATATTATCATAAATTTAGGAGTGTAAGATCAAAATTTAAGGAGTTCTTTATAGTCTTTTATGATTATTTTGTTAATTTATCAAAATTTATAAAAATTATTTACAATATTTGAAAATTCAGAATACATTAAAATCGATATCAAAATTTAAAGAGCTATTTACATTTTCCATAATATTTCTTAATTTTAATATTTTTATTTATCTACCAAAGAGTAAAATAGTAAAATATGATGTAAAGACAACAAGTTTTATAAAGATTTAAAACACTAAACGCTAAATTTCAAAAATAAAAAATTAAGGACATATAGAATGAATATAAAACGACATATTTATAAACTTTTCCTTTTCATATTCATTCAGGTTTCAATTTATTTTGTTGCATATCCATGTAAATTTTTTTCAATTTTTTATTTTAGGAGCGTTTTAATGCAATAATGCATGCTAAGTTATAATGGTCGATCGGTTCTTCATTTTCCCTTCTTGATTTTTCCAACGTTAACCTGAAACTGGCGGGAAACAAAACCTAGCTTTTTCGATCTAATTTGAGTCGGTCCATAAAAACCAGAGATAGGGAGAAAAGAAGAAGAAGAAGAAGAAGAAGAAATGGCAACAGAAGCACAGGTAGAGGTACCAAAGGTTGTCTCGGAAGCAGAAGAACTGCCGAAGGCTATTGTGCGCCGAGTGGTGAAAGATAAGCTCTCACAATGTTCCGATGATTCGGGCATCACTCTCCACAAGGACGCCCTCCTCGCCTTCTGCGAGAGTGCTCGTATCTTCATTCACTACCTCTCCGCCACGTAAGCAGTTCCCAGTACTCCTTCTAGGGTTCCGATTTTCGGCAAATGTGTCTTTAGGGTTTCTGTTAAATCAATGGAAATGAATTTTATTTTTAACCCTAACTTATTGGGGTTTTGATATTTTGGGCACAGAGCTAATGATATATGCAGAGAGTCGAAGCGACAAACTATTAATGCTGATGATGTGTTCAAAGCGCTCGAAGAGATGGAGTTTCCCGAATTCATTGAACCACTTAAGGCATCGCTTGACGGTATTTGTTTGATTTATGAAGTTTCTCTGTTCCTATTGGTGACTACCGACTTTAAGCTGCTACAATGGATGAAAAATTGAAAAATGGGGTTTGCAACTAGTAACCCTTCTACATGACAGTGTGTGATTGTACAGACATAAATTTTTATTTAATCATTTTGTAATAGTTCTGTGAATGTCGGAGAACTGACTCATCTTACTGTGTAATATTACATTTCACAACACATGATCTGCATTCAGTTAATTCAGTAACTATAAAGTTTTATAAAATGGAACCTCAAAGAGGACGGTCAGACAAAAGCATCCATTGTATCAGATAGGAGTTCAGACATTCTACTTTTTATCGCAACAGGGGTTCAATTCCCCTTTATCCCAGCACGAATGCATTAATCATGCCGTATGGGATGATAGAATTGGTTCATGGAAATGTATATTTTGGTCAAGTGGTGCCTCTAGGAGGGATCTTCTAATAGGGATAACTTTTTCTTTATTATTCAACACTGGGCATAGGAAAAAGAAAAAAATATAGATAAGATGATGATATGGGTGATAACCTGGCTCTCATGCTGCTATTTTGATGTTGTCATTGTGGATGTGGGCAGAATATGTTATCAGATTAAACTTGGAAATATTAATTGTTGATCTCTTTTGTTTTATTGGGGTAAAAGATCAGGGAATCTTAATGTTTTTAGAGGGGGGTGTGGGAAGACTATTCTTTTTCTCTCATTTGTGGCTTTTATTGTCTGTTTAGACTGAACTCATGGAATTGACATCAAGATTCTACACTTCCTCTTGGTGTTGAAGTTAGGAATGGGATTGATACAGTTTGAAATGAACAAGTCCAGTAATCTAGAAACTTCATGTCCTGATCCTTAAACATGGTAATTGTCTTTGGTGTTTGTGATTATATGGCATGATTGTGCTTGCATTCTGCATTCCTGTGTGTGGAAAAGAAAACTTATGTTTTTGTAATTTCTGTCCCTGTCTCTCTGAAGCTTTTGAATGCTCATAAGGATCTCTGAGCTGTTCTAGCCACTTGACTTTTTGAAGTCCTTGCACATATATAATTGCTTTATGCCTTGAACAGTATTAGTTTATGAACTGACTCGCAATTCTCTGGCATTTCCTTTATGTAACTGTTAAAACTTTTGTGCCTTTAGATAGGCCTTAGCATGGGTTTAGTTACGTACAAATTGGGTTTCAGTTCTCTTTTCATATAGAAAATGAACTGCATACTGAATGGAAAAATGAAGACCAATTTGAGTTTTGAAGAGTGGGTCAGGGCAAAATTTATTTGAAAAGAACAAGAAATTGGATTTTGCTAGAAGCTTTGAGAAAGTAGTTGATTCTTGGATAGATTAACTAAGAGGATAGTTGTTGTAATCCAAATACAGTACACAGCTGTTAGCAGATAGCTTGTAACTCCTGGTAATTGGTCCTGTCAAGAACCAAATCTGCACTACCTGCAAATTGAAAATTCTTTTTCCCTCTCTTACCTATAGTGAATGTTAATTTTAGGGCTTGTGGGAGAGAACCCTGGATCTCATAGAAAATTATTTTTTGGAGCAAAGTCAGACTGCCCCACTTCTATTTATGATGACTGATATATATAAGTTATTACAAGGCAGTGGCACTTAACTATCCATAGCCGTACATTTTTCTCACACAACTGTCCATATGACCAACTGCCTAGGTTACAAATGGACTTATTTCAACCTGACACATCACATATACAACCCACATAACAACAATTAGACACATACACAGAACATACAACAAACAACAATAACATACTCAACCAACATGACCTGCAACAACTGACAGACACAACACCAAATCAAGGAATCCTTTCCTTTTGACGCTTATACACATTTAAATGGCACCAATCCTTGATTGAGCTTGTGACTAACGACAGCAGCCCCGAAAGAAAATTTCAGGTGGTAGGAAATTGAGAGAATAAGTCAATTTAAGTAAACAAATACCGGGAAATAGTTCAATTTTCAGTTGTTGGTGGATTAGGAAATGCTGAAGCACTTGCTGCTGCTGGGGTGTGTTTTCCTGCAATGTCTCTTTTCTGGGTTGGCTTGTGCCAGCATCATTAATAACGAACTTAAAGAATGTTGAAGTCATTGCTGTGGCACCTTGCTGTAGGTTGGCAGGAAAGTTGAAAACCCCCTTAACATGGATGGACCATTATGTGTAAATGCATGTATGTGATATTTATTTCCGAAATCTGATATTATGTATCCTTTCATGTATAAATAATGCTTAATGTTCTCATCTGATCTGCTTATTATGGTTTAGTAAAATTTTGAGTGCATGGACACATAACAGGTTACAAAAGAAAATAGTGAAATTTGATTACTTTACTTGGATATCTTTTTGCAGAAGAAGTCACCACCTTGTCTTGTTTTTTTTTTTTTTTTCTTTTCAGATTTTAGGAGAAAGAATGCTGAGAAAAAGGCAGGATCACCGAAAGCAAAAGAAAAAAATAAAAGGAAGAAGGAAGAAGGAACTTTACTAGAAAAGGACAGTGGGAAAAGGAAGAAGGAAGAAGAAACTCCACAAGAAAAGGACGGTGGGGGAAGAAAGGAAGAAGAAACTTCACAAGCAAAGGACAGTGGTAACGAAAGGAAAGATGAAAGCAATGATGATCCTCAAGAGGGTGGCACTGGAGGTGGCGAGTGAGAGGAAAGAGGGAAGATCATTACAAATTAAACCAAGGCCTCAATGTCATACTGTGGCTCTAGCCATGGGTGCAGCATCAGGAAAATTATGGGAAGCAAGAGGTAGAATATACATAACGTTGCTTAGAGTTGTGAGTTCAAGCTTGACAAGTTCTAGAATTTTTTATGTGGTTATGATTATTTATATTTATCCATGGAATTAGAGAATGAAAAACATTAAATCCTTCTAGCTCTTGTGGAATTTGCATCTACTCCAAATTTCATGAGCTACTATAGGATTGCTCCTATCTCTCTCTCGAACCCTGATAGGAAACTTTGTCCAAATATATTCCTCTTTATTTCTTTCTATATAGAAAAACAAAGAAAAGAAAATGCTTTTGTCTCAAGAAATTTGCTATTTGCGGGAGGGTAGACTTCCTCCCAGACACTTGTTCCAAGTATTTTATATTCCAAGTATTTTATAATATGGTATTTGGAAAAATTACACTAGAGAGGATTAATGTCTAAGGATAAATTTAAATAAAGATCGAACTTCAACTGGTTAAAATATAAGACTAATGTTTTACAAACTGGTTTATAGATAAGGAATTCCGTTGATTTGTTGTTATCATATTGTTAAGATTATTTGATGTAGCACATTATTTGACATGTAGAGCTTAGAGAAGGGGTGATGTGGCCATTTTATTATATAGAAATAGAAAAAAAAAATTAGAAAAGTTATTTTTTAAATCTGAAAATTTAAAAAAAAGGTGGCAAAAAAATTAACTAAAATTATAAATAATGAAAAACCTATGAAATAAAAATAACAAATAGAAAAGATTATAAAATTGAAAAAAGAAAAGGCTGAAAAAATAAAGATTTTAAAATGTATAAGTTGCTTTATGACCACTCGTTGACCTCGAGATGGTTTGAAAACAATTTCTTAACTTTTGAAATGTTTTTTTTTTCTTCTTCTTGATCTTTTAACTTCTTTATTGTTTTTCACCTTTTGTTAATTTTTTTGGCTACTTGTTATTTTTATTTTTTAAATTTTTTCTATTTATAATTCTAGTAAATTATTTTGTGTTGTTTGTCTTTTTTATTTCTAGGTTTTCTTGAATTTTTTTATAATTTTATTTACTTTTTTCATTTTCTATTTTTATATAATAAAAATATTACGTTAACATTACATGTCAAATAATATAGCACGTTAGATAAATTTAATGTTGTTATAAGTAGACTCGTGAATGGATCAGTTCTGAATCTTGAATCGACTCAGCTTAGCTCAAGGGGTACGAGCTTGAATCAACTCTCAAACTGCTTGTTTCAACGAGCCTTGAACTGGCGGTTCAATTAATTGGTTTAGCCTGATGTATTAAAAAAAAAAAGAAAAGGAAAGAAAACCATGGCACATTCTTTGATAACTATAAGAATTAATGATGAACTATAACTATTACATAATTGATATTGATTGACATATTTGCTTATATAGATTCTTATTTCGATATGATGTGCTATAGGACATTTAGAGTATTAACATGCATATGGATAGATTATCTCATGAAAATAGATTCTCAAAATAAGTCTTGTAATTATGAAAGTATATTTAGTTAAAATTTTAACTTCTATATATGTATGTATAAAATGTAACAATAATTTGTGAAAGAAAATATAAGTATAGGAGAAGATGTAGAATTATTTGTGGGAACACGAAAAAAAAATAAAGAAAAAGAGTAATTAATTGTGAAAAAAAAAAAAAACGAAACAATTCAAAGATTGACAAACCGACCATAAGTCGATCAAGGTTTAGCCTAAAGTCAGCCCAACAACCAAGTCTAATTATAAAGATTAGTTAAGGAAAGTTCCTTATTTGAGCTAGTTTAAAGTTTAAATTAATTTATGAAACATTGGTTATTTATTTTAATTAGTTGAAAGTTCGACCTTTTATTTATATTTACCCCAAAATGTCTTTCTCCTTTGGTACAATTTTTCCATTAATATTTATTCTTTTTCATAGACCGTTTACTTTAACGTGTGGAATCTATGTATAATAGAATCAACATTCCTAGGAAAAAAAGAACATACCTGTACTTACTATAACATTGTTTACTTGAAAAAAAAGATAAGGAACGGTCATGTTATAGGTTTAAAATGACCAAAGTACTGTTTTTTCTTTTTCTTTTTTTCATTTTTATGGTTTAGGGAAAAGAAACATTGGAGCAACTTATCAACTTTTCCCAAAGAACTCTACTATCTTCTTCTTCAACTTTTTTCCCGAACAACACAAAGCTCAATCGTCTTCTTCTTTAAGTTCTCCAACTTTTTTTTCAAAAAACACCAAGTATCCTAACTTTTCTCCATCTTAATAGTCATCAAGGGTCATTTTCTCTTTCTAAACCATATCTATAGACACCTTCCACTATCTCTCTAGATCTGCTTCATCTTTATATCAAACTAAACCAAATCTCAGTAGAAATTGAATCTTAGAGTCTTATTCTATCAAAAAGAGGAAAACTTTAGGTTTGCTTCATTGGGAAAAGCTTATATTGAAAGTTCATAGAATCAGTTGTCAATGAGTAATAACACTCATTGTGGTTGTTATTAAAGACACTTGTTGGAGATAAGTTGACACTTAGTGGCTAAGGTAAGGGTTAAGTGGTGCATTGGCTAAGGTAAGGGGTAAGTGGTGCACTCGCTGGTAGTAAAGGGTATAGTGTAATGAAAATCTATAGTAGGAATTGAGTAGTGTAGTAGTGAAGATGGTAGTAGTAAAAAACACTAGTTTAAACTCAAGAGATGAGGTAAATTAAGTTTTTAAGACAAATTGAATTCTTTTCGAAATTACATATTAAATATAATAATAAAAATGATCAAGATAATGATAAACTAATAACAAACGTGGAAATTAAAAGAAAAAGTGATAGAGAAAATCAAATTCGAATATAATGTGAAGTTCTATAGTACTTTTCTCTCTCAAGATTATAAATATAAGAAATACCCATTAACGATTTGTTGACTTTATGGAATAGAATAAAGAAGGACTAAAATAAAAGAGAATGAATGGAATTGAATAAGGATATAATGAAATTAGAATTAAATAATGAAATTTCAATTCCATAAAGTAAACATGTCATAAATTTCACTTATTTGATTGTAAATTAAAAGTACAAGAGACAAATAGTAAGTAATAAAACTAAATAATATAAGAGAATATCTTCTAATTACAATAGAATATCAATCCTTAATTCTCTTTGATTAAATTGTTGAGTATTTATATCAACTTATTTAATTCTTCTCAATTCTTTCTATGATCATGTATTAAATGCTCTAACGACTACTTTAAACAAATTTACCGTTACGATGATATCATCCTCTTAACATCATGATGGTAAGTATGACAACTATCAACAAGAACACCGATATACCAACTCACACATCAGCATACCGCTATGTCGATATGCTAAATTCTTTTGAAATCAACTTTAACACATTAAAACAGCCATACTTTGCAATCTAACTTTAAAAACATTTGATTATTATTTAAAAACTAAATATCATGTAGAGTTAATTAAAGTATTTAATCATTAAGCAAATGAGTTTTAATGCTCCTCTAAAAAGAGTAGGCAATTGAGATAATTTTCATCGCACAATTTGAAAAACTCCTAAAAGCATTTGGGAAGCAAGGATTCCGCAAGGCCACGAGAAAATGGACACACGATCATATGACTTGTTAACATAATACTGCAGTCGCCAATTCATCTCTGGCAGTAGAAAAATGATACGAACCTTATTCTATCTTTAATTAATCTCAATTCACAAAATTGATGATAAGCGATCCAATTAAGGGGGGGGGGAAACAACGATGAATATCGATGTTGACATCAAAGGAAACACCACCACTGATTAACGAACCCGAAAAATGGGGAAATTAGTCATATGGGAGAATTCCTAATTATGTGTTGGTGGCTCTGGTGTAGATCTGCTGGCTAGCATGAGCAGAAATCATCCTGATCGAACCCCTTGCCATCAACTCCTTGATTGCTCTGCGAGCCAATGACCCATTGATCTAGCCACGGGAAAAAGAAAAAAAAAAGAAAAAGACAACTTAAGTGCAATGAACATCACCAATCATAAGACTAACTCCAAAGTTGATGACTAAGAAACGCAATATACTATTCATTCAAGTATTTATGACCCTAGCAGCGAATAGAAATGTTGAAGAATCTATGATTCCTCATATTTTTATATTAAGATAAACATATAAAATTAACGTGTATCCAGTACTAGTTAGCAAAGTTCATATTTAAAGCAATCAGTAAACCTATTGAGTTCCTTGTGATTGATGATCAAAAGACATGCATAAAAAATTCTAAATCTTGCATATAGCTCAAATCTGCCAGGAAAATTCCCATTTCTGCTGTCTCATTCTAAAATGTATGAACTACGAACTAACTCTGGAAAACACTAGAGCAAGCATCTATCCAACCAAAATCAAGAACATACCCTCAATCTGTCAGATAGGATGGAAGGAGTGATAAGCTTGTACTTGGGAACTTCAGAAAGGAGCTTGTCATATGTTGCTTGATCCAACAAAACCATGTTATTCACCTTCTCCTTTTGCTTACCCTTACTCCATTTCTGCAAAATCATCCAGCTCCATTAAATCCCATCTCGGGTCCATGAGTGAGACAACATTTGAAGCAGAAAATGAAATAAATAAAAGTACCTTCTTTTTCTGTTTTCCTCCCCCGGATTTAGCAGGCTTTGATGATGGAGGAGGTGCCTTGTCCTTCTTTGGTGCCTGTTACAAGAACCACGAACCAATAAACATCACAACATTTATAAGCCCAAAAAACATTGAAGCAAAATTTGAGAGTGAGGGTGAAGACAACAGGGATGGTGATCTGGTGAACCATGAAAATTACAATAAGGAAAACATTCACCCGAATTAGCCCGACAGTTTTACAAATAGACTCCATCATTTTGGACACATGATGTAGAGCTAAAGCATAATTTCACAATTGCCCCAGAACTTTACTCGGGACGCCTACATTTGTGTCTAACATAATATTTCTATGGAGGTTAAGAGAACTTATTGGAAACCAACGTAGACAAATCCCGTAGATAAATCACAGAATGCAGAGGGAGGCAACCTCTGAAAGAGCGAAATTGAAGACACGAACACAGGAAAATACATGAAGCATCAGCGATACAATCCCAATACGATGTGACAAATTATGTGGGACAGAGTGGCATGATTACAGAATAAATTGATTATTGACAGCATATGATAGGTTCTATACGATATGTGGTGCAAAATTATGTCCAAACACAATCCTTGAAAGGAATTGCCACTACGTCTATCAGAACAAGAAAAACAACCAAGTGATCAGGAAAAGGGAAAAAGAAAATGTACAACATTGGATTTATGTTGGAGTTCTAAAGATCACTTTTCCAACAGCATATATGAAAAGAGTCCAAGCCCCATTATTGTTAAGCAAAGTAGGGTTAATATAACTACGCAGTTTAGGAGATAAAAACACTTATACATTCCAATATTCGGACATTAAGATACAGAAACTATACAATCCTTCATGTGAAAAAAAAAAAAAATATATATATATATATATATAAGCAATGTAAAGCTATATGGAAGAAGGGTGAGGGAGAAAGAGAGACTTACCATTGGATTTAGGTTGAAGAAGATTAGGGTTCAGGGTACAGAGAAAAAGAGCGAGAAAGAGAGAAGAGGCACCGGTAGTGAGGGGAAGCTAGGGTTAAGAGTGTGGAAATATGCAAAATAAAAAGAGCTAGGGTTTTGTCATGGTTTCACAAATGTGCGCCGCAAGTTAATTTAATTTTTTTTTTTTTTAGAATTTATGATGTATTTAAAATTCTTTTCATATTTTTGCCTAATGTATAAATCTAATCTAATACTACTTATTAACAAAATATCATTTATCCAACTCCACCGTCTATAGACTATACTTTTAATATTTCTTCCCCCATCCATAACATTTATACTTTCAGAATTTCGAATAAATACGCTTTTGATATTTTTTTTTACTATATTTTAATCTTTTCTTTTCTTTTTTCCATCCATAACTTTTAAACTTTTCCACACCTCCAAAATTTCCAATAACTAGCATATATGTTCGATTATACTTTCCAATAACTATTGCTACTTTCTCATTTCTCTATCACATTAGTAAAACACTAATACTTCTCTTTTTAGGAGAGATTTATATATTTATAATTAAAATTAATAAATATTATATAAATATAAATTAAATAAAAAAATATTATCAAAATATCATAATTATATCATTATTTTAAAACAGTAATGTTAAGATAAAAAATATTATATAAATATTACGATATGATATTAGTATAAATAATAATATTATATTTTAAAAATATGATATAATAATATTATTTTAATAATTTTTTTATATAATTTATAATCATATAATGTTCTTTTCTTAAAACCGGTAAACATATATTATCCAGCTCTTTGTATCCTTTTATTCTATGACCAAGGTGATATGTGCCGGTAACATCTTTAACTTATACTTGAGAACCTGTCCCTCTTTTTTTTTTTCTTTTTTTTTTTTTAATATCTTTCTTTGTCTTGCTTACGGTCTTTTTTTCTTCTTATTTTCGTATTGGGACGTATTGCCGTATTATCAATAAAAACTACTGGATTTATATGTTTAGTACTACAAGTGGTGGGTTATTTTGTGCTTTATGTTATCGGTTGTTTTTTTTTTTTTTGTTTTCTTTTGTACTAATTTACAGATTATTTGGGTGTTCAGATTGAGAAAACCGTCCTGGAGAAAAAGTCAAAAAGCACATTACTTTCACCATCCTCCCACAGTTGCCTCTCCTCACGAGTCTTTAATCGAGACAGGTAAGATTTCTACTCTTTTTTGCCATTTTGTTTTCTCCATCACAATATAAACATTAATTTAATGGTTTTAAATTGCAAAACCGATTTTTAGTTCGACCACGTTGTTGCATTTGTTATATTCACTTGCACCTTCTGCCTACTGCGAACAAAAAAGATTATCTCAATAACATTACGTTGTCATAGTTTATAGTCAACGGATTAATATTGATTATCATTTTATATTTCTTTTCCATAGCATCATCCTTAGCCTCGAGATGGGAATAGATTGAGTACTCCCGATTACAGATTACTTTCGATAAGTCAAATAATCTATTTTTTAAAGTAAGTTATGATCTATTGTAAAAAAAAATTAAAAAGTTTTCTTTTTTTTTTTTGTAATTATAAATTTTACAACTTTTTTTCTTTTCTTTTTTTTTAATTCTTAGTTTTTAACAATTTTTTATATTTTATTTTATTTCTCTATTTCCTTTTGTTCATGTCTTAGATATTTATATTTTTTCCTTTTATGTTGTTTTCCTTTTAATTATATTTCTCATATTTCTAAATTTTTTTTTTACTTCATTCTATTTTTTATTATAAAATAACCTTGTTAGTCCTAAGTATCATGTGTTAGAGAATATACCTTATCAATACAATATAAAATATTATAATAGTTATTTCTTAAATTCTCTTATTTAAATCGCTTTTTAAAATATTAATTCTTTATTTAAATTAATTAAAACTTTAATCCCTTATTTAAAACTTATTGGTTTGCACGATTTGATTTTAACCCGATCGTGTTTTCTTCCTGTTTTCTTTTTTGTTTTTGAAAAAAAAAAAAAAAAAAAGGCAGTAGGCAATAGAGGTGTCCATGTAACTTCACTGTTATACCTCGAAATTATAGAGTTGCAACAGTCCCATCGTGTAAACCATGATAGTAACTGACCTCATAGTATTTATCATAGATATAATCTATACAAAACGTTAATGACTCCTCACTTAAAAATAAATAATCTAATTAAGTGTTTAACTAAAATTACAGTAATTATCACAAATTTTTAATCAACATACATAATTATATGTAAACTCCATAAAATTTCCTAAGAAACTCTATATAAATATAACGGTTCACTAATTTACATAACGGCTATCATTCTTTCATTCTTAAATTATAAAATACACTTTAACTACACATTCACTGCTAAGCAAATTGATCATCACACCTCTGGCTAAAAAAAAAACCTAACTTCTAGATAATTATAAGGCAACATAATACTTAAAGTATTCAAAAATCAGGACCTACAAAAGGATCTATACAAGTATGAACAATTGCAGCTCAGTAAGTTGAATTTGAGACTCATGAATATATGCAAACACAAACAAGATTATTAAGCAATTATTTTCATGCAAAACAACAAACAAGTGTCATCACATAACGTAGTCCAGTCCGTTACGAAATCAGAAAAATTTTGACCTGCTCTAATCCGGGTTAAGGAGTTTTCATGTTATACAATAGCTCACAACTAAACTCAGGTTTGTATAATTGGAACACTACTCCTTCTAAGACTATCTTTTGAACCAATGTCTTCATTCTCACCGTGATCTTCTCTCTTATTACTTAGTTTGATTAAGGATGAGAAAAAAATCAATTGCTATCCAGTGCTATCTATATCGAAGGTATCGGTGTTTAGTTGGAGAATCCCAATGATCTCCTAACGGTTTGCAATGCATAACAATTTAGGTCATTAGAGTCGAATAAGATTAAATTTCATTTAGGATCTTTAAACAGTTTCACACTAATACAATCATAATATAAAATCAATCACATTACAAATTTCAGCACGAATTTAGATATATCAAACATATGCATAAACTACTTATAATCACAATCATACACAATCCTAAGTCTTCGAGTATCATAAAATAATACTCTAATACAGTAAGTAATAACCTGAATTATTTAGAATTTTTTTAATCGCCCGATCACTTAATTACAAGCTGATTCATCTCTGGATATCCTATAATACAAATAGGTCTTTTTAGTACTTATACTTTAATGATTCATATTTTAAGTCATAATTTAACTTATTTTTTTATGTATACCTATTATTTACTAATGATTCATTCTACTTTATTTCGGTGTTCGGTTTCTTAATTAGATTTTAGTTCTGATTCTGAAATCTTAAATATGCTTAAATCTTAATGTGAAATTAATTACATTAATCTTGAGTATTCTAATATCATATTGGGTCTTAATTTAGTGTTTTAAACTGTTCGGTACATGCTAATCTTAATTAAGATGCCAGATTTATTCCCGATATAAGAAAATCTTATATTTTTTATACAATTACTTAAAATTAAATTTTATTTTAGATTTATTATATACTGATTTTTATTATTATATTATCTAAATAAACCTAATTTTTCATATTTATTAAATTTCCAATTCTACATATTCCTAATTTTCTACAATTACTACATAATTCTTTCATTAATTGCACTTAACACTCCAAAGGTAAGGATTAGGGTTTCACATCAGAGATTAATATCCCTAAACATTTAATTACTATCTAAATCAGTAATTAATGATTTAATCACCTAATTAACCCAAAATAACCCAATTTTTCTATCATTTTAGGACTAAAAATTTACTTAAAAATTTAGAAAATTAAATTTAAAAAAATTGCTTCATGGCATTGTTCCATATCACTTAAGCATTTTACAAAAAAAATTTGAGCTCCAAACTATACTCCTAAGCTTATTTATTTTTAATTCTAATTATGCTCGGTTTTGTTTAATTTCTTAAGAATCTTATATTTTCAGACGTGATTAAACTTAATTACTGTTTTTTTTCCTAAAGTTACATACAATAAAACCTCAAAATAATAATTTTCATAAATTTTGGGCAAGATAGATAATTTTAAGAAATTATACAAAATCAAAGCAAATAAGAGATTCATCCGGTCCGATGACTTCTGGCTTTCCAACATCGGTTCAAGTATGTTAGCTGGTTCAAGCAGTGGATCTGGAGTGGGGTAGTGGTAGTGACTAGATCTCAGGTGGTGGTAGTAGTGGTGTATGGGTTTAGTCTACTAGCCTCTATTATACAGATTTTTTATTTTTTTTCTAACTCTAATTTTTCTCTTCCAAATGCTCTTTATTTTTTTCTAACTTTTAACTATCTAAAGGAGCTCTATAATTTTTTTCCCTATTTATAGATTTTTGTAGTAATTATTATGTATTAAATTGGACAAGACATTGCCCAAATCCCTTAATTTTTGTCTCTTGTGTTGCTTGATTTTGATTGGTTAATTTTTCTTCTTCCCTTCCTGACTTGCTATAACCAAAACCATGTCATTTCTTATTCCTCTAATTTTTTTCTTAATTAATTAGTAATTTTATTTAATTATTTAATCAGTTTTTAGACAATTTAAGTAATTTTACATATTTTTATCTACACGTAAATACATGTAGGGTATATGTGAACATTCCTAATTATTATTTAGGTCATTCTATAATTTTTAGTATACATATAATCTATCTATAGTAATTTATTAGTTATTAGATTACATTTTTTAGCTTTTCGATAATTAACAATTATTATACTTAAAATTTAAAAATTTTATAAGCTCTTATTTTATTACTTATTTTCTTAAATTCAAGTTTATGAGGTCATTTTTACTAATATTTCTATCTATAGTTTATAATTTAGGTTATATTGGATTTTTTAACCGATCGCCTTAAGCTTCGTATTCTAAATTCAATCTTATAGTTATTTAGCTCAACTTTAGGGCTTATATTCACTTGATTGCTTGATTTGTCGAAAGACTTACTTTTTTAAGCGGGTCGAAATCCACAAAGTTGTGTTTTTTTCTTTTTTTAAAAATTAATAGCTTTTTTTTTTAATTCTTTTTGTTTTTAACTAATTACATTATATATTATATGTAGTTATATTAACAAGTTTTTTTACAATTTTTTATTTTTCAATTTTTTTTTTGTTTTCAATAATTTTATGTGTATTTATTTATTTATTTTTCTTGTTTATTTTTTTTTTCACTATGTAAGTGTAACTTCACACTTAATAGCTACACTAGATTAACTTAAGGGCATTATAATAGCAAGATAACATAATCTTTTTATTTTTATTTTTTTGCCAATACATAATCCTTATTTGTATATCACTAATTATTATTTAGACATCTTAAAATGTTAATCCTATTTAAATTTATCTTAAAGGTTATTCCCTCCTGTTTTAATATTTCCATTTATTTATTTATTTTTTTGGGGATAGATGTAGAACCGAATTTATGTTGTTAAACTTGACTCCAACCCAGTACTTCCAAGCCAAACGTAATCACCCAGCAGTCAAATGTGGGCAGGCAGCAGGCATTCAGTCCTTCCTTACCCGTTGGGTTTTCTAAGGTTTCAATCAGTGATATTGAGATATCAATTAATAAATATAAAAACCACGACAACACGAAAATACTCCTAGAAAAACAAAAAAGTGCAACAACAATTAAAGCAACATGAGTCGGAAGGTAATCGTCTCAGCTCTACAGTTCGCTTGTACGGATGATGTCTCCGTCAATGTTGCCACTGCCGAAAGGTTCATACTCTTACTTCATATCTGGATTCTGGGTTCGATTTGCTTGTTGGATTCGTTTTTTCTTTTTCTTTGATGATATATCTTTGTGGCCTTTCATCATTTCTCGTCTTATATTTGCCAAACAAATATAGTTCGGTAAAATTGGTATTATATCATGTTGTTATTTCTTGACGAGTTCGTCTCAGAATCAACAATCTGTCGAAGTTTGTCCCTTTTTTCTTTTTCTTTTTCCAAACAATGGCAATTTGGTCTTTTTTTTTTGTTTCAACAGTAGGTCATTCTCTGTTAAACGTGACGGTTTGTGCTTTTGATTTTGCTTCTATAATGGCGTTGGACCTTGTCATGAGCTTGTATCTTCTCTAGAATGATTAAATTCCTCATGATGACCGAAGTGTGAAGAATAAAAGTTCGCGTCAATAAGCTTTTAGGATTGGTCACCTGAGCTAGGGTGAATATTGATAATGTGAGCCATGATTTCAGCCCTTTTAATTAATTCTAACATGGAAGTGCTGGAGATTGTTGGTGTGTAAAATAGATTGTCAAACTGATCCATGAGTTTAAACTTTTAGATCAAACATAAATGTCAATCACAATTCTTCCTTTTATCCACAAGCTTTTTGCTTGTGTTTGTGAGGTTTCACTTGCATCCATTGTCTTGAACTATCTAGTTATCGCCTGTTAATCCGATTTTGCAGTGCCCTAATCCATAGCGTTTCTTTTATTTCCCCCCTTATTAATTGAATACATTAAGAGTATTGCTTAATATTTTCATTCTGAATGCATGTGAGATTTTTCTAGAATGTCAAGCATATTCTGAATTTCTGATTGAGCTTCTCTCATGCAGGCTAGTTAGAGATGCTCATGGTAAGGGAGCAAATATCATTCTCATTCAGGTATTAAGCTCTTGGCTCATTTCATTTCATGATACATGGTTTAAGACAACCAAACATGATATAAGATTTGGTTAGATTAATAAAAAATGTTTAGTACTCAGATCTAGAAAATCTGGCTAAATGCGGTCTCAACATCTTTGAGCTCTAGCCTACCTTGGATGTAATCAGGAACTATTTGAAGGATACTATTTTTGCCAAGCACAAAGAGAGGATTTCTTTAAGCGTGCTAGGCCTCACAAGGATCACCCAACCATTATGAGGTAAATTCTTGTTGATGTTGCTTGTGAATTATATGTAATGTCCAATATGACAATATTCAGTTATCTTGCCTATTCTTCTACAACATGACATACAGCACGCATGGTGTAACTGGAAGTATTTGCATATGTTATGCTGTAGAAGATGCAGAAACTTGCGAACTCTGATTGGGCTACCATCAATGATTATTACTTAGCCAAAAATGTCCAACAAAGATATTCTTCTTTAGTCCATATACACTCTTGTTAACCAGAAAATACAAACGCATTATATCTAACAAGTTTAAACCTTTATATCAGTTGGTTATGGTACTAAGTTTAACATAATATTTCAGTAGGAGATCCATAGAGCAGTCGTTCCATCCCATTTAATTAAGGTGCATTTGATTTTGATATGCTTTAATTAAAATCTTAGCCCACAAGTGAAGGTGGGTGCTGATTGCTAGATGGAAAAACACCCTAGATCTAATGAGTTTAAGCTTTTAGATCGATTGATTGAGGCACTAACTTCAATGACTATGACAGTACTCAGCATGTTTGTGACTAATGTCCATTGTTTGCAGAATGCAAAGACTGGCAAAAGAGCTGAGTGTGGTCATACCTGTCAGCTTCTTTGAAGAGGCAAACAATGCCCATTACAACTCAATAGCAATTATTGATGCTGATGGGACTGATCTTGGCTTATATAGAAAATCTCATATCCCTGATGGACCAGGTACCTATCCAAGAGTAATCTATGCCCATATCTGCTTGTTTGGGGCATGCATGATGAGGGTAAAATTTATTGATTTTGACAGGTTACCAAGAAAAGTTCTACTTCAACCCTGGTGATACAGGATTTAAGGTCGTTCTAGGAGTTCTTTCATCCGTTTCTTTTGCTATCTAGATTTACAAATATGCCTGGATGTAATGGGTCCAATTACAGGCATGCCCATCTATAATGATAAGAAAAAATGCACATACTTTTTTGTGATTACACTGAATCTAATGTTGTTGGTGAACAGGTTTTCCAAACAAAATTTGCAAAAATTGGAGTTGGTAAGGACTCTCCACCTTTCAATTTATCTATAATTGCTATCATTTTCATTTTGAAGTTATGATACTTTATTAGGGAAGAGAACAATTGTTCAGCAAGGTAGGATTTTCTGATATTGAATGAGCAACAATTTTTGCTCTGGGGTCTTTAAACTGTATTACTGAATGGCTTCTTAATTGACTTAAAACACTCTGTGGCAGCAATATGCTGGGATCAGTGGTTCCCAGAAGCAGCTCGAGCAATGGTTCTTCAAGGTGCAGAAATTTTGCTCTATCCTACTGCTATTGGTTCTGAACCTCAAGATGAAGGACTTGATTCTCGTGATCATTGGAAGCGAGTAATGCAAGGACATGCTGGGGCCAATTTGGTAGGTCTTCCCATGATGAAATGTATTTGACTCATTCCATGGATTGCAAAGTTCAAAGTGGCACTTTCTGTTTTCTTCCATGCAGAGAACAAAATGCTCCGCTTGACATTTTGTTTATCACTTGTATTTTCATGATGCCATTCATAAAATGGACCTTAGATGGGACCCTGATGAAAAATCTCGATTCTCATAGTTAGACCTTAGACTCAAGGATTTGTGCTATATGGGAGTGGGTGGTACTAAGATGGGATTGTAGGAAAAGAAAGAAAAAGAAATCACATATACCTTCCATCCAAAAAAACACATGCAGAACTTACTTGTATGAATTGTTGAGGTTGTTTGGATTGAATGCTTTAGATTGGGCCCACCATTTGATTTCTTCTTATATGCTGATTCCAACCATGGCTATGTCAGTGTTGTTTATGGCTTTATGCATCTCCCTTGTATCCAACAAGGATATTATGTAGTGAACTTGGTCTGCTCTCTTTCATTTTCGTTACCCTTCTAGTAAATATGCTCGCTTAACAAAAGATCTTTATCGTGCTCCTAACGCAGGTACCTCTGGTTGCTTCAAATCGTGTTGGAAAAGAGATCATACAGACGGAGCATGGAAACAGCAAGATTACATTTTATGGGAACTCTTTCATTGCTGGTATATAATTTATTAGCCATTACTTGTTTGCATGATATTGCTTTGCTTATCTTTTGACCTTTTCCTTATAACTCATTCGATTATTGATCAGGGCCTACCGGTGAAATAGTTACAAGTGCTAATGACAAAGACGAAGCTGTCCTTGTTGCTGAATTCGATCTTGAAAATATTAAATCCAGGAGACACGGTTGGGGAATATTTCGTGATCGTCGCCCCGATCTCTACAGGGTTCTCCTGACATTAGATGGCAGCAAGCCTTTGAACGTGGTTATGAGCTCAATGGGAGAGTGAGGAAAAATTTAAAGCAGCTTGCTTGGTTAGCCGCATTCCTTAAGGATAGCATTGATTATATGCTACGTGGTGCAAAGCATATATGGCAGCTCCTCTGTCGCTATGAAGTTGGAAGCGCATTTAGGTCCTATCAAATTCGTTCACAGACATTGATTGTGAATGATGAGCTACTTTGTAATTTGTCTGGAAAATGCAATTCTTGAGCCTGAATGAATGTTTGCTTGCAGAGAGAGAGAGTGAGGAATTATTATTTAATCAAGAAAACCGTTTACGAATGAAGTTGCCTATTCAACATTCAATATATATCCCTATCCATGTGTTTGTTGAAATCTGTCCATCCTTTACCCTGTAGCTCTTTGCTTTTGTTATCAATCAGTACACGTTCCATTCTCGCCTCCTAAGAGTTCCATGCCACTGGGGAAAGGAGGATCCGAAGAAGGAAAACGACATATCAAGTTGCAGTTGTGTATATTACGCAACATGTTTTCTGAATTTTTTATTAACAGTGGATGTTTTCCAACCAAAGGAACTTACTTCATTATCACAAGAGATGTGATTCTTTCCCTGCACTACTGTGCTTTGCCTCATCATTTTTCACCAGTTTGTATTATTGTACAAGGATACTAATAACATTCTTATTAGTAACATAAGATGATTTATCATACTCACGCTAAGGATCCAGTTAGGTTAGGTTATTTTTGCTTACACCTCCAACACCCCTTCTTTCCCTTCTGCCTTTAACGATCACTGACGAGAGTCCCAGTCAAGGCTAGAGGTAGAATTTGATATGGTGACTTCATTGAGTCCATACCATCCATTAGAAATTATCCGAACAAACTATTGGGTTGCTGTAACGACCAAAGATCTGAAACATCGACATTGTACTACGAATTTCCATTTCCCATATTGCAATGTAGTTTCATCCTAAGCTTCTTGCTGAACTTTTGATGAAAATCCTGTGCTACTCCTATCTAGCGTCAATCTTGTCGTGCCAGACGGACAAGGACAGATGGGCAAACTAATACCCTAACGATAGTCAGAGGAAGGTGCCGTTGTTAGCCACTGACTGCATCACTGGAGCTTGCAAAACATCTAAGCAGACCTGCTGGAAGGGAGATAGTGTTGGAAAGAAAAGACTAGCGTCAGCAACACAAGTAACATCAGAAAAAATAATGAAAAGTTTCAATTCATTGATTGACATGCTTTTGAATACCTTCTCAAAACTCTCCCAACACGGCCCCACACTCACTCCATTAGACCATCAATTCACTTTAAAGCCTTTGAAATTACTCTATTGCCAGGTTCCCATCCATCCTTTTCTTGGAGAATCTATCCATTTCAAATTTCTTAAGGCGTTATTCTTTTCTGACGGCAGTGTCACCTCTATCCCAGGTTGATACACACTTTGTCTTCCAGGACTCTTCCCAGGATATGAGTCGCTAGATAGCCCGGTAATGCGTGTTTCCTCATTTGCCAGACTTCCAGATTGTAGGATGTCAAAATCGTCATCTTCTCTCTCACAAATGGAGGTATGAACTTCGGCTAAGTTCTCCAAGGATTTATCTCTTGAAGAGACTAACAGTTCAAGAGAAGCTGAACAACTACCTACACCCTCTTGAGTTATGCTTATTCTGTTGTCTGACTCAACAAAACCTTCTAAAGCAGGTTCTTCAGCAATGAAAAATTTACCTGCATCACCAGCATCCTCACCATTCCTTTCCTGATGGTTCATAGAAAGATCTTGATGTCCACTTTCATCACCGGGTTTTTGATGGGAAGCAGATGCTGACTCAATTGCAAACTCCTCCCTCATATGAAGATTTCTCAAGATGAGTATTTTAAGGAAGTTCATAACTTGTACTGCATACAGCAAAGCAATTAATGGATCGTCCATCTGCAGCAACATTTTGCATCAGGTATAACTTCCACTTCTATTGACTTGTTTTTTCAATCAAGTTTCAGCTTAGCCATGAACCAAGAAGCTAAAAAGGGTACTTATATTTATATGTTAAATTTTTTCCTCAAGCTAAAAGGGTTTAGAGATTAACCTGAGTCATATTTGGAGCAAACACTACAGCAATGTTGTGCGCATTCATTTTGTTCATTTGTTCCATTTGCACAACATCAGCCATCAGGTTGATAGCCCAATCTAATAAAGCAGCTTCTGTTGGAGGTAGATGCTTCACAAGCTCAACACACTCTTCTTCATTGTGGCATTGCATTACTTGTTCTGTTGAAAGAGAATCCAATATCCCTCTTGGAAGTTCTCGAAACCATGCCTATGTCAGCAAGAAGGGACAGATTTAATGCACAGGGTTTCAATAGCATGGTTTCCATCTTGAGGCATATATAGATGGAGATTTTGAAGAAAATTTTCATATGAATGAAACACTACTCATACAAAGCATGCTTTGGTCTTTAACTGAGGTGACAAAGATAATCCCTGTATATTATTCAGATGCTTATTGCTATAAAAGACTGTCCAAGTTTACCACAATCTTACACCTTGATCAGTCCAGCTAAGCAGTAAACATCAATGCCTTCTGGTAGATTTCCCCTGTTCAACCGGTCCCTGACATACTTCTCCTGAGTGTTATCTGGATTGATCCTAAAAATCCCTTCAACCTGCATGGGTAAAGTTTGCTTCACAACATCAAATTTAAACATAGATGACAAGGAGCTTGTGAAAGAGAATTTATTTTGATTCTTTTTTCCCCTGCACCCTCATTTAGAATTAGCGAAACCCACAATTTAATTTGGCTTCAATGCAAGTGTTCAAATCATCTTGTAAAGAGAGAAGAAAAGCAAATATAATTATGACGTACCTCCAACCCTCCTTGAGCATACAAATTTCGCTGCAGTAATAGGAGTACTGTAGGCACGCTGTTCCCTCTGGGGTCATATGACAATTGCATCGATTCTGTGGAAACTCCAAAAACCTGCGTGCTGCATGGAAAAATTTTCTCTAGGATTTTCTAGTAGGAATGTTGGAGAAACTAGCAGAGAGCAAGCATGCTGGTTAAATTACTTTGGTAGTTATGAAGAAAGCAAGTTCATCATCATAACATTAGTTGAACTACAGGATCTTCTTCAAAGTCCTCAACAAGCAATTTATACTTTTCAAGATTACATAAAGAGATGATACACGATGGAAGTTTTCACTCGTTATATGGCAGAAAAACCCATGATTTCATTTTCAAGAGCTGACAAATAAAACCAATCTCTTGATTGACACTGGTACAAGAATCTTTAACTCGCTATGAGCAATGACCTTAATATTTATTCACCGTATAATGTGCAAGATAGGACTGTAACTAAGATTTCAAAGTAATTTCCTAGATAGAACTCCTTACCTTAACAAACTGGGGGAAAATTAACAGAACAAAGATGTAAGAAATATGATGAATATCTCTCCACTTTGCACGATGCAGTGTTAAACTACTGAAAACATATATAAGCAACATAAGAAGCCACAAAGGATCATTTTCATCCCTAAGCCTGCGTAAATGAGGTTAAAACATAGTCAATAGACTCGTCCTGTTACATCTCTAAGTTCAAATTTCAGTGTCTCCATTTTAGTTTTACTTGTAACACTTGCACATGGCAACCTGCCAATAGAAGTGCACCATTTAGCAAGATGGAGGAATTAGTAAACGGAATATAAACTAACGCTGTTTGCAAGTAATATATTATCTTAGAATATACTGAGCAGGCCTACCTATTCTATTTGCATTTCATCTATTGGGCTAAAGAAAGCATGATAGTGCAAAAGAACCTCCTCTGATCGTCCTTTCTAGTCTTCCCTGTCTCTCCTCTTTTTCCTTTACTATCTCGTTTTGCCCTGTTCCTCTACTCTCCGCCGATATGATGTCTAACTTCTAGCCTCAGAAGTATATAGCAACTTCTTATACAATTGTCCATCTTGGGAAAGAAGAAGAATAGGACGGAACATGTCCCCGGGATTATGAACAGGCCTATGGGCTAGAGTAGCAACAGAATGAGACCAACTGCCACACAACATTGAAGATGGACCTGCTCGAAGTATTGTATGGGTTTCATCCACTCTAAATCACTGCATCCAACTATGCATCATGCCAAGGCCCGCACCACTCAAATTAAACAGTCGGAGGCACAAGAGAAGACGAAGCATTTCACTAATGAAAAGGGATCTGATTGCGAGTTAACTACAGGATATTCGGTGTACTTCTACCTCCAACCCCATAAACAAAAGTCAGCTTCATATTAGATCTCTGTCTATCTCCTTCTTCCACCGAGCATAGAAGCTCCTGTATCGAGCCTATATCTTTGCAATTAATGGTCGTTGGTGTCTAACCTTCCTTTTCGAAGGTTCTATACCTAAGATTGAATTATAGCACGTGAAACTTAAATCTAAATCACCTCAGAATAAAAATTATTCTGAGCATCCAATTCGATGGATTAAGTATAACTTAACCGATTAAATACTTATAAATTAATTGTTTACTCTTATGAATTATTGATAGAAGTTCTAGTTGTTAATATGTAATGCCATCAATTAGTCTTGCTTATAATTAAGCATCTTCCAGTTCAAATAAAATTATTATCTTTAACCTATCGATTTCACTTTCTTGAAAACATTTTGACGCCTAGAACGCAACAGTATAAAGCATCATTAAGAAGAATTACACTTTCAATGCAATAACAAGAACCACAAGATTAATTAATTCCTATCAAATTTGACTAATAAACACTAAAGAAAGTGGTAGTTCTTCCATCGATGTGTTGTTCAAATATTGAAAAGGCGGTACTTCTTCAGTCGATGCTTTAAATTGAAATAAAAAGAAAACACTAAACAATTACAAGTACCTTGCACTGGGAACGGATCTCGGCACATCGGTCTCGAACTCAACCGGCAAGCCAAGAAATCCATTAAACCGATCAAATGTAACGTGCGCAACATGACGAATATCCGTAGGGCAACCGATCTCCATCACGCAGAGCTGATCCTCCTTCCTTCTCTCACGAACGATAGACTTCCTAAACACGGTGAATAGAATAGCCAAGAAAGAGATGCGCTGTGGCTGGCGTTGACGATGATGGATACTTCCAAAGTTTTCATTGTGGCGGCGGTTTGTTTGGCTGTCGGTAATGGAAGGAAAAGGAAGAGTGAGGTTAGAGAAGGGAAGGAAGGAGGAGGAGTGACGAGAGGAGTCGTCGGTGGCAAGAGTTGGAGATGGAGAGGAAGTGAAGTGTGGGGGAGAGAAAGTGACGTCGGCCTCCGCCATGGAAATGGATCTCTCGAAGTGTAGAAGGTTCTGTGCTTGCTCTGCTTCTTTAAAGAGCTGTTTGAAGAGAGGAGAAGTTAGTTTGTTTGTTATTAACGGAAATGGGCGCTATGCCGAGAGAGGAAAAGAATGATATATTTGACATCCAATTTACGCTCAGTTTGGCAATGCACGGTGAAAGCGAAATGAGCATGAACAGAGTGGAAATAAATAATTATGACTTGTAAAAGAAAATAATTGGTAATTTTTTCTTTTTCTCCAAACAAATTACCTAAACGTATCGTTTAAATTCATTATTAGCCCCTTTCATTCTCCGGTATCTCGCCCACTCTTTTCACAAGTGTTTTGTGATGAGCTTGACCTACAAAATTAAGCATGCTATTAGCATGGAGATTCCGATATTCAAGTCAATAGATTATATAAATACGAGTAGACAATTGGGTAGAGTTGAAGATCCAAAAGTCCCTAACCAAAGGGCCTTTGGCAAGTATTTATTAGGACAGCGACCGCCGAGATCTTGACACATGAAGGAAGACCGTTGATCATGGAAAATTCCGAAATCTAATGGTTATAATTGTATTGGCTGTCTAGGGAATTTCCTGATGTAGTAAGTTCCTTCAAGCCACCCTAATGAGGGATGAACTCGTAGCCTCGTAGTGCGGCCTAACTCGAAATATACATGTGACTTTTTTTATTTTCACTGACCTATACATATTTAAACACAACAATACCGTGGCCTCTCGGCCACCAAATGTATAATGAATTATATTGTGTTTAGTTAAAAAAAGAAAAGAAAAGAAAACACAACAATACTGTTATTTTTTTAAAAAAGAAATTTATTATATTATTTAAAATAAAGTATAATTCCATCAATTTTTGAAGAATTTGAAACTAAACTATTATCATTACATTTGTAATACCTTATAATTAAGTGTCACTCATTGATTAAAAGACGTCGTGGTACTAAATTATAAGATCATAGTAATTAATTCCTCATCAATATAAGATTATAATTTTTAGGTCAAGTGGTTAAAATGTTTACTTAATATATTTGCTTGGTTTATTTACTGCTTTTGGTTTGAAGCATTACAAGTGGCATCATAGCCAATTCATGTGGACAATTTAAATCTAACTTTAGTTTACAGACGGGATTGGAGTAGAGTAAAAATGGAACTTCTGGCATGTTTCCAAAATACTCTATAGGTAAAGAGTATCTTAAATTGTATACTAAAAAAGGGAAAAGATTTGAGATCTATTGATAATAACGTTGCGTGTTCGGAGAGGTAAGCAATTGCAATACACCGTGATTAAGTATCTTTATAATACTAATTTATCAAGCTATAATGACGAATTTCTTATTAATATAAAGTTACAATCTTTAGATTAAATAGTTGAAATAAATCCATTAATATTTATTGACTTAGTTTATTTATTGCTTTTCGCTTAAGGCTTAGATAATATTTGTTCGATTCATTTTTATTACTGCTTCCACTTTAAGCCTTTATACCCTCAAATGTTTGGAAATGGTGATTTCATACTTCTATATGGCTATTTTATCTTTTTATTTCATATATCTTTTATAATGTTATTTAAGTGTAAAACAATAAAACATGAGATTTGAGAGTCAATATTTAATTTTAAAAATAGAGCTAAACCAACGTTAAGTAAATATAAGAGATTATATTCAATTTACTCCATGCATTATTACTACACAAATTTAACAATAAAGAATGGATCTATTGGAAAAGAGATTTACTCGAAAATTATAAATGAAAAACTTAACGTTATTGAATATCGATTATACATTTCAAAAGAACAAATAATTATGAAAAAGCTGAAAATTTCCTCATTTACTACCTTAACGAGCCTCATTAATAGATATTGGCACGAGGCAACTATAATATAGAGACTCTCGGGTCTGATGGACGGGAATGAGATGGGTCTTGGACCCACCAGATTTTTACTTTCCTTTTAAAATAAGGGTTCACTGTTTCCCGAGGCCTCCTGGGATCAACCCGTGGCTCATGGATTTGTACCGGCTGAGGACCATTAATATTTTTCAATAACAAATTAAGCAATATTGTAAAATTCGATTCCAGCGGTGAAAAGATCAAAAGCGAAAAAAATGAAATCAGATTTACTCGAAATTAGATTAAGCTTAGACGATACCGTTTTTAATTGAATCATTAGAACCTGTCCGAATTTGACACTGAAGTTAAGATCTAGTATAAAAGATGGTAAAAAAAGTGACGATTCACTTCACTTTCCGCAATTACAATCACATCAAAATACATAAATCATTCAATAAATTACGCCATCTAATCTTATATCATCTCGGCCTCAAGCAAAAGCTTCCAGTTCCAACTCAGATTTATTTTCTTGCTCCATTACGTCAAGAAAAACAGGGTCGACAGTCACGTGACTGTCAACGTGCACCTTGAACCCATGGTCCCACCACAACACCTTAGCTCTCCCTTCAATATCCACCTTAGCATCAAGCACCATCTCTCGTCTCGCCACGTCAGCCAAGAACTTCCTCGCATGGTGAGCTAGCTCGAGCCCATCAAGCCGAGCCGGCAGCCGAAGCAACTGGCACGAACGAGGCCCCTGAGACCCAGCCACTACCTCAGCCGACCCAAGAAGCGAGCCGTCGTAGTAGATGGTCATGGTGGTGGAGGAGTAATGGATGGGCACGATGTTAGGGTTGGTGACGTGGACGGTCAGGATAAGCTCGGCGTCGAGGATGGGCAGGTTGAGCTTGAAGGAAGTGAGGCCGATGGAGATTAGTTGGAAAGTGGGGTCTTTGGGCTTGGAAATGAGTAGAGCCGCCGTGGCAGTGGCAGTTGCTGCGCCGATTGCGGCGGAGGTCCAGCTCCATTTGAACTTTTTGCCCATCAAGCGGCGGTTGGGAGTTTGAGGAGAGAGATGGAGAGAGAATAGGAGTTGTGTTCTTCGGAGTTCGCCATCGCCAGTTCAGTCATAACTTCAAGTCAAAGGGCCTTTTGTGGTCATTGATTTGACTGTAATGCCCTTGAATGGCTTTTACTTTCAGGCTGACATTAGGGTTGTAATTGGTACAAGTGGCCCGTGAGGGGATCAGCAATTATTTATTTTTGGAGTACAAGCGGGATCAGCCGGCCGCATACTAATTCCTTCTAGTACCATGCTTCTCCTAACTCTATAATTTAATAGGGGAAAATCCTATAGAGATGATTATATCGAAAGTCCTAAGTTGAGTTTTAGGTGCTCTTTTATTTGTTTTAATGTGGCTTCACGTGGACGTGTTATGTAGCATGTCACATTACCTAAAATAGAAAATAAAATTAGAAAAAAATAAAGTACGCTAGAAATTTTTCTAAAATTTTTTAAATTTTAAACGAGTCCTTTCTTTGTGTTATTTCATTATTAATTAAGTCACACATTTTTTTTAGTATTTTTTTATGATGTATGCCTATACGTGATACTATAACATAAGAGGCTTAATTAGATGTTAACATAAATATAAAAGATTTGTACAACTTGCTTAAAAATATATATAATAATCTCATCTAAAAGATACATTAAAATAGCTTCAAACTAAATTAATACTAGATTCAATTAGAAAAACAAATAAATATCTATTATAATTTTTAATACATTTATCGTTATTTTTGTGTATTGGCTCGAAAGATCTCCAGTTAAAACAAAGAGATAACTTACAAGGAAAAGACATAGAATAAGTTGCTAAAAACAATTTTAAGTGCATAGGTAGATAATTCCATAATTTGATCTGTATAGTTTTTCTTTTTTTTCTTTTTTTCCCTTAAATTAAGTTTAGGTTGATTGGCAGCAATTAAATAGGTGGTGCACAGCATTCATTCTGTCCCAACATTCTAGCCAAAGGCCCTTTCTATATAAAATGCCATGATTGCTTAAGATATGCTCGTAGCTCATTTCAAAGTCTTTATCCTCCTACAATAATATGCATATTTCATGCCAATAATGAAGACGTGGAGCATGAGCGCGGTGGCATTAGCCCTCGGACTCTTGCTCGCAAACTCCATCGCCCCGTGCCACGGCGTGCTTCGGGTAGGTTTCTACGAGGGGAAATGCGGGCGTACAGATGTTGAGGATGTTGTTGCGAGAACCGTTAGATCCCGCTTCTCCAAGGACCGCACCCTCGTTGCTGCTCTCCTCCGTATGCAGTTCCATGGTTGCTTTGTTAATGTAAGGCTATGTTATAACCATATTATCTTTTCTATTATCAAGTCCTAGCATCGTATTTGGATCCACATTATTATTTCATATAGAACTTATATTATATAATTATATAGACTAATGTATGAGAAATTTAAATTAATAATTTATTGTCTTTTATAGACGCATTATAAGCGCATGACATGATTTTATAGTATCCAATAATGTTTGCATACTTTGAGTTCTCATGATCTGTCATTTAAACATCACGATCGTAAAATATGTATAGTTTAATAGAATAAGACTAAGAAAAGTACATTACCTAATTTGTATTTGAGCCTTTTTTTTATTGGTATATGAATTAATTAATCTCCACTTAGACGTCACAAGTAATCAAGTTATATTATGAAGTATAATGAGATAAAAGAAAATATTATTTTTTTAATATATATTTAAGTCCTGTTTATTGATATTTTAAGATGCTTATTAAGAATTAAAATATTATTTTATTTTATTTTTTTTACATTATTCTAAATTGATTAAACACTTCACGAAAAGCAATTGTATACAAACATATAAAAAGAAATTTTTCTTTTTTTTTGATATTTAGTATATCCATTAAAACACTTATTAACATTTTTTTCAGAATAGAGTTAAAACTCGATTCATTCACTTATTGAATCCATCGACAATGATTTAATTGATGAAATCAAAAGTGCCGTGGAAAGAACCTGCCCGGGAGTTGTTTCTTGTGCTGATAATTGATATTATTGTCACGGCTACAAGGGATGCAGTTGCATTGGTATAATCCTCCTATTATATCTTTCTTCCAATAATTAATTATAGAAAAACTATGATTTTAGCTCTTATAAACTTGCTATCTTAAAAGTTAAATATGTATAGTTAAGGTTTGTAATCATGAATAGTAAATTTTCTGATACGTTGGTTTGTTACGCGCTTAATGTGTTATAGAGTGGAGGAGGGAAATACAAAGTGCCAACCGGAAGGCTTGACGGTAAAGTGTCACTGGCCAGCAGTGTTGATCTCCCTTCTCCTACTTTGTCTGTGCGTCAAACTCCATCCGCGTTTGCTCGAAAGGGACTCACACGAACCGACATGACTGTTCTTCCAGGTACACACACACATATATATATATACACTCCATCAATTTCTAATTTAAATGTCGGAAATTTTTATGGCTTCGAATCGATAACACTTTTTTTTTATCAATCATCTAATTGGTCATAAAAACTAATGCAACAAAATTTTTAACATTAGATGATTGAGATGATTACATCGGTAAGACCTAAAATTCTTTATCTTAATGAAAGATATCGTATTTTATTTTTTAAGGTTTTATTTCTTTTATTACTGTCGTTTATATGGAATTATACCATCTTTTTTTATGAGATCTTTCATACTCCACTTAGTTGAGTTTTGTTCATATAAGGAAAAATCTTTTTTTATCCCTAGATGGGATAGTATGAAATTTAAAAGGATGTACTTTCATATCTAACTCTTCGACAATAAGTCCTTCTATTATTTATATATTATTTTTTTTTATTAAATGAAATTCATCTTTATTAGAAAAAAAAAAAAAAGAAAATCCCTTTTTTTTTTTTTTTTTTGGAGTGTTAGCTCGATAACAAAGCAAAATCTTCTTTTCGATGTTTTTGTTCTTCAATACTAAAAGACTAGTGAAGCAAAACATGAGGATTCTTTCGGTAGTTTCCTCTGTTGTGGTAGCAAGGTTTTTATCCAATCGGATTGATCTATAAATTCACACCCCCTCCCTTTTTCATTTGATTTATATCTCATTAAGACGAAGCTATTGAATTAATTTAAAAATCTAAATTGGATAGAAACCAATAAGAGACAAGCCCACAATTCAGGAATTCATTTAACAATATTTTAGGCGATCTTTTTTCCATATAGTGTATATTGTAATACTTAGATAGCATTTGGTTATACAATTTTTATGGTATTTGAATGAACAAAAAATTTTGTTTTATATTTAATTCGCAACTTTATTTGGTGATTAAATAAAAATTAGACCGATAAATTAGACAAAAAGCACATATTTTGTTCCATTTTTATCATGGTATAAAAATAAAATTTACTAGATAAAAAAAAATATTTTACAAGCTCAAAAATATCTCTCTATATTATAATATTGAGTTAATTAATATTATTTTTATTAAATATTTTTAAAAATAATTTATTTTATAATATAATTAATTAATTTTTTATATAAATTTTATATCTAGTATCATACAAACAAAACATGATATAATGACTTTGTATTGTCCAACTTTTCTTATACTTATTCTATCCAGTTTTTTTGTTCAGTTTGATGCTTATAACCAAACGCTTTCTTAAAATAACTATAAATATACTTATAAAACCGTCATTTAGATTATCCGCACTAGTGTTAAATTTCTAAAACTGCAACTAAAATGGACCATAAAAAGTAACGATATTAGGATTTTAACAACAGTTCCAAAAGCTTGTGCATATAAACATGAAGATATGAAAGGACATTTTAAGATTATAAAAACTCTGTCCAGTTTGTTCCAAACTACCGTAAAACTCTATTCACAAGTTTGACATGCCTAAGATGAGTTGCAGGAGGTCACACTGTTGGAAAAACACACTACTCTCTTATCCAAGACCGTCTTTACAACTTCAGTGGAGGTGGAAGACTTGATCCAACCGTGAGTCCTGCCCTGGTGACTACCCTAAGACGAAGGTGTCCTCGTTCCTCTAGTGTCGACAACCAGATCAATCTGGACCAAAATTCGACCGGTGCATTGACAGTCGACAAGTCTTTCGACAAGCAAATCATAGCCCGCAGATGAATTCTTCGTATCGATCAGGCAATCGCAGTCGACCCGCTCACCAAATCCATCGTGTCCCAGCTAGCCAATGCCAATGACTTTGCCGGTCAGTTCGGTCGAGCCATGGTCAAATTGGGAGCTCTTGAGAACCGTCGTGGTGAAATTAGGACATTCTTGGGTTGTTAACAAACGTAGAGCTTAAAGCTTAAATATTTTTCTTGATTGATTAAAAAATATCAATATTCATGTTTATTTGTTATTATTATTATTCAGAACATAGAGCTTATTATGATTATAAGGATTAATTGACTACTAGGCTCAAGGCGCTAGCCTAATTTTTTCGTTTATTTATATAAGCCAGTTGATTTAGATATCTCCATGCAGTTTCTTACATGTTTTCTTTTTTCTTCTTGCTTATTTTGTGTTTTCTTTCTTTGTTTTTTTTCGATAAATTTAGTGTTTTCTTTCCATATATCGTTTTCTAAACTTAAAATAAATAGTCTATTATTCAAATACATGCCATAAAACTAAAGTGCTTATCTATTATATTAAGAAACATACTACGATTTGTAAAAGACACTGTGCATTCCTCATTCAAGTTCCCTTTTTTTTTTTTCCAAATTTCCTTTGCATCATAATTCCTTATGTTATATCCCAAGTGTTGTCTGTAGAATTCTACTAGTTGAGTAGAGAATGGTTGGGCTTTATATAAGAGAGTAATGGGCCTGCAAATGACAATATGACAAAGAACATTAGGAAATCGTTCAGCATAATTATTCTGATACTTAAGTTAGAATTGGTTTAGAAGAGGATAAACAAGTGAACTTAATGTATGCAAAGAGAGCATAGTGAGTATAGAAGTAAAATTGGTTTCCCGTTGGAGTGTTTAAGGCTATTTACAAAGGAAAGTTGCTGCAGATCTTGGAGCACTATTGGCATGTTGACACATCCACATAATTTATGTAGTGGTAACATGTAGTTTAGTATGTTCTAGAATTGTAGGGACATGGTTATTGATTAGGTCTCAAAGCCTTATCTATATGTCCTGTAACCGTTATGTTCGTCTTGTTGTTAGGCCGATCATCTAAAGGTGCTGACTTGTTCAGAGATCTTTCAAGGAGGTTAGTTAATGAGCAGACGAGGTCAAGCACTAGTGAATCACATTAGTCATGGGTTCAATTAGGTTTGCACAAGGTCTAAATAAGTTGGCACGAGCCTAAGGAACCCATGTCCATAGTATCCTATCAATACGAGGAATAGTAGAAGTAGGTGTAACAAATAATAGCAAAGCAAAATTAAGAGATTCAGAACTAATAAGGCAAGAGGAAGCAAACCTTTACTAAAAAGGAAAAATATAATAATTTGTAAGGAGAGAAGTCACTCAAACCCAACACCCAAATGTACCTAACCTCACAATCTAAGACACTCTCAAAATACTTTAAGTATGTATTGTCAAATGTGTTTATGATGCCTTGTAGAAATGCTCAATAGCCTATTTATTGGTATCTCTAACATAGTTGATAGCGATGGTTGCCAACAATCTTAGTAATTACTCTACACTTATCAACCAATACATATAGAAAATCTCACCTAATACAACTAGAGAATTAACCTAATACATCTAGAAAAAATCTTCAATAAGTATAACTATGTGGCACAAGTTTAAGCCACATCACAATTCCATCTTAGCTTAAACTACTACTACATAAGGTTGTAAATACAAATTAAG
Organism: Lumnitzera racemosa; assembly: GCA_024138005.1. Classification (NCBI taxonomy): domain Eukaryota; kingdom Viridiplantae; phylum Streptophyta; class Magnoliopsida; order Myrtales; family Combretaceae; genus Lumnitzera; species Lumnitzera racemosa. The sequence goes on along the minus strand of JAMXBC010000006.1, from coordinate 105,020,039 downwards.
TCCATACAACGCTTAAACTTGGTTACCGGAAGAGGCTTTGTTAATATACTAGTTGGATTGTCTTCTTTACTAATCTTTTTCACCACAATGTTGCATTGAGAAATTACATCATGCATAAGTGATACATAACATTAATGTGTTTAGTTTTCTCATGAAACATATGATCTTTAGTTAAATGAATAGTGCTTTAGCTATCATAGAAGACAACTGTAGGTATTGAATCTAAATTAAGCTTATCATATAAGCCCCATAACCAAATGGCTTCTTTGACCGCCTTAGCTACTACCATATACTTTGCCTTTATAATAGATTAAAGCAACTATAGCTTACAAAGTTGACTTCCAACTAATAATAGAATTACTCATGGTGAATAAAAATCCAGTAAGTGGTCTCTTTTTCCGAAGATCACTTACAAAGCCTAAATATAGAAAACCTACCAAGCTTCTTAAAATTCTACTAAATTCTAAACAAATCCAGTAACTGTCTATGAACCTTACAAATATCTAAGAATCTATTTCAAATCTTACCAGCGTAATTCTAAGATTAGCAATTGATGTATAAGCAAGTGCACCTTATTAAATTGTAATAGTGGATTAAGTCTAGGTGTCGATCCCTCAAGTACTAGTACGATTACTAATACTTACTAAATTTTTATTATTTAACTAGCAAATTAAATTTCATGAACCTTAAAAAAGAAAAATCTAGATTAATGCTAAAACTAAATTAAAGATTAACTAAGATGAAAATAAAAAGTTATCAAGAAAGCAATTCAATGAATTTAAGATACAACACTATACCTAAATCTTATTTCCCCTATATCTAACATATGATTTTCCTAAAAATAATTTAATTTATTCTCTAATTTTTCTTGACTAAGAGAATTCTCTACAAAAGTTAATTGCTTTTTCAAGCTAATTAACCTTAACCCTAAAATCACCTATTAGAATCTCTTTTCAATAATATGACCTAAGATTACATTATTGAATAATGAATTCTCTACATTTAAATTGAAATTTGGAAGAATCTTGCAAATTATCTCGAATCTTGCAACAATTTTCATCAACTATATCTAGATCTAATCTTATAAGAAATCTCTCGATTCTCTTATAAAACATTAAGCTTTAAATTATTACCCACGAAAATAATAACCTAAATCATGAAGCAAACATAATTAAATCAAGAAAAGAATAAAGAACTAAATTAATCAAACAACTAAAATATCACATGAATAGATCTAGGTTCCATAAAACCTAGATACCAAGATTCTACTCATTACACATCCTAAAATAATAATCTAAAATCAAACTATAAAAACAATGGAAAGAATCATAATGAAATCGAAACAAAATTGGGTCTTGAAATCTTCACTTTTCCTTACTTTCTTGGTTTTTCTTGGCTTTAAAAACTTTCCTAAGGTCGTGCATAAAAGTTTTCTCTCAAATAAACCTTAACAAGACTTTATATATGAAAAACTTAAAAAAAAAAAAAGAAATTAGGTTTGCTGAAAAAGACACGACCGTGTTTTTTTGGTCGCGTCAAGTTTTCCCTTTTTATACTGGAAGCGACACAACTGATGACATGATCATGTCTTTTAGTCATGTCCTAGGCTGTAACAGATGAATATTGGCTCTAATTTCCCCTGGAAATGACACAATCGTGTTGTTTGACTGTGTCAATCCTCAAACCTTTATAATTTGCTCATTTTATCTCTGATTTAAGTAAAATTTGTTTCTATCTTCTCGTTTTCTAGCGTAGATCATTTCAAACTTAAAAAAAAAAATTTACTCAATTAAGTATTATTATCTAAAAATAAACGTAAATATCAAGGAAAATTATCAAAATTCACTAGTTAAAATATATGCAATTAGGAACTCATTAGCCATATAGCTACTAACAATACTAATAGCGTGAGAAATTTCTAGACTGGTACATACCGTAGCATACATCAAATTGCCAATTGCACTTGCATAAGGAAAATGTGCCATATCACCAATCCCTTTTTTAATCTGAAGAGATAAGGCAGCTAAAAGATTGAAGTAAGCATCTAATGGAGTAGTAATACGTTTAGCATTCTTCATCTTAGGAAGCTCTGAGACTTTCTCAATATAGTTTTTCAAATTCAAAAATAACTTTCCTGCCTTCTTGTCTTTATGGATCTCAATCTTCTTTGCCACTCCTACATCTTTCATCTAAAATTTTTCACTCAATAATGACTTTAACTTATTGAATTTAGACATTATTCTTGCAACGCTAAGCATATCATCCACATGTAGAAGCATATAAACATATAACCCATTAGATAATTTTCTAAAATAAACACAACTGTCATACATACTCTTAGAGTAACCATGGGTGGTCATAAATGAGTCAAACCACTTGTAACACTATATGGGTGATTACTTGAAGCCATATAGAGATTTTTTCATTAAGCAAACATGGTCTTACTTGCCTTCAATAATAAGACCCTTTAGTTGTTGCATACAAATAGGCTCCTCCAAATAGCTATGTGGAAAAGCAATTTTCACATCTGCGTGCTCTAATTCTAAGTCATACATAGCTCTTAATGCTAGCAAAACTCGAATGGATAGGTGTTTTACCATACGTGAAAAAAATCATTGAAATTTACACGTAATATCTGACTATATTCCCTAGAAACCAAACGAGCATTATATCTAACTCTTTTAGATCCTAGTATGGACTCTTTCCTCTTGAAGACCCATTTGCATCTAACAATCTTCTTCTGGTCTAGTAGCTTGACTAATTCCCAAGTGTTATTTCTATATGAAGACCCCATTTCTTCTTGCATTACTACCATACACTTTTCTAAATTGACACCAAAAACAACTTCTTTATACGTGGATGATTCATTTGATCCATTGATCTCATCTGCTATTGATAAGGCATAAGAGTATCTCTGCATAATCTGCATACCTTGGTGGTATCCTAATTTCTCTTTGTCCCTTGCCTTTAACTATATTGCATGGAGCATTTTGTGAAGTTTGCTCTACTCCACCTGAATTGGATAGTCCATTTGCTTGAGAGGTTCTTAAAGTAACTTCTTACTTAGTTGCTTCCAATTGTTGTTTCTCCATAATGTTCTCCACTAGTTTTATGTAAAAAAACTTTGACTTTAGATTGAGCATTAACTGCTTATCAAAGTTTACATCTTTAATTATTACAATTTTCTTTGTTTTAGGACACCACAACTTATAGCCTTTTACTCCAAATGAAAACTTAAGAAAAATGCATTTCTTAGTACGTGGCTTTAATTTTCCATCATTCACATGCTTGTAAGATGGACAATCAAATATCTTTAAATCAGAATAATGAATAGGGTTGCCAGACCACACCTCTTCAAGAGTCTTGCAATCAATTGGTATTGATGGAGATCAGTTCATCGGATAACATGCCATGGATACAGCTTCTACCTAAAACTTGCTTAGCAAGTAAACATCGTACTCTCTCAATAATGGTTTTAATCATCCTTTTGGTAACTCTATTTTGTTGAGGGGTGTTCCTAACAGTTTGATATTGAACTAGGCCTTCGTTCTAGCAAAATTGATTGAACTTACCATTGCAAAATTCCCAGCCATTATCTTTTTTAAGTTCATTAATCTGCTTCCTGTCTGCTTCTTAATCAAAGTTTTCAACTATTTGAACATAGTGAAAACTTAATTCTTTTGTTTCAGAAAGTAAACCTAAACCTTTCTTGAAAAGTCATCAACAAAATGTCAGCATATATCTTGCACCACCGCCTGAATGCACACAAGAAGGACCCTAAAGATCTGAATGAATATAATCTAAGGTACCATTAGTTCTATGTGTGATTGTTCTAAAGTTGACTTGTGTTTGCTTCTCGAAAATATAATGCTCATAAAACCCCATCTTTCCACTTTGACCACATAATAAACCTCTTTTACTCAACAATGTCATCCCTCTTACTCATGTGACCCAGCCTTATGTACCATAATTTAATGACATTTGTATTAGAAAATGATGAAGAACTTGTAGTAGTATCACCTATAATCGTAATGCCATGTAACACATACAGATTTCTAGACTTCATAGCTTTCATCACAAATAAAGTACCTTTTATTGCTTTCAAAACTTCACCTTTAGCTGAATACTTGCAACCATTTGCATCAAGAGTGTCCAAAGAGATGAGATTCTTCTTCAAGTTTGGAACATGGTGAACATCTTTCAATGTTCATGTGATACCATCATGCATCTTGATCTAGATTGACCCTTTACCAATAACTTGCAAGCAGCATTATTGCTATTTAGGTCTTGTTTGAATTGTTTCTTTTTTTTTCATCTATATTTTATATATATCTTATCTGTATTTGATCTATATCTGTTTGAAATTTGGTGTTTGGAAAACTGTCTTATATATATCTTATCTATTTTCATTTCATAATTATAATAAAGATGGTGATTGGAATATCAGAATTAAGAAATGAAAATTCACGTACTTTTAAAAAAAGATTTGAAAAATATATTTTATATACTAGAAATAATTATTTTAATTGGTATTTTTGAAAAAATATATTTCCATCCTTTTGGTGTTTTATTTTTGCCAAGCAGAAAGATTTAAGTAGACACCAATAAGACAAAAAAAAGATGAACCAACTTTAGAATAGTTCCTCTTATATAAGATTCATACGTTGAAAATTAGTCCTAATTAGGGCACATATGATAGGAACAATCGGAGTCCATCATTCACTCATCCTTAGACCGACAATTAGCATCAACAGTAACTAGAAGAAGATCTAAATCAAACTATTTTACTGCAATGCTAGCCTCAGCATATTTTCCTTTCTTATCATGATCCAACTGCTTATTCCTTAAAGTAATCGGATTTAATGTATCCTTTCTTATGATAATAATTACAAGTCAAATTCTTATATCTAGACTTTGGCCTTGGTCTTACCTTTCTACTGTTGGAAACCTTATCCTTTGTTCTCCTCTCACAACCAATCCTTCTATAGACTATCACTTCTATTGCTATCAAATAACTCGTTGTTGATGAGATGTTTAGATTAGAGGTTGGATTTAACATTTTCTAAAGTTACATTCATCTTATCACAAAGCAATGTTTCTTTAAAGTGTAAGCATAAAGAACACAACAACTTAAGTGCTTGATCTTCATCATTAACTTCAACATCAACATTTTCCAAATATAAAATAATAGATGTAAAAGTTTCAATGTGGGACTTAATGGGTATACCTTCCTCCATTTGCAAGCTATAGAATTGAAGCTTCTTGTAAAGTTTACTAGCGAGAGATTTCTCCATGTAAAGTGACTCTAGTTTGACTCATAAGTTAATAGTGGTTTTCTTTTTTATGAGTTTCTCAAAACTTGATTGGATAAAAACACCTGAATGGTTGATAGGGCCTTCTCATCCAATTTGTTCTTTTGCTCTTCTATTAGGGATACCGGCATTTTTACCTTCCCTAGTAAAGCCTTGTGATATCCATGTTAGACAAGGATATCGTACATCTTGACTTGCTATAAGGCAAACTTAGAATCACGATCATATGTCTCTATCTCAAGTTTTGTTACCATTACAAACCACTAGAATCCGAACTCTAATACTAGTTTGTTATAACCTAAAAATACTAAAAGTGATTATAACATATAATGGCAAAGCAAAATTAAAAGATTGAGAATTCATAAGGTAAGAGGAAGCAAAGCTTTATTAAAAAAGAAAAATATAATAATTTACAAAGAGAGAAATCACTTAAACTAAACCACCAAAATACACTCAAACTCACAATCTAAGGCACCCTCAAAATACTTTAAGTGTGTATCAAAGGTGTTTGTAATACCTTAGAGGAATACTTTATGGCTTATTTATAAGAATCTCTAACATGGTTGGTAATAATAGTTGCTAACAACCTTAGTAATAACTCTACACTTACTAACCAATAAATATAGAAAAATTTCACCTAATACATCTAAAAAATTCACCTACTACATTTAGAAAAAAAATCTTCAATAAATATTGTCAAGCAGAAAATTTAGTTTCTTTCTTTTCTTAACTCAATTTATATTAAGCCCAATATGTTTAATACCAATTTCTTGACTAGACTATGAAAAGATTTTACATGAAGAAAACTTTTTAAAAAATGGAATCACCATCCGATCAACACTGAGAAAAAGTGAAACTAGGATCCATAAGTAGGTAGACTTTAATTTTAGCTACTGACCCACTGTTCTTCTAAAAAAAGAAAAACAATTTTAAAAGACCAAACAAAAAAGGTTGGGCTCAAAGGCTAATATATTTTAAAACCTAAAGGATTTTATAAAAGAAGTCTACAAAGTAAACGAACTTTTGATGAGTTTTTTTTTTTTTCTAATAAAAGAGCTTAATTTTAGAGAAAAAAAGAAAAAAAAAATTTTTTTAGGGCCACCTAAATTGTTTATATACCTGCTAATTAAGATCAAAACCACATAGTTCTAAAGTAATTTTATAAAATTTTTGGTGAGTCAGTTCATTTTATTTTGAAAAATATTCCACTTTAAGTATATACATATTGATTAGTTTATTAAAATATATTCTTTTTTTGGTCTAAATCTTAAAAAAAAAGGAATCCATAATTAATATAAAAAAAATTCCATTTAAATTTTTATTTAAGAAAAACATTTTTCTAAGTTGGCAAAACTTTTTCCTTTTTTTGGAAAAAAGAAAAAGGAAAATCCCTTTTTGCCAAAAAAAAAACCCATTAAAGACATATATATTAAATAAGTTGCATAAATCACAAATAAAATAAAAAAACATACAATATTAATAGAATCACAAATATGGCATGTTTATTATTTATATAAAAAATTTTGAATCAATTCCATAATAATCTCTTGTTCAAACATCCATTACATCAACATGATTCATCAAAATATATTCTTTTTTTGGTCTAACTCTTAAAAAAAAAGGAATCCATAATTAATATAAAAAAAAATTCCATTTAAATTTTTATTTAAGAAAAACATTTTTCTAAGGTGGCAAAACTTTTTTTTTTTGGAAAAAAGAAAAAGGAAAATCCCTTTTTGCCAAAAAAAAAACCCATTAAAAACATATATATTAAATAAGTTGCATAAATCACAAATAAATTAAAAAAACATACAATATTCATAGAATCACAAATATGGCATGTTTATTATTTATATAAAAAAATTTGAATCAATTCCATAATAATCTCTTCTTCAAACATCCATTACATCAACATGATTCATCAAAATAATTAATTTACTAATTTACTTACATGTCAGACATCTATTCCATATTATCAAAACACCTAATTACATGCTTAAACACATATTCTATAATTTACATGTTTAAACATCTATTCTATATTATATAAGCATAATTCATGGCAAATATTTTACAATTTATTAAATTAAAATCCCTAAATTAATTACAATTATTAAGACATATATTCTATATTACACAAACATAATTTATGGAAAATACTCTATAATTAATTAATCAAAACGTCTAATTCAATTAAGATGATCAAGAATAATCCCATATTTAAGCATGATTCATGATAAACATTCTGCAATTCATTAGATTAAAATACTTAATTTAAACAAATCAATCAATCATGCGGCTACCAAAAAAAAAAAAAATCAATTAAAAACTATGAATACTACATGGTCATTATTTACATACACAAAAACATGATTTCTTAATTATTTATTACCCAACATGAATCGAACACACAAAGAAAATAAGAACAAACAAAAACAAGCACAGGTTTAAGAAGCTTACCTCACACAGTAACAAATCAATTATCGATTTTATAACCTTCTAAGTGATTTCTGGCAAGGCGGAGATAATTCCCCACCAGGCGAAGACAATTCCCAACCCTCAACTTTCCAAACTTCGAAACTCCTCCACCAATTTATAGTAAAATCATGCTCCCTACCTCTAACTTGCTTAAAGAAAATCAAGTTTCAACTAAAATCCTAAAACTAAAGTGTACAGCAAATACTTGATAGTTCCCTTAATCTAATCTATCTCTTGTACAATTATGTGCTTCGATGTGCCCAAGGGAGGTTTATTTATAGTGTAGACTCGGGATTTTGAACCAAGAAACTTTCTTTTTTTATTAGGGGATTAAATTAAATTTCATCTTCATGGGTTTGGTTTGTTTTTATTTTCATTCCCTTTTTTGTTTGATTTTGATGCATTTTCTATGTTATTGATGTCAACTTAATCAGACAAAATTAGTCTCCTACATCTCATTACCAATTACAAACATTAATTACACAATAGGGTTGTATTAAGAGATTCAATTTTTCACTTATTTGAATATGCATGCATAAAGTAAGATATCTTTTTTTTTTAGTTATTTTTCGTTGATGTATTTTTCCTTTATTATTTTCTAAGATTTTAGACTTAGAATATCGTAAATGTGTTTCCTTTTCTATTCCATATTTTTCCCTAATTTTAGGATACAAAAAAATTGATTAAATTAGGTATATTTTTGGGTAAGAAAATGTCATATTTTTTAACCTTCCTGTTTGTAATATTTCAATACACCAAGAGGATATAGGAAAGATGAAAGAAGAAGGAAGAGGGAGGGAAGGGGGTTATGGGGCGCTTATGCGCTTGTCAAATAGCGTTAGGCAAGTGAGTACCTAATTTTATTTTATTTTTAATAATAATAGCACCATGTAGCATCACATGTGACATGCCACATTACTGTATTATTATTATTATTATTATTATTATTATTATTATTATTATTATTATTATTATTATTTTATGCATTTTTTTATTATTTTTCTATCATCCCCCTTTTTTAGTATTTATTTATAGACTTTTGAAAATTTTATTTTATTAGGTTTCTTGAAAATTAAATTAAAAACAAAACTCTAAAATTTTTGTGGGAAAAAATTAGAGTGTCTACAAATATAAACATGTAGCACAAGTTTAAGTCATATGACACCTTGAATGACTAGAGTTTATAAGGAATGATGATAAGATAGACATTGATTGATGATAGTCTTGATGCACTTCTTAGAGTCAATTTTTTTTTTATGTAAAATTAAAGATATTTTTTAATACTCTTTAGATCTTTGGATGTGGGTTTTCAATTAATAATAAAATTTTCCATGTAGGAGTGCTCTTTGACAAATGAAAGTAGACTTCTTAAGCTTTATGGAATGGGCTAACTTGTCTAAATTTGAGTTTGTTTAACCTTCTAATAGATTTTTTTGTTAGAGTAAAATTCATGTCTAATAACTTAATACACAACGATCACTCTTTTGGGGGCATAACATGAATTTTATTTTTTTATTTTTATATTTGGCATTAGAATGAGGTGATTTTAAAGGGTTAGAAAGCTAAAACAAAGGGAACATTCATTAAAAAAGTCAAGAAATGGATTTAGTAAACTTGTTTTTTTGTTTAACCCATGCCATTATGCTTATTCATTTATGGTTTTTATTAAAAAAGGATAAAGCTTGTTCAACTAATAGAATGAATATCCACTATTTGATTTATAAATGGCGATGTGTAATTGACTAATTGTTCTATTCCCAATCAATAGGTCATCAATAGTGATAGCACATGAAAAAGATTTCATTTTTATCACTATGAATAGTATGATAAAGGTTCAATTGATCAATAGATCCAATTATTTTTAAAGTTATAAAGCCTGTTCTATGTTGTTTATTGGTTATACACCAGTAAAGAGCCTATTTCAGTAGTATAATTTGAGAAATAAGGTAATAGAAGATTAGTAATTTTATAAAAAGAGAAGATAACATTGCCTCAATCAAAAGGGTAAGATTGAACCTTAAGTTGAAGCTTTTGGTTATACATATGTTGATTTAGTTTCTTAGAGGGATGGTTGAGAGCCTTGCTCAAGCATTAAACACCTGTAAAATAGATTATAGGTAGCAAAGAAGGGTAGGAGGTTGTTTAGCGTGATCACTTCAATGCTTAATATAGAAAAGAGAGAAAGGGCCTAATGAATGCTAAGAGAGTTTAAGTATATGAGAGCATAAATATGTTACCTGTTGGCCCCATCCTCTATTTATAGTAGATGGGCCAAGCTAAAATTATAAATTGAATTACTACATTAAAGTTGTGCTCTAAATATGGTAGAAGTGGGTTGGATAGAGTTTTCTTCTTTCCATTTCCATTAAATGTTTTTGCATGGTTTTGTTGGAGCTTTGCGGGCTTGGCCTGGTTGACTTGGGCCTTAAAGCCCAAGTCCTTAAGGACTCTAAGATCTTCTTCTAAGGAGGTCAAAGCCCATGTTGATCGCTCATGAGAGGTCAATAAGGCTTTCTCATGACTTGGCATTACTTCTATGGAAGATGTATGAGCAACTAGGAACTCAGTTTTAAGTAATAGCTCGAAATAGGACTATAGAGCATGGTTAAAGACTTGAATAGGTCAGTCTAGCTTAAGAGCTCATCTCTAAAATCATTTATCAACACATAATTTTTTTTTAAAAACTTTTTGACAATTTATTGATTTTGAATTTCACGTAAACTAGCCTCTGTCCCTCCCTTTACCTCTATTTGAGACACTTCATGAATCATTGACTCTTAAAGGCACTATTAATTACTAGGAAGTAATTTGGAATGAGTAAGGTTTTTATTTAATTTTGTGTATGTTACTTCCAAATTCCAAATGTTAGGTCATTATGATAATATTTGTCCTTAGTCAGGTAAGTGTCTAGAAGAAACATAAATTAAACAATGATCATTACTTATCGTTTTCAAATTAAATGAATATGTCTCAAAATTATGGTACATTAGACAAGACCTATTAAAAGAGAACACCACCTATATGTAATTGTTAAACTTGGGTATTTTATTATATTTTTGATGAGGCAAAACAATTTGGTTTATATTTTTTTAGAAAAGAATCTCAATAGGTGAATTTAAGAGTACCTTGGTTAGATCCTGGGTGTGAGCTTCGACTTAAGTCAATCAGAGTCATGGTACAGGAAGGTACTTGAATCAGAGCCACAGTAGAGCTCCTACACAACTCTATAAGCTCCAACTCTTGCTTGTGAGCGCTAGCGCTTTTAACTAGAAAAGTCATTGTATCATTCGCTAATCACTATCTTGCACTTGTAATTTATATATATTCTTTAGAGAGAAAATATAATGGCTATTTGAGCCTAATTTCTAATTATTCAAAGCACAAGATTTAAGCTTATAATTTGTCAAACTTGGTCTTTAGGGATTATGTAAATTGTTTGTGAAGTCTTCTTAAGGAGGCAATGTGTGATTGTGGAGAATAAGGGCAATTACTTGTTTCTCTTATCCCTTCTCTATGGAATCTCAACTAATTTAATATCTAATAGTGTATATCAAGTTATTTGATTTAAACTTAGTCCATTTAGATACTTTAATAATTGTATAAACTTATAATTGGTGGATTCTTTTTCGTGAACTAGTATAAATAATCCCCAAATGCAAGACCTTTATTCCTCTTAAGCCATTTTGATATCGGCTAATAGTGAACTTACATATGGAGCAAAAACAATGAGGTCATTTGGTATTATCCAAACAAAGAGAGGGTGGTGATGTGTCAAGAAGGAATTGCTCGTTTTTGAGGTTAATAAAGTCAATATCTCACAAAAGCTTGATTACAAAGATAGTAACTCAAGCTCCATTCGATAAGATGAGTTTATCATTCCAAGTGACATGTTAAAAATGATTGGAATTCATTAATGATGCATTATGGATTATGTAATAAGAGACAGAAAAAGGAGAAATGATTCGCTAACTAGTATATGCCATATGTAAGTGTGTGTAACTATCAACCAGGTACAAACATGTAAATTTAATAGCAAGTATTTACCTAAAAATCTACTACCAATATAATTATATATCTAAACATCATTATGTGTATTTACACATGGTATGTATAACCAATGAGTCATTTTTTCTTTTTTCTCTCTCTTTTTTTTTTTTTTTTTTCCATGAAAAGGGATTCGAATCATATAATAATTGTACCCTAATTTCTTGTTTTTTTTCCCCTCCATTCCCCAAAACAATTTTTAAGATGTTAGGAGCCTATTAATTGTAGTTAGACGGTTTCCTTGATATGCATCCACATGAAAGTGATGGACCAAGGGGAGGTCCAAGACCAGATATCTAGTGCGTCTATGGTTTTTCACCGTCAATGACACTTTTTTCATTTTAAATGCATCGTGTTCATTATATTTGATTCAAAGCTGCTTCGGCAACTATATCTTAGTATTGGAAATAACAAATAACGAAAAAAAGTTAAAAGAGGTTATTGAGGATGATTTGTACGATGATAATAATAGGTGGATTACGATGCCAAATAGCCAAGCTACATAATAGAATCCCCTTTTTTTCATTCGACCCACGGTCAATACATTGTTGTCCCTGTATATATGGAGCCGGTCGTAATTGATCTTGTCGTCTAACAGGACATATAACGGTTTAGGACAACTCGTTTTAGTAGGTCTCTTCGGATCTTGGCGCTCCTGCATATGCTGTCTTGCCAGGCTCAGCATGCCTGGATATGCCCTAAATTTGATGCTTTCGGTTTTTACAATGAGAGCGCCTTACGATATTCCCAGAACCAGCATGGTATACTTTTTATATGCTTACATCAGGAATTTTTATGTCCCCGATGAGCTAGAGTGATGATATTAACTGAAGAGAATTATATATATATATATATATAACTATAATTATAGACTCTACATTATTACTCTATGGAATTCAAAACCTGTATAGGTCTTTGGTTTTTAGGATATCCTAGAGGATCTATAAGTCTTTTCTTAACTTTCTCTTCTCAAATTTAAATTAGGTTTCATGGCCTTTATGCCTAAAATTATTATATTTAAATTACAAGTCAATATCAGTTTTAAAATAAGAAAAAAAAAAAACAATTTTAGACACAACAAATCGAAATTAAACATAGAAAATAACAGCTAACTACAATCTATAATCATAATACCAACTTAAATTAAAGAAGCTTTATAGTCATTATTGTCTTACCAAATGTTGGGTTATAAGGATAACTTTATTCCAAGTTTCTTTACAAAAGTTACTTAATAATTTTTCTTTTTCTTTTTTTTTTTTAATTTTTTGTTCAACCTTGTAATAGCATTTTAATTCATCAAACTTAAAAATAAATAAAAGAAACTAACTGTTAGAGGAACGTCTGTTGGTGAGGTAACTCCACGTCATTACATTATATTGCTGAAGGAATGCACTTCCCGTTACTTGTCCATGGACATTTGTGCCAGTAAACGTGAGATAAACTTGCTCTAAGTCATGGTGGTTTTAGATTGGATTTATATTATATATCTACTAAGCATAATTGTATTTATTAAGTGATAATGTTTATAGGGTACTCATCATTACATGTTGCGAAGGTGCTGGAGACACCACGACCTTAAACGTAGGGTATACTACCTAAGATTCCTGATTGGATGTGGTATTATACTTGCCTCATAAGGGTAGGTTTTAAAATATTTAGAAGCTAAATCTAGTTCACATTAAGAATCCAATATTGCTGTGGAGCCTAATCGATCATATGATTTACATAACGTATAATTATTATCTACTTAACCATACCGATACTAATATAATAAAATTGATAGATGCTATCTAATGAACCATTATCTTAACCCAATTAAATATGAGTAAGAACCCATCTATAGGAATAGAATACGTAATTAGTACGATATACAATATAATAAAAAAGAAATGATTATAATATGAATATCTAATTATAATATAAATCAAATAATTGTAATCTCCATTCAATTTTACGTAATTCCTTTCCACAATGTTGATTGATGTAATATTCAAATCCTACGATGTTGGGGTTATTCATTTATAAAATTCAATAACATCATAGGTAAGAGAAAAGCTTCAATAATATTACTATTTTATCACATTAAGAAACCAAGTGGAGAATAATCAAAGGCTTCAAAATGTCAGCTTAATAAATTTGTGAGTCTAATTAAGCTCGAACCAATTATAAATATTAATTGAGTTAAAGTTGAATTTAAATATTAATATTATTATAATTAAGAGAAGATATAATTTAGATGAATCAACCTTAATTGAAATGACTTTGAACTTAAAATGCTAGGCTCTCAATCGAATTCAAGTTGAACTCGATCTATCTAGGACTTGAGCTCAAAACTATGATGTTTTGATTTGATTTGACCTATTGACAATCCTATTAGGAGGTATAATTTTATATAATATGTGGCATAGGTATATTATTAAAAAAAGAAAAGAAAAGAAAATGGAGTGTCCTCGACATAAGTTATATCCCAAAGATAAAAGCATAACAAGATAAAAATAAGGAAAAGACCTTGTAGTTACCACATATCCACTAAATGTGTGCCTGCAAAATCAAATGGTATCGACTTATAACGTGTTCAATAAACGCATTGCTTTCTCCTTCAATTCTATACAAATATCATCACCTTCAACAATCTATAAATAACTCAGAAGAATTAAAAACTAAAAACTTTCTTTAACAAACAATGGCATCAATATTGTATACCTCTCTCCTTTTACTTCTGGCAGTAACTTCCTTAGTACTAGCCCATTTCGGCGCCGCCGACGTACTTACCGACTTCACTGTGCCCTCAAACGTGACCTATGTAGATGGTAACTTTTTCACCTATACAGGGATGCGCGTGCTGATGAACGCGCCACCTCCTACCGCGTTTAAGATCTTGAAAGTATCCGTTGCTGAATTCCCCTCCTTGAACGGCCAAAGTGTCTCCTATGCCTTTCTTCAATTCCCTGCTGGAAACCCTAATCCGCCGCATATCCATCCTCGCTCCGTGGAGCTCCTCTTCCTAACCGAGGGATCACTCCAGGTCAGCAAATAATTTTTCATCCATGAAAACCAGCTTTCCCTTTTTATCATGTTTGAAATTTCCATTACTATTATGATCCAACCGAAAATTGAAAAATTTTCTGCTATTATGTGTGTGTTTGTTTCGTGAAAAACCTTTTTTTATGAGCATTTTGATATTAGCTATAATTAAAATTTTCCGATTCATCAGATATAATGTCATAAAAACCTCAATATATCGCAAATATTAGTGAGTTTTAATAATAAATGATGATAACAGGAAATAATACTAGCAAATAACTTCTGATTTTAGTCGATAGCAATCACGGAGAACATGAATGGAAAAGTAGGCAAAACAATTTCATTTTCTAAGAAATAAAAATCATATTTCTCTCTTTTTTGTGGACGAGACTATTAAGTATTTGTCTTGTGAAAAACGTTTGATGTTAGCTATAACAAAACTTTATGATTCATTAAATAAATTAACATAAAAATCTCAATTTATTGCAAATATTAATGGCTTTTAATGATAAATGATGTCGACAGCCGATAGCTTTTGATTTTAGTTGTTATGGCTTTTCAGTCATAGAGAACATGAACAGAAAATGGGTGAAAGGATTTCCCTTCTTAAGAAATAAAAATCAAGTTTCTCATTTTGGATATTTGCGATATGGTTGATGAACTCTGGCTATTGTAATAGCTATTGCATATCAAAAACTTATTTTGCTCTTCTTCTTCTTCTTTTTGTCAAAACATTTATTATTAAAAAAAATATATAATATTCTTTTTATTAATCATTTATTGATGTTATTTAATAATGTTTTGGAAGGTGGATATCAAAAAATCTGTACTTAAAACTTATTTTATAACGTTAACACAAACCTGAAACTCATTCAATCAACCAAAATCTCTAAATAGCACGTATCCGCTTAATAATATAATATAATATATGATATGATATGTGTCTACATATGAGGCAATGTTGTGTTATATTAGCGGTATTTTTTGGCTGATCGTTTTAATATCCTTTTGATACCGATTTAGAGTTGAGCGCTTAAATAACAAGGATGTAAAAATATTAAAAAGATAGAAAACACATAATAGAGCAAGTACATAATAATATATAGATTGGATAAGGATAAAATCGGTAAAAGTTTGATAAAAATTCAAAATCATTTCATGTGGAGTGCAGGTTGGATTCGTAGACACCACCAACAAGCTCTTCACCCAGACAATCGAACCAGGGGATATGTTCATTTTCCCTAAAAGGATTGATGCACTTCCAATATAACCCAGACAGTGAGAAACCAGCATTTGCAATTTCAGCCTTTGGAAGCCCAAATGCTGGAACAGTGTCATTCCCGGTGGCTCTTTTCGCAGCCGGTGTCGACGGCAATGTTTTGGCTAAATCGTTTAAGACTGATGTTGTAACCATTCAAAACCTCAAGTCTGGTGTTGCTCCAAAGGCCTGAGACATGCTAGGAGTTCAATGTAAGTTGCTGTTACAGGAATGCTTGTACTCAAAAGTTGAAGTAAATGTTGCTGTACTACGTAAATGTATTGCTTTATTATTTTCGTTTTTTATTGGTCTCAGAGATGCCCGACTCAGATTAAGTGTGTGGTGTTGTTGTATTGGTAACAGCTACGTAAGCAATAAAATTTCCTTTCGACTACAATAAAAATACTTAGCGTACATGCACTATGACATTGTCCTGAAGCAATGGGCTTTTCAAAAGCAGATTTCGAGTTCACAATCACTATCTTAACTTCTTCTTCTTTTTTTCTTTTTTCTTTTTTTTTTCTAAATTTAATGATAGATGATTTTGGCCATAGTCCACCAAGCCCAACCCGATCTACTTGAAAACCAAGTCTGGTTGTCTAGACCTCTTACAATCTCCGATGGTGAACCTGATTCATTGGCTGATTGCCCAACCAAGGCAGGTCTAGGGAGGAGATAGCTTGACCTTGAGCCATACTGATTGCTTGGGTCCTCCTACCCAGGTTGACTACTAAAGGAAGTGCCTTAAGAACCTCCCAATCTCTAGCCTTCAAGATGCATAATATAGCAACCCAACATCATGGCAAGACACAACCCTCCCCCTAAGCCGTGCAATGCCATGGCACATCAAATATATAGAATGTACAACAAACAGAAAGCTTTAAATGCAATGGGATTAATACAAGACTCAAAAGAGCCGTGTTGCCATAACTCTTATTAAAAGGTATAACCAACACTAAGTTTCATGCAAGTGTCTAAGATGGGACATTCGAGATTATGGGATGCTAACTCTCCTATTTAACTTTTCCTTCTATATATACAACCATACCTCAATGTGATAGGATAAGTTCACTAAGCCTAATCTTCTTTCCTTACTCTCCCTTTATCCTACAAAATTGACTTAAGTATCAAAATACTTACCTTAAAGTAATCTCTTGCACCCACTTAGATAAGTGTTGATTGTGTATACCAACCCTAAGGCCTTGAAGCCCTATTTTCTCATCCATCAGTCTTCAAAGGCCTAAAAGCCTCTACCAACAAAGATATAAGAAGAATACACCTTTAGTTTTAAATTAATTTTACGAAAATGGACCCAACCTTGTGATTATGAGAGGACTTCGCTAAGCCAACAAAATGCAAAAGATAACATTTTTTTTCCCTTCATAATCTCCTTAAAAACAACCAAATAGATGAAGTGATGCTAAATTTGTCTTCATAAAGTTAAAGTTAAAAGTTTTACTACTAATTAAGTATTAGGGTTTCAAATTTTAAGGGAATGGTTTTACAAATGTGAAAGAGAAGAGGAATAGAGTCTTAACTTTTAAGGTTTCAATTCAGAGAAACAGTTTCAATGTGAATAAGGAGACGAGTGATTTTTAGTCTCTTTGTTTTGTTTTGATATTATGTGCATGTTTTTATTTTAATTTTGGCAACCTATTTTTATTTTAGGAATGATAATGTGGATATTTTAAGTACATGACTAGCATTTCATTCGTCGATTATTAATTATTGGATTTAAAATTTACATGTGCCTTTATGTCATTAATTTATCATGGTGATAAGATTAATAGTGGATGATGAAAAGAATATGGATCGTAATGGTAGCAACTAAACTTCCATTTGGGTATACAATATAACTACTTAAAACTTGAGGTGCAAAATTACAAAAAAAAAAAAAAAAGAAGAGAAGTTATGGTATTAACTACAGCATTATCCTTAGAGATTTATGGTAGGTTTAATATCCAATTAGACGTGATAGGAGTGTTAATAAAATTTATATTGGTTACAAATGAAATAAATAAGTCTTTAAGTAAATCGATGTAGGAAGTAAAGTGTGAAAGGGAAAACCAATTGGAAATTTCTAAAATATACATACCTTTTACAAACTCAACCCCTAAATCCTAACCATCATCCATCATTTCTACCCCCGAGATTCTAGCAATCATACCTATATTTGGCTTAACAACTTACCCCTTGCTACTTAACCCATGCCATCTAATTGACTAAACCATCAAACTCGACAAACCATCTAACTTGGCCAAACAATCAAATTTTGTTGAACCCATTTGACTCAATCAACCCATCGAATTTCTTTGAGCCATTTAACTTAGATTCCATTTACTCGTAGTTGTAGATATGTATGTCAATAATAAGTGGTTTGCTCAAGGCTATGTAGGCTCACAAGTGGTTCATACCAAGAGCATTTGTGATTCATTTTTGTTTGGTTTAAAGATCAAACTATACAGCATTTAAAGTGATCTAGTTAGACCACTAATGAATGAAATCGCTTATATCACTTTGAGGTTTTAGATCGAACTATTTTATATATGGTATGATTTGATTCGGTTTCATCACATTTAACTTTATACAATTTATATCTATCGCTGTAACTTTTACTTCCATAATTCAAGGTAAGATTTCAAGATAAAAACAAAATTGGACTGTAATTGCACATTTATATATAAAAAACAAAAGAAATATGGAAAATTATTTTTCTCAAATAAACTTAGCTTTCTAGTTAAACTTATCTAATGTTCCCTATTAAATCATGCACATCACATAATAAGTAAGTTAAAAGGAAAATAAATTAAAAAATAATAAAATACCAAAGCACTTGCTCGGTTGCTCCTTGATGCCTTATGGCAATGCCCACCCACTATATACAATATTGATGGTTTATTAAAAAACCTAAAATCAATAGGCTTTAAGTTAGCATGCAAAAATTATAAATTAATTTCTTAGTTCACAATTAAAACAATTAATGAAAAACAAACTCATGTCATATCCAACTTTTAAGCTCTTTGTTCAACTTCAATCATGTTGCTTACTTCATTTCTAATATTGAAACACTGTAGGCAACCTAAAATAAAGAGGAAAAAGTGGCGCTTTCTTTTTTTTGAAGTAAGAGGTAGTTTAGCTTAGGTTTAAGCAGTTTGGTCTGATTTTGATTGTATTCTAAACAAATTGAATTGTGAATCAAATTAAAATGTACAAAAGAATTGTATTTGTGGTTCAACACGATTAGTTTGTTTTTTTGTTTAATTTAATTCTATTAATAACCTTAATTTATATATAAATTCTAAGTGATTCACTTGTAGGCTTATATGTAAATTAGCCAAATCAATATGGGTTTATAGATGTCTCATTTGTGGGTTCACTCATAGTTTGCATGAGGCTTATAGTTTAAAGGTAGTTACAGGTAGCTAATGACCCACGGTTCATGGCTTGCAATACATGGCTTGTTTATGGAGTTTATGGGTTTAGATGGCATGGTAGGCCCTATAATAATATTAGGCAATAGTAAGGTGGGTCTATAGCGTCTCATCGCCAAAGATAGTCATAGAGTGGAATAATTAAGGATGATCAAGTAAAGGGTAGTTCAGGGAGAAACACCGTATGCCAAACTTTGTAAATATAGATTCTCAAAACATGAAATCGGAACCTATCATGTGATCATTTAAAAAAAAACCTAGAACATGTACTTTATAACATTTACATGTCCTAGAGCACATGTGAGTCCAGTAATTTTTTTCCTTTTTTCTTTTTTACCTTTTCTAGGGTTAAATATTATTAGTCACTTATGTCTAAATCATAATATTCGAATTGCAAGTATTCAATGTTATAAGGCACGTGTGGCTTGGGCCTTCTCTGCAATAGTTTTTAAAATACACCTTGCGTTGTTTAAGGATGATTCTATGTAAAACTCCTTGTTTACTAATGTCACTTCTTTCTATCTTAATTTTTTTTTTTGTTATTTTATGATTTTTTGCAAATCTATTGAAATATTTATTTGATATTAATTTTTAGTCATTATTTCTGTTAAGAAATTAGAATATAGGAAATATGATTTAAAATATAAATATTAATATGTTCTTCCTATTAAAATAATGATCATGATTGCATTAATTTTGCATTTTGATGATAATGAAAATATAATATATATTAAGAATTAGTGTTTATTAATTTATAGAAAGAATAAATATCAAGGCTTTTGCGAGGAGCCGCTCACTGTAAGAAAAGGCTAGTATGCTTTTAAATAAATTATACCAAAGCTCATCCTTATAAAAATGTTAGACTCAATGGATGCATTTGTTTTTTCAAGATTGATTATACTCTTTATGGAATGCATGCTAAAGTGAGAATAAAGAAAAAAAAATTATTGGTGTCTTAACAAATACGTTCAAGAACAGGACACACACTCATATTTTCCAATATATAATGATTTTGGTATATGAAGACGGTTATTAATCTTGACAGTTGACTAGATCCCTAAATCCATGTGATGAATGATATTATTTTGTATGTTCTTCCGGACATTATGATTGTCTAAGCTTAAGCCAACATGTCATCAAAGGCCATAGGCCATGTTGTAGACAATATTTAAAAGTTCAAGAATTAAGCTCTTTTTTTTTTTTTCCTTTGTTAATTAAAAAATATTAAGTCAACATCTAACTTGACCAATCTTTATATCTTGCACACATGATTCCTGAAGAAGAGAAAGTTTCGTAAAGATGGGGTATCACACAATGTCATTCTTATTGTAATTAGCATATGTATACTGTCATGTAACATCTCCATTGTGATAGATAGAGGTCATTAGAACATCAAATTGGGTATTGCTATGTAGATGCACTTGCACACAAAATGTTAGGGCTGATAGATTCAGCTACTTGCCTCTGGTTTCAACAAAATAATGGCTAAGAGAGATGCAAATTTCTCTTGTACAGTTGATAATTTACATGACTAATGTATCGGTAACATTTTCTCGTGCGGATGGATGATATAGACAATGAACCGCCT
The DNA here is from genome assembly GCA_024138005.1 of Lumnitzera racemosa. NCBI lineage: Eukaryota > Viridiplantae > Streptophyta > Magnoliopsida > Myrtales > Combretaceae > Lumnitzera > Lumnitzera racemosa. The sequence goes on along the minus strand of JAMXBC010000006.1, from coordinate 104,998,904 downwards.
GCAGTTTTTCCAATTCACTACATCTCAATTGGAAAGAGAGAGACCCTACTTGTGACGTGAAATAGAAAGTGAAGGGTTTGCACCTTTTCAGTTACTTGGATGAAAAGAACTGTTCTCATTTTCATCAAGTATGAGTTTGACCCCGTTGTTCTTGAGAGCATTGACCACGGACCATATCTTCGTTCTGTTCTTCAAACCTTTCTTTTCTATCTCTCTTTTTATATCAACATGGATACCTCTTCCAAGTCCCTGTTCAAGACCCTCGACCTTAAGTCGCATAGCCAACACTTCTCCAATAACACCTGCTGCTTTGGCATTGCATGATCTTCCACATTCAAGTGAGTTTTTAATTGAGTGTTCAACAGTCGATGCTGTCACTACAATCCGTCCATTATTACGATCCACGACATTTGCAGTGATGTACTTTAAGGATATAAACAATCGCAACACGTATCTCTTCAAAACTGTCATAGTTCTACATACAGCAGTAGTGTAAGATCCCTGCAGGTGAAATTGAACATGAGTCTCCATTAATTAACTCCTTTGTTATTTAAGAAGAAAACCGAGCATATTATCCTCCTCCTCCACAAGCAAAATTGATTGAGACATAATCATAAGCTGCAAATACATGACGATGACAAGATTTCCCATAAAACATTGTCCTAAATAAACTGCTTTCACATATGATAGCACATAAACACATCACTTTATAGCCTATGAAAGTTATTGGGTCTTGATTTTTCCACCAAACAGGAACTTTAGGTACTGTTTGGTATTGAAACTTTAGAAATTTTAAATTTTTCAAAAGAAAATTTGTAAAATCATTGAAAACTTGTTTTGGTACATGATTATCTCAATTTTGGAAACTATTGAAATAAAAATGTGTGTGTGTGTGTTATTAGATACATAAAACAACAATTCTCATACATTATTTCTGCTATAGATGTTAAACTATAAGAATGGGAAAGAGTTTTACATGTTATATCCAATTTTAATAACAAATATAAAACTATTCACTCAAAACACAATTAAGTTATCAAAAAGATGGAATTTTGATATCAGTATAGTATCATCTGTTGATAACTTCTAATAAGGAAAAAAGTTTCAAAAATAATATCACCAGTAACGAACCCATCAATTACGTAGCCAACACCTCAATCCAAATATGGGCAATCAATCTAAACTAAAGCCTCTTCTTTCTCCAGCGTCTTTACCTTAGAGCATAATCCCTCGACAGTTTATCAGCAATTCTATCCTGTACTTCAGCCATTGGACATGATTGTGATAAGTCAACATGAGGTAGATTAGCAAGAGGATGCAATCAGAATTTGTTAAATCAGTACACTACAACCAAAGACCATAAATTAGCTTCTCTCTCTCCCTCTCTTCTGTCTGATGTTTTTTGAACATATAGCAACTTATGGTTTATTTCACAAACACATCTATACGTGCAAACTCTTTTCTAGGGGCCAAAGCTTTTATAAAAAATGAAGCATGCTGAACCAAGTATGTGGCAAGGAAAAGTACATATTTTAATGAGAAATTTATTCAATGGGATCAAATCATAAAAATTCCAATTTCAAAAGAAATGGTAGGGAGATTAATGGTATACATATTTCAATGTATTATATACAGTGAAGTACTCCAGCATATTGTCACATGAATTTTTTCAAACAAAAAGGCAAGCCCAACGGATGTGCAAGAAGAAGCCAGAAAAAGTGCACATTTCCAGTACCAGAAAGAAAAATAATAAGACTATGTTTGTCAAGATATAGTGGTTGAGATATTTCAACATAGGATGTCTTCAATTAGGGTGTTAACATAAGCATGAGCATGTATAATAAGATCTCTTTCATAGCATTTTTACGTTCATTGTGCAAATCAGAAGTTAGGGAGAGGATTTTCTTAAAACAAAGGTGTGGTCCTTTATTGTACATGTTAATCCACCAGTCTCGTGACAATACAAAGTACTCCTTTGAGCATGATGTGAAGGTTGAACCAAAGATCCCAAGTCATAATCAGAAGTCACACTCAACCTGCCTCCACTTTCCCCCAGTAAGCAGGTCTATTATGAACAAACTATGACCATATGAAGCCATGACCCTCATCAAAGTATACATTTTGAATGATTTGGAGATGAGTTGCAAATAAGTTGATATAGGTTATTCTATAGGCCCTTTGTGTAAAGTTTATATTGAACAGTGTCATATGCTGAATCCAAACAGCATATAAATACGTCAAATTTTTTTTCTTCTTGATCCTCTTGTAAAAGGATCGCAAAAGCCATGACAAGTGGTCATGTCAGAGGAAAATTTTTGGTGTGCATTAACCAGAAGCAGTCCAAGAGAGTGATGCTTGTTGGGTTCTGAATCTGAATTGTGGTGAATCATAATGAAAGCAAGCTGGGTATACTCCTAATCACAAACATCCTACAGTTCCCAATTTCTATGGGGATATTCCATGTAATTAGGCTTAGCTGTTCTTCTCTTTTGAATACTCATTCAATACCATGGTAAGATTACCTACCAATTACAAGACAAGATTGCAGGTTGGACACTGATGGTCAAGGTAATCATATACAAATCAACATTGCATTTGGTTCACTGCAATAGAATAAGGCTGGAAAGGAAGAGTAATTTCTTTGGTACAATTTTGTTTTATGATTAAGGATATCTTTAGAATAAAAGTTATCTTCCATATGGAATTGCTGCAATTCCTCCAGTAAAAGGAAGGAATCGCAATTCTCTGTCTATTCCATAATACATGGAATAGACATTACTTATAGTATACTTTTTGCAGATCAAGCAAGGGAACAGCTATTCCATAAGTAATAAGGCTGATGGCAATTCCATTCCAGTGTACCAAATGCAATGTAAATGTCTCTCAATCTGGGAAACTACTATGTTGAGGTACCTTTTTTTTTTTCTTTTTTTGTTCAATTCAAAATTTGGGTAGCAAAGAATCTTCAAACATTGCACAAGTACATGAAAGGACTGAAATGCCAGATTTTCAGGTAATATCTATTTGATTTTATGAAAAAATTTAACATTCATGTTTACCCTTTGCCCAAAATCCCAACAGCCATATTAGAGCATCTTGTAACCTAAGAACAGAAATTTTTTATGGGTGGTTTGGAAAAGACTTGTTTATTTAATTGGGTACACAAAAGTATAATGTACCTAGCATCACACATTAACTCAAATAGTAAGGACCAATCAGGAGTTTACATGATATGAGCAAATGTTAGAAAATCAATCAAAAGCATTTGATATACGGAATTACTGTTTTTCAAGTAGAATCCAGGATCAACATAAGGTTGAGAAACAATATGTTTGATTCCTTGAGAAAAAACAGATGCTCTTGAAGCAAAGAACTTCTAAGACAGAACCTCCACTTTCTACTATACGTAGGATTATATAGGTTTGACAAACAACATGTTTGATTGCTTAGAAAAAAAAAAAAAAAGCTGCTCCTGAAGCAGAAAACTTCTAAGATGAGGAACCACACTTACTACTTGTTCAGGAAAACAAAATGATTTCATTTGTAGATGTTACTTAAGTCAAAGCATCATCATACTGTACAAAAGACTATGCTGGTTAACCCACCAGACCTTTCTTCCAAATTAGTTCAGACTAAACCAACTTGAGCAAAGAAACATGTATCTACAATGTAACTAGCATGAATAATACCATTCCTTTAATTTTATCGAGGACAATTGCAAATACTTGCACAGGTAATAACTGTCAATTTGTATTATATAAATCCAATCTACCTTATTAGTAACCGGTATCTGTCAAAGTTATGAAAAGCATATCAGGACTAGATTGTAGAAAGGAATGCTTTTTTCTAGCACAGGATTCCAAAAGAAAGGACTTAATCAGAAAATGGGATTTTAATACACAAAATTGTCTAAATCTTTCCCATAACAGTCATATTGCTTCTAAATCCTTAAAAGGCTAGAGCCGTAAGTTGATTCCTTGCTATGACAATATCCATCATCTATATTACCAGTTGTCAATGGTCATGGTCAAACCATGCTCTCAATAAGGACCTAAAGGTGAAACTTTTCTTTACAAAAAAAGTTGTCCAAATTTCTTCTCGATATTCTCCTCAATATCTGAAATCATCATGCCTTTACAATACTCATCTCTTACTCAGTAGTTATAGTTATTAATAGCTTTTCAAGGTACATTGTGGTGGAAGGTGGTAGTGATAGCTGGGTGTAGGTGGTGGAGCTTCACTAGGACGGGAAATTCAACAAAAATTAGGAAGATGATTTCTTCCTTTCTCTTACAAAGAATCGAGCTGTTTTCTTATCTTCCATTTACGTTCTAGTGTGTTATAACAACCAGTTGATTTCTCGCATCACCGCCTACCATTGAAACCCTAGTGCAGTAACTAAAGTTGAGAGCCTAAAATGCAATTCGTCAAACAGGTTTTGCATAAGAAGGGAATAACCCTGCTCCATCCTAATCAAAAAGCAGAAACCTAGCCATCAACCCATGAGGACCCAAAAATAGAATTATTATTAAGTTTAATGCCCTTTTGCATCCAACCCACAACGTCTTTCCATACTAATTCTTGTTTGATGCTGTTAAATAAATAAATTAAAAAAAAAAAAACCTCACACACACACACGAACCAATTGGTTTACATGTTACCCTAAATCAACGAACGATCACGCAGTGAAATGCGTTGAAAAAATCGTTAAGAATAAGTAAAAAGAAAAGAATAAACGAAGAAAACCGATAATAATCAATAAAGGGTTTTGATTTTTTTTTTTGGGTAAATTAAGTGATAAGATATGCTACTATTTTTCTTAGCTCAAGCTACTTATGAATGCCAAAAAGATGGAAGTGATGATACATAACATTAGTAAAACAATACACTAACGTATGTGTCTTACCTCTGTACAACTTGAGAAAAATGGCCTTGCAGTGCCGATTTTCGTACGATTGAGGAGAAAGCAAAAAAGGGAGGAGCCTTTCACTGTGAAAGTAAAAGAGGATCGGGTTGTTTATTCCGAGTTGGCTTGCGGCGATGAGAGATCGTGTTTCAAGTTTCGGTTTTTACAGAGCCATGGGACTAATTACTAATGAGTGTGCCCCGGCCAACAAACCACAAGATACGTTTTGAACAAGTCCGAAATTTTTTTTCAAATAATAAAACTTTAATTTGGTTAATAGATTAAAACATAATCTATAAATTAGGAAAATTTACATGTATGATAATGAAATCTCATGCCATGAGTTAGTAAATTCTTTTGAGGTCACATGGATTATCATTATGTAAAATATCGATAATGTCAATATTTATATATAATTAAGAAATTTTAAAAGTATCTTTGTAGCTGATTTTGCTAGTAAATTTAACATGTAATATGAACTTTGAGTTGATATTTTGACATATTCTAATAACTTATGACCATAAAAGTCAAGTAAATACATATTTCAATAAGTATTAACTTAAGTTTTTCTAAAACCTTTGGTAAACAAAAAAAAAAAGGTTTCTTTTAAAGCTTATATTATAATAAAAAAATATTTGAATCAAAATATTACTTTATTTTTAGAACAGTTTGTTTGATTTTTTTGGTTTTTTTTTATTTAGTATAGGAATTTTCCAAACTAAATTGAAAAAGAAATATATATTCGATCCCATTTAATTCTATTTCTAAAGTGATTTACTTTGTTCTATTTTTTCTTTTTCTAACTCTAATCAGGCACTTGCTAGTACATTACCAAGTATATGAGCAGACATCTCATTACATATGTAAAATTTAAATAAAATATCAATAATATAAGAAAATGCATATAAAGTATAAAAAAACGCGTTGGAGAGAAAAAGAAGATGCACATACATTATAAATGTATTTGTTAAAGATTATGCTACATGCATTTATTTTTCATCGTTGGGGAACTCCTCGTTCGTTTATAAAAAACACTAACAAAACTTATACTGCTCGGAGAATCCATGAATACGAACCATGAATCACGGTTGAGTATATAGACAATTATCAAGATGTTAAGCCTGTTTTTCTTTATCCCATTATGGTCATGTTTCAATAACACATCTGTGGAAAAAAAAAAAGAGAGGTTAGTTTACCAATGAAGGCTCATTTAAATTTGAGAGTGTTTCTTTCTACTTCATTAAGAGAATTTATTAATTGAAATCGTGTATGAAAGATTAAATATAAATATTAACTTATTACATCTGACAATATTTAAAAGTCTAGGAAAAGCCGAAGTAGTTATTTTAGACCCTCTCCCCTCCAGGAATAAAACTTAGAGAAAAACAAAATGAAAATACATTCATCTCATTAAATTAAAAAAAAAAAATTAGGGACATTGCGGGATCGACTTCCTTGCCCGGCTTTAGATGATTTATGCAGGGATGCTTGCTACCAAGATCTAAGATTATTTTAGGCTTCAAGCTTTTTTTTTTTATTAATTTTTTAATATTTTAGTTGCATAGTGTTATCTCTAGATATTTATCGGTTGTTGATACGAACCGAGCTAAGGACAAATAAGGCCGGCCATAGAGGTAGGTTCGATTCTATCAAAGGAACGAAAAAAATAGAGTCGGTTTTGTGAAAGTTTTAACGAATCCGTAAACCATCCCCGTAAACCATTCTATGATAGAAGTTGGCCTTATAACCGCTATTCTAAACCTGATCTACGTAAGGCGTCCATGACTAACCCGCTTTGAAGTAAACAATTTATAATTTGAATAAATCATTTACCTAAAAAAGTAAGAAAATATTTATATACACTATAATTCGGTTATTACAATTAACGTTTACAATATCTCACCGTAATATATTTTCTAGTTATTACATTATTCAGAAATGAAAAATTTTTAAATAAAATGTTAGACCTTAAAAATATATATTTGTTCTTCAAATATTTTTCCTCACTCTCCAGGATCCAACTGTTGCTAATATTAAAGTAGTTGTAAGTCGCTTTTTAGCCCACACATGCACGACGTCTATAAAGATGTGAGCAACTACAGCTTAGTAAGTTAGGATGGAGGACTTAAAACTATACCATAAATATAACAAGGTTATCAACCAACTTATTTTTGCAATGCATATTCAAGCAAATACCATCGTACAACATTATCCGGCCCATCGTAAGATTAGAGAAATTACACCCACTCTAATTCGGGTTGAAGAGTTACCGTTAATGCAACAGCTCACGATCAAACCCAGACTTATGCAATGGAGACACCGCTCCTCCTGCGACTACTTTCGAACCATTAACTTCGCCATCGCCGCGACCTCCTCTCCTATCACTTAATTCGACTAAAAATGAAGAAGGGACAATTATGCAATCCTGCGCTATCCCTTTCGAAGGGGTCGGTGTATGGCCGGAGAATCCTAAGTTCCCCTAATAGGTTGCCATATAGGTCCGATTATGATTATAGGTCATATATTTAATTAGGTCCAATTTAGGGTAATCAATCATTTTATACAAATTATATAATACAAGCTAAAATAACAAACAGAATCATAACATCACTCATAATCAAGTACATGCACACAACCAACTATTTAACAAACACAACCAAATACAATCTCAAGCCTCTAAAATATAGCATCGTATTAATCCCAACTTACCTGAATTCCTTGCTCACTCACTCGAAATCTAACTCACTCAAGCCATCGTTGATTATCCCTATAACACAAACATGTTTTCAATTTTTCATATAATTATTATAAGTTGGTTTTATCCTATGACGTTTATTGTTATCTTTTGTTTAGAGTTTAATATGTCTAATTATCTAGGTTCTCAAATCTTTTACAATTATTCTGGGTTTAGGATCAGGTTCGAGTTTGGGGTCAGGTTCGGGTTCAGTTTTCGTATCGATTTCTAAATTTGGTTGTAGTTCAATTTCTAAGTACTCTTTTATACCCAAATTCTAAAAACTTATTTTAATTCATAATATGAAATTAATCACCTTACTTCTAGATATCCTAAATACCATAATTACCCTTAGTTAGTATTTCATTATACCCGGTACACTTAAATCCTTAATAGTATACCGAATTTACTCCTAATATGATAAATTTTTACATTTTTTATATAATTATATAAATTCAAGATTTTTACCAAATTTATTATATATCCCTATTATTTATATAATATCAATTTTTATTCTAATATCTTCTATTTATTATATTTCCAATAATTACATATTATGTATTATCACTTATTATATGTATACAACACATCTAATATTTCTAACACTCTAATTACCATCTCCCAACATCAATTATCATTTCAAAATGTCTAAATTCATCCTAATTCAGATTTTACACTTAATTACCTTAAATTATCAAATTAACTTAAAATGTACTATTTTTCCCTATTACTTATTTATTACATAATTATCTAACACCTTAAATGCTACAAGTATCATATTTCATCAGATTTCAACATCTTAAAACATATAATTATTCACTAAATCAATAATTAACCATTTAATTATTTAATTAACCCTAAATTACCCATTTTATGCCTCATTTTAAGGCCTAAAAATTATCTAAAAATTTTGAAAATTAATTTTTTAAAATGAGCTTTATAGCACTATTCTATATTATCTAATTAATCTACACAAAAATTTTGAACTCAAAATTACACTCCTAAAGTCATTTATTTCTCAACTGAAATATGCTCAGTTTGCATGATTTCTTCAACACCGTATATCACAGAATATATTTTCATCAAAATAATATTTTTCCTAAAAACTACATATAAAAATATTTCAGAATAACAAAATTCATAATTTTCTAAAAATATTTACTATTTTTATAATTTTTATAAAATTATACAAAATCGAACTGGAAATCGAACTTACCGATTTGGGTGACTCTGGCCACCGTCGGTGGCCATGAGTGTATCGACCTACCTGGGCACTACCACCACTATATGGTAGTGGTGGTCATCTACTCCCAAATGCTCGTCGGATCTAGGTTCTCCTTAGAAGCTCCAACTACACAAATTTTTTGTGATTTTTTCTAAATTCCTAATTTACTCTCAATTTTGCCTCTCTCTACTTCTCACTCTCCAAACTGACTAAATGAGCTTCTAAATTTTTTTTGCTATTTATAGAATATTAGGGAAATTATTGTGTATTAACGAGACAAGACAATTACCTTATCTCTTTTTTTTTTTCTACTTTCTATTTGGTACATTTTAATTAGTTGATTTTTTTTTCTTCAATTTCAGATTGCCATGCCCCACTTCTGGACTTTTCCTCATTTTTCTTGATTTTTTCTTAATTAATTATGAATTTTTTTAATTATTTATTATTATTTTAACACATTTCGCGTATTTTAAGTAATTACGTGTATTTCTACCTATATGTAATTTCATATATAGTACAAATAAATATTCCTAAATATTATTTAGGTTATTTTATAATTTTAGTATACATATAATTTATCTCTAGCAATTCGTTAATTATTGGAATACATTTTACATATTTTCGATAAATAACAAGTTAAATACTTAAAATTTAAAAATTTTATATGTTTTATTTTATTGCTTATTTTCTTAAATTCAAACTTATGGGATCATTTTACTAATCTTTCTAGTTTTACTTATAATTTAGGCTCGTTTGGATCTTTCAGTCGATCGAAACCTTAAGTGACCGATTGTGAGGCTTACAACAAGTAAGCTCGGCCTTGGCAGTCAAGTTGGTTCGATACCCCAAAGCCTATCATTCCCTCTCCCTTAGAGAAGTTTTAACCTGAAACTTAGTAATTGGCAGCTTCAAATCCCATCGGGATCAAACATTAACCTACAAAAATGAAAGATAAATGCAAAAAAGTACTCAAGCCCCTTCCATTCATCATGAGTCCGATCAATCAAACTCTTCATCATGTATCCTTCCTTCCACTCATCATGAATCCGATCAACTACATCTTGGTATTCCCAGCAACTATCAAGTATAGGAAGTAACACGATCTTTAGGTCATACAAAATATTATGAGCGTATAGGTCTGGTGCTAATAGGAAGTAAGATGGTTCATCAATCGTAAGTACTTCCAACTCTTCAAGCTCAGCTAGCTTGGATCTCACACTCTTCTCATTCGTTGAAATCATTATTCCTTCGGCTTCTTCGCAAATTGATTCTTCTTCCTCCTTCCATATGGGGTCATGCTCATCAGTTTAGGTGGTTAATAAAGGTAGCACATTAGGAGTATGGGGGTTTAACTTCAACTCAACTTGGTCTTCTTCCTCTCTACTACTCGTTTCTCTAACAGGTTCTACCTCCTTAACTCATCCTTCAATACTTTCTAATTCAGCATTCCTTCGTTGTCTTATTTCATCCTTAAACACTTCAAGCCATCTCTCAATCTCCTTCAGCTGATCCTATACTTCCGAGAGGTTAGCTTCATAGGTAGGTTTTCTCTCATATAATTTGTCGTAATAATCTCAAGGTACAAATCTTCATCGCATCAAACGTCTTATCTCGTCCCATGTAATGATTTCAATGTTTCCTTTATCAATTCTTTGATTTACCATTCTCTTCCACCAAGTAGCTGCAAAACCAATCATCGAATTCTTTATAACATAGGCTCTCTTATGCTCAAGGTAAGAATAATTTTAAAAAATCTGACTAACTCGAAATTCCCAATTCAAATATTCTTCCAAAGTTCCATATCCATCAAATTCTGGAATTCGTGACATCATGTCTTCATAATAATAATATCCATAATCGTATCTAGCTTTATATGCCATGTTGAGGATATTCAATTCAATAGCGGTACTTAAGCTTATGAGAGAAAGAGTTTCTCGACAGATAATAGATAGCAATACAAGAGTACAGCAATTAAGCTCACCTTAAGAACTCCTTCACAGTATTAACAACTCAACAATAATTAGCTTGGATTGTACTTCAATTTAGTAACTCGGATTCCTTCACTCAATTAAGCTCAGTACGTTACAGGAGTTCTTAGTAAGTATTTGAACAAGATAGTCCAGTTTGGAAATTAGTCCTGCTATAAGAATTACTCGGTTCGGCAAAATAAGTAGTACGGTACAACTTCAATTCGGCTGTTTAGCTCGATAAAGTTCAAATTCGACACAACAACTATTCTTGTCAAATCAGCTCAGACATACGCAATCTCAACTAGACACTTGGTCTTTTCAATTCGGCAAATACAATAGTACTTTCTCGGCTACTATCACAATACTAAAACAAGATAATACATTGAACATCTTGAAGAAGTGGTATCTTAGCAAACAACCCAGATTGGAATTCCCAACCTTTTCCTTTAATATATATATTCAATATGGGACTTACAATATAAAGAAATTGCAATCCAAATTTTCACTAACCCACTCAAAGGAAATTTAATTGAAACCAAACTAATACCCAGCAAACAAATCCTCGATATTCCAAACAAACCCAATAAGTGAGCACTTCCTCAAACACAAAATAGAACAAATACAATACCTAAAACTTTTGGCCCTATCTAGAACCTCGAGCTCTGATACTAAGATGATACAAACCAGGCTAAGGACAGACAAGGCCGGCCGTGGGGGTGAATCCAATCCTATCAAAGGAACAAAAAAATAGAATGGCTTTAGTGAGGGTTTTAGTGAATTCATGAGCCACCTAATCGGATATGACGCACTAGCTAAATTCTACATATCCTAAGACTCGTCGGATGTGACATACTGATCCGAGTGATAGGGTTACTCGCTACAATCCTTATTAAAGGGATTGATAAGAGCCAATGAAGGAGAGAACTTTCCGAGAGAAAAGACTCAAAAGGGGTGTTTTCATTAATTTTCTATGTCTATCTTCATTGTTACAAATGTTGTTATTTATAGCACGTCTTAAATCCTAGTAGCAAAATTGTAAATAATGTATAAGGCCTTAAACCCTAAAGAATTGAGCCTATAAATAAAATAAAGACAAACATGTACAAAAATATAAAACTATGCGTTTTTACGGGGGAAGTCATCATACCTTGGAAGTAGTTCCGCATTGCTTGGCTAAGATATGGGCTACTTAGGCGTATGACCAGTCTGACTTAAAAGGGCTCAAGTCGGTGCTATAGTGCCGATATGGTAAGGGTATAAGTTTAGGCCGATAGTAAGCCAAGGCAGGGATGCCTAAGGTAATGAATACTCGGGTCGAGGATGTTTGAGGTGGGATGGACTAAACTGGTTAGCAACTATGTCGGAGCAAAGTGCCGACGAGCCGAGTAGGACGGACCCTAGGTTAGGGTATCGTTGCAAGACGCCTTTAAATTTCACTGGGTAGGCACTTTAAGGTTACGAATTGGTCTAACCGAATAGTACTCGTCATGGACCGAATAGACGCCATTGTCCCATATCTTCATGCTGACTAGGTGGAAGTCAGATAAGCCATGAGGAAACTTCTTGTCAAAGGAACTTTTTCGAATTGTAACCTTTATACGCCTATTTTTTGTGCATTTAATATGATGTGACAGGTGTCATGTTATAGTAAACTGACGTACATCTACATACGCTTTACCTTTTAAAGATGATCAAAATTCATTCCATGTGTTTGTTGTGCAACATTCCAAAGGATTCGTGCTTATACAGATCCCTATAACCACCTGTATGGCTTCCCAGATACTTTGCCTATAAATAGCAGGGTCACAATGAGAGATCACCTTTCTATAATCTCTCTATTCTACTGCCATGAAATTCACTTTCTTACACTACATCAAACTTCCTTCGAAAGCTTTCAAACTCCCTTCTTCTTCATCACCTTTTACAAACATGTTAGCAAACACAGGTGAGGCAAGTTATGACTCATCACGATTCAACGTTACTGACTCCAAAACAAAGAGTGATCCCCCTCCCCTTCCCATATCGATAGGAGAAGACGAAGTCTTATCTTTAGCACAATTTTACGAGCCTACTAGGATGATCATAAAAGCACTGGATAGGGCCAGAATTATCAATGCCATCCTAACGAATGTATATGTATACCCCCCCCCCCCCCTTCCCCCTCCCCCTCCCCCTCCCCCTCCCCTCCCCCCCTATCCCCCTCCCAAGGATTTATTCGATGCATTTGGGAAGAGCAAGGGGCCTAGCAGCCAATTGAGTAAGAACAAACAATCTACCCCTAATTGGATTATAAGTAACTTCATTGTTGAGGCGAACCCTAGGTGGCAGGTGCCACGCCCCGAAGCGGCAGAGTCGTAACAGCCCCACCGTGTAAACCATCCTAAGATAGAAGTTGGCCTTATAACCGCTATCTTAGACCTGATCTACACAAGGCGTCCACAACTAACTCGCTTTAAAGTAGACGGTTTGTAATTTAAATAAATCATTTACCTATAAAAGTGAGGAATTATATATATGTTATAATTCAGTTATTGCAGTTAAAGTTTACAATATTTTTCTATATCATTACATCATTCGGAAATGAAAAATAATAAAAACTTAGACCTTAAAAATATGTGTTTATTCTTCAATATTTTTCCTCACTCCCCAGCATCCAGCAGTTGCTAGCTTCAGAATAGTTGTTGCCGCTTCTTAGCCAGCACCTGCATGACGTCTATAGGGATGTGAGCAACTACAGCTCGGTAAGTTAGGACGGAGGACTTAAAACTATACAATACACACAACAAGGTTTTCAATCACTTATTAGGTGCAATGCATGTGCAAGCAAATGCCATCGCACGACGTTGTCCGGCCCGTCGTGAAATTAGAGAAATTACGCCCGCTCTAATCCGGGTTGAGGAGTTGCCGTTAATGCAACAGCTCACGACCAAACCCAGGCTTGTGTAATGGAGACCTTGCTCCTCCCGGGACTACCTTCGAACCACTGTCTTCACCCTCACCGCGACCTCCTCTCCTGTCACTTAGTTCGATTGAGGATGAAGAAGGGATCATTTTGCAATCCTGCGCTATCCCTTCCGAAGGGGCCGGTATTTGGCCGGAGAGTCCTAAATTCCCTTAACGGGTTGCCATGCATGTTCGATTATGATTACTGATCGGATATTTAATTAAGTCCAGTTTAGGGTGATCAATCCTTTCATACAAGTCATACAATATGTGCCAGAGCAACAAACAGAATCATAGCATCACCCATAATCAAGCACATGCACACATTCTCTATCTAACAAGCACAACCAAGCATAATTTTAAGCCTCCAAAATACAGCATCGTATTAATCCCAACTTACCTCGACTCCTCGCTCGCTCACTCGAGGTCCGATTTGCTCAGGCCATCGCCGATCATCCCTATAACACGAACGTGGTTTCAGTATTTCATATAATATTATAAGTTCATTTTATCCGATAACGCTTATTGTTAGGTTTTGTTTAAGGTTAAATATACCTAATTATCTAGGTATTAAGTCTTTTATAATTATTTTAGGTTTAGGGTTAGGTTCGGGTTCGGTTTTCGTATCGATTTCTAGATTAGGTTTTTAGTTCGATTTCTAAATAATGTTTTAGATTCCAACCCTAGAAATCCATTTCAACCCATAATGTGAAATTAATCACATTACTTCTCGATCTCCTAAATACGATTACTACCCCTAGTCAGCATTTTATTCCATCCGGTACACTTAAATCCGTATAAGTGTACCGAATTTACTCATATTGTAAGAAATTTTTACATTTTTCATATAATTACCTAAAATTGAATTTTGTTTCAGATTTGTTATGTTCTGATTTTCATTATTTTATTATCTAATTAAACCTCATTTTTCCATATTTATTAATTTTTAATTCTACATATTCTTAATTTTCTACATTTACCACATAACACCTTCATTACTTATACTTAACACTCCATACACTAAGATCAGGTTTCCACATCAGAGATTAACATCCCTAAACATTTAATTACTATCTAAATCTGTAATTAATATCCTAATAACCTAATTAACTCCAAATTACCTAATTTTTTCATCATTTTAGGGCTAAAAATTAACTTAAAAAATTTGAAAATTAAATTTAAAAAAATGGCTTCATAGCACTGTTCTATATCACATGATCATCCTACAGAAAAAAATTGAGCTCCAAACTACACTCCTAAGGTCATTTATTTCTAAACCGAAATGTGCTCGGTTTTGCATGATTTCTTAAGGACCTTATATTACGGGACATTTTTTCATCTAAATAATATTTTTTCTACAAACTACATATAAAAATATCTCATAATAACAAAATTCATAATTTTCTACTAATATTTACTATTTTTACAAAATTACACAAAATCGGGCTAGAAATTGGACTCACCGATTTGGGTGGCCCCGGCTACCGCCGGCCGCCGTGGACTTGTCGTTCGGCCTGAGCGCTGCCACCACCATGTGGTGGTGGTGGCCGTCCACTCCCAGTTCCTCGTTTTGTGTGGGTTCCCTTTAAAATCCCTAACTGCACAGTTTTCTTTTTTTTTTTTTGGATTTTCTCTAGATTTTTTCGGTTTTTTTATTTTTATAAAATCTTAAACTGACCAAAGGACTTTTGGAATTTTTTTCCCTATTTATAGACAATTGTAGAAATTAATGTGCATTAATTTGATGGGATTATGCCCCAATTCCATGATTTTTGGCTTTTTCTTTGTCAAATTCTTAGTGGTTATTTTTTTTTCTTGCTGACCACGACCTTATCTTGTTGCAGCTTATCCTCTTCTAATTTTTCTATAATTATTTTGTATTTTTCTTTAATTATTTGCTTAGTTTTAGGCTAATTTAGGTAATTACGCGTATTTTTATCTACACGTAATTACATGTGGGGTACACGTGAATATTCCTAAATATTATTTTGGTCATTCTAAAATTTTTAGTATACATATAATCTATCTCTAGTAATTTATTAGTTATTTTATTACACTTTTCGCATTTTCGATAATTAATACCTATTATGCTTAAAATTTGAAAATTTTATAGTCTCCTATTTTACTATTTATTTTCTTAAATTTAAGTTTACGGGGTCATTTTTACTAATATTTCTCTCAATAGTTTATAATTTGGGTGTGATCAGATTTTTTAGCCGATCGCCCTAAACCTTGGGTTCTAAGTTCAATCCTACGGTTATTTAGCTGAACTTTGCGGCTTACATTCTACCCCCCTTAAAAATAGTTTCATCTTCGAAACTACTGTATACCTATGTATTGCTTACTTGCTAGGATTGATAGTACATTTAGCTCTACTTAAATTTCTAAGTCTAGACCTTCATTAGGTCATATCTTTACCTATTCCGTGTCTCAACTCTTGAACTTCTGAACCTGATTATCTAGTATTTTTGAGGGTTACTTTATATCCTTAACTCCTGTCTTCCATTCTACTGAGCTATCATCAAATGAGACTTCTGTGTAATCTATTGATTAAGTTCCTTAATTGCTTTCTAATTAACATTTCATTTCTTCTCTATTTGATCCTTTGCCCGATCTCTTAATTTCCTTCGTTTGCATTCCTTATCTTAGTATCAATCAGGGCTTATTTCATCGCTGTAGTCTCTTAATCACATCGTATTATCTTATAACTTAGCTTTGCGATTTTGCAAATTTTCTTATTGATTTATTCTCCATTTATTCCTTATTTGATTGTTTCTTAAGTTTTATTTATGATCATTAGTGATTCTACATTTACTTCATATCATCACCTTTCCTCTCATCCATAATCTTCTATTCAAAATGATGATACTACTATCTTAGCTTCTCATTTGTTCTTCATAAAGCTTAGCATAGGATCAACAAAAGCAATTTGGCAAATCTTAATGCTTCTCCATCTTGGATTCAAATGAGATGGTTAACAACTCAATTTGACTTGACTTGACTCAAGGAGGATGAATATAACTTTTGACTGACAGACTCAGTAAAAGAAACAGTATTGAGATTATTACTGGACAAGACATGACACAACAAGATATACTGACCAGATCGACAAGACATGAGACTCAACAACAACAATTGGACAATTCAGATTTACCATGTTCCTGTTGGATTACCTATTGCAATTGCTAATATGAAGTACATTGTAGCTTCATAGCTTCTTTGTTTACTAGATTACCTCAATAGATTTTTCCTCTAATCATTAATTCAACATTTCTAATATCCACCAAAATCTCTTATCTAAATACAACGAACTAATGAAAACGTAATCTCTTTTTCGAAAATCACATGTCTTCCATTTCAATATACTACTTTTGATCACTCAATTTCAATAATGCTGTCCCCAGATATTTTGTATATCAAAATACTATTGATGGATACCACCACAAGTGTTTCCATATATGGTTGGCATGTATTTCTTTCTCCTGATTCTAGGACTACAATTAGTGCACTGATCGTATCTTGATGCTCTTCCAATCTAACATTATTCTAGAATTTGATAGTTACCCTTCTAACTCTTTAAGTCTCATTTACAATGTCCAATACAGAGTTTCAATCATAGGTTTGATTCTTGATTGACTTAGTCATGAAATTCAAACATCCACAGAATAATCTTTAGAAATACATTTAAACTCTTGTATGTTACTAGTAAATTCAGTACTTAGTGATATTTTTTTCAGTCTCTTCTTTATAGATATGAATAAACTTCTCATAATCTACCATCAGTAACTTTCCTTTTTAAATTCCATTTCCATCATATCCTATGATTCTATGGATTAATATCCTTTCTTCAATATAAATTTTAAACTAATAGGTAACAATAATCTCAATCATCTTAAAATTCTTGTCCATTCACTAGTTTCTAACTTATATGGAATGAATACCTTAATATCATCCTTATACTTGCATTTCGTCCATTTGCATATTCTACAGTGAGGATCTAAAATCATTACTTATCTTCTAATTCTTTTAAGCTCGGATCCTTAAATACTATCTGTAATCAACATTCCTTATTCTAATTAGTTTACTAATAGATGACTGTCTCATAAAATTTACTTTCTAGAGAGTTATGCCTTGCTAGATGGGTCCTTAGGATAACTAAGTAACTGTTGATCAAAAGTCCTAATTGTCTCCAACTGGTTACTTTAATTCCATCTCCACCGTTGCTTGTTACTCATCCTACTAATATTTTAGGGTGTTTAGATATTTATTCAATTGTAGTTTACGTAGCAATCTTACTTCATTTATCATGTACCATTTAATAACTATCCATCTCCTATAATCAAATATAAGGACCATATAATAATATAATTCCACTTGCCTTAACACTACATAAGGATCTTATTATCCATTTCATATTTATTTGGCTTCACTCATACTTAATTATCACTCCAACTTATAATTCTTTAATTCATGATTCATTAAAGACCTAAGAATTCTTAATTTGATTGTAACCTCATAACATTTTCCTTCTACTGTTCTTACACATATAAAAGACTTTCAAGATTGTCTACTAAAATACATTCGATCTTTTTACACTCCTGGCTACAAATATATCGATCATCATTGCATTTATACATGTCCAAAAGAATACACTTCATCGAAAAGTACCATTACATCCATTAAGAGATCGTTAGTGTATCCATATATATGAATAACTAATGCAGGATCCATTCCAATTCTTAAGAACACATGATCAACTATCATACCATATCCAAAATTCAACTTACTTATAACAACTATTAATTCAAATTACTTATAACAACTATTCATTCAAAATAATTCCACCTCATTTGTCTTCTAATTAATTCAATATTATTTCC
Source organism: Lumnitzera racemosa (assembly GCA_024138005.1). Lineage (NCBI taxonomy): Eukaryota > Viridiplantae > Streptophyta > Magnoliopsida > Myrtales > Combretaceae > Lumnitzera > Lumnitzera racemosa. Next base: position 104,980,246 of record JAMXBC010000006.1, on the reverse strand, counting down.
ACTTGTTGATTTAGTACCTTATACTTCCGTAGGAAAATCAGAATTAATGATCATTTCATATACCTTATCATTATCAGACTCCTTATTATCATCATCATTTATTATCTCTTATATCGCATTCTCATTCTATACAAGATTTACTTCCTAAATTAGGTTTTGATTATATCTCTAGTATAGGTTTTGATTCATTTCTGAATCAGTTTCTAACTTTTCCCTCTCAATGTTTTGTCTTCTTCAAATTTGTTTCCATACCATACTTTATTTCACTTCAGATCATACTACCTCGTATTTATACTAAGCACCAAAGTTGAGATTATCTTAGAAATCTTATAAGTTTTGGATTCACCTTAATTTTCTGTACATATCGCCATATCTCTCTCGTTCCATACTTAAATTGATTTCCGTTATTGTTCATGAATCTCAGCACTTCATCACATCACACCGATTACAACATAAATTCATCAACAAACTTTTTTGGAATTTCATCCACAATATTAACATATCCTACTAATTAGTTCTATCAATATTCTTTACACCTCAACTCTATAGTAACTCAAAGATTCTTCTTTATTCAACCTAAATCACTTCAATAAACCACCAATTCTTGCATATACAAAGTACTTTCAAAATCGGTCACCTAAGACGTATCCAATCCCTTTTTTATATTTTACTCACAAGGGTATAATATATTATGACAGATGTATATATCCAAAGAATGTACATCCATCAATGAGCACTACTATATCTATTAAAAGATCAATAGGATCCTAACTTATATGAATAGCTAATCATATGATCAATTCTAACTCCTGACAAAATATATAACAAACTAGTACATTGTATTCATCATTCAAATTTCCGTCACATTCATCTTCTTATTCATTGAGTATCATTTCTATTTGGTGATTCAAGACATTGTACTTCAATAAGAAAATCAGAAATAGTAATCATATAAGAAAATCAGAAAGAGTAATCATTCCATATATCTTATCATTACTAAACTCCTCAATACTATTATCTACTATCACCTCGTATACTATATTCTCATGCTGTATATAATCTTATTCTACTTCAACTGATCCAGGAAAATGCGAAAGCCATTCAATAAATCTTTGGGGTTAATCCTCTAAAGATATATGATATGCTAGTTGCAACACAAGTCATATTAGCAGACTGGGGTATCTCTCTTCTATCGTTACTACACATATCTTACTAGCATCGCCTAAATTACAATCTTTCACTTCCAAATCGTCCTTATTCAACAACTCATATCATATGATCCCTATTACGCCAAAACTCGGATTGGTCTCCCTTATTGTTCATAGATCTCATTACTTCTCATTAATTTCCATACAACTCTATTAACAAACTCTTCAGTAATTCCGTCTATAATATTAACATATCCTAACTAACCAATTTCTCCATATGATCCCATCACTAAAGTTACATTCGATTAACGCCTATCTCAGTTTAGCACTATAGTCACTACTTATCTTATAATTTGTAGTTTGTTACTTTAATATCTATTTGTTTCTACCCACTATCAATGTATTCATAAGATATCTAACTCTTTTAATTGTTTATTTCAAAGCGAGTTCAGTAAAACTACGCTCTGATACCAATTTAGAACTGCCACGCCCCAAAACGGCAGAATCGTAATAGTCCCGCCGTGTAAACCATCCTAAGATAGAAGTTGGCCTTACAACCGCTATCTTAGACCTAATCTACACAAGGCGTCCATAACTAATCCGCTTTGAAGTAGACAGTTTGTAATTTAAATAAATCATTTACCTATAAAAGTGAGGAATTATACATATGTTATAATTCAGTTATTGCAGTTAAAGTTTACAATATTTTTCTATATCATTACATCATTCGGAAATGAAAAATAATAAAAACTTAGACCTTAAAAATATGTGTTTATTCTTCAATATTTTTCCTCACTCCCCAGCATCCAGCAGTTGCTAGCTTCAGAATAGTTGTTGCCGCTTCTTAGCCAGCACCTGCATGACGTCTATAGGGATGTGAGCAACTACAGCTCGGTAAGTTAGGACGGAGGACTTAAAACTATACAATACACACAACAAGGTTTTCAATCACTTATTAGGTGCAATGCATGTGCAAGCAAATGCCATCGCACGACGTTGTCCGGCCCGTCGTGAAATTAGAGAAATTACGCCCGCTCTAATCCGGGTTGAGGAGTTGCCGTTAATGCAACAGCTCACGACCAAACCCAGGCTTGTGTAATGGAGACCTTGCTCCTCCCGGGACTACCTTCGAACCACTGTCTTCACCCTCACCGCGACCTCCTCTCCTGTCACTTAGTTCGATTGAGGATGAAGAAGGGACCATTTTGCAATCCTGCGCTATCCCTTCCGAAGGGGCCGGTATTTGGCCGGAGAGTCCTAAATTCCCTTAACGGGTTGCCATGCATGTTCGATTATGATTACTGATCGGATATTTAATTAAGTCCAGTTTAGGGTGATCAATCCTTTCATACAAGTCATACAATATGTGCCAGAGCAACAAACAGAATCATAGCATCACCCATAATCAAGCACATGCACACATTCTCTATCTAACAAGCACAACCAAGCATAATTTTAAGCCTCCAAAATACAGCATCGTATTAATCCCAACTTACCTCGACTCCTCGCTCGCTCACTCGAGGTCCGATTTGCTCAGGCCATCGCCGATCATCCCTATAACACGAACGTGGTTTCAGTATTTCATATAATATTATAAGTTCATTTTATCCGATAACGCTTATTGTTAGGTTTTGTTTAAGGTTAAATATACCTAATTATCTAGGTATTAAGTCTTTTATAATTATTTTAGGTTTAGGGTTAGGTTCGGGTTCGGTTTTCGTATCGATTTCTAGATTAGGTTTTTAGTTCGATTTCTAAGTAATGTTTTAGATTCCAACCCTAGAAATCCGTTTCAACCCATAATGTGAAATTAATCACATTACTTCCCGATCTCCTAAATACGATTACTACTCCTAGTTAGCATTTTATTCCATCCGGTACACTTAAATCCGTATTAGTATACTGAATTTACTCATGTTGTGAGAAATTTTTACATTTTTCATATAATTACCTAAAATTGAATTTTGTTTCAGATTTGTTATGTTCTGATTTTCATTATTTTATTATCTAATTAAACCTTATTTTTCCATATTTATTAATTTTTAATTCTACATATTCCTAATTTTATACATTTACCACATAACACCTTCATTACTTATACTTAACACTCCATACACTAGGATCAAGTTTCCACATCAGAGATTAACATCCCTAAACATCTAATTACTATCTAAATCAGTAATTAATATTCTAATCACCTAATTAACTCCAAATTACCCAATTTTTCCATCATTTTAGGGCTAAAAATTAACTTAAAAATTTAGAAAATTAAATTTTAAAAAATGGCTTCATAGCACTATTCTATATCACATGAGCATCCTACAGGAAAAAATTGAGCTCCAAACTACACTCCTAAGGTCATTTATTTCTAAACCGAAATGTGCTCGGTTTTGCATGAATTCTTAAGGACCCTATATTACGGGACATGTTTTCATCTAAATAATATTTTTCCTACAAACTACATACAAAAATATCTCAGAATAACAAAATTCATAATTTTATAATAATATTTACTGTTTTTACAAAATTACACAAAATCAGGCTGGAAATCAGACTCACTGATTTGGGTGGCTCCGGCCACCGTGGACTTGTCGTCTGGCCTAGGCGCTGCCACCACCGTGTGGTGGTGGTGGCCGTCTATTCACATCTCCTCGTCTAGTGTGGGTTCTCTTTAAAATCCCTAACTGCACAGTTTTTTTTTTCTGGATTTTTTCGGTTTTTTGATTTTTCTCAAATCTTAAACTGACCAAAGGACTTTTGGAATTTTTTTCCCTATTTATAGACAATTGTAGAAATTAATGTGCATTAATTTGATGGGATTTTGCCTCAATTCCATGATTTTTGGCTTTTTCTTTATTAAATTCTTATTGGTTATTTTTTTTTCTTGCTGACTACAACCTTATCTTGTTGCAGCTTATCCTCTTCTGATTTTTCTAATTTTTCTATAATTATTTTGTATTTTTCTTTAATTATTTGCTTAGTTTTAGGCTAATTTAGGTAATTACGCGTATTTTTATCTACACGTAAATACATGTGGGGTACACGTGAACATTCCTAAATATTATTTTGGTCATTCTAAAATTTTTAGTATACGTATAATCTATCTCTAGTAATTTATTAGTTATTTCATTACACTTTTCGCATTTTCGATAATTAATACCTATTATGCTTAAAATTTGAAAATTTTATAGTCTCCTATTTTACTATTTATTTTTTAAATTTAAGTTTACGGGGTCATTTTTACTAATATTTCTCTCAATAGTTTATAATTTGGGTGTGATCGGATCCTTTAGCCAATCGCCCTAAACCTTGGGTTTTAAGTTCAATTCTACGGTTACTTAGCTGAACTTTGGGGCTTACAACAGGTAAGATTGTCGAGTAGGGACGGATGACCCTACTATCAGGGATGCACTTCGCAGTGTTTGAGAAGTGCCTAAAGTTTAGGTAGCGCCTTCTTCTGAGTCGCTTCGAAAAAGAATTCTTCAACTACCACAACTACCACCAATGTAGTCAATTGTAGGTCCCTCCCAATGGGTAGAGGGTTCTAAACGCTTTTTCAGGTGCTCTACAAATACCTAGTGATAAGGGATACTCTTAGGCTCTTCAATCATTTTTATATATAAAAGAGCGTCAGGGGGGCGGCCCTACCTCTAGCTACGCTTGAGAAAGAAGCTGTTATGAGATCTCGTAGATTTAATAAAGGGATGGTAGGACGAGTACATGGTAGTTGAGCTGCCTAAGGAGGCAGACTTTTAGACGTAGAAAACGAAGATGGTCCGATTCGGGGGTAAGAAGGGGCTTGGTCCTAATGATGCAACGGCTGCCTAAGAGATCCTAGCCTTCATAGCGCTCAGATACGGCCAAGAGATAAATGCTATGGAAACTGTAGAAAGGTAGTTCCGATGTCTGATCTCCAAGCTCTTCCTCAGCATGAAGAAGTCTTTGGTAAGAAATGGATCAAAGGTACAGGTTCATCCTTTTTGCAAACACCTTCATCTATTATGTTAGTGTAGGGGTGCATTATCCAATGTCTTTATTAAATGGGCGATCTTTCCTTTCCCATGCCGATTACGGCGAAGTCAGCGAATGGTATTGGTTTTTTTTTTACCTTCTTTTTTTGCTTTTCTTACTATTTGAATTCAACTTCATGCAAGAAAAATTTTGGTTGTAAAGGCTCCTTATCCCTCTACGGACGAAATGATGAGTCGCTGCTAAGGTAAACTAACCAAAGGGCAAAGTAGTACAGGCAAAGCTAGGTCCTAAGGAGACTAATAGGGCACGACCGATGGCTATTCATTAAGAGATTCCCATTAGTATTGAAGATGAGCTACTGGATGTAGAGCCCTTGGGCATGGCTCTACCTGCCCCTACCTTCATCCCCTCACCGAGCCCATTATCGTAGGGGATAAAGGCACCGATGCGAAGGGGCCTCATGTTTAGATGCTTTCCCTTTTGAAAGTGAAGGAAGAAAAAATAGCCGAAGCAACCGCCCTACCTCAGGTGGCTGGCCAAAAGAGCAAGGCTTTCAAAACAGTCAAGAAGCTAGGGCTTAGAGCTAAGAAATAGAAGCCCCTAGCGAAGGTGCCTTTGAGCCTAGGAAAATGGAATGAGTAGCCGACGGCTTATCCCTACTAGTGTGTGGATGATCTTAGGGATGATTTTTTTTTTACATCCTTAACAAATTTAGGTGATGGGGATCGAGTCAAACTCCTTCCAAGAGGTCCCGTATGCCTTCTGGGATGAAGAATTCTTGAGGGGACCTCCCAAGATGGAAATGAAGAAGGCTGGGAGGAAGCTCTTGATGTCAAAGTAGGAGGTCCATGCCAATGATCTCATGCTACAGCACCGGACACTCAGTTACCAAGCTTTTGTGGGGTCTTATCCCCTTGGCAATTAGGCTATCCTCGAGGGACTGTCTAAGGAAGGTGGGGATGATCCCATGGAGATGGCAGGTCACTTAAGCACGCTTATGTAGCAAGTAAGTCTTCGTTACTTCTGTATTGATGTACTTCACTTGTTGATGTATGAATAGTTGCCCTTCTTTTCAATTTGCTGTACCATGGTCAAGTGCTACTTTAACCAGAATAAGTATGATGCCGTCCAAAAAAAGGTAAAGGGCTTTAGGGAGACGTTACGTCGGGTTGAGAAGCACCTATAAAAGACAGAGTCTTCTATGAATAAATATTTGGAAAAATTCTCTAAAGCTAATTGGCACCTACGCCACTCTTTTGTGCAGGTATCAAGGCTTCAGGTGCATTTAAAGGATGCAAAACGAAAGGGGGCTAAGGTCAAGAAAGCAGTATAGAAGGTCAACAACTTGAAGGCTCAACTAGAGGATGAGCAGAGGGCCAAGGCTCAACTCTCTTGGTGATTAGATGAGGAGAGTGAGGCCAACTAAGGCCCAAGTTGAGAAAGAAAACATTAAGCTGAAGGCGTCGATCATAAGGCTGTAAACCGAATTGGCAATAAAGGCGTCTGAGTGCAAAAGTGATAAAGCCACTTCATTGGAGCTAGTTGGTTTAAAGGTTGGGTTAGAGCGACAAGTCTAAAAGCTTCAAGAGAAGGTTTTGGAGATGGAGGAGATCATCTCTTAAATGGAGAGTAGGGAGGTCCTCAATGACACCATCGCTAAAAAGGCCATTGCGGACTATTGGAAGACCGAGGAGTGGTTGGATGAGCCGGAGGACCTAACCACCAACTTCATGCACTATACCAGGAAAGAGGTGCTCTCACTATCCGAACCTTGATATGAGCTTCTTCAACTTCTTAGATTCCCAAACCTTCAATGAGAAGAGGGAAGTAATGTGAATCAGGCTACCGGACCTCTAACCCATTGCCGCGCTTGAGGACTCAAGGAACTAGCATGACAAATCCTTCTGTTCTAACCAACCCGTACCGAGGCCAAGTACTTCCTTACCGAGTCACTTTTAATGTTGTGTCATATGACCGCCCATTATTCTGCGGTATGCCAAATTGATGATTACTCTCTAGCGTCAAGCCGACCAATAACTCGACATCACCCTTGCCAAGAAGCCGAAAGATAAAGAATCCGGACTAATTAAGCTATTCTTACTCGGATAAGCACATCTGTTCGTACTTTTTTGTCTGCATCTCCTAGCAGTCTTGTTAATGCAGCATCGCTACGTATACAGTATCATGTATAAAATCTATAGTACCAATGATTATTTTCCTTATATATTTATTTTTACCTTTTTGTATCGTATACATTGCTTCTTTAGGAAATGTTATTTTTGTCTTTTCCCTTTTGGGTAAGTTGCCCTAACTTACGGGTATGAATACCCTTATACTTATTATTGTAAAAGATCAAATTACCTTCACTACACTTGAGTACTTTCTTTCTTACGTAAATATTGTTTGTTTACTCTCAGCATCATTCTTATCATTTCCCTTAAGCAAGGTTAGGTGGCAAGTAACCTCATTGGACCAATTTGTGCGTCATATCGAATTATGCCGTGAGTCCTCGAAAGTTTCATTAGTGCGTCATATCCTCTAGAGCTGTTTATAGGTTTTGCTTACTATTTTCATTCTTCACTTTTACCCTTTCGTACCTTTCCCCATTGACCCTCTTCGAGTTTTCTACAAGCTTGAACCCATCCCTCAACAGACTTTATCTGTTCTTGGTCACAATTTGCAATAGGAAGCCTTGGCGTGCGAGAGGGAGGCCGCTCAAGCAACCTTCAATGTTCTAAGCACTCCCTCTGCTATTAGGGCTAGGTAAGGCACTTTCACATTTACTTTTACCTTAGCAGCTTAGCAGGAAGCTGCCCCAAAAGCAGTTTCTCAAGACAATCAAGCTCCGAGCTATCCTCTTACTACCCCTTGCTTGCAACCTTCAGCCCTTACTTTAAGTTAAGGCTAACCGCTTGAAGCACTGTTGGATTAGTGCTCTGAATAGATCAAGGTTTTGGATTTTTCTATGTTACCGGATTTAGTTGATCTAAAGTGATAGCTTTTTTTTTTTTTTCATACATATGTATGCCTAGCCAAGATGTTAGCCTTTACTATATAATTTAACAGTCAATGAATGAAATTTTTTACTTGCTTCCTCTTATATGCCTACTTTTTCCTATTTTAAATATACTTGCGTAGGAATTCCTCTATGCTAGGGGAGTTTACCCTTGCCAAGGTTACCTTCCAACTTGTTCAAAAGATGGGAGTTCCTTTATACAAAGGGTGTTTCCCCTTGCCGAAGTATCCCAAAGGTGGTCAAGTTCGTGGCATTCCAAATTGCTCGAAAGATAAGAGTTCCTTTGTGCAAGGGGTGTTTCTCTTTGTTGAAGTTATTCAAAGGGGGTCAGTTCGGTGGCATTCCGACCTGCTCAATAGATGAGAGTTCCTTTGTAAAGGGTGTTTCCCCTTACCGAGGTTACCTAAGAGGGGGTAGGTTAGTGGTATTCCGACCTGCCCAATAGATGGGAGTTTCTTTGTGCAAGGGGTATTTCCTTTTGCAAAGGTTACTCAAAGGGGGTCAAGTCGATGGCGTTCCAACCTGCCCAATAGATCATCCGTTTACAATTTCAAGGGCTCTGATGGCAACAGAAAGAAGGAGAGAAAGAGAGAGATAGACAACCAATTATGATGCAACTTTTTTATTTCATTATTCTAGAAAGATGTACGTAACAATATGCTAATTGAAATAAAGCTGAAGATTATAACGTTCCATGTACGTAGGATGAGCTCGTTATCTAGTCTTTCCAGTTTGTATACTCCATTATCCAATCTTTCCTTGACTTTGACCGAGTCTTCCCAATTGGGGGTCAGCTTGCCCTACCCTTCTCACGAACCCTTAGCTTCTAACTTTCAACACACTAAGTCATCGACCTTAAACTCCTTGTATTTAACCTTCTGGTTTTAGTACAGAGTGGCCTGATGTTGGTATGTGGTTACCTAAGCTACAATAAGGTCTCTAATTTCCTTGATGGTATCGACACAAACTTGCAACAATGACTCGTTAAGGGCGACATCGAAACTTCAAGTCCAGAAATTAAGAAACTCAAGTTTGATGGGTAGAACTACTTCCAACCCGAATGCTAAGTGAAAGGGGGTCTCACCTGTAGAAGTGCAATGGGTGGTCCTATACCCCACAAAATATTGGGTGGGTAGTTCGTCAACCCAAGCACCCTAAGATCGATCCACGAGCTTCTTCAGGCTATCTGAGATAATCTAATTAGTTACCTTGACCTGTCCATTTGATTGGAGGTGGGCAATCGAGGAGAAGTATAGGGTAATGTAATGCTTGGCATAAAACTCCCTGAACTTGGGGTTATCAAATTGTCGCCTGTTGTCCATAATAAGAGCATAAGGGACCTCAAATCGAGAGAGAATGTTGTTTTTGATGAAAGATTCAACACTTCTCTCTGTGATCCTTACCATCACTTTAGCTTCTACCCACTTCGTAAAGTAGTTGACGGCAACAATTATGAACTGTCGTCCTCCTGAAGCTTTGAAGAAGGTACCAAGGATATCAATACCCCATTATATGAACAGCCATGGGCTAGTTAGGGGTTGGAGGATGGTACTAGGTGGATGACTGACTGGGGCATGCTTCTGATACTGTAACCACTTTTGGGCGACGGCTTTCGCGTCTTGTCTCATAATAGGCCAATAATATCCGAGTCGTAGTGTATGGAGGTAGAAGGCTTGGGATTGAATGTGATTGTTGTACACTTCGGCATACAGCTCTTCCATGACGCGCAACCCTTCACCTTCTCAAAGGCATTAAAGCAGGGGAAAGCTAACTCCCTTATGATAAAAGAGGTCATCGATCAACGTATAGTTGGTAGTATGATACCAGAGCTTCTTTACCTCCCTCCTATCATCTAGGAGCGTACCCTACTCCAAATAACTCTAGCTATGATCCATCCAGCTTGGCTTTGGTGTTGTTGTCGTCAGTTCCAAAACTTCAGCTGAACCCAGAGTTATGCTTTTTTCTAGCAGGTATTCTATAAAAATTTTGCTATCCTTCATCTCGAGATTCCATATACCAATGGAGGCAAGCTTGGATAGCTAATTTGTTGCTAAATTCTCGAATTGAGGGATCTTCCTAATATCCTACGAAGGGAATTCAACTAAAAGGCTCTTCACCTTCTTACAGTACCTAGCCATAGCGTCATCCCTGGCTTTGTATTCACCTCGAACTTACTAGACGACAAGCATAGAGTTTGAGAAAATCTGTAAATGCTTAACGTCAATCTCCTTGGCCAACTTAAGACTGACGATAAAGGCATCGTATTTGGACTTGTTGTTGCTAGAATCGAACCCAAACTTAAGGGCATAGCAGATCATAACTTTGTATAGGCCGATCAAAACAAGGCCTGTACCTTTACCCCCTGAAGTGGATGATCCATTGATGTAGAGAGTCTACACCGGTTTGTCATCGCTCAGTGGCGCTTCCTCCTCTCCTATATATTCTACCATGAAGTCAGTCAACACTTATGCCTTATAGGTCATTCGTGGCTGATATTAGATTTCGTATGCGCTCAATTTCATCACATACTTCATCATTCATCTAGACGAGTCAAGTTTCTACAACAAAGTGCGTAACGGTTGATCCATGAGTATGATTATCTAGTGTACCTAGAAGTAGGGCCTTAGCCATTGTGCCATGATGGCGATAGTGAAGGCGAACTTTTCTACTCGGGTGTACTTAACCTCAGGCTCATAGAGTATATGGCTGACATAGTATATGGGCATGTATTCCCTTCCTTGTATTCTGACCGGCATAGAAGAAAGCGCCTGATCGCTCATGACCAAGTACAAAAATAGGTTCTCCCCATAGACAGCCTTAGAGAAGACTGGTGGGTGTACGAGGAAGTCCTAAAGCTATTAAAAGGCAGTGGCACACTCCAGAGTCCATTCAAAACCCTTTGAATTGTTTAAGATTTTGAAGAACTTAGCGCGTCGGTCTGCACTCTTTGAGATGAACCCACTCAATGCAGCTACCATGTCGGTGAGCTTTTGTATGTCTTGGACTGAGGTTGGAGGCTTCATTCCCCTGATGGTGGTAATCTTTTCGATATTAGCTTCGATACCTCTTTATGTTACTAAAAAGCCAAGGAACTTACCAGATCTAGTACCGAAGATGTACTTCTGAGGGTTCAGCTTCATATCATACATACGCATCTGGTCAAAAGCTTCCTGGTGGTCCTTGACATGATCATCTAGCTTTTGTCTTTTGATGATCACGTCGTAGATGTATACCTCCATATTGTTCTTGATTTAGGGCTTTAACAGTTTTGTTACCATTTGTTAGTACGTGACCTCAATGTTTTTTAGACCGAATGACATTACGGTATAACAATACGTACTTTAATCGGTGATGAAGGTGGTATGGACTTTGTCCTTCAGGTCCATTTTGATTTGGTTGTATCTCGAAAAGGCGTTCATAAAGCTCAGCAGGGCGTGTTCCAAAGTAGAATCGACGAGCTGATCCATCATCGGAAGGGGGAAATAGTCTTTATGGCAGGCTTTATTGAGGTCGGTGTAATCGATGCACATTCGCCACTTCCCATTCTTCTTCATGACCAGCACCACGTTTGCTAACCAAGTTAAGTACTTTTCCTCCCTCATGAAGCTGCCCATAAGCAGCTTCTGTACCTCCTCCTCAATTGTGGCCTGTCTTTCTGGAGTGAAATGCCTCTTTTTCTACTTAACAGCCCATGTCATAGTGTCGATATTAAGGCTATGGGTTGCTAAGTTAGGTGAGATTCCGGGCATGTCTAATGTTGACCAAGCAAACCTGTCTGAGTTTGCCCACAAGAGAGCTACGATTTTGTCCTTCACTTAGGGTGAGGTCTCAATCCCGAATCTGGTGGTCTATTCAAGTAAGGGTTCGATATGGACTTCTTTTATTTTTTCCTCTGACTCGTACCTCTCAACCGACCTCTCCTACAAGCCTGTTTCCAAGGCGAAGACACCATCTCCTTTGGTAGCCCCGACATACAACTCTCATAAGAGCTTTTGATTACACCTGCATACTCCCACTTAGTTGGGGTCGGAAATTTGGTCTTTAAATAATGGGAGGATGTGGTCAACCTGAACGCATTTAGGCTTGGTCTCCCCGATACACGTTTTAGGGGGAAGGGCAATCAATCATGACGAATTCTATCAATCGTTGTACCACATGATTATCATCGCCAAGTTCCATATCTAGTGTAATGATCCCCTTAGCTTGAACCATACTTCTATTGAAGACGATCAAATTACGATGATATAGCTTCATTTTTACTAGCAGCTTCTTCCTCATCCTTTCGTAAATATGGAGGAAAAGTATATCGATGCAACTGCTAATGTCTACCATAATCTTTAAGATCTCAAAATTTGAGATCCTCGCCTCTATCACCAAGGCATCTTGATGGGGCGTATCGACCCCTCAAGGTCTTCATCAGAGAAGGAGACAAAAGTATCCAACTTTTGTCTCTTCTCCCTTATAGCCAACACCTCTGATGAGGCATTAACCGAGCTATTAGTGCTTGGCTAACTCTTGAGGCACGACCTCCCTATAATTATGTTAATAACACTATTGGGGGCGTTGTCATTACAGTGGTCATAGTTCTACTCGGTATGGGTGCTCTCAGTTTGTCGCCTTAGAGGTGTCGTATCTCCATCATCGTCAGAACGATGGTCGTTCCTCAGATAGGCTACATATTCATTGAAGAAGCCGTACTGAATAGCATACTTAATGGCATTCTTCAACTAGAAGCACTCTTCGGTAATGTAGCCGTGTTCATTGTGGAACTGACAGTACTTATTGGAGTTTTGACGATTAGGGTTTCCTTGCATTTTCTGTAACCTCTAAAGCAAATTCTAGTGCTTCACTTTAGAATGGACATGACCTATGGATCTACTCAAGGGCGTATGCGTATAAATAGGAGGGGGTAGCAGGTCGTGGTTAGCTTGACGCTTCTTCTTCCTAGAGCTCTCCCTTTCTGACCTTCCTAGCAACTTACCGCCTAGGCGATCTTTCATGGACAATTTTTCTTTCTTCTACTTTCTACCCAATCTTTCTCCGTCAACATTACGCCTAACGCGAATGTTGCCTTCCTAGTCAATGAACTTATGGGCCTTATTCTAGAAGTCAACTAAGGTCTTCGGCTTGCTCTTCGCAAGCGATCGAAAGAAGCCTCTCGAAGGTCGAATGCCGAGCTGAGGGATATGCATAGTGACTCCCTCATCTGACTAAGGGATCTCAACTACATCATTATTCAACCGGGCCATGTAATCGCACAGGGACTCACCTTCACCCTGCATTATGAGATACAAGAACAATATGCCCTTGGATGGGGCCTTATTTACCCTAAAGTAAAGACTAAATCTCTACGCCAACTAGTCAAGGGAGCTGATGGAATTGTCAGGGAGATGGTTAACCATGCTTAAGCTGCTTTCCTTAGGGTGCTTGGGAAAACCTTGTACATTATAACATCCCCATGACCGTGGAGGTTCATGAGGGTACAGAAGTAGAGAAGGTGATTGTTAGAGTCACCCATACCATCGTACTGGTCCAAAGATGGAATTTTGCCAGTAGGAGGCAACATTTCATCCTGAACACTCCTGGTGAAGGGAGTCTTATTATTGGCGATCAGCCCAATGTTGCCAACGGCCTCGCTCCCCTGTTACTCAGAGAGCCTCCTTACCATGGCGTAAAACTTGTTAAGGTCGGCATCGTCTATTAGGTGAGCTCAATGTGTTGTTGAATAAGCTTATATTCCCTATAAATTGGCTTCTTGCTTGTTCCTTGCCAAAGCTTGGTCATGGGTGGCCGCAAACCTTGTCGACTGTTGCTGCAAGGGTAGATCAGGTTGCTAATCCCTATCACTCTATTACTACCACAGGATATTGTTTTGCTCAGTATGGACATCCGAAGCTTCGGGGGGCAGGTTTGTAATCTGTACCTCTTTGCTTCTTTAAGGTGAGCACAAAGTAGCCTGTTTTGCGCAGCATACTTGTCGACTAAGCGCTCTATGCGCTCTTCCAGCACAACCCTTAGGAAGGGCTAGTTGCCTATGAGTTGGTTGTTTACCAACTTGTGGTTTTCCTACTCTTTGTGATGAGACATGATGTTAGAGGAATTGATCATAGGAAATGTATTTAGTATGTTTGAGGTTTCAAGTGTAGGAATTCAGGTTTTCCACAGATGGCACCAAATGTTGTCTCAAGATATTTGCCGGTAATGATTGGGCTCTGCATGTAGTAAACCTGCAAAACAAGACACTTTGAGGGGATGCCGAGATGTTGTCGGGCATGACTACTATGATAGTCTAAGGAGGAGTCATCCCCGTGCCCATGGTAGGAAAGACGTCCCGATTCCTTACTACAAATTACCCAGCCAGACTCCTTACCCCAACCAATACCATGAAAAGCCTACCTTACCATACATAGCTATTATTGTTCCCACGAAAGCTAATCCACTTTTTATCCCCTACTAAAGGAATGTAAGTCAGCCTCAGTCTGGTTCTTTGCTTTGTTCACTCGGAGTTCCATCTAAGGATACTAGGAAATATTATGCAAGCTTAATGTGTATAGTGCAAAGAGATTTACCACTAGATAGTGGACTAGTATTTATAGTGGAGTAGTATCGACGGTTGAAGGATAGTTAGTAAACGAGATCCTCTCCCACAAGTATGGGAGAGTAGGGTTGTAGCGTCCGATGTGTTCTACTTATTTTGGACGTAGCTGTTGACTCAGTATTTTATCCTTATCTTGTGTATTCTAACTATTGTAGAGCTTATTGGACTTGATCAATTTAGGCTAAGGGTCTAAGCTTACGAGGGCAAGCCCTAAGTGACAAGACGTATCAGATCTGGATGGGCCTGAGGGGTCCATGTTTAAAAAGCTTTGTCAACACTTTAGGATTTATTATTATTTAGTGATATTTTATTAATCAGTATTATTAGTTATAAGAAATTTAATAGCTATAGGTAATTAGCAGTATTAGCAGTTCATACGTAAAAATTAGCCAGTACTATCAAGAATCCTATTTTTATTTTATTACATCTATACTTCTAATAAGATTGTTACATAAATCTTATGAAATGCTTTTTCTTATCTTTTCCCAGTCTTATCAATTATTCATAACCTTCTTGTATAATTCAACTCAAAGTGTCATTGACTTATCAAATTGAATTACACAAAAACCCTTTCTTAATCTAATTGTGGCATCTATAAGCTTATCAATTAGTCAAAATAAGAACCTAGATCAATTAATTCAATTATGACATTGTAGACTTATCAATTAAATTAATTGTCCATACCCGTTTAGATTTTCAGTATTCTTTAATCCAAAAAAGAATATTTAATTTTAAAACCATAGACAACTGTTTGTATAAAAATCATACAAGTAGGTTTCCTTCAATCAAGTCAAACCAATTCTTCTCCTAGAACAACTTTGAAAAGAAACCTAATACATTCATGTTTTGCGTTAAATCAATGTTACATGAAAGACTAGTAGCTCTTCCTCTAATTGGGGTTTTTATAATAATGCTATCAAAAATACGTTACTGTAACACTAATGAATCTAAACCATTAATTTAGAAAATTTTGATTTATTCAAAAAAATTAATTTGTTACTTAAATAATATGTCAATAATAAGTTACTTTGGGAAAGAAAGAGAAAAAAGATAACTTACTAACCTTCTATAACAAGTTATCATAATCAGCGTTACAATAATATTATATTGTTAGTGTTATTATAGAAAAATCCTCCTCGAATTTCATTTACAGCCTCTAATGGTTGTTGTAGATTACGATCAAGGAAGAAACCACTTGTTATAGATTAGGATCAAGGAAGAAACTACCGCCATTCATGCCTACCTTTTTTTAATTAGAGTTATAAGGGTGGGAGATGATGTCAATGTGAAAGCATGGTTCAACCTTCTTTCATTATTTTCAACCTAAATTTTGATTCTTTAGTTTTCATCTCAAAATTTCCCCAAATCCTTATAAAAGTTATAGTCTCCGTTTCCTTTCTTAATTCACTTCGTAGAAAACCATGAGTGTTTTATCAATCAAGGATCCTAAATTTTCATACTATTAAATAAAAAAATAGACTGATAAACATAGAAAAAATTATAATAAAAAAAAATTAATGTTTAAAGATAAATTAAAAAAAATTATCGTTTCAAACGGTTCGAATAAGGAATGAATATAAATTCCTAATAAATTGAGCTCTCCTATTACCTTTGCCGAAAACATTAAAGTATTATAAACGATCTGCAACTATGACGGGACATGTATGTGTAACGAATCTCATCCGTTAATGTAGCATTCAACAGAATGTGAGAAAAGCTATCGCCTTTACATAGCATTCTCGACACTGTAAAAGAACAATGATAAATCTTGGAAGTGGAAGCTAAATGCAGACGGTAGGTTATTTGAGAAAAACATGACAGGTAGCAGGTTGTCGTGTGGAGGAAAGACAGAGAATGCTTAAAAACGTGTGAGACTGAAATGTATTGGAAGGCATAGCTTAAGCGGTTGATTTTACCGTTGCCATTGAGCGTGTCGGCCAAGGACTTCCTAAGTTTTTTTTTTTTTTTTTTAAATCATCAAAACTATAATAAATACATAAAACACAGTCTAAAAGTTTTATTAATATAGATACATAACCAATCTTAAATGATATTGATACGGATATTCTTTAGTTATTTATAAATTCTGCGAGATATGCATTAACATAACTTTTACTGTAAGTTATGATTATAATTATATAGATCTCCTGATTTAGACAAATTTACTTGGATAATGTCAAAAACAAGCTATTTGAATTTACATGGATTTGACTTCGTTTCCTTTGGGATAATATCGCTATGATTATCTATACATTTTACGTTTTTATAATTTTACATCTCACGTTTTAAATTATTAAATTATACATACCTAATTAGAAGTATAGTTATTGTCCTGTCTACTTGTTTTTTTTTTTTTTTTCCCATTACCGACTGTTAACCCATTTATCACTAGAAACAATAATGATGTGGCACTTGTCGTTTTTAATTTAACAATTTCTAATCATCTAATGGAATGCTAGTCATCATACATCCACATCAAGAAAAAAAAAATACACATCATCGAGTAAAATATTAAATTAAAATGACAAAATTAAAATAAATTGATGCAATTTAATATTAAAACAAAATGAATAAAATTAAAACTCACTCTTTACAATATTAATAAACCAATATTACACATATGAATGTGCTATTGATTTCTAATAATAATTGGATAAACGGTCATTGATGGATTATAGCTTAGTAGTCATCACAGCAACCACACTTTTGATTTGGAATATAATTCGAAACTTAAAACTTAAAGTGTAAAATTATTAAAATATATATATATGTAAAATTGAGGTAGTAACGGCAATATTATCCCTTCTATTTTTTCCTTTTTAATTGAGTTATTAATTTTTACGATATTTTTTAAATATATTAATTTTAGGATAAATTACCTTTAGGATACTCCTATTATTTTAATTTTCACTTCACGTACTTGTATTAATATTTTTTACGCTCTGGATATTTATGTTTTACGAAAATGGGAGAAAACAAACTAACTTTAGGATACTGTTAAATAAAATCTCGAAAAATGAACTCAGCTAAAATCTCGCTACTTTACCATAACACTATATAAAAGTTTTTCCACCTTTTTTCTTCTTCTTTTTTGTTGCCATTTTCTTCCTCAAATCACGTCTGCGAGTATCCTCTGCTTCACTTCCTTTTCAGCTCATATTCTATTTTAACTTTTTTTATAAAAAAAATTTAATCAAAAGAAATCTTCCCTAAAAGACCCTTTATTTACCTACATGCACCAGGACCTTATACAAATCTTTTCCAGCCCTAGGCACCAAGCTTCTTAATGGTATAAATGGTCTGGAAGACAACCTAGACCAAATCACAAATAAGAATGTCTTTGAAAACCTAAGACACTAAAAGGGCATCTTACAACTGTCAAGCATAATTGATGTGCTACATAACTTTTTGGCAATTATTATGAATTTATCTCGTAGCAACGTTCACATGGAGCTGGAAATGAAGAAGATCTCCGCACGATTTTTAGATCTGAAGCGATAAAGGTTAAGGCTTTGTTGAACTTTACCCAAACAGTGTAGAAAATTGACAAATGTATGCTCCCTAAACAAATTTTCAGGGAAAGAAAACAAGACACATACATTTTGGAGTTGGTGGGTTTGAGCTCGTTAGCTCTTTGTAGATTTACACATGGGTTTGCCCATTCATGGGTTCTTGACAAAATACGAATTGGATGGAGGATAGGGGCATTCATCTAAGGTTAGGATTTAGAGCTAGGTTTTGAGATTTGTAAGCGGGAAAGGGGATTACAGTTATTAGGTTCTATTTATTTTTTAACGATAGAGGCATGACCATATTATAACCGGCTATTTTTAGATAAATGAATTACAATATAAAACCCATGTATCGACTAAAAATAACTTGCATTATATAACTTCCATAATTTTGTGTTGATAGTTTTGTTCAATTTTAACAACCTTGTTAATGGACATTTGTTTTTCTATTTTTTCTTGAACACGGGTAGCAAAAGTGTTAAAAATAATAATGTAGGTATTTAAAGTGGAAAAACACATATACCTTAAGTATAGTTTAGCCTTAATTTTATAAATTGATGTCTTAGACAATAAATACAGACATAATTGTTGGAATCGAGAGTTAATTATACGATTTTATGATTTTTTTAAAATTAAACTAGATACGACATCATTCATGTATAAACTCATAATAGAATTATGAGTTTAAGTTTATGATTCTACTAATTTACAATTTTATTAGTTTTATAAGATTTTAACAATTTTACATATTATAAGTCCTAGTATAATCGCAATTTTTACAATATTAAGTATGACTATCTTTTTATCGGTATAGATTAGCATATCATAACCAAGGCTGTAATAATCTAATAACATAAATACAAGTTATTTGAAGGAATTAATCATCTTCAATTCCCCTTTCCTCAATAATTAGAATATGCATGTTAGTTGTTTAACAAAAAAGGATTACCATAATATGCACTTTCGATAGGTGAGTTGATAATACCAATTTGAGACACTGATACTATATTTAATAAATCATATATATAGATTGACTCAAAATTTATATTACTTATACTAATTTTATGAATAAAATAAAATTAGTTGTTATTGAACATTTGAAATTTCTTAGTCACATATGTTGAGCTTGAATTTTTCGGTTTTTTTTTTTTTAATTTCATTTCCTACTTTTTTATTAATACTAAACCTTAACTCATTTAATAGTAATTAACAACTAAAGAAATTGAGAAATTGAGAAATTCCAGTTTTTTGTTCTAAATTTAAAAAAAAAACTTTTCAAGTCACCACCTAATTAAAGTCGAGAAAAAAAAAATTGTAATTAATTTGGCGTATTAACTATAATTTTGCTACTGGTCTTTAATTTTAATTTGATGAAAACTAGAAGATTTCGAATTCAGGAGCTACCTATTAAATCCTAATGGATACTACTATCACTTTGTCAAAATTAGGTCTTATTTTTTAAATTTTCCTTTTTTATAATATTTTTAAGAAAAAATAAAAAATAAAAACCTAAGATTTTACAAATTTTTACGTTACTTTAACGATGCTTATATACCTACTAATTGAGATCAGACGATCGTAGTTCATTCCGAAAACTTTAGTGTGTTGATTTGTTTTTATTTTAAAAAACGATTGAGTTTATGTGTTTATCAATTCAATTTATTCAAAGAAAATTCCAAAAAGGCCATAATTCTTAAATATTTTTATTTTATAGAAAATTTTCTAAAACGTCCTAATTTTTAAAAAAAGGTTTGTTATTAATTTTTTATTTCTAAAAAATATAATTTTTCTAGATGAGAAATTAAAAAAAAAACCGCATGTTAAAAAAATTTCCTAAACGAATGTATATCTTTTCTTTTTCATATTTCAACACAACTATTAAACAATAAAAATAAATAAATAAATAATTAAAACCAAGCAAGAAGCAAACCTGTGGATGGAGTTGCGACTGTTGTTCATGGGATCGTGTAAGCATGGAGTGGTCAGTATGAAGTGTAGATTGGTGTGGATAATGTATGTGTCGGTGTATGTGGACAACGTGTGCGTTGTTGAGTATGGGTAGTGGGTGTCATAGTGGGCGTACGTATATGGGCTGGAACTGTTGACTAGAGCTGTGTTGTTCAACATGCTATTCTTCGAGTGTGGCTTTGTCACAGATGTCGTGCTACATTAAGTGGATATGGGAGTAGTAGCATTTGGGTTGATGGTTTGGTGTTAGTTGGATGTTGGACGGCAACATGATGAATGATCATAAATTTGTGGGAGGTTGTGTACGCATGTGCTTAGTCAATGTGAATATTTGGTGCTATTAAGGCACATGTGTGCCTGATAAGATTCAAACCCATGACCTTAAGCTCACCTAATGCCAATGCGCAAATCTTTATTCACTAAACTATTGATTTGTACCTTAACATTTAGTAAAATTAAATTATATTTAAACTATATGACTTTCTAAAATAAATTATTTGAAATTAGTTAGCCAAATCCATTAACATTAAAATGTTTTATTTTCTAAAAATATATTTCCCTAAAAAAAACTTTATAATTTTTCTTTTTCTAAGAATTTTCCATTTTTTGTGTTTTTTTTATCATTTTTTCAATTTTTTTATATATTTTTTTTAATTAGGACCCTTTAAAATCAAAAGCTAAAACTATAAGAGTGCAAAAATTTGGTGTCTACAACATAGATTCTAACTTCATCGGTATTTATATGATATTATTATTATTAAATAAATACAGTACTATTCATATAAGATACATGTTATGCAAATATACTTTTCTAAATTATAATATGTGATTTGATTAGTAAATTAAACCAAACAAAACCAAAGTTTTATGATTTGGAAAGTTCCTAATTCAAACAGTATGATTTGATTTAAAAATATAAAAAACTAAGCCATGTTTTTATGGTTTAATATAATTTAGAGCTAAAATTGAACCACGACTACTTTTACGTAAACCTACCATTAGCAAAAGAATAGAAAGTCTTTTTTTCTATTTTTTTTGCACAACTATATTACTATTATAAATTGGGGAAAGTTATATTTAAATCTAGTCCATCCATCTCATTAGTGTTGTAAAACCTCATAAAATTAATAAAAGAAAAGAGTTATTAAGATACGAGCATAAAAATAGTTAGTTTATAAAGTTAGGGATAGTTTTGGAAAATAAAAGAAAGTAGAAAACCTTACATATGAGTAACCAATTTACACCATTAACCATTCTAATTCTCTTCATCGGCAATGAGCAAACCTTCACAATAGTAGTAACATCAAGGCAAGAACAAGGTATCCAGAAGATAAGACTCAATTTCTCTAATAATGGATTTGTAGAAATCAAGATTAATTTTAAAGATCATTTCTTTTTTTGGTTTAATTTGGAGTTTTGCCAAGTGAATCCTTTTGGTGATTACTGATTTAGGTTAACTAATCCAAGAAGGTAAGAAACTTTTCTCTAAGAAAGGATTACGGTGAATTGGATCTAATGACGGACCACTGAGAATCGCACAAATCTTAAAATTGAGGTATGTAATCTCTTAATCTTTGATTTGTTGATTATTGATTGTCGATTTGCAGTGTTGAGAACACATCTCAGTGTTTCATTATCATAAACAAACTAATAAAAGGATCAAGATAAGTGAAGATTTGTAAGCCAAAATAAGGTTGAATCAAGAAGAGTTGTGAACAAAAACAAATGAGGAAATTGTTGAATAAGAGGACTATAGGCAAAGATCATTGGCATGAACCTATCGGTGAACCCTTCAGTAAGTTTTGTGTTGAAGAAATTGAGATTAAAGAGGATCAACAAGTTTTATGTTGAAGAAATTGAGGTCAGAGAAGATTATAGTTAGAATCTTAGGTGTGATCTTATTACCTTCCCTCTTCAAATTGTTTCTTGTTTCCACCCTTCCCCAAATCTATCATAACGTTTCCTAAATATTGTGAGGGTCTAAAACTATTTTTAAACCTTAAGTTAAGCCATTAGTAGGACTTAAGAGTCAAGAATGATATAGTAAGATAAGTTGAGGATTAGAACTTACATAACCTAAGAATTGATTCTAAAATAAGTTTAATTTTGCTCTGTGCTTTAGGTGTAGAATTTGAAAATGATTTCAAGTAAGTGCTTAACTGAGAGATGTAAGATCCAGGTACATATTACCCTTATTTGTTGGTTGTGCTTGTACTTATGCTTGTGTAGGGTAGCTGAAGTAAATTAGATTAATAATTGGCTTTGTGCTTGGTTGAGTTTAAGGGATCATGATAACAATATTCTTGCAATGGTACTTTATTGATCCTTAGGTGACGTTACCCCAAGTAAAGTCCTCCTTAGAAATGGTTCGAGGTAGATAGGTTGGTGTTTGAAGGTTACAGTACCAGTATCCTAATATTAGTTAAGTTAGGTAGCATTTGGGAGTTGCAATGCTAGTATCTTAGTGCTTGTTTAGATGGGGGCTACAATGCTATTATTCCAACTTATGTACTATGAAGTAGACTTACTAGTTACTTTGAATGCGAGATTAGTTGCAAATGATTCTAACTTATGTTGTTTGTTGACTAATAAAGGATAACTAAATGAATTATTTGATATTATTGTTGCATAAATGTATGTGAAATTGTATGAATGATGCAAGGTATGTATGCATGGTTGCAAGTTTTATGTACTAGAATTATGCTCATCTCTTACTATTTTTCATGTACAGGTATTTAAGTAAAAATTACTGGAATTATTGAATTAGAAAACTTTTACTCAGACCATTAGGGGGAGTAGTAATTAGGATTATAATCATGAGGTTAACTTTTGAGTTAGGACAAAGATGATTATTGTCACGCCCTGAAGTAATAGAGTTGTAACAGTTCAGCCATGCAAACCATTATAGAATAGAAACTGACTTTACAGCCGCTGTCTTAAACTTGATCTACATAAAACATCCACAACTAACCAATTTTAAAGTAAATAGTTCATAAATTAAATAAGTTATTTACTTATTAAATTATAAGGAATACATATTTATTCTAAAATAATCTAAATATATTAGAAGATTTAACAACCTAATATAATTTACTTGAGTAATTCGTAAATTAATACTAAAAGCTTAAAAGATAAATCTAAACTAAAGGGTGTATCCGGTTTTCAGTTTATATCTTCACTCCCTTAGGATACTATAGTTGTTAGCCTTAAAGTGATTATAGGTTGCTTCCTCGCTAGCACTTGTAACCACTTCTATAGAGATATGAATAACCATAGCTCTATTAGTTAGGACGGAGACTTAAAATCATACAGCAAACATAAATAAGGTTATTAACAAAATTATTAGGTGCAAAGCATGTTTAAGCAATTGCCATTGCACAATGTTGTCGAACCCAACGTGAGATTAGAGAAATTGCACTCACTCTAATTTAGGTTAAGGAGTTTCCATTAATATAATAACTCACGACCAAAACCCAAGCTAGTGCAATAAAGACACCACTCCTCTCGCGACTACCTTGGAACTATTTTCGTTACCCTTGTCATGACCTATTCACCTATCACTTAGTTTGAGTAAGGATGAAGAAGGGACTAATTATGCTATCAAACGCTATTTCTTTCAAAGAGGTCGGTATTTGGCCGGAGAACCCTAAGTTTTCCCTAATGGGTTGCTATACAGGTTTGATTTATATTTACAAGCCATATATTTGATTAGGTCCAATTTAGAATAATCAATCATTTCATACAAATCATACAATACGAGCTAGAGTAGTAAACCGAATCACATCATCAACTTCGAAACAAGCATATGCCCATAATCGACTATTTAACAAGCACAATTAAGTATAATTTTAAACCTTCGAATACTACAAATTAGTATTCTAAAATATAGTAACATATTAATCTCAACTTACCTAGATTCTTCGCTTGCTCACTCGAGGTGTGTCTTGTACTGGCCATTGCCAAAAATCCCTATAATATAAATATTGTTTCAATTTTCCACATAATTACTATAGGTTGGTTTTATCCTATCACACTTATTATTATCTTTTATTTATATTGCTTATTGTTATTTTTTGTTTAGGGTTTGATATACCCAATTATTTAGGTTTTCAAGTCTTTTACAATTATTCTTGATTTAAACTAAGTTTAGATTTAGTTTTCAAATTGATTTTTAAATTAGGTTCTAATTCTATTTCTATGTAGGATTTTATACGCAAACCCTATCTATAAGGTGAAATTAATCATATTTTTCCTAGGTTTCCTAAATATCATATTTAACACCTAATTAATATTTTAGTTTATATGGTGTACCTTATATCCTAACTCAATTACCGAGTTTACTCCTGATGTGAGAAAACTTTACATTTTTAGTATAATTACCCTAATTTAAGTTTCATACCAGATTTATTATATAATTTTATTATTATATCATTAATTTTTATTCTAATATTTTCTATTTCACATATTATATATTATTACCTATTATGTACATAATATACATATCTATTATCCTCATTGCTTCGAATATCATCCCTTAGCATCAACTAATACCTCAAAATACCTAAATTCATCTCAAATTAGATTTTATACCTAATTACCCTAAATTATAATATTAACTTAAAATTTACCATTTTTACCTATTACATATTTATTACATAATACTTTAATAATTACATCTAACACCTTAAATGATACAAATATCATATTTCATCAGATTTCAACACCCTAAAACATATAATTATATACCAAATTAGTAATTACCCATTTAATTACTCAATGAATCCCAGATTACCCACTTTGTGCCTCATTTTAAGATATAAAAATTATATAAAAATTAAAAAAATTCATTTTTTAAAAAAGGCTTCGTGGCACTATTCTATATTACCTAAGTAGTTTACACAAAAATTTTAAGCCTAAAATTACACTCCTAAAGTTATTTATTTATAATTCGAAACATACTTGGTTTTGCATAATTTCTTAACGATAGTATATTTATAGATGTAAATTCATCAAAATAAAAATTTTCTCTAAATCTACATATTAAAATATCTCAGAATAATAAGCTTTATAATTTTTCAAATATTTTTAACAATTTAAGAAAATTAGGAGGGAATTTGAACTTACTGGTGTTGGCTACTTCGACTACTAAGGCCTTGTCGACCGGCTTGAGCGTTGTCACTACTATGTGGTGGTGGTTGTCGTCTACTCCCAGGTTGCCATTGGGTATTGTTTCACCTTATAAACTTTATTTGAATAAATTTTTTGCAATTTTAAAAAAAATCCTAATCTTTATTTTTTCAGTGCACTTAATTCTTTTCACATTCCAATTGACCAAATGAGCTTCTAATTTAATTTGTATATTTATAGAGCTGTTTAGATTTTTTTTTCCTCATTAATTTAATTTGACATTAGTCTTATCTTATCCTTTTTCTACTTTCTGTTTGTTGAATTTTAATTGGTTGATTTTGTTTCTTTTATTTCTAAGCTACCAAGACCAACTTCTAGACATTTCGTTACTTTTCCATATTTTAATTGATTTTTTTTTTTTACTTTTCTTTAATTAGACATGAATTTTCTTTAATTAATTAATATTATTTTACCATATTTCACGTATTTTAAGTAATTTCGCGTATTTCCACCTACGTGTAAATACATATATGGTACAAATAAATACTCTTAAATATTATTTAAGTTATTTTATAATTTTTAGTGTACATATAATTTATTTCTATCGATTATTTAATTATTGAAATTTGTTTTAAGCGATTCTAATAAATAAAAAACAATTTTCATAAAATTCAATATTATATTAATTAATCATTTTATTACTTATTTTCCTAAATTTAAACTTATGGGATCAATTTTACTAATAATCCTAATGTCATCATAAAATTTAAGCTGAATAAGATAATTTGTTTTATCGCCCTACATTCAACAAATTGAACCTTAAGTAGCAGATTACGAAGCTTATAATTATTATATATGATAAGTATTTATTATTCAAAATGTATGCCTCGCTTTCCAAAAAATTTTTCCTCAACTTTTGGTACTTAAAAACAATTCGTTACTGCAATTCTTGAGTTAGGGATAAGGTAGAATTTGTAATTCACTTATCATTCAACTTTATAAGATATTTGTTCCTAAATCTATTCTCATTCAATAAAACAAACAACTGCAGACATCTTTACAACAACCACATTTAGAGTATCACAACTATATAGTCTTATACATGATTTCATTTCAAAGCTTAAGTAACACATTTACAATCTCTAAGTTGTAACCCATACATAACATATGGATACTTCTTGTAAAGCCCTTTCCTAAAACTTAAGATAAATCTTACAACTGCTCAATCTTTCTCAAGAGAAGTTACTTCATTAAGTACTTCTAAGCCATTTCATTCGTATAATTCGGTGTTTATCTAAATTTCTTCCTTAATTTGAGGATAAAATAACTTATCCTCTTAATTTACTTTAAGTTAAGTGAGAATGGATAAAAAATAGCAATACAAGCTGAATTATACCATAAATATGTAAGCAATTCACTAATTTAGTTGCAATACATTTTTGTCTAACAAAGCATTGAAAAAACAGTAGACGTATGCCAAGTTAATATACGTAATATACATCGGCACTGATATTCTAACCTAGTCTAACATTTATGCAGTTGATTGACTTCAGTTGAGCATTTGGACACAAACTAAAGTCCAGAAGCCTAGTAATGCAACAAAGAGTTGCCAAATGCAAAGTGGTTTAGAAATGTAAATCTATATGTACAATTTACTCGATAAACATTACTCTTTGTATGAAACTTAGCCTAGCAAAGTCTCAATTTTAAAAAACTTGACTCGTAGGTCCTTTTCATACCATACTATGAATACATCAGTTACATACTTAGCAATTACTAAGCAATGCAAGCAAGTTTACTTATTTTACTTTTTTAGCTCGGGCCTTTTGTTATGCCCCAAAAAGGTAAAATCGAAGCAGTTCTACCGTATGAACCATCTTAAGATAGATACTGTCTTTACAGCTATTATCTTAGACCTAATTCACACCAGGCAGACTCAGCTCTACCTCTTTGAAGCGTCCAATTCGATACCTGTTTGATATAAGCTTGTAGAGTAATCTTTTGAAATAATTTATTAAAAATAAACTTGTAATTTAACCTTATAAAAGAGCAATAGTAAATCTCACAGGTACTTATCATTTTATACACATACCAAAATATTGAAAACTACTAAGCCCTTTGAGGAGTCTTGTGTAGTTTTCCTTAAAAGATAAAAAGTTAATATTAAGGGTAATAACCGACCATTTCTTGTTATATCTCACTCCTCGTCCCCGTTTACTAGGGTTTCGGTGTTACGTAGACACTTATAAGCCATTCGGAACCTGCAAAACAAACTATAGGGGAATGCATGACAACTTGCTCAATAAGTGGTGTAGAGATAGAAGTATGCATTCAGCATATCATAAGAAGGGTTCTCAATCAAGTTGGTCAGATGCAATGTATGTATAAGTAAATGCTATCGTATGACGTTATCCGGTTAGTCGTGAGATAAGAGAAATTGCACTCGCTCTAATCCGGGTTGAGGAAATTGACGTTATATACTTACGGATCGAAACCAAACCAGGGCTTATGCAATGGAGAATACCCTCTTCTCGTGACCACTTTAAAACCTCAGCCTCCAACCACAGCCTCCAACCTCACCACGACCTCCTCTCATGTCACTTAGTTCGGCTAAAGGTGGGGAAATGACCATTTCAACTATTTTTATTGAAGGGAGTCCATATTTGGCCCAATAATCCTAGTCGTTACCCCTAGTGGATTGCGATGCATATTAGATTAAATGTTAAGTTAAGTTTCAGTTAGTTTATCTTTTTAGAGTGATCAACCAAGCTCAAACAATTCAAGCATAATAATAATCATAGAACAACCATATCATAGAGCTCAGCTCCCATCACAGCAAATCGAAACCCAACCACTAACACTAGATACACACAAACAACTAACTATAATCATAAGTCAATACATACCAAAGTTCTTAAATATTTTGAAATAATATCTCCAAATGCAATAAAGCATTGATCCCACTTACTTGTCCTGACGCTCATTATGGAAAACTTAGGTTATCAATGATCTGATGACAGAAGAGTCCTATATACATAAAACCTAAATTTAGTTTTCATAATAGTTACGAAGACATTAGGATCTTATCTAAAGTATACTATAATAGCAATATAGAGTTTTTATATATAAGTCAAGTCAAGTTATTACTTATTAATAATATATATAATTATATTATTATGCATAATATATCATTTCGATTGTATCGAAACGTACTTTTAATTGATTAAATTACGTATTGATTACGGTGAAGTTATAGTAATACATAAACTAGTCATATTATAGAGATATAGGTTATATTACCTAAATTTCTCTGATTTTAGTAAAAATAATATTGTTAGGCTTGTATAGACCCGGCGATACGCATTACAAGTCCCATTTCTAGAAATAACTTTTAACAGATTATTCAAGTTTTTAATACAGTTATATGTATCTACCTAAAATTATCGTATTATATGTATTTTATGTTATTAAATTATATTTTACCTAATTTGTTAATATAACTCATAATATAGGTATTATCTAATCTTCATATCCCTATAATGTTTCACGGTTATTAAAATATTATTAAATATATTAAAAATGTACTTTTTTATCCAATTTGACCAGTACACATATATATAGTTTTTATTAAACTATTTATTACATTTTAACCTATTATTACTAAAAATATACCTCGATTCGTAAATTACGCTATTTTACTTCGTAAATTACGCTATTTTACTACGTAAATTCATAGTAATTATCTCAAGTCACCAAATAATTCTCTGAAAATTTTTATAGACTCATAAAAATATGTAAAATTCAGTCATCACTTAGTTTTGTGCTATCGATTCATCACTTATGTATTCGAAATTACAATTTTACCTCTAAATTACACTTAATTAACCAAATATGGTTCTTTTTGTACAAAATTATTTTCAACCCATCTTAACATCATTATACTTCATTAGAAATCAGTATAGGTCAATTTCACTATTTAATTTCATAAATCCTATTTATTTAACATTTTCAACCTAATTTCGAGTTATTTTTAGGCAAAAAAATACAACAAATATTAAAAATATTCAAATAAAAAATTGGGCTACATAGTTTTTATCTATATATCATATGTATCTTACAAAAAGATTTTAAGCTAGAAATTATATCATTTATTTATTTTAAATTTCAAATTTCAGATGAATAGTATATTTGTTAAGCAAGTATATTAAATATCCCTAATTTTGTAAAAATAAATTTACAAAATGAAAGTATATATAAAATAACCTAGGAATTAATTTTTTCACATTTTTCTTAATTAATTTAATAACTTTTCAAAAATAGAGAAAAACATGACAGAAACTCGGAATTTGAGTTCATCGAAGCTCCGCCCACCATTAGCTACAGAGGGGTTGTTCGTCGGCCTACTCGATGGTGGCTTTATTGGGGGGTGGGGGCTCTATGTTAGGTCATCGAATGGTCGAGAAACTAGCCAGGCTTAATCTTTATTATATATTTTTTTAATTTTTTTCAAATTTTTCTTGGTTGCCAAAATGTTAAATTTGAGCCCTAGGATCCTATTTATAGTAGTTTAGGCCAGTTGAATTTTTTTCTTAATTATTAAGTAATTTATTTTAATATTTTTCTCGAAAGATGAATAGTAGGAGGTGTTAATTTTTTTATAAATTTGCTTTTGATACAACTGCTAATCCTTTTTAAGTTGCTCCACATTTAATTCAATCATATTTCAGTTTTTTTTTTAATTTTTTTTATAATTTTTAGATAATGTTTTAGGGTATTTTAGTATTTTATATTAGTATTTAGTGATTTTTGTTAATATATAGGTATATATCTTATATACATCATACACGTAATGAGTAATTATATATGTATAATCATGTTTCTAGTGTATCTTTTATTTTTAAGATACTTTTTCTATTTAATTTTGCGATTTTATCGCTCATTATGTATAATTATATTATTTTAGATTAATTTACGGGTATATTTATTATCTATATTAGGTATACTCATAAAAATACGTGTATACTCATATATTATATTATGCTTTATTATTTCCTTTTATTGTTTAATTAATTTATCTCTAAGTTTTCGTCGCATTCCGAACTTGGTTTTAGAGATTTCGATCATTTTTACACCGTATTAAGTAATCATACTTTCAAGGGCAAAATCGGGGTTTTGGGTAAGTATTTTCAAAATCTAACATCATCAAATTACTTCAACTAACTTTTTTATCTTAGTCGTAAAGTTTAGGTTTAATTGGATAACTTTTTCCGAAATATCTAAATTTAGGGTTTTCGGGAATAGTTATTTGATTAAACATAAACTTAGGTATGATTGTCTTAAATTCAACTTTAAGGTTTCATATAAAGTAAATTTTCACTATTTTGATTATATATTTGATATTCTTATTGTATTATGCATTTTCAAACGTACAAGAAGTCATCGATCAGGGTTATTAAGTTTCTAGCTTAATCGATTTACTTTTCCAACTGTCTTAAATCAATTATTGATTCTAATCGTACAAGAATAGGGTTTTACCTTAATACTTAGATGTTTATGTCTTGATTGCTAATTTATGGGATATTACACCTTTACGTTATTCCATTCTTTTCTCTAAGATCTCAATATCGAGTTCACTTAAGTAAATATCTTAGAAAGTAAGTTTAATACCTAATGCTTTCATCAAGTAACATAAGATCAATCAACAGCCTAATATTAGCATTAACATCATTAACAACACTTGATCCAATCAATAATACATGTACCAAAAAGATCAAGAATCATTTAGCAGTTCATCAATCAACATATTACATCCATACACAAGGTCAATTATATTCATTATAGTTCATCAATCAATAGAACACTCATTGTGGTTAGAACTTCTAGCTACCATCGACACCAAAGGCTTTGTTGACCAAGCAAAACGTGCCCTTCTCTTTTAGACGGCGATGGTAGTTCACTTCTAACTATCACCTAGATCACGAAACTCAAAACAATCCAGATTTATGCTATTTTTTTTCAAAATTTTCTCTCTCTGATTCTTTTCTTTTCTTAACACTTAGATTTTTCCCAAACCCCATTCTCTCTCTTTAGTTTCCAATTCCACATGTAAGAGGGACAAGTCCTTTATAGTTTAAGAATTCCTCTTTCTTAATAATACTTAGCAGAAAAATGAAAAAAAAAAACAATAATACTTGGCAATTTCTCTTATTTTGCATGATACCTATTATTCTTCCTACGGGACACCTATCTCTTATAATTTATCCCTTAGTGCTACGTATGAGAATTCATGAAGAAGTTATCTTTACTATTTTTTAATAATTTTTTATTAATTTAAGTAGACGACTTAATGTGTATATAGATATTATATATAATGATATATTTCTTTTTTAATTAAATGAGGGTACATATGCTATATACCAAGTATATTTAATATGTACACATATTTCCTAGATATTATTCTATGTCTTTTTATTTATTTCTTTGTTTAAATAATTTATCTTTAAGGGATCATAATTTATCGAAACTCAAATCACATGTTTTTGATGAAAATCAACAATACTAATAAAATTACTTTTTGTTGTATTAAATATTTTATATACTTTATCTTTTGAAAATAAAATTTATTAGGACTCTTTTTAATTTTTATGACCTTATATTAAAAAATTATTTGATTCTATGATATATTTTTTGAAAGCCCTAAATTTATCGATTTTGAGCAATTACAATTACTGAATGTAATAGTACTTAGAGGTAGGCGTAGATCGGTTTGGTTCATTTTCTTTCTAAACCAAACCAAACCATAAAAATATAGTTTTGTTTTTTATAACTTTGAACTAAACTGTACGGTTTAAATTGATAATTTTTTCAAACTATCAAATTTCGATTTAATTTCGTTTGGTTTACAGATTAAACGGTATTTTCTAGTTTAGAAATGTACATTTGCAAAATATGTAATCTTATGTAAAAAATACTAAATTGATTTAAAAATAATAAGTATTATTATAATAGAGATTGATAAAATTAATATTTATGCGACTAAAAGTTTTCAAATGTATATTAATAACTAATTTCATTTGCAAACTTTAAGTCAAACTACATATATAATTTATACATTATGGTAATTAAAAGTTTAATACATATGTATTTTAAGAAATATAAATAAGAAATTCTTTTAAGTGTAATATTATAATAAACATTCTTTAATTGAAGTAAAATATTATTATGATTTTTGTAAAATGGTTTAGTTTGATTTTATGAATTAGTTTGGTTTATCCTTCCAAACCAACTATAAATTTTTGGTTTAGTTCGGATTGAAAACATTTTTCAGTTTAGTTCGGTTTAGTTTGCGAATTAGTTTAGTTTGGCTAGTTTCTAATAGTTCTTGTGATTTAATGTTGCTCATGACCACTTTATTTCTTTACTTTTCAAGTTATATTTTTCCAAGTTCTATGTTTACTGGAAATGTATCACTATTTTAAGTCATCGATAGTTGATTGAAGACCCAAGTCTCATACAAGAACTTAAAGAATTACCTAAATATTATTTTGATTTAAATTAGAGAATTAAATTCTATGAGTTTTTTTTGAGATTTTTGTAGGAATTTTAGAGTTTTTAGTCAAATATTTATGCTTAATGTGTCATTAGACGTTAGGGATACGTGTTAGTTTATAGCATCCTAAGGTTGAGACACCACAAGTGTTTATGCCATTAAATTATAATGATCTTAGTAAATAATAAAAAAAAGGAAATTAGAAACCTTAGTTTGCTTAATGGAATAAGGCCTTTTGATTAATAATAGAATGCATCCTATAACAAGTTTACAATGTGATTAGTCATACCCCTAAAACAAATTATGATGATAATTAATCATATAGGGATATAATGAATGACATGTATAATGTGATAATATTAAAGATATACACATCAATTGCTAGATGAGTAAGAATAATTAAGAAAACACAATCTCTTCGTAATATCATAAATTTAATGTTAAGCAAAGATTGAAATAAATATAAATTACAACAATTATAATGGATACAAAATATTTATCTCAATCTAAAGTAGAGCAATGTAAGCCAGTTAAACCATATACCTTCGTCTTATTTTGAAACCAAAACTTACTTTATAATATATAAGACCATCTAGTTATTATATTTTATAAAACCAATAATACATGATACTTTGTAGAATCTAGATAAAACAATTTCTTATCATCGTTTACATTGAACAAGATCCGGTATGGACTTACTTAAAGAGTAAGCCAATTCAATCTAACAATAGAAAAGTGAAAAATATTGGAATTACAGAAAAGAAAAGACAGAGCCCTAACTAGTAGTGAAAGAATATGGAAAAACAAAATGAGTTGACAATATCTTAGATTCGAGAGAAATTGAGCGGGGAGGGAGGGAAAAAAGGGAAGAAAGGCGAGGCTTTAAGGAAAAGAGAGTCGACTACTTTAGAAGAAAATCAATGGAGGATATCATATGTTTTAGAATTTTTACTATCTAGAATAAGAACGTGGGTTTCGTCTTGAGAATGGCTAGATTTAAAAATAATGTATTTTATTAAATATTTTTAATTAAGAATCATATATGATGGGTATATTGTCTTATATACCCTAGGTTATCAAATAAATATCAAGTATTTATTATATGGGAGCAAATTTCAAGATTTTGAAATGAAACTTACTGGAGATCTTTAAATTCTACCTACAACATACTTGACTGCACGAGGTAATGTAAATTAGTAAGTCCTAGCATCCGGTAGAGTTCTCCTTTCGCCAATAAATTATGCGCAGCTTATTAATAATTAAGGGATGTCTTTCCAATTTTTTTTTTTTAAAAAAAGAAGAAGTGAATCCAGTGTTTTATTCTTGAATCGAGGACTATAATTGTTTGTAGAAACTATTTTGAATTACAATCTTAATTAATATTATATTTAAGAAGATACAAGACTAAACACTACTCGATAGACAAGATAAAAACAAAAATCGATAAGCACACCGACTTACAAAGCAAAGTTACTGCGACCAGTGTGTGTAATTGCTGCTTTTATTCCCGCAGTAATATCCGCTCGTTCTTATCTTATCTTCCCATTTTCTCTCTCCTTTCAGTTTATAAATACCCACAAGCACACTGGGCGTTTTGACCAAAATTTTCGAAATTTACATACGTGTGTGGAAAAAGTGAGGGGAATTGAAAGCAGAAGTTCCGGGTCTTTCCAAGATGGACATACCCGGTTCGACCCGGTCCCACTGGGCCAAATCATGCGATTCCTCTCCTGCAGATCGCTTCCTCGGCGTCTTCCTTCACGCTCCGCCTCTTTCCTCATCAGCCTCCGTCGATGACCTCAACGAAGACGACATCTTCTCCTGCGGCGACGACTTGTCCGGACTTAATCGCCACAACAACCTTAGCTCCGATAATCACTATTCTACTCCGCCGTCCTCTTCCTCCTCCTCCTCCACTCCTCGTCTCCAACACCGGGGAAAGAAGGTTTCGATTTCGGCCTTCGGGCCGTTGGAAAGTTTCGGCATACTCGCGGCGCTCCCGGAGAACGAACCTCACTCCGTCTTCAACCACAAGGCATCGATTTCTTCTTCATCCTCGTCTTCTGCTTCCTCCTCTCGTGTGATCCCGAAGCCTCCGGTGCCGCCGGTGGTGGCACAGCAGGAGAGGTTCTCCGCAGTGAAGTATCACCAGTCGGCGCCCGTAAACGTGCCGGTGTTACCGCCAGCTGTCCAGGCGGCCATGAGGAGGCATAGAGAGTTCGATGAAATAGATGATGACGATGGTGACAGCGATGACCTAAACGATGACGGAGCAATGTTACCGCCGCATGAGATCGTGGCTAGGAGCTTGGCGCGGGCGCCGATTCTCTCTTGCTCGGTGCTAGAAGGGGCGGGGAGGACGCTGAAAGGGAGAGATCTTAGGCAGGTTCGAAATGCGGTTTTTCGTCGAACAGGTTTTATTGATTGAAAAATTTTGGTTTAGTTTGATCTCTTTTTGCGATAAGAGGAATTGAAATGTTCTTCTTGTTGATGCTATCAATGAACTTTCAATTGTGAATTTTTTTTTCCCCCATTTTTCCTCTTCAAATCTATTTTCATTTAGAGTCCTAGTCTAGGTATTGAGGCTAGTCCGCAGGAGTATAGAATTAAGAGAAGGGGATCGATTATAATGTCTTTATCTTGTTGGAAATATGAAGAATATGATAGGACGAATCTAATCATTTGTAATTTAGAAGTTGTCATTCTGTTAGGAAACTAAATCCAGCCGAGCCATATATTCTGGTGCGTGTATTGATTGAAGGGTTTGGATTGGAGGAGTAAGCTTTGATGAATAAATGAAGAATATTGAAGCAGATTGGATTCAGATATATGGTTACATGACTTTCTCCACTTCAATACATGACCTGTTGAATTTATACTGATCAGTTTCGGAAAAGACTTGGACCAATGTTGTTGTCTTAATTTTCGTTTTTCTTGATGGATGGGAAAGAAGATCTAAGATGTTCTTTGCTTTGAAGTTGTAATGCTAGTACACAAGATGGAGTTATTGAAAATCTTAAGAATGGGATATACAGCTTAGTTCTTAAACTTCATTGGTGATACAAATGAATTTTGAAAGTACGGTTGACATAACATGACCAAATTTTCCTGCCTACTATCATGATTAAACTGGTGTTTGGAGAATTGTCCACTCTCATGTGAACGTCATCTCTTAGGCTCAAGTCACGATGAATCAATTATGGCAACCTCTTTGAGGATGGAAAGGGAACTATGAGAAAAATTAGTCGTTTTCAAGTGAAGGATGATGAAAATTAAGAGAACTTTTTTGGAGAATTGTTCCCCATTTTTTGTGGGCAGTCTGTAATTTTCCCCTACATGATGATGAACTTATCATCTCAAATATATTTTTGTTTTTTCCAGTTCTATATTGTGCCCTGAAATTGTTTCTTGCAGCTGCTATTTTATATCTTTCCAGACATTATGCTGCATACCAGTAGGATGTTACTAAATACATAGTTGCTATCTAAATCTCTCTATATATACCGAGAGGATGTCATTAAATCCGTACTTCCTATCTATGTCTCTCTCAGCCTATTAAGTTTTGATTTTGACAAATTTTAATATAAAGGAAAAATTAAATTACATGTTCTATGTTTTGGTGCATTTGCAATCAACCTGCCTTTTCTCTTTTAACAAACGTAGGACCTGTATTTTTCTCCGTTAAGCAATTATCATATGTGGCTTTTAAAATCCCATGTAATATGCATGTGATTCTTGAAAATGAAAAACTTAAAACACCAAACCCGAAATCTCTCTCTTTAGTCTGATTTGGGGATTTTTTGCATAGGGTTTGGAGTACAAGAGAGGAATTGAAGTGTTTGATCAAAGGGTCATGAGAGTTTATACGCGATTAAGAGTTTATTCGAGTACTTGACAACTGTATAATTGAGAAAGAATACAGGTTATGAGTTTATTTAAAAAAAGAAAAAGAAAAAAACACAAGTTATTCTATTTTAAAAATGCAAAACCCAGTCATGTTTATGCATTTCTCCAAATATATATAATTTGATATTTTCTGCATCAGTAGTTTCTTATCGCGAAATTCACAAGGATGGTGCCCTCTGCTTGGCTAATTAGAGGCTGCAATATATTCAAGTAGTAGGAGCTTGGATTTTGCAATGAAATTTGACACCACGGGTATGTTTGAGCATGGGAACTTTTTATATTGGCATGCGTGGTCAGTGAAATAGAACAAGGGGGGAATAGAATGGTAATTCTTATAGAATAGAATAGAAAAGCAATAGTTATTGTTTTGTTTGGCTGCACCTATAATATGTTAAAGATACATTTGGAATATAATAAAAAATAAATATATTCATATTTAGGCCATGCTTTTGACCATTGGCTGGGGTATCATTGATAAAACGTGGAAATTTGCAAGAACGGACCAAGGAATAGCTATTCTTTTTGTTTTGAGAAAGAACTACAATTTCTCCTTTGGGAGCAATAGGTATTCCGTAAAATAGTCATTCCACAATCTAAACCCTTAATAATTTTGTAAGGGAGGAATAGCTCTGTTGTAGTATAAAGAAATCAACAAAATGTTCATGATACTTCAGAGGAACAACTTTGCAATGGTTGCAGCCCATTTTCTCACTGTGTAGGCTATTTGTCTCTCTGAAGTGGTGAAATCTAGCAGAATTTTGACATTGTGTCTACAATGGTAGGTATCGGTTTCTTTGTTACTTTGAACTGATTTTATGTTTCTTAGTATGGCATTTGGCAGTGGGGAAATTCTTTCTCTTGCAATGGTATTTCAAGGGCTGCAATTTGCTAAAGCTGCACATGCCATTCACTGGCTGTATAATGCTGGTAAACTTTTCACATTTGCAGCTCTTCTTCCTTATAGGCACCCATTAGGATAAGTTTTGAATACATTGAATGTGTGCTGCAGTTGGCTATATAGATATATCTCAACGGTTGAGACTTAAATTGGAATAGGCACCCCTACTGTCAAGTCGATGGACGGGTGTTTGTATATCTGATACTGTTTCATTGCAGTCTATCAAATTTTCAGTCTCCAGTGTCGGGCAGATAGGCCTTCAGATTAAAATCTTTATGCTCTGACTAGCTCATGTTTTTTTTTTTTTTTTTTTTTTTTTTAATTCCCCTCAACTGGACCCGTGTGTCACAATAGCTTGGATCCAGAGTAGTAGTGCAAAAGGATATATGCAGGCATCCCACCTGTCTGAATTGTGCTGAGTTGTTATGTTGCTGCAGACTCATGTATTGTAATGTTAATCATATTCGATTGCCCCTTTGTAGATCGCTTCAAGTGTAATACCTATAAAGGCTCTTTTATTACATTTTATACCAGGACATAACCCGAGTGGATGTTAAATTTAGTTGCATATTTGTTTGGAAGCTCCTCCTTCTGAAGGGGCAAGCGGCACTCATGATGGAACAGGTAATATGTATTTATCCAATTACGTTTGTGGACACCATCTATGAATTCAGTCAGCACAGTCAAAATAATTTTTGTAGTGGTGGCATTGGTCGTATAAACGAAGCATGTTAAAGAGTGCCCTTTGCCTGCTCGATGAACATGGGTAGCATTATCAGGTATAACTGTGGTGGACAATATATTGCTTTTCCTTCCGTCCCTGCCTCCTAAAGAAATTTGCTTTGACCTATTTTAATTGCCCTGTGTTTCTATGAGATCATCCCATGTTAGTTTAGTGCATAATGGTTGGTTTCACATAGGGGTTAACTATGAAGATTGTTGATTGCCCTTTCAGTCGGGTGATGTTAAGTTAGCTCATGTTAGAATTTGAGTGGTCTTCAACTAAGGTTAATTTGAGCTACTTGAATAGTTTTTTTTTTTTTTTTTATTTAACTCTGAGTTTGAACTTCACAATATATTACTTGATGAGCTTATGAATTTAATCGAGGATGAGTTGAGCTTGTCAGTAATAGAGTCTTATTGGAATGCATCTATGTTATTTTATATAAAGGGAAAAAATATATATGTCATTTAAAGTCATATATGATATTAAATGAGTTTAATTATATGACCGACCCCTTACAACGTTTACGGGACTTCTTATGCCTCCTTATATCTTTGGTAACCATACATGTCTTTAGAGATCACAAGATTACGCAATGTAGCAGGTGGATTTAGTAAGAGTGAAAATGAATGGCTTTTAAACATCTGTTTTGATTCGACTTTCAGCCTAGACCGTATATATTTTATCTTTATTGCATTGGCAGGCTATGTTTTAAGATATTTAATCTTTATTAGCAATTAAATTGACTTTTGGCTTTACAATTATGTTCTATGATAAAAAAAAAAAAACAAAGTATTTTTTAATGTTTTGTTAATTGATCATATATTAAGGTTATAAATGTCAAAGATGATGTTAGAATTTAATAGCAATAACGTAAGTTAAACTAATAAAGATAAGACTGATAATATAAAAAATGGAATGGAGATGTATTCACGGTAAAGAAGAAATTCTTTATTTTTCTTTCTAGGAAATGCTTTTCAATTTGCTTAGAAACAACTTGGCTTGGCTAGGCTAGCATAGGGTATTGAATCGAACCATTTGAAATGATTTAATGGTTGAATTGATTCACTAATCTATTTATAGATTTTAATAGGGGTGTTCACTTAGTTGAATTGGACCACGAACCAAGTAGAATCACAAAATACATGTCATGAGAGTATTTTACAATGCCGCTTGGTTTGACTACCTGAATTGTTTGAAGGGGTTCCATTCTTAGCAATGCAAAGACATTTGAAACGAGCTTCTGGTTTAATAAAGAAAAAAAATGTTGTAACTTTTATGGGAGAATCTATTCTACATTATTCATTTTATTTTGATTGATTTATTTTCCTTCTTTGCAATCGAATCTAAATTATTCAAGAGCTAAAAGCTCTGGCGTTTAGCATTTGCAATTTTTATTTTTCCCCTTATAAAAAAAAAAACATTACTGAGAATATTTTTCAAACTTTTATCAACAGTAGTGAAATAATTAAAATTTTAGAATCGTCAAACATTATATAAGAATCTTAAGGGGTTGCAATATTATTTACTTTTAGAGCAATAAAGTGGCTAATTATTAGAGGAGGTTGTCAATAACACAAAGAATGTCAGTGGTCAAAGTGTAAAATAAATTTGTGCTTTTAAAAATGAAATTCGATTTTTTTTTTTATTTCCTATTTACATTCTCCACAATGGTTAACTATCATTAAAATGCATTAATAATCGCAACATCTTGAAATTAATTTGATAATTTTAAGCTTTTGGTTATAATAAAATTTGAAAAATAAGGCTATCAAAGGAACACACCCTATTTTCAAGCGTAGTCCAATGATAATGATCTAATGAGATCTGTCTGCGTGAGAATCAAATGGAGTTGAAAAGATCAGATTTTGAGTTGTTCCTGCTCAGATCATAAGAATAATGAAGCTAACACTTTAGATCTCTTCCATCTATTATAAGTACATCATATATTAAGATTATCTATTCTTCCCGTTAGACGTTTCTCTATGTTTTATATATATATAGCTGTTATCTTTTCTTCACTTCTTTTTAAGGTTATGTAAGGTGTAATATGCAGGTGAAAATTATTATTGGATCCGCAGTGACATTTTAATGACTCTGCTGGGGACAAAGTGACAACCGAATAACGACACTAGCTGATTAGCAAGGAAAAGGGGTTATCAACCCTGCTGATGGTACCTCGTAATAGAACGGAAAAGCCAACATCGGAATTACGTAGTAGAACATGCAACTGCTAAAAGACACCAACCAAGATAACCTAACACAAAACACAAGAAGACCCTTCTAAAGTCACATAGATGATGCGAATGATGTAGGAGAATACAAAGTCCCTAAAGTGCAGCATTGAGTCGTCCTCGATGTCCATAGCCTGTCAAAAGCTCGGGCTGGATGAGGTGGAGGATGTCATCCACAGGGGTAGAGAGGGGAAAGGGAAGTGCAAAGTGCTCTACTCCTCACCACAAGTAGAGAATCGATCTAATTGTGACGAAGAGACGAATTTGTCGGTGGTCGCCCATCACAACGTAATGGCAAGTCTTTTTGCTGATTCCATTGGTGGCACGGGGTTGGTCAATCCTGGATTTCTTGGCCATAGTGGGTCGAGTAATTTCATCTCTTATGAATTTGATTGAGAGAGACAGTATTCGTGCCATAATTTTTTTTTTTTTAAAAAAAAAAGGGGAAAAACAAAGCTAATGTATTAAAAAAAGAGAAAGAGCACTTGCTTGGGGGCTCATGTAGAACGTTCTGGAGCATTTGACCAGAAAGAATGGAAATATATGCCCATGTAGAGCTGAATAAAACTAATGAAAAGTTGATAGATAAAAAAAGGAGGAGGAGGAGAGAAATTAAAGCTGTTATGCCTAATGAAACTCGATTAGAAGCATTATATTGAATTGAAGCTTAAGATCATTTCCCGCTACCAACATTGCTGACCATGCACTGCACGCCATACTCACGCTACTAAGATGAGTAGAAGAGGAAAAAAAAAAAAAAAAA
The DNA here is from genome assembly GCA_024138005.1 of Lumnitzera racemosa. Lineage (NCBI taxonomy): Eukaryota > Viridiplantae > Streptophyta > Magnoliopsida > Myrtales > Combretaceae > Lumnitzera > Lumnitzera racemosa. Next base: position 104,938,831 of record JAMXBC010000006.1, on the reverse strand, counting down.
AATACTTTGAATGAATGAATGCAAATGGAGACAAAGGGCATGAATTCATATGGTGATTTCGGATTCGATTTTTGAAAAGCTATTAACGGGGAAATTAATGAAAATTTGAACGAAAACTAAATAATGGTGGTGGTGAATGTAATTTGATGGAGTTTAATGAGGACGAACGGATATACAAGTTTAAGGCAAGAATTGACTTCTTACTATTTTAGGAAGGAGATTGCACTTATTATTAACATGCCACACAAGCTTTTGAAACTCTCTAAGGTTTAAGCACTACTCTGAACAAGGATGGATGTAGAATCGTAAGAATATTCGGTACATATTTTAATAAACTAAAAAGATGAACTTCTTTCATTTTTGTTGCGGTAAATATTAAATAACATTTAACCGTTAGTTTATAAAGAAATTAAACCAATACATAAAACTCATATAAGATTGGTTATTCTAAAGAAAGAAAAGGAAAAAAATAAAAATAAAAATGAAATTGTTATTTAAGTAATATAGTGATAAATGGATAACTAAAAAAAAAAAAGTAAAATGACTATCAAGGGAATTGAACCCATGACTTCTTGTTTTTTTTAAAAAACCTACACAACTATTAAGCTTTACACATCATTTTATTAAGATTAACCATATATAATTTTTCATTTTTATTAAATTTTTGTAATTAATTTTATGGTGAATCTAGTGGGGCCGAGCCACCCCTCGGCCCCTCAGATCCGTACCTCATTCTAAATCTCATAAGTCATGTTCCAAAGCATGACTCTCCACTAGGCATCAAATTGAGCTTCTTTAGTTTGCCCTTGAGTAAGCCACACTTGAAGACTCGACTTTGGACATATCTTTCACCACCTCATTCATTCTCTGAATGGCCCGACTTTCCTACACGGACAAGCAAAGGTACAGGACACATGTAAAGTGATGATCTAAAACGATAATCTATCCTAGCAACATCCACGTCTCGAAAATCGAACAACATTAGGAAAGAATTGGCAATGCAATGTGTAGATTCATCATCTTAGATTTTTGTAATGAGAACGTTGTTTAGATAAGATGGCTTCTGCACTTGCCACTCTCTTTGTGAGGTAGTATAAGTGAAAAATCGTCAAAAACGGAGTACGAATATGAATTGTTGGGATACGACGTTGCAAAGCTTCAATAACTATTATGCCATTTTTATTGTAATGATAACATACATTGCTAATGCTATATATATATATATATTTTTTTTTATGCTGGAATGAACCGAAATGGAATTGTGATTCTAATTTCTATTTTCTTTTCCTATGTTTGGAAGTGTATTGAGAAGTCGAAATTACGATTTCTTGGAATTAACGATTCCAGCTTGAAGGGAAATTCGATTTGGGTGAGAAACGATGATTCTATTCCTCTTTTATTCATTATTATTAATCAAATTACTTATTTATCTTTTAATTTAATTTTGATACATAATATTTAAGGGTATTTTTGATAATTATTACTATATATATTTAATTTCATTTCATTCTAATCGATTTCATTCGATTCCATTCTAAATAAGGGTAATTTAAGATTTATGGTGCCAAATCATTAACAATAAAAGATGCCGCACAAACATACATCAATTCATTTAACTATGTGCTTCACAGTTGTTGTGCACTAGGCAGTGATAAAAAAAGTAGCTACTCAGTGCATGCACGCTTAAATAGTGACTTAAGGTGCCAAAAGCACTTCTCATGGATTATGATGCCTAAAATCCTTAGAACCAGGCCAAAGGATTTCGATTAGGATGAAAAATGCAAGTAATTAATATGATTTTATGTTACGGTGGATTAGGCCTCATGCTGTATTAGACCAATTAGTTGGGTTGAATTTTAGGGCCAAAGTAATTAGAACTAATTGTTGAAAAAAACTTAAGAAGATTTAGCTCAGTATGTTTGGAATAAGGACCATTTTTTATATTTTTTAGTAGACTCATACAATGAAGATTAGAGTACTATTGGATAATTTTGGCCAAAAAAAAAAAAAAAAGTACTATCAGATTAAAGACACTCAAAAGCTAATGATGATTTAAATAATCCAAAAAGATTTCTTAATTTGGCATAATTTAATGATAAGGGAAAAAAGAACGTGCAACTAAATTTATGAGCTAAAAAATTAAAGAAAGTCCTAAAGATCGAATTTTAAGCCTTTCTTACTTAAATGTTAAGAATAATACATGATACAGAACTCTTTCGCTTGTCGTATATATATATATATCTATTTATTAAGATTGTCTGATTCTCGTTTTTTAAGGCCATTTCAAATCAATCCTAACTTATACCGATCATCTCTGTATAACACCTTTAAAGTTATATAAAGCGTAGAGCACGTACCATAAGCACGTGTCTTCACATCTACAATCCTAAAGTGAAAGTTTTTTTATTTCCATCTTGTTTATATTCTCTTCATAGAACGAAGCTAACAATGGTCAGTAGAGAAGGAAGGTCGGATTGAAGAAACAAGAAGGAAGAAGAAGAAAAAACTCCGAAGGAGACAAATGTTGTTGTCGGTGGAGTAATGCCCCTTTCCAGGATTAGGCCGTTGACCTGTAGGGTGACCAATAATAATACTAATATTCTATTACTTGCAAAAGTAAAGTAAAAACATCGACCTTTTCTTCAGCAAATGCTGGTCGTATTTAATCACGCGTCGGTCGGTGCCATGTAATTTGTCTTGCCGCAAAAGTCGTTATAATGAGCTGATTTTGAGCAGTCATCTCTCGTACAGTACAACTTCAACCTCAAGGTCACGGTTCTTTCTATTTTCACTCTAAGTCGAAGACGACCCTCAAAGTCTAAACCCCACTACGTAGAAGTAACAAGTACCGGACCTGCATGACTTCCTTCTCTTTTCCTCCCAAAGACCCGACGAGATTCAGCGTTCCAAAGTTTACTTAGGTCTCTCGTTTATGGACGTTGCTACTGCAATTCTAAATACGTGTATTTTGTTTTTAGATTGATTAAGTACCTATATGAAGAGTATATTTGTATAAGAATATCATATATTTCTTTAACTATTCGACATTTTAATAAATCTTTTTAATGATGCTAGTAAATACTTTCGTTTTTTATAGTTTGAATTGCATTTCATTTTATTTTTTATACCATCTCTTTGTGATCGTGTTTTGTTATATTTCAAGCAAGTTGAGTATATATATACACATATTAGCCATATGGCTCGATTCACATTTGGGTTTTAAATAGTTTGAGTGACTGCAAAACAAGCATTATTTAGAAATTCATAATTTTCACCTTTATTTGTTTATCTAACTCTATGGTTTGTTTCAATGTATAAGTCTAATGAGTATTAAAGAAAGGAAAAGTGATTTTCTTATCTAATATATAAAAAATTAATAGAAGATATAATACAATCAGGATCTATTTATGTACATGGAATAAGTTTTTTTTCCTTTTTTTTTTTTGTTTTAATGCAGAATAGAAACGATAAGTCAAGAAAATGGAGATGTATACTCAAGTCCAAGCTTGAATCAGCTCGAAACAGTTGGGCTATTGTTCAACCATTGAACCAGGCCTAACTCACTAAGGTTTGGTTTTGGACTGGTTAATGAGATTCACTACTTCATAAGTCAATTTTTAGGTCTATAAATTAGATCTTAAATATATATATATATATTTTTACGGTTTACATTATATATATTTATATATGTAATTATATTGTATGAAATATGTTACTATGTATGATATATATAATACATTAATATGTATAATATATATGTTAATCTATTAACATATAGAATACATAATAATATGTATAAATTTATATATAAATTATAAAAAAATTCTGGCTTAGATCTATGATTCAGATGGATTAAAAGTTTAAACTGTTTAAATCGATGTAAAATCGTTAAATCTTTACGTGGTTCAGACTCGTCGGAAATGAATCGATTCTAAATGGATTCGGGCTTCGAAATTCATGCTTCATGTACGCGGAGACATATCGTCCCTTCCCAGCCAACTCATTAAAGTGTGATGGTAACAAAGATGCCACGTGGTTTGTCGGATTTGGAATAAGTTTTAAATCATTAGGCAAAGCCAGGAAGGTCGTAGGAAAGGAGGAGACTGTGATTGTCTGTGTGGTCGTCAACACAATCAGGATTTCGATTCTTATGACCCCATGACTAAGATTATTCAAATGTTGTCATGTCAAATTTCTATTACTAAACCAGTATTCCTTTTTGCGCGTATGAAATGGGAGGACCATTTCCCTCATATATATATATATATATATGTATGTTTGTATGTATGTATATGTATATAATTCATTCTCAGCTATAATAGCTTCTTAGTTCTTATAATGGTTTCATGGGAAATTCTATAATTCCATCTATATATTTTTTATCGGTCTAATTCATGATCTGGTTAATAAATATCTTATTATATTAATTTTTATGATAATCTCAACAGTTAGATCATGAATTAAATGGCTTGTTACAACTATAGCAGTTCCAAAAAAATCTTATTATATTATTAAGGGTCAATACTTGTTTTTGCTTGCATTATATATATTTCATAATTGTATAGAATATGGTCTAAATTTATATCGAAACTTACTACTAGATTGTATGTGGTTTACACATATGATTTTAATAGACTATATTAGATATGACATTATGCCATTGCTGCTTGCAAAGACAATTTTTTCTAAAATACTAAATTGATATTATCTAACAGGTAGTATAAAAGTTTCAACATGGAGAAAACTAAATTTTTCTAGAAAACTCGTATAATATAGGTTTCGATGGAAAATAATTTCTAATAATTATTATTGTAAGTTATTTAACATCATCATCATTTGATAATTGTTTGCTTTAACGTAATAAAATCTTTTATTCCCTTCCTGCAGGAATAAAAAGTTCAAGAAATTACAATCAGTGTCTCAACCATGCAATATTCCAAAGTTATCAAATAGAGAGGTATGTTGGTACTTTTAGTTATATTCTCAACTTAATTTTATAACTAATAAGTGAAGTAAACACTAAATAGGTATTTCAAAGTATACCAATAAAAAGCTCTCCAAACCATTTAGATTGGATTTAATTTTCCTTGTTCAGTGACTAATCCAATGAGTTTGAGTAAGTCTTTCAGATAGAGAAAAGATTGAGCCGTATCAACACACTATATACATGAATGAATAACGTGCAAGTACCCAAAAACATAAATGGTAATTTTTTTTTTAAATTAGACACGATAAATAACACTTGGATGCTATTCGTCTGATAAGTCATATATGGTGTATCAATACTATTGAAACATTTTTCTTGAGATATATGAGAATCCCATAATATGGAGTTATCATTTTGAGAAGACAGTGTAGATGAAATTAATTAGATTTAAGGTTTTAGTAAGAAGCTACTTAATTTAAATAAAAATAAAAATAATTTTGGTTTAATTTGATCAAGAACATTTGCTAAAGGAAATAAAAACGAAAATGCTAAAAATCAAGGTAGGGCGCCTTTTTCTAGACATGAGAAAATTAAGTAATTGGATCCTCTAAATTTACATTTTTTGAATTTCTTTTTGCTTATTATCTTATAATACTGTTATATATAATCAACGGATGAATTTACAAGTAAATAGATGACGTTCTAATAATATTATAAGTTTATTTAAATTTATAAGTTGAGGAATTTTTTTTTCGATGATTAAGTTAAGAAAAAAAAAAAAATTAAGAGAATCTATTTCCATCAAATATAGTGCCTGGTTAGGATAGAGATGAGATGAAATGGAAGGAAATCAGTGAAATTGTTTCCATCATAGTGTCCCTTTTCTTTCTTTCAAACTTTAGGGAGAAATTAGAGAAAATGGATAAAGGCACATAAAATTATAAAAATAACTTATCATGAAAAGGAGATAGAAAAGAAACGAATGTAATGTCATGCTTGGTATGCAATGGTTTAGAACGAAATGGAATGAGGAACAAAATAGTAAATTATTCCCCACATTTGGTAATGTTTATAGAATAAAATGAAACTAATGAGTCGTTCACTTCACTGAATGGAATTGGAATTGAAATTCCTAAGGAATGTAATGAGAGTGTAATATTTATTATTTTGTTTAGTTGAATTTATAAGTAATTTAAGAATAGATTGTAATAGAACATTAATGACTAAATTACCTTTGGTCCGTTTTCTTTTTCAACCAACTCTAAAGTAATAGGTGACAATAGTGGCGGCAATGACAATAGTGGCAACAGTGGTAATGGTAGGCAACGATGGTGGTTATAGAGATAGCAATGGTAGTAATGGTGGTGGCAACGGTAATGGTTATGGTGATAGTGGTGGTGGTGGCAGCAATGACAATAATGGTGGAGGTGATAGTAACAGCTGTGATGGTTGATAGTGGTGGTAGTAGTATTGGTGGTTGTTAAATTAGGATAAGGTTATTTGTTAAAAAAATATGAAATTTATTATTATATTTTATTAAATTTATTATCCTATTTTCTTTAAAACTCACGGGTTATGTTCACATATATATATGTATATATATTACTTTACTTTATTTGTTAATTTATTATTATAGTATATTACATATGTATTAACTAAGTATACTCGTATATTGATTTATACTATATTATTAATATACGTATTTTATACCTACATGTATACTTATATAATATGATAATATAATTATAAATATACTACATATGATATATGTATGGGTATATATATACATAATTTTATTTTTTTATTTTATACATACATACATATATGACCATAATTACATATATATATATCTATTGAAATTACTTAATATATATATATATATATATATACATACAAACAATGAAAAAACACACTATACATATTATGGTATACATATATATATACCAAACATATACTCTATTATACATGTACTATACTATACTAATATTTTTATGCTTTATACATACATAAATATATATATATCTAGTTTTGGTGACATACTTATATATATATATATACATAAGTCATGAAAATATATAATATATATTATTATATGCGCATGTACATATGTACATATACATAAATTTCTTATACTTAAATATTTTATAGAATCCAATATATTATGTATATACATGGGAATACTCTAAGTATTTATACACTTATGAGTACATGTACATAATATAAGATTAATTTTTCACTAAATCCCAATACATGTACAAAAATTTTCTTGAAAATAACAATAGAATACCTATAACTTTACTAAATACACCTATAATACATATGAAATTCTTAAAAAGTATAGGTACATGAAAGAATACAATTGAATATTTAATACAAACTAAATATAATATACATACTACTTATCTATTCTTTTTGTGACTTGATGAATAAAAGATGACAAGGCTTCTTCTTCTTCTTGATTTAACTGTTACTTTTGAAGTAAAAAAGAAAAATTTGAATAAAGGAGTAAAGATGCTTTACGGTTTAGAAAAGTGATGAAATGTGGTGTTTTCTTCTTTTGTGTTGAGAAAGATATATGTGTGTTTGCTTCTTTTGTTTCCAAACGTTTAGGGTAAGTTGGGGGGGAGGGGGGGAGGGGAGTAGCAAATGATGTGGATAAAGCTAAGAAAAAGGAAAACAAAATCAAGGCAAGAGGGAGTAATTAATATGATAAGACAAGAACTTTATCTATTTTATTTATCACATAATTATCACATGTTAAATAATCAAGCCACACAAGTGTCCACTGCCTTGCAAATTCTAGAAGTAAGATGTAGAAGCCTCGAGGAAAAAGAAAAATTGTAGAAGAAAAGAAAAAGGAAAAAGAAAGGGAAAAGAAGGAAGAGAAAAAGAAAAGAAAAATAAGAAGGAAAAACTAGGAACTTCCAATTATAAATCATAAAATAATAATTAATAAATATTATTTGAAATTCATTAATTAAATCATTACCCGTTATGTTTATAATATTTACAAGTTATTTCAATATATTCGTTAACAATTTTATGTGATTATACATATTAGTCGATAATTATATTTGATTAGGTTTTTATTATTAACGAGTTATATTTATTCATTTTATAAGCTTGAAGTTATAGTTTTTGGGTTTTTGTCAAGTTTGAGTTTAATTTCGAGTATTTATACCTACATAAGGTTTAAGGTTTTCATATGCGATTTAGGCTTCAATTGAAATTTTAGGATTTTTTTAATTCGTATTATATTCAAGTTTAAAATTTTAATTAGTTTTAAATTTATCGACTCTATTGAATTAGGGTAATTATCTAAAATATTTAAATTAATTCATTACTTAAAAAGCTAAATTTACGGGATTTACAGCAATGGTTAGTGTCCATTTAATAGGGGGTGGGGTTGCATAACTCCACACACTCTTGATTTTAGGGTGAATGGAACGTTCAAATTTTTGTTCATATTTATGTCTACCTTAACAGATGGACTTAATAAAGTTGATTCAAGAGTAAAAAACGATCACAAAATTTTCAATTAGATAATAAATTGATTTTTTCAAACTATAAATAGTAAATTACATATTTTAATAAAGTTTTGACACCATTTATAACATCAATCCTAAATCATTGTTCTTACAACCATCAAATCTCGAAATAAACAAATGCATGAGAATTAGCGGATCTAATTGATTTCATTTAGGTACAAGGTAATGAATAAGGAAGACTAGAGTGCAGATGCAATAGCATTACTAGGAAAATGTCCTATGTCAATGCCAAAGCTTCATGCGTTGCTATTGGCAGAGATAAGAGAAAACGACCACCAGAGTTTACAGTTCTTCTGTTTCAATAAATACCCAATATGCCTTTGCCACATGAAGTAAGTAACAATAGCACGGGGACTTCCAATTTTATATTGGGAGATATAATTCTTCTACAAATGACATAATTCTGCTGTAAAACTAGAAAAATCTCCATTAGTTTATAATTTAACTATAGAAATGCAAAAGTGCGGGACATCTCATTATTGTGCTTTATTCTGTAATTATATCATCTGCTGTGAAATCGCCAATCTTGTCAAATTTCATAATTTTATAAGTCCTGTAATTTGTAAAAGTGAAAATGTGCTCAAGCCGTCGTAACATCAACTTTTTACAGATTTTATTGCTGAATTACGTGATAATCCCAATATAAAATACGTAGTTATGCTTTTCTCACACAAGTTTTCTAATCTTTTGCTATTGTGACAAATAAAACACAAATGATTTTAAGGTCCAAAACTAAAACGAAAGTAAGAAGCCGAACAATTTGTTTTTCCTTTAACTGGCACATGTGTCCTCACATAAATTAGGCCTTAAAATTAAAGCAAAATGAATGGCTTGTTGTAGAATTTCGTATTTATTTCGCAATTATATTCAAGAATTACGAGAGGATATTAAAGTCTCATCCCTAAAAAAGATACATGACACTATAAACTCTCCCTTGAAACCATCAATAATTTGGATACATCCTCCCAAAAAATATTCAATGGAAAATATACTAATGATATATATTACATTTACATGTCATATATACTACCTAATGAATCCTTTCTTTAATCTTTATTCCTCCTTATTCATAACACGTCCCATTTACTAAGTAAAAGAATAGTGGTTCTACACTATGATGTATAATAATCTGCTAGAATTGTTTAATTTGATATATATATATTTATATATTACATTTAATATAATAGTGTATCATAATAATCATCTAAATGCTCATAAAAGTGGATTCCGTTTTAGGTTAAATCATTATACTTTTGAAATGAACTAAGCAAGCTGTCTAATTCCCCACAAAAAAGAAAAAAAAAAAAAAAGAAAGAAAGAAAGCACATTTTTAGTTTAGTCGACATGATATGAAGTCATTTTGAAGTCGCGTTCCTATGGCTTATGCCAGAATGTTTTTGGCTTCATCGCTCTTTCTTTATTTATGTAAACGCGTATGATGACCAATACTACTCCTCATCCTTATTTTCTCATTTCACTCGGCAGTTATATCTTTATATGACCCTATCCCACACTCTCCTATATATACATATATATGGATACTCTCTCTTTTTGCATGCTTAACTAAAAGTTACAACACCAAATTCGCTCCCGCCACCATTTAAACCGCGTAATTAACCACCACCAGAAATGTGGGAGCCAATACCCGGTTTTCGCTTCTACCCAACCGAAGAGGAGCTCATAGGGTTCTATCTCCGCCACCAACTAGACGGCACGAGGCGTGATTTATACCGTGTTATTCCGGTGATCAGCATTTACGACATGGAGCCATGGGACCTCCCAAGTACATTATTATTGATCCATGCATCCCACTTTTTGATAAGTCGTTTTAAAATTTTAAGTAACTATATATATATATATATTTATTGCATTAATCACCTTCTTTTTCTCTTTATTATAAACATAATTATATTTGTTAGTCTAATATTTAAAAATGAATTCAATAGGTAATACACGTTATATAGAAGTACAAATACTGTATAACTATCAATCGGATTTAAATATATGGATTGGTAGTTGAATAGTTATTTAAAATCTCATTATCCATATTACTTAATATTTAAATATAATTGATAGTGAATATTAGCTATATCTCTATGTTATAATAATAAGACGTGTGGATTGATATATATATATTCATGACTTCTTTTTGGTACTATATGTTCAAGTTCGTCTGTGTCTTTTTCCTTTTTCATTTTCGTGTTCATTGTTCTAGTGGTTCCTAAACACTATCCCGGAAGGCTAGCGATCGTTGCTGTCTTCCACCTTAACCTGTAATTATGGGTTGCTTTTACCTACGGCATATTATTAATATTAGTTTTTTCATATATCACTATGGAAGGTCAACTACTATTATTATCTATTTCATCTTAACCATGGTTATAAATCTTTCACCTTAACTGTGGTTATAAATGGCTAGTATCTATAGTATACTAAGATGTTTTTGAAAATGGATTGTTGTTATTTATTTTTCTTAATTTATAATTTTAAAATATTATTATGTTTAGGTTGAGATTTTAAATAATTTGATAATATGATATTATATGATATTTAAAAAATTTAAATAATCTTAATTCTTGATTTACAAATCGAGAAAATAAAAGAAAAAAAAAGAAGAAGAAAATGAAGTGAATCCAAATCTGGTGTGTTCGTTCTCTATAATTTAAAAGTTCTATTTATAGGCTAGCTCGACTCTGCAATCCTTAGCTCGCATTCCCAAGGCAAAGCAAGTTTAATGTGTTTTTTTTAATATAAATAAAAAATATATAAAGGAACTTTAGTATGGGAAAAAGTATAAATAAAAAGAGAGTTTTTTAATTATTAATGTAGTATAAGGATATCAAACAGGTTCTTAAATATAAGAAAAAAAAAAAAAAATCGAAGGAAAAGAAAAACTTTGGGACCCATATGTCGACCAGATACTTATATAGAGAGACAGTCGTTGTCGGCATAAAAGAAAAAAATATTGACTTTTTTATTCAGAACGCACGACCCGAAAATAGAAGTTACACGTGGACCGACCAAAATCCTCGGTAACGTCCACAGAGAGATGCTTTTTGAAGCTTCCTCGTTTTTCATACGCAGACCATGGACTTGCTGATTTATTTTTTATGTTCGAACTTAGGATATTGATGACACAAAGTGACGGGCTGCAGGAATTTTACGAAAACTAGGTTGACACGATACGTGGATACATAAACTATAGGTAAATATTATAAAACTAAACAACATATTCGCATGTTCAATTGACCTTTGTCTTGCATGATGCAGACCTTGCAGGAGAGCGGTGTAGAGGGGACACAGGGCAGTGGTTTTTCTTTGTGCCAAGACAAGAGAGAGAAGCAAGAGGAGGGAGACCAACTAGAACCACATCTTCTGGGTATTGGAAAGCTACCGGTTCTCCCTGTTACGTTTACTCTTCGGACAATAAGGTCATCGGAATGAAGAAGACGATGGTGTTCTACACGGGAAAAGCTCCACAAGGAAAGAAAACCAAGTGGAAACTAAACGAATACAGAGCCATTGATGGAGTTTTCAACCCCTCTTCTAATGCCATTCCTAAGGTTTAGTTTGGAAGCCTTCATTACGAATAATACGCTAAATGAATTGTTCCATAAGTGAATATCCATATCAATAACTGATTATAATTTGATAGGAGTGTAATATATGTTTATTAATTTAAAAAAAATTATGTAATTATAAATTACATAATAGAATTACTAAAATGCTATTACTATATCTCATTTTGAAGAAGATAGCGATATTATTATTTGTATTAGTATCACGTCAAGATGTGATATTAATATTTATATAGTATGGTTGTGTTGTATTTTTAAAATATAACATTAATATAAATACACCAATATTATATCGTATTTTGAAAATATAATATTAATACAAACAATTATGTCTATACGATATAATAATAATATTTTAATAATTATTTTTATCAAATTTATATTTATATAATATTTAATTAATTTTAACGTTGAAACACACGAAGTCCGATCCTGCAGCCACAGTTTATCCTCCCATTTTTAGTTTTTCTATCCAGAAACCAAAAAGGGGGGCTGATATTTCGTGAACGACGAGTTAGCATATCTAATATCTCTTGATTTGACTATGGATCGATCGAAAGAGAATGCCTTACGTAAAGAGAATGAGTGTGTTAAGTTCTAGAGTAACTGGCACGACAGTTGAAAGTCATCTGCTACATTTTATTTTCTTGCAAGTTCATTTCGGTCATTCTAAGTACAGACTTTTTCTGCTAAGTAGTTTCGGCATGAATTCACCCTTTGCCGCATGTACGTGATATCAGGAAACTTCCGAGCATTCGATCGCCGGCCGCTTGAAGTGGTGGAACAACCAGTTCAAGGCAGCGTAGGGACGTCAACTGGAGGTCCGGAAGGAAGTTCTACACCGGCGGAGGCTATGGAGAGTCCTGACGTGGGAGCAACTGGTGGTGACACGGACAACCCTCTGTGGGACTGGGAACAACTTAACTGGCTTTAGTTATGGAATAGCTTGTAATCGATCGATCGAATTTAAGTTGTCCGAACGAGATTTGTTTTAGCCAATGATTACTAGGGAAAAGGGATTATTTATTAGAATTACACTTCAAACGCTTATGTGGTTCTTTGTTTTTCTGTCTTGAAATATTACATTTGTAATTCATCCAAATAGGTTTTCTATTATATTATTCTATATAATAGGCTTTACACAATATCTTAATCTATGGGAAACTTTTTCCTTAGTTTACTTATATTTTTCTTTTTATATTTGAATCCTTTACTTCTCTCTCTCTCTTTTCCTTTTCTAATCACTTACATTTCTTGAAATAATCTGAAAGGTGCCTCCAAGATGTACGTTAATGGCCCAATAAAAATTTTTTGCTACAAATTTTCTTTTCCTGGAAAAATAGAAAATTATCGAATTAATATTTCCTGTTATGATGGCTTGTAGACATAGAGAACCATTAATCCATTACAGTTTGATAAATGTATAAATCTAATCCAATAACATATCAAACTAATATAAGGGACAAATACGGAAATAATTGTTAAACTTTATTTCTTAATTTTCTATTCAAATCCTCGAGCTCTTTTCCTTTCTAATTAGGTTATTAGAATTTTGAGGCAGTGATAAAGTTACTATCTAAATCTTTGGTACTAATTAAAAATTCACATCTAAAATTTGAAATTGCTAACTTTCATATCCAGTCAGAAATTTATTCATCAAGTTTACTATCCATAATTGTAAATGAAAAATTGATATCTCATTGGTTTGAAGATAATGGAAGTAATAAATTCGATAAATAAAAATTTAATTAGATATATAGCATTTATCAACTTATTTATTTATTTTTTATTGCTAGAACAAATTTAAATTTAAATTCATGCGTGTTTACTTAATAAAAAAACCATTATATTCCTCTTTTATTCTATATAAAGTTGGTGTTTAGTTGAATTTTATACACCAAATTTCTAGTTGGAATGAATTGTTATTTTACAAAATAGTGAATAGTAATTTGTGCTTAACAAGTGAAAATTGATTGAATATGATATGTAGCAACTTTGAATTTTGAGAAAAAAACATGGAGAAAAAATTGAAAATTAAGGTTATAACTAAAGATATCATCCTTAAATATTTTAAATTGGATGGAGTAAGTCCTATTAACTCCCTTAATTTTTCCATCGAAACATAACAACCTGGTATATTAAAAAGAAAAACAGAGGCACATGTAAGGTTCCCATTGATAAATAAATAAAATGTATTTATTTGTATATTTTAATTCGTTTTTTTCCCACTTCATCCTATTCCCCGGCCGACACTCACTTGAAATTGCTGTGTTCAGCTCCGTTCTTCACACGGCGGGGTTATCTCCCGGCAAAGAGAACATCAGTGAGAGCCGAAGAGGTGGACTTGCAAAAACTTCGAGATGTTTCTGTCTCTGCTGGCTTCGAAAAGCTCGGAGACACGGCGGAGTTTTTCCTCCGAGGAAGCGAGCGCCTATGGAACTGGTGGCTATGAAGAAGAAGAATATCTTCTCTTCTTTTTAGTTTTTTTCTTGACTTTAATAAAGTAACTAATAATATGCTAAAATTGACTAATAGTTAAAAAAGGAAAAAAAAAAAAATAACGTTGAAGTTGACTAATAGTTGCATAAGATTTCGAAACTTTTTACTTTTCCATAATAGTTAAATTTTTTTATGGCATTTGTATTTGCTATCGACTTTCATCAATTAAATTTGCCATTATTTATATATTTTTGTAACGAAATATCAAATAATATCATGAAATGATCTTAATAAGCAACTCGTTATAAATTTATTCCATTTTTAGTTACTTTTGTCAAAATTAAATTCCTTCACATTCCATATTATATTTACAAATAGCATATGTGATAGGATAGGATAGGAACTCCATATCCATCATAATTATTATATCATTTATTTCTGTTTCAAGTTTTTCTTATAATTAAACTTATACCCTTACAAGGAGAATACATTATTTTTCCTATTTCTTAATATCTTTCTAATTACTACTCCATCCATCAATTAATCTATATAAAGTCCTATATGATGGAATCATACAATACAAACTCTAAGATGCCATTTGTCTCAATTTATATTTTCAATTCTTTTCTCTTGGTCTTTCTCATTTACTAAAAGTGAGATTACATAAATTTGAATGATTAAGGTAGGATTTTTTTTTTTTTAACTTTCCAGATTTCGCCATAGGTTCTATAGTATATGGAATTGCAAAACTTATAATTTCACATACACAAATATATATATATATATATATTAAACATAACATGAAATTTAAAGAAAGAAAGGTAAAATTTACATGTTTTATAGAGTACCATTTACCATGTAGATTTTATAGGATATAAATTTTATGATAATTGTAAAGTGGCATAAGATAGGCTTTGATTGTAAAATTTAGAAATCTATACCCTTATATGATAAGGTAAATGTAAGGTATCATACCTTAACCCCCATACCTACTTACCTCTAATAATTGGGATAAAAGTCAAATATGCTCGTATTTGCATAAGCATGAATTAATATGTTGCACACTCGGTGGTGATAAAAGTAGGTATTCAATACATGCATGCTAATTAGTGGCTTAGTGCCGAAAGCACTTCTCGTGATGCCTAAAATCTTTAGAATCTAATTGAGGATTTTTGTTAGGATGAATAATGTAGGTATCTAATATGATTTCATCTTAAAGTAGATTAGGCATTAGATGAAATAAACCAATTAGTTAGGTTGAATTTTAGGGCCAAAGTAATTAGGACTAATTGTTAGGAAATTTTAAGAAGACTTGACTTAGTATGGTTGGAATAAGAACCATAAAAAATGATTAGAGCATTCTTGATATTTCTCAGTATACTTGTACACTCAGGATTGTACACTCAGGATTAGAGCACTATTAGGTATAAATACTTAAAAGCTCATCAACACATTGATTCATCTCATCTATTGATTATTAAGGAAATCTAATGGTGATTATTTAGAGCCTGGCTCTGTAAATACTTGAAAAATTCTCTTAATTTGACTCAATTTAATGATAAGAGGAATAAGATTGTATAACTAAATTTATGTGCTAAAAAAATTAAGTAGTGTTTTGAAGATTAGATTTCAAGCTTTTTTTGCTTAGATCTCATAAACAATGTGGAGCTCTTTCGCTTGTCGCAAGCATATCTATTCATTCAAGATTGCTTGTTTCTAGTTTTGGAGCCTTCTTCAAATCGTCCAATTTATATTAGTCATCTCTCTATGTAACTCTTTCGAGGTCAAATGAAGTGCAGAACTCATATCGTAAGCATTACAATTTTAATAAAAGAAGAAATTTCTTATTTGTATCTTGTTTATATCTTCATAGAATGAAACTAATAATGTGAAGAATCAAGAAGGAAGGAAAGGAGGAAAAAAAAAAAAGAAATCTCCAAACTAGACAAATGTTGTCTTCACAGAAGTGATGTCACTTTCCGGGATTAGGCCGTCGTTAGGATATTCTATTAATTACAAAACAAAACAAATTCTGGGGTTAGTAGTCGCTATGCAAAGCTGAATAATTGCATTGCTACACTACACTACTGGAATCCATTGACCTAAAATGATCGACCCTTTCAGCAAATGCTGTCATGTTAATTACGCGTCGCTGCCATGTAATTTGTCCTGTTACAACTTATAACGAGCTGAGCAATCATCACGTACAACTTGAACCTCAAGCTTATGTTTAAAACTTTCGTCATTTTTTTTTTTTTTATAACAAATATTAATAGTTAGTCTATTTTCTTTTTGACACATGCATCGTGAATGTACCATCTACTAGTATTTTCATAGAATAAAATTAATACATGGTTACTAGACAAGGAAGGTTGCATTGACGAAACAAGAAGGAACGAAAGGAGTAAAAAAAAATAGAAAAAGGAATACAAAATGGTTGCATTTATCCGGAAGTGATGTCTCCTTCTAGAGAAGCGACTGGATGGATGATATATGTCACGTGAATATTTATATAACATGTAATTTTTAATGGTTTTCAAATACGTAATTATAATAGTGACTAGTTTCTAAACAAACTATTTATTATCGATGGTTAAATACCATAAAAAAAGAAAAAAAAAAAAAAATCCGATCCTTCTTCTGCAGATGCCGTTTTATTATTAGTTACGCGTTGTCGGTGATATTTTATTTGTCTTTAAGCCTTAATGGGCTGAGCACGTAGTCCTTTTCTTTTCCGCCCAAAGACTAAGACCCGACAAGATTCAGCGTTCCAAAATTCACTTCGGTCTGACTATGTCTATTCTTAATGAACTTGTTAAGAGTTTTGAAAAATAATTTCAATATATATATATATATATTTTAAGATTAATTAATCACCTATGCGAAGTGAAAAAAAAAAAAATTGTATAAGAATACGATGTATTTCTTTATTCGATATTTTAATAAGCCTTTTCCAAGATGCTTGTAAATATTTTCCATTTTGTATCGTTTTAAGTGCATGCCATTTTATGTTTTATTTTATTTCTTACACCATCTCTTTATGGGTGTGTTTTATTATATTTCCACAAAGTATCGTGTGTGTATATATATACTCCCTCCCTAACTTTGATATCAAAAGAGACACAATCAGGAAATACTATGTTTAATAAAAGAGGTGATTATTGTTTAAAATATATATCAGCTAAATAAAATCTATTTCCAAGTAGAAAATAGGCCCAAATTATATAAAATAAAAATTTTATTGCGTTTTCCAAATATTGATTATATTCAATTAAATCTTTTTCGTTATTATCTATTGTATTTTGAGACATTCAATTACGATTTAAAATATTTTCCAATTTTGTGGATTATATTGTTTAGACATCTACAAAACAAAATATATTATTAGTACCTTTCGCTATTAACTATATTAGTATAATACTATTCAAGAAATTCTATTGCACTATCCAAGGAATTATAAATATGAATATCAGTAACAAATTGTAACATAAATATCCATGCAAAATATAATTAGAACCACTATAGGCGACAGTGCCAAAACTAGTGAGGTTTTATGCAAGTATGAAACCTCTAAAGGCGGTAATACCAGCCGATTACGGGGTTTTGATAATTTAAATAAGCAAATATAATCTCGTAGAATTATACCCAAATTGATTGGAGATTCCCTACACAAGATGTAATGTAAAAAGAAGAATAAATAATTGAAATTTTATTAATTGAAACTGATTTGTACAAAATATAAGAGCATAGACGGATATTGAAAGAAATATTGAAATATTGAGAAGTAAGAGTATTTTACGTTAAGAACAAAGGGAAGCAAACAATTATGCTTCGAGAAAGTGTTTGATTGATTGAAAGCAAACAATTATGCTTCAGGAAATGGGAAGAAGCAAACAATTATGCTTCGGGAAAGTATTTGATTGATTGTTGAAAACAAGGTTGGTAGTAAGAGAAAGATGTTATGTGAAAGGAGAAAGAGGAGGAGATTTGAGAGAGAAGAGATGGAAGTAAAGATGATGATTGAAGCAGAATAGGTTCCGTGGTCTTCAAGAGGTTTGATTTTATATTGGAAAATTCTGTCCTTTTACTGTTATAAACAATAGTATTGTGGCAGACATATGTCAGATGATTGAGATTGATAATATTATGCACTGTGGTACATGTGTAAAATATCGTATAAAGATTGTATCTCTACATTACAATGTAGAAAGATACAACATTCATGAATCCCCTAACTCTATTTCATAGTAGTCATCTTTATTGGTATTTCCGCTGTGGTGAGATGTGAAGTCCGAGTCTGAACTTGATTCCTGGGTTGATTCATTGATATTTGCTAATGCCCTTTTCATATTTTTTTTCATTTGGTTTGGAGAAGCTGCACTTGCCAGTAAAGAAATTAGAAATCCTCTATTGTGATATTGTGGAGTTACAATTTTGGATGGTGGAGTCGAGGAATTGGTCTTGATCCAATTTAAAATTGAATCTTTTTCACACCTATTCCACATTTTAAAGCTGTCCTACTATTTAACTTTGTATATTTTGACTAAATTGATGGTATTTGACATCTGATCTGGCTTGTAGTCAAACCACTAAGCCATGACTCAAGATATTCCAATGTGAACAAAATATAACATTTCTTTTTGAAAGTTTTTCTCATGAGATGTAGGATCGTATTTTTTCAAGAAATTGTTGAATCCATCTCTGGCACTTTCATGAATGATTTTGAAAGTTGCACCAAATTGTTCCCACCAATGTGTAAACCAATTAGGAATTTTTGAAGAAGAACAATTATAAAAAAATATTAACTAAGTATGTGATCTTTTTGGATTCATTTGATGAAACACATTCCACCATGCCTATTTATAATCATAATAATTATAAGTAGCCTAATGACTTAGTTGTGTAGAAAATGGTTCTATATTGAGTTTTATTACAGTGGTTGGATGAGTCCTCCATTCTTTCAGACTGATTACTTTCAGTATCCTAATTGTAGAATAGCTGATCATTCCTTCCTTTTCAAAATGTTTGAATTTTATTGATCCAGTTTCAATCAAAATTTTCTTATAAAACTGAATTGTTTTGTAAACATCATATGGTATATAATAAAAGTCTTTTGTAAATATTTTCCTTGCAAATTTAAAGGGATCCTTTCTTGATATGTCTTCTTCTACAAAGAAAACATATTTAGAAGTAGGTTTTATAAAAAATTTTGATATTTGATTTGCAAGTATAAGTCCAGAAACTACTGGAGTTGATATTTTAGTGAGCTGGAAGTTCTGATTTTTTCTGTGATTTTCTAATGGTTGAAGGATTTCAAGTAACATTGGGACTTTAAGATTTTTCCTCTAATTTTCTGATGGTTGAGGGATTTCAAGCAACATTGAGAATTTATTTTTTGCTTGTAAGACTATTAAGATTGCTTTGAGCAAACCAGGAGTTGGTTTTATATCAGCTAATTTTGAAAGGACTTCATTGGTTTGGATATTGGAAATTGATTGATTGTTTGAAGACATTGGTTTCGAGGTCCTAGAAGAGGGTTCCTCTTGATTGTCAATAGGGTGTTAGATGATTTACATACATCTAACCCTGACTTGATATCGGTTAATTCTTTATTAGAAGTTGATGAAATTTTTTCTTTTCCTTTATCCTTCTCTTTTTTACGAGGCATCTCTCTGCAAAAATTCACGAATAAAGAAATCAGGAAAAGAATTTGAAGATCCATTAATATGCTTTATTTCAAAATCAAATACAGAAAGAATTGATTGCCATCTGGCAAAAATTTGTTTTGATGCAATATTTTGGACATCTTTTAATAAAACATTCTTAGTTGCTTTACAATCGATTCGTAAAAGAAATTTTTGATGTAACAAATCTCTTTGAAATTTAGAAATTGTTAAAACAATTGCCAGAATTTCTTTTTTAATTGTAGAATAATTACGTTGACAATCATTCCAATTTTTTGACACAAATTAAACAATGTATTCTTTATTATTTTGTTTTTGTTTTATAATTGCTTCGAATTCTAAATTAGAAGCATCAGTTTCTACTACTTTTAATAGAGAAGGATCTACTATATACAAACAAGGAATTTCTTTAATTTTTTGTTTGATCAATTTTTTTACATTTGTATGTTCATTTGTCCATTGTGGTGGATTTTTCTTTAATCTTTGATATAATGGTTTACATATTATATTAAGATTTTGGAAAAAATCTGCAACATAATTTAGGCTTCTTAAAAACCTTTGGAGTTGATTTTTATCTTTGATTTAATTAGGAAACTTTTCAGTAAATTCTATAGATCTTTGTATAGGAGTTATTGTTTCACTGTGAATATTAAAACCTAAGAATCTAATTTTAGTCTGGAAAAGACTAATCTTAGAAGGTGAAACAACTAAATCATTATTTTTTACTATATTAATGAAGATTTTTACATGCTTAAAATGTTGGTCTATATTGGATGAAAATATTAAAACATCATCTATATATATTATTATAAAATTAGTATAATTATTAAAATTTTCATTCATTATTCTCTAAAATTCAGAAGGAGCATTTTTCAATCCAAATGGCACTACATTCCACTTGAATTGACTAAAAGGAACTATGAAGGTAGTTTTGTACCTATCACTTTCTTCGATCTAGATTTGCCAAAATCTAGATTTCATATCAAATTTTGAAAATATGTTGGCATTATTCAACCTATTAAGTAAATCCTCTTTATTGGGTATTGGATATCTGATTCATTTAAGGGTAGAATTAAGAAGTTTATAATTGATTACCAATCTTAGGACACCTATTTCTATTTCTACATTTTTATTGACATAAAAAGCAAAACAGCTCCATGGAGATTTACTTTTTTTGATTAATTTTTTATTAAGTAAGTCTTTTATTTCATTTTTACAATAGTTCAAAACTTCATTGTTCATTTGAGATGGTCTAGTTTTTTTTGGAATATTTTTTTTTATTAAAATCATTTTCATATGGTAAATTTACAATATGTGATTTTTAATTCCAAAATACATTTGGAAGTGTAGAAAAATTGAATTTTTATTTCTGATTCTAATTGAGAAATTTAAAATTTAAAATTTCTATTATTAAGTTGATCCTCAATTTTTTTAATTCAAGTTCATTTTTAAATACATCAAATGATTTTCTTTGCATTGTATTAAAAAATTTAATTCTTCATTCTTTAATTGGTTTATATATTTAGTTTGTGGTTTTGTGACGAATTTGAATACAATTTCTTTTTTTGGATATTGTTTTTTAATTCCATATTTATCTAGAAGAAATGGTTGGATTTGATTTATAAATAGTGTTCCTAAAATGACATTTTTATTCAAATTTTTCACAAGTATAAAAGAAGTTTTATAAGAAGCATTGTCTTTTAATATTTTAACATTGGATAATTTATATTTGATGCATAATTTATTACCAAATGCAAAACTTAGAGATTTGCTAATTTTCTCAAAGTATTTTGTTGGGATTAAGCCTTCTATGATGTAATTTAAATCCGTACCAGTATCAAACAAAGTAAGTGTTTGTAAAACAAATTCATTATTAATTCTGATTGAGGTATTAATTAACCATTTTCTTGTTGTTATTTGAACAAGATGCATTAAATAATTATCATTCCTGATTGAGATTTTCGGATCATTTTCATTTGAAGTTTCAGAATTATTTTCTTGGATTATTTTTTTGGTTTAATTTAAGTAGTTCTTTTTGAAATTTTATTTGCATTAATTTTAATTCTCTTATTTCTTGTTTTTGAATGTTGATTTTATTTTGGAGGTCACTAATTGTTATTAATTTTTTATGTTTTCTTTTACCTTTTTCAAGGATTTCATTAAGGTTATATGGTAATTTTGGTGTAAGAATTGTATTGGTTTTAAAGTTATTAATGTATTCAATTTTTTCATTATTATTAGACATTTGATTAATTCTTTTAAGAATTTCTTCTTCATCATTTGTTAACACATTAATTTCGTCCTTTTCTTCAGTTGATGAGGATGAAGTGGAGTCCATGTCATTGACTTGGACTCCATTGTTATAATCATTTTTTGATGAAGAGGATTTATTTTCATAGAATATTTGCAAGATATTTTCCATTGTTTGTTCATCTAAATTTAATTCATTAAGTTTATTATTTATTCTATAAAAATTTGTTGTATGACCAATTTTTTTGCATTTATAACATCTTAGTTGTTTGTATGTTTTTTTTTTATATTTTTTATTTTCAAGTGGTTTCTTTTCACTTTCTAAATTTTTAAATAATTTTTTCCTAAAATTTCTTTGAGTTTTTTTATGTGTGCATTAAGGATAATTTGAAGAAATATAAGGGGATTTTTTTATTATTTTTCAATTTCTTATTAATAAAAGAGGGATTATATTGAGCACAGAAATCACCAAGGCTTTGGCGTTCTAAGCGCTGTTTATTTTTTAATTGTTTTTGTAATCTTATAGTATTATACAAATTGGCTCCCATTTTATTGACATATGATGCTAATTCCTCATATGACAAATTATCATAAGGAATTTCACCATTATTTTCTTCTTTTAGTAATTTTCTAACTTGTTCATCTATTAATTTTGGTAAACTAGCTAAAAATTTTTCTTTCCAGAAGGGTTGATTGTAATCATTTCTAAGAAAGACTCTCTGAAAGAAAATATCTTTATACTGTCTAAATTCTCCTAGGGATTTGCACTTCATATTAGATAATAGACCTAAAGTCTTATCCCTAATATGTGAAGGATCTTCTATGAAATGCTGACTTATTGAGAATATCAAAGTGTTCACCATATCCTGAATTGGTTCATTATTTTAATCTAATATTCTCCTATTGTCTTCATCAATTTTGCATGAAGTGAGGATATTAATTCTTTGTTCTTCAGTGAGATAGTTATCCCACCATCCTTTTAATTGTTCAGTGAAACCAAAGATTAAAAGGAGTGATACTCGATAATTAGTAACATTTGGAACAGTTTTATTAGTATTTGAGAACATTACCGTTTGATTAAGAACATTGAAAATTTTTTGTTCTGAGTATCTATCTATATTCCATTCATATGTAGATCCTATTGAGTATTTATTTTGGTAATTATCATTTTTTTCTTCAATTAATATATCAGGAGGCGTTGCTCTTTGATAATACAACTTTTGTGGTTTTTTCTAATTGATTTTATTGACTTCATTATTATCTTTTAAAGAAATGTTGGACATTGTTTTATTTAGTGATTCAGTATCTGTTTCATCTAAAACATTAATTTTTTTTAAGGTATATCATCAATGACAATACCCTTTCTAATTAAATTTGGCGTATCTATATTTAAAAAATTTATTGGTTTTGAAGAGGAAGTTCCTTCTTTTATTGTTTTGTTTTTTAGTATTCTTTTCCTATCTTTTAGGGCTTTTAAAAATTCATTACTAGGAGAATTTTTAGGCATTTCAAAAGGTTTGAATAAAGGTGTATTTTTATTAGTTTTATTTTTTAAGGACTTTTCACCTGTTTTAATAATTTCAATATCAATTGTTTCTTCTATTCTGTTTAATTGTTCTCTTATTATGTGCAAATGCTGATTAGTATAATTATTTTGATTTATTATTTTTTTTATTCCTAAACCTTCTTCATTGGTAACATTTTTAAAAGGAGTAAGAGTTATTTCCGTATTTTTGTGAACCATTTTTATATTACTTAATGGTGGATGATTTGATTCTATTATTTGTCCATCACTTAGTTTTCACTTGAAGCATCCATTAATTACATTAATTTCTTTGGGTTTCAGATAATATTCTTTAAGCCATTCAAAGAAATATATTAAGCTCCAATTTCTTTTATGAAATTATAATATTCATCTTTTATTTCCATTTTGATTTTACTAAATGTTTCAAAGTACCATTTTCTATTTTTTTTTTCATTTTTGGGTGAATTGAATTCATTATTTAAAAGTATTTTATCTAGTTCAAAAGGTTTTTCTATGATATTTAATTCTGTATCACCTATTTCTGATAATAAAGGTTCTCCATCTGGTTCGTTTGGTTGATAAATTGGTTGGGTTATACCGGACCTATTGTGAACTATTTTTGAAAGAGATGGATTATCATGAATATTTGGTTGAATATCTTGATTATTAGATTAGGTAGGGTATGGAGTATAAATTATTGGTGGAGGATTTGGAAGGTCTACTGATCTTTTAGAAGAAGATGACATAAATCTTATTTTTAAGGGTTTATTTGATTGATCAAAAGACCTTCTATTGAATTGGATGGTGACCTTACCATTTGGATGTTAGATA
Organism: Lumnitzera racemosa; assembly: GCA_024138005.1. NCBI lineage: Eukaryota > Viridiplantae > Streptophyta > Magnoliopsida > Myrtales > Combretaceae > Lumnitzera > Lumnitzera racemosa. Next base: position 104,914,049 of record JAMXBC010000006.1, on the reverse strand, counting down.
ACATTTGATGGTTCAGTATTGTATATTGGTTGTTTAAGAAGTGGGTTTTCCACTTCCCAATGTTTAGGTAAATTGACTTGGGAACATTTAATCATTTTTGGGACGTACACATTAGCTTTGGTTAAGTCTATTTGAATAAGAAGGGTTTGCCCTCTTATATCCATTTTATATACCTTAGGATCAAAAGCAGTTTTTATTAATTTGAAATGTATCCTATATATCACAACCATTAGTATTGATCCTTTTATCATTTTATAATTATGTTTTTTAATTTGGAGGAGTAATGACTCATTATTGTCTTATCTTTAAGAGCAAGAGTAATATTGGGATAGCATTCAAATTGTATTTGTCCACTACTAAGACCGGTTTCAATAGTGTCTCTCATATACTAGTTCTCTAGCATCTTTGAGAACCATAAAGACAGAGGTATCTAGACCTATCTTAGTAAGAGGTTTTTCTCCTATTTGGACTAAACCCAGATGCATATAATTCCAATCTTTTGCATATTTTTTTATTGAATCTGTATTTAAGAGTTTTATTGTTGTTAAGCCATCAGAAATTGGAATGTCCTTTTTCTTCTGTAGCTCTAACATAATCATTTTTCCCAAAAATTTTCCATTTGCCTATTTGGTATATTTGATCATAAGAAGTTTTTGGTATTTTCCATTCATTTATTGCTTTATCAAAATCTTTTATGTATATTTCATCCCTATTGTTTAACATATATTCTTCTGACTGCTTAGTTGGAGCAAAGCTAGAAGAAGACAGATCTTCTAAGTAAATTCATATTTTTAAAAGAGATTAACTTATCTTAATCTTATAAATCTAGATCATAAGACTAAATTCAATCTAATATTGTGATTTCTAATTTATGACCCTTTTACAACCCTTAATCAAAATGGGATTTATGCTAGGTTTCGGCAGGCTTATCACAATATTAAGTTTTTCCACTAAGAATTCGTCTTAAATGATTTAGAAAATATAAGATTTAGATTGTCACAAAGACAATCATCTCAATTAGAAAATATAAACTTTCTTAGTATACATATATATAGATATAAATACGCACACACACATATATTAGCAATATGGATTGATTCACATTTGGGTGTTAAATGGTTTGAGTGAATTGCAAAACAAGCATTCATTTAAAAATTCACAATTTTCATCTTCATTGGTTTATATAATTATGTGGTTCGGTTTGGTGCATAACTCTAATAAGTATTAAAGAAAAAGGAAGTGATCTTCTTATATACATAAAAAAGTAGAATATGTAAATACAATCGAATGTATTTATGCATGAGTATTTATTTTCCTGCTTTAATGAGGGATAGGAATGGTAAGTCGAGAAAATAGAGATTTAGTGTACTTTTTTTGGGGGAAAATCATTAATATAAAAGAAATGATGATTGCAAAAGTTGCATGTGGTTTATTGGATTGAAAACAAGGTTAAATTATTAAAAAAAGCTTGGAAGGTCTAAGAAAGAGACTGTACTTATTTATGTGGTCAATAATAAGGATTGGCAAATAGCCCTATTATATAGGATATCTATCCAAACCGTGCTCGAATCTGTAGGTTTTGGGCTGGATAATTAAAACCATAGAGTAAGTTTCGGGTAGTAATTTTTTGAAACCTACTCTTATAGGGTGAGGTACGAGTAAGAAGTTAAGGTACCCTATCTACCTAGAACCTATACTTTGAAGCATATAGTGTACAGGTTTTAAGATCCCTACCTTATCATAATAATTAATTAAATAAATGATACCATCTTATTAAAATAAAGTAAAGCTTAACCCATTTGAAACACTAAACTAAATGTTTGTTAGTCCTTTCTTGTAATGCCCTAGAATTTGGAATGTTACAGCCCACCACATGTTCCAAGTCTTTATTGACATGTCAAGCGTCTCAAACAACTTGTTAACCTCTCCACAAAAATACTAACCATCATTCTTGTAATATTTCTTCAAATACAATGGATGTTTATAATGTCCTTAGTCTACTAATAGCATAAAATGATTAACTTCTTTTGCTCAATAAAAATAAGTTCAAACATATTTCAATAACTTTTGTCTCAATAAACCAAAATATCAAAACTTAACATCTCATCCAACCAAATGTAATGTCTAACAAATTTTTAGCAACATTAATAAGAGAAGTCTTAGGTGACTTCTCACGACCTAAGATACAAAATAGAAATAACTAAATAAAAGGCTGATATCATTTTTAGCTAATTTCACCCTTTTACTTAGACTATATGGAGTTGTTTGCATCCACATAAAAATATTCATAATACTCTGCTACATTACCTTAAAAATCAAGTCATTATACTAACCTTAAGATTACCATAACTTGTACTTACACCAAAAAATTTTAAGAAAGGATTAGCTAAAGCCCAATACAAAGTACACAATCACATGCGTATGAATAAGCATTTATAATTTCACATGCAACACAAGAATCCAATAATGCAAAATGCACCAATTTATTATCTTCATTCTTAGCCAAATAACAACACAGTATGCTTATAACTTCGGTACACACATATATATTATATTATGTTGAACCTATGAGAAAAAATGACTAATAAAATATCATTATAAACTAACTTGCAAATTCTCACAAGTACTTTATCAACAATATCCTTTAAGAAAGTGAAATTATTTTAAGAATGTATTAAATTAATTCTAATGTTATTGAAAGAAGAAAAAGTAATCAAGCATTGTCTAAGCATGCATTTTAGCTATTTTGGTATAAATTGTTCGACTAATTGCTTCAAGTATTCTGTGATAGGTGGCAGGACATGGATGTGCGGCTGGTTGACTTTGGACTATGCAACTGGTTATGCATGGACTGTCTGGCTAGTTGATGAAGGTCAGTAAGCTTTGTTGAACAATGCGATTGGTGATTTGAAGACCATCTGAATGGTAACATCATTTGAATGGACCGTCCGGCTAGTCTACACAGAAATTAATTGTTAAATGAAACTAACGGTTGGATTTTTCCAAAGTGATATAAATGCGAGTTTGTAGGCAGTTGAATAATAATTAATAGAGCTATATCCCTTTAATTATTCCTCTTGTCTACTTATACTTCATTCCTCTTGTCTACTTATACTTCATTCCAATTGTCTTGTGCTCATTATTTGTAATCTTTTGTAAACCATTGTATAGTGCCAAGCTTCATATTTGCAATTTTTATTCAAGAGAGTACTATATTAAGTAATTGTTAGTTGTTATGACTGAGAGGTCATTTGATGGGAATCAGGCTAGCGAACTTTTGACCTACAACCTAGCCTAAGGACTAGAGGGGCTGGCATGACGAATTCTTCTATTCCAACCGACCTTTATCGAGGTCAAGTACTTCCTTGCCGAGCCATATAATTACCCATCCTTCTACAGTATGCTGAAAAGAGGATTACTCAATAGTATTGAGTCAACCAATCACTCGGCATCTTCCTTACTAAGAATCTGAGAGAGAGAGACTCCGAACTAACTAAGTTGTTCCTGCTCGGACAAGCCATTTGTCCATACTTTTAGTTCGCATCTTTTAACGACCTCGCTAATGTAGCATCGCTACGTATACAGTATCATGTGCAGAATTCGCTGCACCAATGATTATTTTTCTTGTATATTCATTTTTACCCTCTTGTATATTTATTTTTACCCTCTTGTATCTTGTACATTACTTCCTTAGGAAATGTTCTTTTTATCTTTTCCTTTTTAAGGAAGTTGTCTTAACTTATGAGTATAAATACCTTTATACTTGTAGCTGAAGAGGCATCATATCAAATCATTCTTAATACACTTTTGAGTAATTTTCTTCTTTGCGTAAGCACTGTTTGTTTACTCTCGGCATAACTTTTATATTTTCCCTTAAGTAAGGTTAGATAGTGAGTAATCTCACCGAACCAATTGGTGCGTCATATTGAATTGTGCCATGATTCATCGAAAGTTTCATTGATACGTCATATCCTCTAGAGCTGTTCATGGGTTTTACTTACTGTTTCATTCTTTATTTTTTCCCTTTTACATTCTTCTTATTAATCCCTTTTTTCGAGCTTTTTGCAAGCTTGGACCCATCCAACGACTAATCTTGTCTATTCTTGGTCATGGTTCATATCATTAGTGTTAGAGATTGGGTGTAAGCACTTATGCCTTTAAGATTGTCATATATAAAAATTGTGTGTGAAGACCTTAGTTGAGGTATTAGGTAATCGTAGAGAGTAGGAGGCGGTTCGAACTCCATGTTAAAATTCTGGGCTTGATTTCTCCATCCCTATCTCTTTTATTTTTAGCACTTATTATTTTTATTATTATTATCTTGATTAGACTCATTGTTAGTTTATTTCAATATTGTATTCTTTTAGTTGCTTAAATAAAAAAATTGGTATTAAAGTAAAATTTGGACATTAAACTCAATTCACCACCCCCCCCATCTTGAGTTCCTATTATAATATTTCATTGCTTAATCACATTATAGAGTAAAGACTATGGCAATAAATGTAGTAAGATTAATGGAAGGTCAAGCCTATAAATAGGCCACAACTTCTTATTAATGGGAATTATCCCTATTGGAAGTATAGGATGAGAATCTTTATTAAGGCGCAAAATAGAAAACTTTGGGATGTAATTGAAAAAGGACTACTTAAAAATAGAAGGAAAGGAAGAAGATGAATATATTGAGGAAGATTGGAAGAAAATAGACCTAAATGAAATAGCAATGAACATATTGCATTGTGCTACGAGTGAAAATGATTTCAATAGAATTTTTCCATGGACAAATGTTAAGGAGATTTGAGATGAGCTACAAAGTACATATAGGGCACATCTAAAATAAGTTTATTATGTGGTGAATTTGAAAATTTCAAAATGCTTCCTAGTGAGACCATAGGTACAATGCATAAAAGATTTATTAATATCATTAATCCATTAATGGGACCTGGTAAGAGATTTTATAATTTGGAAATTAACTAAAAAATTCTTAGGTCTCTTCTAAAAGAATGAGAAGGCAAGAGGATTTTCATTGAAGAAGTACATAATCTAAAAGCACTATTAAAGGAACAACTTCTTGGTATACTCAAGACTCATGAGATGATCAAAAGACATGGAGAAGAATCCAAGAAAAAAGCTATAGCTCTCAAAGCCACCGATTGCAATACTAGTTATGAAAGGGATGAAAGTGATGATGATGACAATGACAATGACGATGACAACGAAATGGCAATGATGGCAAGAAAATTCAAGAAGTTTATGAAGTTCAATAAGAAGTTAAGGAAAGACAAACTTGGTGGTGACAATATCTCAAAGCCTATAAAGGAGAAAAAAGATGTCATAAAGTGTTACAATTGCCATCAACTGGGGCACATTAAAGATTATCGTCTACTCCTCAAGAAAACAGATAAAGCATCAAGAAAGGAGATAAATCATCAAGAAAGAAAGCCATGGTAGCCACTTAGAGCAATAGTAATTAGAGCGATTGGGATAACAACTTTTGCCTCATGGCCTTGGATAATGAGGTATGTACTGCATCCCAATCTTCTTATGATGAGTTGAAGGAAATGTAAGATGATCTTTTAAAAGATTTTGTTAAAATGCAAAAGAAGAATAAAATTGTCAAACAAACGATGAATAATGTAGGAAATGAATTTAATGTGTTCAAACATGAGTATAATAAGTTAGTTAAAGAAAAAGAGAACTTAGAAGAAGATAATGAATATTTGAGAATTGAAAATGAAAAATTGAATATTGAGCATAATAATTTAAAGAAAGAAAATGATGAGTTGAACAAGGGGAATGGGAAAATCATGAATGAAAATAAAGAGCTATTTAAAGAAAATAAAGGAATAAAATCAAAGATCAAAGTAATTGAAAATGAGAATGTGAGTATAAAGAAGTTAGCTAAGTTAGAAATAGAAAATGATGTGTTAAAATCTAGCCTAAATGATTCGAGACAAACTATAACCAAGTTAGTTGAAGGATAAAAGAATTTAGAAAAACTCTTGGGACAACCAAGACATAGTCTTGAGAAAACTGGAATTAGTTATAATAAAAACAATATGTACAAGTCTTATAAAAATTACTTTGTTAAAGCAGCAAATAAGACTTATAACTATTGTGGAAGATATGGCTATATTGCTCACACTTGTGCACTAAGGAAAAATACTAACTTGAATTATAGAGAAAAGATGGTTTGGGTCCTCAAGGGACATAGTTTAATTGCTATAACTAACTCGAAAGGACCTAAACTCAAGTGAATACCAAAAATTTAAATTTTTTTATTCTTATAGGAACTTTTAGGAAGAGCAACAAATGAATTTTGGATGGCGGATGCTCAAAACATATGACGGGAGACATTACCAAACATATGATGAGAGACGCTACCAAATTCACCACATTAACCTTGAAAGATGAAGGGAATGTTACCTTTGGTGACAATAGAAAATCAACCATCTTAGGTGAAGATAATATTCTTATTAACAATAATCTCGTTATTAAAGGTGTATTGTTAGTTAATAATCTAAGGCATAATTTGCTTAGCATTAGTCAATTATGTAATGGTGAATATAAGGTTACATTTTTAGCAAATAAGTGTATCATTCAAAGAATTAACAATAATCAAAGTAGTTTCAAAGGATATAGATAAGGAAATATTTATAAAATCAATTTTAGCAATTTTACAAATCAAAATGAAACTTGTCTATCTGTCCAAAATAACGATAATTGGTTGTGGCATAAAAGATTAGAGCATGCTAGCATGGAAGTAATCTCTAAACTTGTTAAAAGAGACCGTGCAAAAGGTCTACCAACAATTAATTTTCAAAACGACAAGTTATGGCAAGCATGTCGACAAGTTATGCCAAGCATGTCAACAAGGAAAACAAACCAAAAACTCTTTCAAATTAAAAGATGTTGTCTCATCTTCTAGGTTACTATAATTATTACATTTGGACTTGTTCGGCCTTACACAAACATTAAGTTTAGGTAGGAAAAGATATACCTTAGTCATTGTTGATGATTTATCTAGATATACATGGACCTATTTTCTTGTAAGCAAGGATGAAACAAATCATGTGTTTTTTAAATATTGCAAGAAAGTCCAAAATGAAAAAGGCCTTACAATTACTTTTCTTAGAAGTGATCATGAGAGAGAATTTGAAAACTTTGAAATGAATGATTTTTGTAATCAGGATCGCATAGAACATAACTTTTCGGTACCTAGAACTCCATAACAAAATGGAGTCGCCAAAAGGCAAAATGGGACCCTAATTAAAATGGTTAGATTAACGTTATGTGAAAATAATTTGCTAAAGTATTTTTAGGCAGAAGCCATTAACATCGCATGCTACATTTCAAACCAAGTTTTCATAAGATTAACTTAAAAAAAAAACCATATGAACTTTGGACAGGAAGAAGGCCTAGCATCTCTTATTTTCACCTTTTTGGTACCAAGCGTTATGTACTTAATAATGGTAAAGAATAACTAGGAAAATTTTCACCTTTTAGGTAATTATATAAAAAATGTAAGATTTTCTCACATCGGGAGTAAATTCAGTACCCTAATTAGGATTAAAGTATACCGAATAATTTAGAACACTAAATTAAGACCCAATATGATGTTAGAATACTCGAGCTTAATGTGATTAATTTCATATTAGGATTTAAGCATATTTAAGATTCCTTATAGTTAGAGATAATGTAGAATCAAAACTGGAATCTAATTTAGAAATCGAATCCTAAAATGAAGTAGAATGAATCATTAGTAAATAATATGGATACATGGAGAAATGAGTTAAATTATAACTTAGAATATGAATCATCAAAGTACTAAAAAGATGTATTTGTATCATAGGATACTTGGAGATAAACTGACTTGTAATTAAGTGATTGGGCGATTGAGAATTTTAAGTAAGTTGGGTTATTACTTACTGTATTGGAGTACTATTTTATGATACTTGAAGCCTTAGGATTGTGTACGATTGTGATTGTAAGTAGTTTATGCATGTGTTTGAGTATCTGAATTTGTGTTGTGATTGATTTTATGTTATGATTGGATTGGTGCAAAAATGGTTTAAACACCCTAAATGGAATTTAATCTTATTCAACTCTAATAACCTAAATTGTCATGCATTGTAACCCTTTAGGGGATCATTAGGATTCTCCAATCAAATACCGACACCTTTGATAAAGATAGCGCTGGATAGCAAATTGGTCTTTTCCTCATCTTTAGCCGAACTAAGTGACAGGAAAAGAGGTCGCAGTGAGGATGAGGGCATTGGTTCGAAAGATAGTCTTAGGAGGAGTAGTGTCTCCATTGCACAAACCTAGGTTGGTTGTGAGCTGTTGCATAACATGAAAACTCCTCAACCTGGATTAGAGTGGGTGAAATTTCTCTGATTTCGCAACGGACTGGACTACGTTGTGTGATGACACGTACTTATTGCATTACATGAAAATAATTGCTTGATAATCTTGTTTATGTTTTTACACATTCATAAGTTTCCAATTCAACTTACTGAGCTGTAGTTATTCATACCTATATAGATCCTTTTGTAGGTTTTGATTTCTAAATACTTCGAGTATTATACCACCCTACAACTATCCAGATGTTAGTTCTTTTGAAGCTTGGAGTGTGAGGATCAATTCGCTTAGTAGTAGATGTATAGTTAGAGTCTCCTTAATAGCTTAAGAATGAAAAGCCGATAGTTGTTATGTGAATTAGTGGACTGTTATGTTAATGTAGAATTTCTTGGGAAGTTCTGTGGAATGTACATATAATTATGTATGTTGACCTAAAATTCTTGATAATTACTGTAACTTTAGCTAAACTCTTAATTGAACTATTTACTTCAAAGTAAGGAGTCGTCGACGCTTTGTATAGATCATGTCTATGGTAGGTACTGTAAGGCCAGTTACTATCATAAAATTGTTTACACAACGGGACTGTTATGACTCTATAACTTTGGGGTGTAACAACTAAGGCCTTAGATAGATTGGCTACTTCAGGTTCTTGAACACCAGTTAGTGTTGGGAATGTCTAGCAGATGTTCGGAAATTCCATGTGAGTATGGTACAGCTGATCTCTTCTCTTACTTTTAATTTAATCTTAGCCTTCATTTCTTGAATCTCCTCTTCAGTGAGCTTATATCTAAGCTCAAACGTTTCAATTTGCTGCTTAGGCTGTTTCAAACGACCTCGTACCCCTTATTTTTCTTCTTCGATTACACTAACTTCGTTGAAAATCTGCAACCTTGGCTCTTCCAATTCTTTATCCTCGACATGGGGAATAGTTGTTTTTCTGTAAATCTTGTAATCTTGCTCTGCGAGAATAGTAACCAACTACCTGTTGGCTATGAATTTCACTTTTTGATGTAGAATGGACGGAATTGCCCTTGTTGAATGAATCTACAGTCTTCCTAACAGAAGATTGAAAGTTTGCGGTATATCCAGAACTTGAAAGGGAATAATAAACACTTGCGGGCCAATTTTGACTTGTAAACCAATTTCTCCAATTATCTCTCCTTTTGATCCATCAAAAGCTCTTACTGAAATCGAGTTAGGCTTGATCTCGGTTGCATTGACTTTAAGTAAATTTAGTGTCGCTAAAGGACATACATTCATTAATGACCCATTATCTATTAAAACTCGAGTAACCATTTTCCCTACACACTTAACCATCATAAAGAGGGGCTTCGTGTGCTGGCTCCTTCTTTACCTAGCTCATTTGGAGAGAATGAAATCTGATCCATCGCAAATATCAAGTTCACTACTAATCCTAACTTCTCAGTGGAAATCCTTTTAAGTACTTTAACATCTTTCATAATTTTAATTACTGCCTCTTGGTGAGTATTTGATGATGACAACAACAAGCTTATTAGAGAGATTTGGGTCGGTACCTTGGCTAACTGGTTCATTATCTTTTATTCATTAGCCTTCACTATTTTCTTGACAATATTTTGATCTTTATCATCCGTATATTCAAAAATATTTTGAGAAGCCTCTTCTACAACAGTTTTCCTTTTGGCTTCCACATTCTGGTCCTATCGACCATAGGTAATGAGGCTTTGGCTGTCCGATTCTTCACTTAGTAATCCAAAGGTGTTGCTTTGTAATTTTTTAGGGCTATTAGGACATTGAAAGCAATCTTCTTGGGCTTTCCTAATTCTACAACCTTTTTAGTCTTCTCATCATACTAAAAAACCAACAGCTTAGGCTCATCTCTAATCATTCCCACCATCTCAATTGTTACACCCCCAAGTCATAGAGTTGCAACAGTTCCGCCGTGTAAACCATTCTATGATAGTAACTGGCCTCACAGTACCTACCATAGACATGATCTACATAAGGCGTCAATGACTTCTCGCTTTGAAGTGAATAGTCTAATTAAGTGTTTAACTAAAATTATTGTAATTTATCACAAATTTTTAATCAACATACATAATTATATGTAAAGTCCATAGAACTTCCTAGGAAACTCTACATAAATATAACATTTCACTAATTTATATAACAACTATCAGTCTTTCATTCTTAAACTATAAATGACGCTCTAGCTATACATCCACTGCTAAGCAAATTGATCCTCACACCCCAGGCTTCAAAAGAACTAACCTCTTGATAATTGTAAGGTGGTATAATACTTAAAGTATTCAGAAATCAAGGCTTGTAAAAGGATCTATAAAGGTATGAGCAACTTCAGCTCAATAAGTTGAATTGGAGACTCATGAATGTATACAAACACAAACAAGATTATCAAACAATTATTTTCATGCAATGCAATAAGCAAGTGTCATCACATAACGTAGTCCGGTTCATTACAAAATCAGAGAAATTTCACCCGCTCTAATCCGGGTTGAGGAGTTTTCATGTTATGCAACAGCTCACAACCAAACCCAGGTTTGTACAATGGAGACATTGCTCCTCTTAAGACTGTCCTTTGAACCAGTGCCCTCATCTTCACCTCGACCTCCTCTCCTGTCACTTAGTTCGGTTAAGGATGAGAAAAAGACCAGTTGTTATCCAGCGCTATCATTATCGAAGGTGTCGGTGTTTGATTAGAGAATCCTAATGATCCCCTAACGGGTTGCAATGCATGACAATTTAGGTCATTAGAGTCGAATAAGATTAAATTTCATTTAGGGTATTAAACAATTTCACACCAATACAGTCATAATACAAAATCAATCACATTACAAATTTTAGCACAATTTCAGATACATCAAACACATTCATAAACTATTTACAATCACAACCATACATAATCCTAAGTCTCCAAGTACTATAAAATAGTACTCTAATACAGTAAGTAATAACCCAACTTACTTGGAATTTCTTAGTCGCCCGATCACTTAATTGTAAGCCGGTTCGTCTCTAGGTATCCTATAATATAAATAGGTCTTTTTAGTACTTATACTTTAATGATTCATATTCTAAGTTATAATTTAACTCATTTTTTCATGTATATCTATTATTTACTAATGATTCATTCTACCTTATTTCGAGGTTCGGTTTCTAAATTAAATTCTTCTTTTGATTCTAGAATTTTAAATATGCTCGAATCCTAATATGAAATTAATTACATTAAGCTCAAGTATTCTAATATCATATTGGGTCTTAATTTAGTGTTCTAAACTATTCGGTATATGCTAATTCTAATTGAGATACCGGATTTATTCCCGATGTGAGAAAATCTTACATATTTTATACAATTACCTAAAATTAAATTTTGTTTCAGATTTATTATATACTGATTATTATTATTATATTATCTAAATAAACCTAATTTTTTATATTTATTAAATTTTCAATTCTACATATTCCTAATTTCTTACAATTACCACATAATTCCTTCATTAATTACATTTAACACTCCAAAGGCTAGGATTAGGTTTTCACATCAGAGATTAACATTCCTAACCATCTAATTACTATCTAAATCAGTAATTAATGACTTAATCACCTAATTAACCCAAAATTACCTTCTTCTTTTTTTATCATTTTAGGGCTAAAAATTCATAGTACTGTTCTATATCACTTAAGAATTCTACAGAAAAAATTTCAGCTCCAAACTACACTCTTAAGCTTATTTATTTATAATCCTAATCATGCTCAATTTTGCGTAGTTTCTTAAGAACCCTATATTTTCAGACGTAATTACACTTAATCACTATTTCCCCCTAAATTTGCATATAATAAAACCTTAGAATAATAAATTTCATAATTTTTCTGAGCACAATAAATAATTTTAAGAATTTATACAAAATCGGAGCAGATGAGAGACTCACCCGGTCCGATGACTTTTGGCTTTCCAACATCGTTCCAGGTGTATCAACTGGTCTAGGTGGTAGGTTTGGAGTGGGGTGGTGGTGGTGGCTCGATCCTGAGTGGTGGTGGTGTGTGGGTTTGGTTCGCTATCTCCCACTGTACAAATTTCCTTATTTTTTTTTCTAACCCTAATTTTTCTCTTCCAATTTCGATGCTCTCTATTTTTTTCTGATTTCTAACTGTCTGAAGGAGCTCTGTATTTTTTTTCCTTATTTATAGAGTTTTGTGGTAATTATTATGCATTTAATTGGACAAGACATTGCTTAAATCCCTTAATTTTTGCCCTTTGTGTTGCTTGATTTTGATTGGTTAATTTTCTTTCTTCACTTCCTGACTTACCATGACCAAATCCACATCATTCCTTATTCCTCTTATTTTTTTTTTATTTTTTCTTAATTAATTAATAATTTTCTTTAATTATTTAATAAGTTTTTAGACAATTTAAATAATTTCGTGTATTTTTATCTATACGTAAATATATGTGAGGTACATGTGATCATTCCTAATTATTATTTAGGTCATTCTATAATTTTTAGTATACATATAATCTATCTCTAGTAATTTATTAGTTATTATATTACATTTTTCGCCTTTTTGATATTATTATACTTAAAATTTGAAAATTTTATAGTATCTTATTTTATTACTTATTTTCTTATATTCAAGTTTACGGGATCATTTTTACTAATATTTCTATCCATAGTTTATAATTTGAATTTGATTAGATTCTTTAACCAATCACTCTAAATTTTGTGTTCTAAGTTCAATCTTACAATTATTTGGCTTAACTTTAGGACTTACATCAACTATCTTTTTGGCTTCTACAATAAGTCTGTCTTCTTTCTCAAATTTTTGACCCCATCCAATGGGTGGTGCATTAGCATATACAACAGGTGAACCGACATAATCTACCAAATACTCAAACTTCCTTAACGGTTCTCCTAGGGTGTCAATCGTCAGATCGCTGGCTTCATATCTTTTTCTTAAGCTCCTTTTAAGTACCTCTCTTTTACGATTTTGGAATCATCATAGCGATGATATCAACTTTCTTTATCTTCCCATCCTTCAGAAATTGATATATTGCTAGTCTAGTCCTATCTCTGAAATTCATATTTTGCAAATATCTGGCTTGTCTCAAATTCCAAGCTATCTCCTCAATAGTGATGGGGAGACTGTCTAGATAGATCTCTGATTCAGAAACTTCAGCAACAATCATATTTATTGAATTTCCATGATTCGGCAGAGGGTTTTTACCCATGTTGGGAGTAGGAGTCTGGATGAAATCCAATTGAACCAATTTAGCATCAATAAGATCCTGGATCTTATGTCTAAGCCTCCAACATTGGTCCAAAGAATGCCCCACTTGCCCTAAATGATAATCACATCAAAGCTCTGAGTTATAATCCCTTGGTCTTTATCCTTCCCTCGGTCTTTCAAATGTCAAAAGGTTCTCCTTCCTTAATCGTGTAAGAACCTGGCTTAGAGGAATGAGAATATGTGTGAGTTATCTTCTTTGTGGGCAGTTATTCTGATTCAAATTTGGCAAGGGATTATATCCTCCCGTCATGGCTACTAGGGCTACTGGTCAAATAAGGTTGCCGGTATTGACAATGCTTACGTGGCTTCTTTAGCCTTGTTAGAAAATCTCACAGGAGGTGTCTTCTTCTCAGCTGCTTCAAGATTAGGAAGCCTCCTGGTAGCAATAACTTCCTCAATTCGGCAGCTTAAGGTTACAATTTCTACAAAGTTGGAAGCAAGGTGCTCGACCAGATGTTGGTAATACGGGCTTCCAAGAGTATTAATGAAAGCGAAGGTCAAATCCTTCTCAGTTAAGGGTAGAGTCACCCTAGCTACCATGCCCTTCCATCTCTGAGCATGTTCATTAAAGTTCTCGTAGGTCTTCTTCCGTAGATTATTTAAATCCCACGTGGACGAAGCCACTTCAATGTTAAACTTATACTGGTTGTAGAAAGCATGTGCTAACTTATCCCAAGTATAAATTTCATTCAAGTCTAGTTGGGCATACCAGGTTAAAGCGAGCCCAGTCAAGTTGTCTTAAAAATTCTAGACCATCACCTTATCATACTTCGTATATCTCCCTATTTTTCTGATGTATAACCTAGTGTGGAGCTTTGGGAAACCCGTCCCATCGTATTTCTTAAATTTTGGAACTTTAAGGGAAGTCATTGCCTTCATATGTCGGTGATTTAATCGTCCCCATCTATTCAAACCCGTTAATTATTTCTAGGGTTTTCATCTTCTCGGTCAACTTGTGCATGAACTTTCTTTCGGTCTCATGGTGTTTCTCCTTAATCTCCTTCCTCCATACCTCAAAATTAGAGACTGATTCTTCAGCTTCCAATTCAAGGGGGAGGGGTCACTTCTGCATTCAGATTTGAGTTGACTTGAGATCTTTGTCTATCATTAAGAATCCCGATAGCTTAAGTGAGAACTTGAAACTGTTTAGTCATCTTGTTCATGTTTTCTTCCAGAGTTGTTACTTTCGGCTTGGGCTCGGTTTGACTAACATTTCCAATACCCTGAATTGACATCCTGGCTTTAGAATGAGTGAATATCAGGCTTCTAGTTAAGTCTGTTCGTTTGGATGCTATCTTCGAAATCTTATATGAAAACCCAAGTTTTAGATCTTTTGATAAACTAAAGATTTTTTTTTTGTTTGTTTTTTCTTTTTGTGACTTTTTTTATTCTGTTGTTTGCCTCTTTTTGTGTTTTTCTTTTTTCGAATTTTCTCTTTTTTTTTTCTTTTAAAAAAAATTAACTAGACAAATAAATGAATAATAATAATAACAATGAGTAAGAGATTGCACAATTAATGAAAATTTTATTTACTAAAGCTACAAATTTATTAATCATAAGACCTAACTTATACAACGAAAAGAAAAGAAAAAATCCTAACTAATTTTCTCAAAAAAGCTTAAATCTTATATCTACAAAAGCCGACGGATTTGGCTGGGACAGGCTTCATCCACTTCCATCATAAGTCTTCATTCCGTAACATCCCTTTCTCAAATCTTGCTTCTCAAGAATTGATTTTCTTCTAGCAGTCTCTCATTTTCTAGTTCAACTCCTCAACGATTCTCTTACTTTCTTGGAACTTGGCTTCAACTTTAGCCGGCATATTGTGTCGGTAAGCCTGCTCTATGGGTGAAAGATTTGTTGATTCTGGCTCGTGTTTGAACATGTCTAGCGCTTCATATTGTATCTTTCTTGTCTTCTTCAACTGATCGTAAATGAAGTGCTTAATAGCTCAATACTCTTTGACTTTTCCCTTGAGAGTTCCCACATTAACTATCTTCTTGACTTTTCTCCGTTCCCACAGCTTCACTAGTTTTGTTAGTTATTGGATTAGAGCAACCGTGGGTAGACAAGGATCTTGATAATTTATTGTGATGACGTCCAAGGAGTCTCTGTAGGCTATTTCTTGAAGTAGACCTAACTGTTTAGTGACATAAGTTGGAAAATACCCGGTATAGCCTATAATAATGATAAGGGGGACTCTTACATAATCGGTGCACCCCACGACGGCTTAAGTGTAGTAGCTTCATTTAGTTGTCCACATAAAGTCTATTGGCTGCATTTTGCTGATAACTGACACCCATCCATTAAACTAAGCTTCATTCAATACCTTGAGTTGGCGAGCAAAATCGTCAATCAGATTCATATTTTCTATTAAGGACTCTCTGAGAAGATTCCCCCCATACCCTTATATGTGACTGAGAAACCACACAGCAAGGATTGTGGGGTTAGCCGTGAAATAACTATGTCCCTGCTTCTTCAACTGGGTAAGCGTCTTGAACTGTTCTACTAGTAACGGCGGTATATAGGATTTATCGGCTAAGAATTGACTTACTAGCTCGGCAACTCTAATGGACCTGATCATATCTGAAGGGAAATAACACTGTTCCAAACACTGCTACAATAAATGCATTGATCCTCTTTTCGACCTACTATTCCAAACACTGCTACAATAAATGCTGAGACATTTCTGGCTCTCTAAAGATAAGAATGGTACCAAGGTTAACTTCTTGACTCCTAACAATGTCATGAAAGCTTTCTCGGGCTGAACTCTAAGATTACGGATAGCTATACTCTCTTCAAGGGGTAGGGTACTGAGTAGCTGTAAATACTCTTCTATAGTTAGTGTTAATACGTATGGCCCGAAGTTGAAAGTTTTAGATTTTGGATCCTAATAATGTATAAGGGATTGAATTAAAGACCAATAAAGCTAGACCCGCATAAGGGATAAGATTAACCCGACCTTTTTGCGAATGTGATCCTGCTTGGCAGGAGGAAGCTGATTCAATCAATCACTTAGGATAGCCTTGAGGAAGGACTACTTTTCCAGCTAGACTTCACAGACGGGCTCTAAGCTGATATGCTCTGGACTAACACTATCCTAACTCTCCATATCTATATTACAAAAGATATAAACAAAATAAAAAGCAACGATTATTTACAACAAGGCTACTAAATTTAGAATAAAGTTGGATATGATATTAATAATTCACAGCTTTTTCAAAGATTTTCGTAGAAATTGTGTAACTTTTCACTGACTAAGGAATGATAAAAAAAAAAACAAAATAATATACATATAACATAAGAAAATGAAACATTAACAGAGATACGGGCATAATCAAATATATAAATGCAACATGTTGCATACAGATGCAATGTAATAGGGATGGATGATTAATAAATTATAGGAAATATAACGAATCCGTGATCGGGAAACACCCTTATATATGAGTAAGCATGAAATAGAATTTTTTTTTTTTAAAAGTGAGGCTTGTGTATACTTATATATAAGGTTCATTGGTTTTTTTATTCCCTTTTTTTTAAAAAAATAAAATAAAATCGAACCAACCGTAGATTAATCGAGCTTTTCCTATAATTTAAAAGTAACTAATCCTCTTTTTAAAATGATGATGTAAGAGGGTGGGGTCTACAGGTTTCATGCTTTGTAACTCCAAGGCTTTTCGAAGAGAAACCTAATGGGCTACATTAAAGCTTAAGTAGACTTACCTATCTCCGTTAGGCGAGGATAAAGACCCCAACGACCTAAGGGTTACACAATGGTGACCCGTTTTAAGTTCCTAAGGTGGCTCAGGTTCGACCATATCTAAACACATAAATGGTGACTTGAAAAATAAAAACCTCCTATCCTCATGAAAGCCCATTGGGCCAGGCTTTTTCTTTTTTTATAAGGTTTGCACTACTAAAAGGCAATTAGTACAACTATAATATAATACAAAAAGAAAATAATAATACAAAAGCCTATTAAATTTTCTTTTAACTTTCATTTAGCAAACCCATTAAGCGTCTATAGTAGATTCGCCAATTTTATTGAGCCCTATTTCGATTTTCTTAATTTAACCTATATTAATCTCAACCCATTTAATATAAATTACTCGATATTAAATTAAGAAAATTTTTTTTTAATGAAAAAATGGAGTCGCCAATCAGTTCAATTGGTAAAAAATAAATTAAGATTTTTGGGTGGAAAAACTCTAATTTGACCACTAGTGTGCGGCTATTCTAAAAAAATTAATTTTTGAAAAAATCGAACCAAAAAACCAGATTCAGGGGTTAACCTATTAGGATTAAGTCACCATATGAAAATTAAAGTAAAAAAACTAATGGGCTTTATTTTTGTAATTTTTCTAAAAATATTAAAAATATACCTAAATTCACAAAATGTAACTAATTTTTTTTTAAGAAAAAGGGAAAAGTTTTTAATTTTTAACAGTTGCTTCGAAGGTACTTATGTACCTACTAGTCGAAATCAAACTAATCGTAGTTCCTTTTATAAAATTTTTAGTGAGTGAGTTATTTTTATTTCGAAAACCCAGCCAAGTTTTTTTTTATTAATTTATTGTTTTTTTTAAATTAAGAAATCTAATTTTTCAAATTTAATAAAAAAACCTTAACTAACTAATTTTTTTTTTTAAAAAAAACTCAATTAAGATTTTTTATTTTTCAAAATATCTAGGTGTCAAAAAGTATGTTTCTTAAATCCTAACAATAAAATTTGATTTAGATACGTTTATTTTTCGAAAACATGATTTTACTGAAAATGTAATTTAGCTAAATTTAAACATTGAAATTATCTAAAAAAAACTCAATAAAATAATAAAAACCTGCACTAAAAAAATAAATAAATAAGTTAATAAAAATAATTAAATTAACTAATTAAATAAAATAATAAAATTTTTACTTACGAGTCGAGTCACGCGTCGACTACTGTTTTCGAATGCTCATGGACATAATCGAAGGCGTGTTGGTTATTGTTTGCACTTATCACAAGCGTTATTGAAGGAGGGTTGGCTTTTGTTTCCATTGATCACGGGCGTGATGGTTGATGTCAGCTGTAGTTTCCACTAATCATGGGCGTGATGGTTGATGTTGTGGGCAAGACTGGGCGTAGATCTAGGCCAAGCGAGGGCGACAGTAGTCGTAGATTTGAGAGAGACTAAGCGTGGATCTAGATAGTATAGGCGGTGGCTTTAACCAGTACAAGGAAGGCATAGGACAACACTGGCAAGCACATGGTGGTGGCTTGGGTGGCAGTGATAGTGGACTAGGTGACAGTGACGATGTTGGTGGCTTGTTGGGAGGTGCTGGTGGCTCATCTGGTGGTTGTGCGGTGGCACATGTAGTAAGTGGTATGGTGGTTGTGTGATAGTTGTACGGTGGCGTATGTGGCAGCGCGTGGGGTGTTTTTGAAGGAGTGTGATTCAAAAAACAAAAAAAAAAACATCCTCGAATCCTTTGCTAACGTATTATTTATAAGCTCAAAATCGAATCTTTTGTATCAAAGATACGAAAGATTTGATTGTGATTCTTCTAAGATTTACCTTAGCTTCTAGAAATCCTAGTTAGCTCGATCTTTTCTTTCCAGGCCCGACCCGATGTAATTTAGCCCATTAATTCCCTAATTTGATTTAAGTCCTTAAATTAGACAAGTTAATTAATTCAGCCCATCTTACTATTTGATCCAATAACTCAACTTACTTTAACTTGACACAACTCGACTCATGACAACTTGTTATGACCTAACTTAATTTTATTTATTTATTATTTTATTTTTTTATTAACCTAGCTTAATTAACAAAATTAAAAAAAAATGAGCACAAATGAGGTGTTTACACTTACTCTTTTGCTAAAACAAACCCTAACTCAACAATCCTTAACCCTAACTTTCTACTCTCAAACCCTAACTCTCTCCTTTCCTCTCAATGGCTGGATGAGGTAATCGAACTCAAAGTAGTCACACTTGAAGTTAGGGGAGAGAAGCTCCACTGGCTCAGTTCGACAATCACCTTTTTTCCATGCTACGCCATGCATAAAAGTATGAGAAATTTCGTCTTTTGAAAATTGATTATGAGCATTAATTTAACGAAGATGTTCTTTGTGCCTTCGAGATTCCTGACATGGAAGGGGTTATTACTAATTATATTCTTGATACCATGAACCTCCCTAATGTTGTTAATGAAGAGGCCGTTAGATATTTGTACTGTAATCTTTCTGATGATTATGATAGGGATGGTAAATTACTAGTTGGTATGAACACTAGTGAGCATAGGTAGTTATGGTTGTATAGTTATATCTATGGTCAAGAAATTGAGATCACCAAGAATGATATATATATAACATTATTAGGGCTAAAGGTGGTGGTGCCCATTATATGAAAGGAATTGCTACTATTGGATCTGGGCTCTATGAGGATATATTTCAAGAGCACCGTATTGGTGAACATAACTGGGCACAATGGCATAATCTTAGAGCCATTGGATTACCTCTTCATTATCGGATCGTTTGCTTATTCATCTATTACAACTATTGTCCACGGAGTGGCAGATGCAAATATGTTACTAAAGGGGACTTGTAGATATTAGGTCACATCTATAATGATCCTTGAATTGACTATGTCAAATTGATTTTCCATTGTTTTCGAATGGTTACTAACAAATCCAAGCACGTTGTTCTTCGATGTAGATAACTAGTGACTCAGCTTCTATTGGCCAAAGGGATTATCTTTCCCGCTCCCAGCATCAATCCCCATACCGAACCCTTTACCATGCGTTACATTGGCAAAGGCAGTTGGAAATTGGATAAGCAAGTTGGTTGGGTTCATAAAGAATCCTTATCCCCTCTTACCGGTGCTGCTTCTCAAGAACTTGGTAAACCCCTTGATGAAGAGGATGTTGAACTAGTCGAACCACTTGATCAGGATGTTGCTCAGGAAGGGGTTGCTCATGTTAGTGACAATATTCCTTAGGGCACTTTAGCTTTCGCTCCCCTTATTGATCCATCTCCTTGAAGTCCTTCGACATCTATCTATACATACATTGACCAAATAGAGGGCCGGCTTTTCCAACACATTGATGATAACATCTATCAAATGGAGTAACGGGGTCTCCTGTTGGCAAGATTGCATCTTTTATCTGCTTTTTCAACACTTTTAGCTGCCATACCCTTTCCCTCTACTAACTTTTAGCCCTTATCCTTAGCCACTACCTCCTCCTCTCTGGCCATTTAGCAGCTCTTCTCTACCTTCAGATGTTTAGTTCCTATAGTCTTATCTTGTGTTTCTTTTTTATCATTGTACTCAGATTGGGCCTCTACCAATTTCTTATGTTGTTTTTTTTTTAGATGTTTCTCGGCCTTTCCGCTATCTCTAGTTATCTTCTACATGCACGTTGGCTCCTTCGTTATGTTTATGTGCTGACTATTCTGTTGGATGCCTTCACTTCTGATGTTGTTTTTGTTTACATATGTTAAGTTTGATCTCTTTTATTAGCGTAGTCAACCAATGATATTCTTCTTGTGCTAATCATGATGTTATTCTTGTCTATTGCCTTATGTGTTGGCCCATTTAGCTTGCTGCTCGCGGTATTTCCTCTTCCCTTTAACCACTTAGACTCTCATCCTTTTGATGAGACCAAAGAGGGAGAAGAACTCAAGTCACTTAATTTCACCTAATTAAATATCTAAACAAAGTAAATAATCTCATAAAATGAATTTGGTTGCAAAATAAAGGTTAGCATGCAATTTATCTGACAAAGTGAATTTGGTTGCAAAATAAAGGTTAGCATGCCATTTATCTAACAAAGTGAATGTGCTTGTTTGCAAAATGAAGATTCACATGTAAGTTTGAATCATGGAATTATTTCTTAACTATCTTTAAAAGCAAAGGATGAATATTCTCATAAGTGTTTATTCTTTTTTACATCCTTTATTGCCATTAAGGGGGAGTATCTATTATGGGGGAGTTTACAAGATTTTGTCCTCATAAAAAAAGGGGGAGATTATTGAACCTAAAAGTTTTTATTTATGATTTTGATGTGAACAAATGACTAATCAAATATTGTTATAAACCAATATTTAAATTGAAATTATCTTAAGAATATAATAAATTGATTCTAATGTTGTTGAAAGAAGAAAAAGTAATCAAGTACTATCTGAGAGTGCATTTTAGCTATTCTGGTATGAACTATCTGGCTAGTTGTGTTAGAACTGGTCGACTGGTTGCTTCAGGTATTCTACAATCGGTGGCAAGACATGGACCGCTTAGCTAGTTGACTTTGGATTGTGCGGTTGATTGATGAAGATCAGTGTGGTGTGTTGGACTGTATGGCTGGTTATGTATAGATTATCTGGCTAATTGATGAAGGTTAATAAGCCTTATTAAACCATGTAACTGGTGATATGAAGACCATCTGAATGGTGACATCATTTGAATGGACCATTCGGCTAGTCCTACCTGAACCGTCCAATTGGTCTACATAGAAATTAGCCATTACAGTACATTTAATGTAGGATAAATGGAACCAACGATTGGATTTATGGAACCAACGATTGGATTTTTGCAAAGGGATATAAATGCAAGTTTGTGGGTAGTTGAAGAACAATTAATAAAGCTATACCCTTGCAATTATTCCTCTTGTCTATTTGTATTTCATTCCAATTGTCTTATGCTCATTATTTGTAATCTTTTGTAAACCCTAGTATTGTGCTAAGCTTTATATTTGCAATTTTTATTCAAGAGAACATTATTCTAAATGATTGAAAATTGTTGTTGTCACGCCCCGAAGCGGTAGAGTCGTAACAGCCCCCGCCGTGTAAACCGCCCTAAGATAGAAGTTGGCCTTACAACCGCTATCTTAGACCTGATCTACACAAGGCGTCCACGACTAACCCGCTTTGAAGTAGACAATTTGTAATTTAAACAAATCATTTAAGAAAGTGAGAAAAGTTATATATAGTCACTATAATTCAGTTATTACATTAATCAGAAATGAAAAGTAAAACATGTTTTGATTCTTCAATGTTTTTCCTCACTCCCCAGGATCCAGCAGTTGCTAGCTTCAGAGTAGTTGTTGCCGCTTCTTAGCCAGCACCTGCACGATGTCTATAGGGATGTGAGCAACCACAACTCAGTAAGTTAGGACGGAGGACTTAAAACTATACCATACACACAACAAGGTTTTCAATCACTTATTAGGTGCAATGCATGTGCAAGCAAATGCCATCGCACGACGTTGTCCGGCCCGTCGTGAGATTAGAGAAATTGCGCCCGCTCTAATCCGGGTTGAGGAGTTGCCGTTAATGCAACAGCTCACGACCAAACCCAGGCTTGTGTAATGGAGACCTTGCTCCTCCCGCGACTACCTTCGAACCACTGCCTTCACCCTCGCCGCGACCTCCTCTCCTGTCACTTAGTTCGACTGAGGATGAAGAAGGGACCATTTTGTAATCCTGCGCTATCCCTTCCGAAGGGGTCGGTATTTGGTCGGAGAGTCCTAAGTTCCCCTAACGGGTTGCCATGCATGTTCGATTATGATTACTGGTCGTATATTTGATTAAGTCCAATTCAGGGTGATCAATCATTACATATAATTCATACAATATGTGCCAGAGCAATAAACATAATCATAGCATCACCCATAATCAAGCACATGCACACATTCTCTATCTAACAAGCACAACCAAGCATAATCTTAAGCCTCCAAAATACAGCATTGTATTAATCCCAACTTACCTCGACTCCTCGCTCACTCACTCGAGGTCCGATTTGCTCAGGCCATCGCCGATCATCCCTATAACACGAACGTGGTTTCAGTATTTCATATAATATTATAAGTTCATCTTATCCTATAACGCTTATTGTTAGGTTTTGTTTAAGGTTTAATATGCCTAATTATCTAGGTATTAAGTCTTTTATAATTATTTTAGGTTTGGGTTTAGGTTCGGGTTCCGCATCGATTTCTAAATTAGATTCTAGTTCGATTTCTAAATTAGATTCTAGTTCGATTTTTAGGTACTGTTTTGTACTCGGACCCTAGAAATTTGTTTTAACTCATAATGTGAAACTAACTACATTATTTCCAGATACCCTAAATACGATTACTACCCCTAGTCAGCATTTTATTCCATCCGGTACACTTAAACCCGTATTAGTGTACCGAATTTACTCATGTTGTGAGAAATTTTTACATTTTTCATATAATTACCTAAAATTGAATTTTGTTTCAGATTTGTTATGTTCTGATTTTCATTATTTTATTATCTAATTAAACCTAATTTTTCCATATTTATTAATTTTTAATTCTACATATTCCTAATTTTCTACATTTACCACATAACACCTTCATTACTTATACTTAACACTCCATACACTAGGATCAGGTTTCCACATCAGAGATTAACATCCCTAAACATCTAATTACTATCTAAATCAGTAATTAATATCCTAATCACCTAATTAACTCCCAATTACTCAATTTTTCCATCATTTTAGGGCTAAAAATTAACTTAAAAATTTCAAAAATTAAATTTAAAAAAATGGCTTCATAGCACTGTTCTATATCACATGAGCATCCTACAGAAAAAAATTGAGCTTCAAACTATACTTCTAAGGTCATTTATTTCTAAACCGAAATGTGCTCGGTTTTGCATGATTTCTTAAGGACCTTACATTACGGGACATGTTTTCATCTAAATAATATTTTTCCTACAAACTAAATACAAAAATATCCTAGAATAACAAAATTCATAATTTTCTAATTATATTTACTATTTTTACAAAATTTCACAAGAATCGGGCTAGAATTTGGACTCACCGGTTTGGGTGGCTCCGGCCACCGCGGGCCTCCGTGGCCTTGTCGGCCGGCCTGGGCGCTGCCACCACCGTATGGTGATGGTGGCCGTCCACTTCCAGCTCCTCTTCTGGTGTGGGTTCCTTTTAAAACCCTTAACTGCACAGTTTTTCTTATTTTTTTTATTTTCTGGATTTTCTATCAAATTTTCGGCTCTCCCTAATTTTCTCACTTTCCAAATTGTCCAAATGAGCTCTGTAAATTTTTTCCCCATTTATAGACATTTTCTGTAATTAATATGCATTAATTTGACAAGACTTTGTCCAAATTCCTTAATTTTTGGCTTTTGTGTTGTTCAATTTTTATTGGCTAATTTTTATTTTGCAGCTTTGGACCTGCCACGACCTTATCTTGATTCATCTTATCATCTTCTGATTTTTTCTTATTTTTCCATAATTATTTTATATTTTTCTTTAATTATTTGCTTAGTTTTAGGCCAATTTTAGTAATTACGCGTATTTTTATCTACACGTAAATACATGTAGGGTACACGTGAACATTCCTAAATATTATTTTGGTCATTTTAAAATTTTTAGTATACATATAATCTATCTCTAATAATTTATTGGTTATTATATTACACTTTTTGCCTTTTCGGTAATTAGCAGTTATTATGCTTAAAATTTGAAAATTTTATAGTCTCCTATTTTGCTATTTATTTTCTTAAATTTAAGTTTACAAGGTCATTTTTACTAATATTTCTCTCAATAGTTTATAATTTGGTTGTGATCGGATCCTTTAGCCGATCGCCCTAAACCTTGGTATCTAAATTCAATCCTACGGTTACTTGGCTGAACTTTGGGGCTTACAGTTGTGATTGAGAGATCATTAATGTTAGAGATTAAGTGTATGTAC
This sequence comes from Lumnitzera racemosa, assembly GCA_024138005.1. NCBI lineage: Eukaryota > Viridiplantae > Streptophyta > Magnoliopsida > Myrtales > Combretaceae > Lumnitzera > Lumnitzera racemosa. The sequence continues at coordinate 104,888,694 of JAMXBC010000006.1, read as the reverse complement.
TTGTGCCTTTGAGATTATCATCAATAAAAATTGTATGTAAAGATCTCGATTGAGGCATTGGTGATTATGGGAAGTAGGAGGTGGTCCAAACTCCACGTTAAAATTTCAAGCTTGATTTCTCTATCCCTATCTCTTTTATTTTTAACACTTATCATTTTTATTATTATTATTATCTTGATTAGACTCATTGTGTATTCTTTTAGTTGCTTAAATAAACAAATTGGTATTAAAGTAAAATTTGGACATTGAACTCAATTCACCCCTCCTCTTGAGTTCCTATTGTAGTATTTCATTTGGTATCAGAGCCAGTCTCTATAATTTTCATTGCTTAATCGTATTATAGAGTAAAGATCATGACAACAAATGCAGTAGGATTCATGGAAGGTGAAGCTATAAATAGGCCACCACTTCTTATTAGTGGGAATTATCCCTATTGGAAGTGTAGGATGAAAATCTTTATTAAGGCGCAAAATAGAAAACTTTAGGATGTAATTAAAAAAGGACCACTTAAAATAGAAGGAAAGGAAGAAAATGAATATATTGAGGAAGATTGGAAGAAAATAGACCTAAATGAAATAGCAATGAACATATTGCATTGTGCTACGAGTGAAAATAATTTCAATAGAATTTATCCATGGACAAATGTTAAGGAGATTTGAGATGAGCTACAAAGTACATATAAGGGCACATCTAAAGTTAGAGACATTAAAATAAGTTTATTATGTGGTGAATTTGAAAATTGCAAAATGCTTCCTAGTGAGTCCATAAATGAAATACATAAAAGATTTATTGACATCATTAATCCATTAATGGTACTTGGTAAGAGATTTTCTAATTTGGAAATTAACTAAAAAATTCTTAGGTCTCTTCAAAAGAATGAGAAGCCAAGAGGATTGCCATTGAAGAAGTACATAATCTAGAAGCACTATAAAAAAACAACTTCTTAGTATACTCAAAACCTATGAGATAAACAAAAGACATGGAGAAGAATCCAAGAAGAAAGCTATAGCTCTCAAAGCCATAGATTTCAATACTAATGATGAAGGGGATGAAAGTGATGATGATGATGATGAAATGGTAATGATGGCAAGAAAATTTAAGAAGTTCATGAAGTTCAACAATAAGCTAAGAAATGACAATGTTGGTGGTAGCAATATCTTTAAGCCTATAAATGAGAAGAAATATGTCATAAAGTGCTACAATTGCCATCAACCGGGGCATATTAAAGATTATTGTCCACTCATCAAGAAAGAAAGCCATGGTGGTTACTTGGAGTGATAGTGATTCAAGCAATTAAAGTGATTCAGGCAATTTGGATAACAACCTTTGCCTTATGGCTTTGGATAATGAGATATGCACTATATCCCAATCTTCTTATGATGAGTTGAAGGAAATACAAGATAATCTTTTAATAGATTTTGTTAAAATGAAAAAGAGGAATAAAATTCTCAAACAAATCATAAATGATGTAAGACATGAGTATAATAAGTTAGTTAAAGAAAAAGGAAACTTAAAAGAGCATAATTAATATTTGAGAATTGAAAATAAAGAATTGAATATTGAGCGTAATAGTTTTAAGAAAGAAAATGACGAGTTGAACAAGAGGAATGAGGAAATCATGAATGAAAATAAAGAGCTATTTAAAGAAAATGAAGGAATAAAATCAAAGATCAAAGTAATTGAAAATGAGAATGTGAGTATAGAGAAGTTAGCTACGTTAGAAATAGAAAATGACATGTTAAAATCTAGCCTAAATGATTCAAGAGAAAAATTGTAACCAAGTTCGTTGAAGGAAAAAAGAATTTGGAAAAAACTCTTGGGACAACAATGACATAGTTTCGAGAAAACCAAAATTGACTATAATAAAAACAATATGTACAAGTCTTATAAAAGTTTCTTTGTTAAAGCAACCAATAAGACTTATAACTATTGTAGAAAATATGACCATAGAGAAAAGATGGTTTAGGTCCCCAAGGGACATAGTTTCATTACTACAACTAACTGAAAGGACCCAAAATCAAGTGGGTACCAAAAATTTAAATTTCTTATTCTTGTAGGAACTTTCAAGATAGAGCAACAAATGGATTTTGAATAGCGGATGCTAAAGACATATGACAGGAGACGTTACCAAATTCATCACATTAACCTTAAAGGATGGAGGGAATGTTACCTTTGGGGACAATAGAAAATCAACCATCTTGGGTGAAGGTAACATTCTTATTAATAATGATCTCGTTATTAAAGGTGTATTGTTAGTTGATAATCTAAGGCATAATTTGCTTAGCATTAGTTAATTATGTGCTAGTGGATATAAGGTTACATTTCTAGCAAATAAGTGTATTATTAAAAGAATTAACAATAATCAAAGTAGTTTCGAAGGATATAAACAAGGAAACATTTATAAAATCAATTTTAGCAATTTTACAAATCAAAATGAAACTTGTCTATACGTCCAAAATAATGATAGTTGGTTATGGTATAGAAAATTAGAGCATTATAAAAATCTGAGAAAGGGTTTAGGATAAGAAAACAAACTCATAAAACCTCATAAAACTCAAAGAGATGTTGCTACAAGAATCAGGGGTCGTGGCATCCGAATGCTAGTTCAACTGGCGTCTAGACACCATGCTAAAAAAGAATTAGAATGTCCCTAGTGTATGGACTCTAAAGGGGATGGTGTCTAGACACTAGCTACAATCTGTAGAACTCTAAAGATTGTAATGATGCGTCTCATCCCCATGTACAACCCCACTTCCATTATTTTTGCAAACCGCCATACTTGACTCAAATTCTCATCTACAATACATCTCAACGAAAAATTAAACAACCCATAAACACTCACACACAACTACAACTCATATCAAAGTTTTGTAATCCATATTGACAAAACTTTAAAAACAATAAAATATAAACTAACTATGAGCCCTGCAATCAAGTACTGGTGGTTTAGTTTGTAAAATTTAGGGCGATCGAGCAAACTGCCTGATCCAGCCTAAACTTTATGATGAAGCTAGGAATATTAGTAAAAGTGACCCTATGAGTTTGGATTTAGGAAAATAAATAATATAATATTGAATTATATGTATATTATCTATTATTTATCAGAAACGCGTAAAATATGTTCCGATAACTAACAAATTGATAAAAATAAATTATATGCACACTCAAAATCATGAAATAACATAAATAATATTTAGGAATATTTATTTATAGCATATATGAATTTACATGTAGGTAGAAATATGCAAAATTACTTAAAATACCTGAAATATGCTAAAATAATATTAAATAATTAAAGAAAATTTATAAATAATTAAGGAAAAATATGGGAAAATGAGGAAAAGTCTAGTAGGTCGTGACAGCTTGAAATTAAAGAAATAAAAGCAACCAATAATAAACAAACAACTAAAAAGTAAAAAAATGGAAGAAGATAAGGTTCAATGTTAACTCAAATTAATGCAAAAATATCTAAGCAGCCCCATAAATTCCAAAAATCACTCTCACTCCTCATTTTGGACAATTAGGAATAAAAAAAAAATTAGGGAGATGAAAGAAAAGCGGAGAAACCAAATTTACAAAAATTTAGAAAATTATAGTGTAATTAAAGCATATAAGGAGATCTTTAACCCAATGAACACCATTACTCGGTGCTGGTGGCAGCGCTCAAGCTGGCCAACAAGGCCTTGGTGGACAAAGCTACCAATTCCAGTGAGTTCGATCCTCCTTCCAATTTTACTTTGATAAATTTATGTCTAAAAATATACAGTCCTTAGGAAACTACATAAAATCAAGCATATTTCGATTTAGAAATAAATGACCTTAGAAAGATAGTTTTTGACTTAAAATTTTTGTATAGACTAATGAGGGTATTTAAAATAGAGCTATGAAGAGATTTTTCAAAAATCTATTTTCGAAAATTTTAGATGGTTTTTAAGCCGTAAAATAATGCATAAAATGGGTAATTTTTGGCTAATTAGATAATTAAAAGGATAATTACTGATTTAGTACATAATTATATCTTTAGGATGTTAAAATTTGATGTAGTATGACATTTGCGGCAATTAGTGTGTTAGATGTAATTATTAGAGAATTGTGTAATATATATGTAATAGATAAAAATGGTATATTTTAAGCTAATCTTGTAATTTAGGATAATTAGGTATAATTCTAATTTAGGATGAATTTAGGTAATTTGAGATGTTAATTGATGATATTTGAAGTGATGGGAATAATAGATGTGTATATTATGTATATATTAGGTGATAATGTATAATATGTAAATATAAAAAATTTACGAGTGGGAAAATATTAGGTTAAAATTGATATTATACTAATAATAGAAATATGTAATAAATTTGGTAGGAAACTTAAATTAGGATAATCATATAAAAAATGTAAAATTTGCTTACATCAAGAGTAAATTCAATAGTTAAATTAAGATTAAGATGTACCGTATGAACTAGAATATTGGTTAGAAACTAAAAACAATATTTAGGATATCCGAAAATAATGTGATGAATTTCACATTATAGGTTAAAATGACTTCCTAGGGTTTACATATAAAATCCTTAATTGAAAATTGAGTTAAAAACCTCATTTAGAAACCAACTTCAAAATTGAATTAGAACTTAACTTAAATTAGGAGTAACTTTAAGAAACTTAAAAATATGAATAATTAAGTATACTAAAACCCTAAATTGAAGATAACATAAAAGAACTACAGCATGAAGTTTATATAAAATAGTTATATATACGCACTAAAACAATATTTATAATATAGGGATTATTAGCGATGGCATGTATAATTTACATCTTGAGCAAGCAAGCGAAGAGTCTAAGTAAGTTAGGATTAATACGTTAGTATATTTTGGAGTACTAATTTGTAGTACTCGGAGGCTTGAAATTGTACTTGATTATACTTGTTAGATAGTTGACTGTGCGCTTGTGCTTATTTCTGTGTTTGATGATATGACTCTGATTGCTGTCCTAGCTTATATTTATGTGATTTGTTAAAATGATTGAACACCTTAAATCAGATCTAATTAAATATATAACTTGAAATTCTAAATTGGACATGCATAGCAACCCAATAGCGGAAACTTAGGGTTCTCCGGCCAAATATCGAGTCCTTCGAAAGGGATAGCGCTAGATAGCACTGGATAGCATTAGATAGCACTGGATAGCATAATTGGTCCCTTCTTCATCATTAATCGAATTAAGTGACAGTTGAGAAGGTCATGACAAGGGTGAAGTTAATGGTTCGAAAGTAGTAGCATAAGGAGTAGTGTCTCCATTGTATAAGCTTGGGTTTGGTCGTGAGTTGTATTAAACGGAAACTCCTTAACCCGGATTAGAATGGGGCGCAATTTCTCTAATCTCACGAAGAATCGGACAATATCATGCGATGGCATTTGCTTGTACATGCATAGCACCTAACGGATTTGATTGATAACCTTGTTTGTGTTCGAGATATAGTTTTAAGTCTCTATTCTAACTTACTAAGTTGTGGCTGTTCACATCCTTATAGAGGTTGTTCTAGGTGCTAGTTAGGAAGCAACTTACATTTACCTTGAAGCTAGCAATTGTAGAATTCTGAAGAGTGAGGATATGATACACGTACAAGTTTGAATTTTATCTTTAAAGTTTTTATTTATTTCTCAAGTAGATTACGTTCAGGCTACTAAATCTTGTGATATACTCAAATTATTTTAGAATAAATACGTATTCCTTATAATTTCATAAGTAAATAACATGTTATATATGAATTGCTTACTTTAAAGCGGGTTAGACGTGGAAGCCTTATGTAAATCAGGTCTAAAATAGCAACTGAAGTGTCAGCTTCTATCCTAGAATGGTTTGTACAACGGGACTGTTACGACTCTATTACTTCGGGGTATGACACGAACAACATTACTAACCTTTAGAAATTTGTTATTAGTGCTCCTACCACTAAGAATACGTTGTGGACTCTTCAAGACAATATCCAAATTCGTTTTCTACGGCACCTTAGGGAGCAAAATAAATTTCTTAAGAGTTTCAAGCAAAAAACCCAAAAGAACCAATGTAAACAATGATACCTTAATGTTTTCCACCTCTTCCTTATTTGCTAAATCCATCATTTAGTAAAGTTCTTAAAGGGGAATCTGAGTTCTTAGTTTCTATTTCTAATGCCTCTACAAACCATAAGGTATGTCCATCACTTGTTTTCTACAACGAAATGTTTTTTTTTTTTAATGTTTGACAAAAGATATGGTATTATTACTAAGGCAAAATATGATTTTCTTTGACTATAGGGAGATTATTTTAGTGTTGCATATACCTTGAAGAAGAAACAAATTTTTATGTTTAAATTTATGTTTTGTTCCATTGTTAATATTATGTCGTCATTTTTCAACGGTTAATTGTTTAGTCCTATATTATTGACATATTCATAATTATTGAATTATATAATCTTGTGAATGAACTTTGTAAATCTCGTGTTAAGTACATTGTTTACCACTTTTGTTTTTTTAATACAGTATGCTTATTCCCTTAAATATCTTTGTAATGTGATTATTACAAAATGAATATTTTATTTACGTAAATAATGTTTTGTATAATGCTTCCATAGAAAAATATCCATAATAATAATGATTAAAAACCATTTAAGGAAAAAAAATGGTTAGAAGTGGTTCCATTTAAAAGATTAGCTAAATTAAGCAATTCTAAGCCAATGCCTATAAAATAGGGTATGAGTAGGATCCCATATCTTACTTATCCTATACTCACTCACCCTTAGTTTACAGCACAATGAGATGTGGTCAAGGTCTTCAAGTCTATGATCGTATGCCTAAGATTATTCATATATTATCATATCAATTATTTAATACTAAACCAAGCCAGTTTTCCTTTATAAGAGTATGAAATGGGAAGGATCCATTTCCTTTTTTTCAAATATATCATTCTAGGCTAATAGATTCTTGTAAATGGTTCAACATTGAAAATAGATTTTATTTGCAAAAAGATATTGTCATCATATTATTAACTTTTAATACTTGCTTTTATTTGCTATTGCATGATGTTTCATAATTGTATATAATATGAAATAAATTTATTTCGAAAGTTACAAACATATAAAATTTTAAGAGATTATATTAGATATGATATCGTTCCATCTTTGTTTACAAACTGTGTAATATTGGACAAAAAATTTTTGAAATAAAATAAAAGGAGAATAGGCAAGTTATGCTTAAGGATTGATTATTACTAGTTTTGCTTGAGGATATTCAAAGGGTATTCAAGAGCTTAAGTGAGTGGTTGAATGCCTGCAAAAGAACATAAGTAAGCTAAAGAGAGCTTTGGGTTGGGGGGGAGGGGGGTGGGCGCTTCAGCGAAGCTACTCTGATGTTTATGTTAGTAATTATTGAGGAGAGAGAAAATGGAGTAATTTAAACTCAAGTATGTAAGAGTGAAGATGTGTTACTTGGATACCTCACCCTCTATTTATAAACTATGGGGCCTAGATATTTTCGACTAGTAATTTTACAATAGTACATAAAGGTAATTGTCTAATTGCAAGTTATCTTGAATTATTATACAACATAGTTTAAACTTCATAGGTTAGGCCTAGCGATTCCAAATCTAGGGGTCCAAGTTCTTAAGGATTCAGAGGTTTTCTTCTAATCAAGTCGAAACTCATGTTAATCATTCAAGTGAGGTTAGTTGAATTCTCTGTAATCTAGCATTAATTCTATGAAAGACATTCGAGCTATGGGAAGCTTGACTTAGGAAAGTAATTAGATTGGGCTTCGAGATCTCAACCCATATCTTAAAGGGGTTGGTTTAAGCTTGAGGGCTTATATTCAAAATAACCCATCAAAAACAAGGATTATGTTAGAAATTTATATTTAAGTGTTCTTTAACTAATTTTTTATTCTAGGAGTATTTTCCACTTCACCTCATTAATTACAGTATCAAATTTAGGATTATAACAAATAAAGAAATGCTAAGATACCACATTTTGTCTTTTTTGAAACTAAGTAAAAGTTATTTAATTTTTTTTATTAAATAGCATAATTTCTCATCATATAAACTTTTTGTTCCCTATGAAAAGGGAATAAAAAATTTCATCTTTTATGCAGGAATAAAAAGCTACAAGAAATAAAAATTTCTGAATTAATTTCTAAATAAACAAGGTAATAGAAAGTTTTTTGAAAATAGTTATTCTATTCTTTCTCTATTACTTTCAAGTAAGTGAGTTGTACATTTATATTATCTAACATGTAGTATAAAAGTTTCATAGTAGAGAAAACTAAACTTTTCTAGAAAACTCATACTATAGGTTTTAATAGAAAATAATTTCCAATAGTCATTGTCAAAAGTTATTTAATATTTTCATTTAGTAGTAATTAATGGACTTTAAAAAAAAAAGAAAAGGAAAGGAAAAATGGATTCCAAAGACTATGATAGCTAAGGATGAGCAGATACATGGTAAGTAAGGTATAAGATTTTACTCATACCCTACATTATAGGTACCCATTGTAAAATTTTTATACTCAAAACTTATCCTGTGATACCTTAAAACTAGTCTTTACCCTGTAAATTCTATAAGATATAGGATACCTTATGGAACCTATATATATATATATATATATATATTTCTTTTACTTTACTTTCTTTAGAAATATTGTATAGATACATAATTAATATCAAATATGTAACTACACTAATGGACCAAATAGTAATAATTTGAATGGTTATTATATTTACAACAGATCTAATTATAACAATATAAAATTTTGGTAGTTAAAATAGAGAATATACCTACAATTGGAAACATTCTTTCCCTTTGATGGGTCATGCTAAATTACCTTTTTATTTTAATCTTTTCTTTTCAAATTATCAAAATAATATTTTTATCAAATCATAAAATTGTTATATGCAAAATATATAAACCAAGACAAAAAGTCCTACAAAAAAATAAAATAAAAACAAGAAAGAGTGGCAAGACAATAGACACAAGATCATAAAGTCTAAAGGTTTTATTATCGGTAGAGCTTTTATTATTATTTTCATTATGGTTAAAAAAATGCATTAGTATTGATATTTTATTTATTAGTATTAGTCAATTAATATCATATGGTGGGTATAAGGTTCCCTAAAATTTATACCTTATCTACTTTAGAATATATGTTTTAAGTTGGGTATAGGATACCTTGATGTGATATCTATACTCTATCCTATGCAAGCAAGTTCCTAAAAATTGCTACTTGAAACCTATTTCGTAACTCTTATTACCCACTTAAAACCTATCAGGTAAAGTAGGGTTTAGGTAAGTACTCTATATAGTAAGATTATCTACTAACCTATAATAATGATTGTTTATTTGGAAGTAATATAAATGAAATATAATAACTATTCTCAAAATACTTCTTATTATATGGTTTGCTTGAAATTAGTTTAGGAACTTAATTTTCAATGAATTCTCTATTCTTTCTCAACAGAGAGAATAGTTATTCCCTTTAGTGAGATAAAATTTTCCATTCTCTTTCCATAGAAAATAAAAATTTGAAGTGACATATAATTATATCCTTAATTAATAAGAAAAGTTAATATAACTTTTGGTTATTTTCCAAAAAGATTAAATAAGGGTATATTTTATTTCGATTCATATTCTCAACTTGATGTTGCAATTAATGAGATGAAGTAAACACTAAAATAGGTATTTTCCACAATAAAATTACACAAAATAAATATTTGAATATAGATTTGTAATTTATTTCTAATAATCATTCTCAAGACTATTAAGTATTCAAAGCATATAAATAGAAGCTCTTTAAACCATTTAGATTGAATTACTTGGTTTTTTTATGGTAATGTAACATTACTGTAAAGTCATAATAATTATACTTTATTTTATTATATTATGCCATGAATGATAAAATGGAATCTATTGCCAACTTTGTTTTTACCATATTTTAGTAAATCATACTCATCAACGATAAAAACAAAACTGTCGACGATTTTCATTTTACTGTTCATGTGCATCGAAATTAGATATAATTTATCATGATGTTACCATAAATTTCCCTTAAATTACTTAATTAATTTTCTTCTTCACTTCCATAGCTTCTAAAATTCAAATAACGATGCTTAAAATCAATACTCCAATGATTCTTTATATTCTACAGTATTTTTTGTTTTAAATTCAAAATGATTTCTTCAATAACTAGTCTTATCTTTATTATTAAGTTTAAACATTCTATTTTTTTGCCATACTACATGATATATAGTTAGATATTGATAAAGTCATAAAAGGTAGTAGTAACTTCTTCCTCGATTTGGACAAATAAGATAAAGAATTTTTTTATAATCATTTTATATTCAATGTTGAGTAGTTCAAATGTGTTTTTATTTAATACACACATTGTATATGTCTCTCTAGTATACAATTAAAGGTAAGGTTGTGAATCAAAGGGCAAGGTTAGGTAAACCCTGAGCAGGGGAAGAAATAGTAATCTGGTCATTTGATGATTGATCAGGTGAAGCATTAGAAGACTAACTAGAAATACGAGAAGGATTTGAACATGTAGCAAACAACAAAGGACTTTGAAAGGAAGACACATCAAAAGAAAACATCTCCAAAAATGACAACTTATTTATGAGCATGATCATAAACTCTATAACCCTTTTGTCCATGTGCATATCCTAAAAATACACACTTGAGTCCTCTAAGTGCAAATTTATCTTTAAGAAGTAGATGCTTAGCAACAAAACACAAGCACCCTATGACCCTTAAGTGATCATTTGAAGGAGTTAGACCAAATAATTTTTCAAATGGTGATTTCCATCCCAAACTAGCTATTGGCATTTTATTAACCAAATGAGTAGCCGTAAGCACATATTTCCCCCAAAACTCCTTAGGTATATGAGCATAAAGCCTCAAGGCCCTTGATGTTTCAAGCAAATGTCTATGTTTCCTCTTTACTCGGCCATTTTGTTACAAAGTGTAAGTAACTGATCTTTTGTGAACAATTCCTAAATCACTAAAAAGTGTCTTGTTGACATTGGACATGAACTCAAAACCATTATCTGTCCTTATGAGCTTAGGCACTATAGAGAAATGATTAGCCACATAAGAAAAGAATTGCTGAAGGATTGAAGGAACTTGATGTTTATCATGAAGGAGATAAGTCCAAGTAGATTTAGCGAAATCATCAGCAACAGTCAAGAAATATCTAGCTTCGGAAATAGCAATAACACAATGTGGACCCTAAACATCTACATGTAAAAGTTTAAAAGCAAAGGTAAAACAATTTACGCTCCTTTCAAAAGGCATCCTATGAAACTTTGCCTCTTGACACACATCACAAATAAAGTATCTAAAATCATAGTTTTTACAAGTATCCAAGTGTTGAAGCTTAGAAATGGAACTATGACCCAATTTAGCATAAAACAAGTTAAGAGAAATGAAAGAATTATGAGAATTTGAAGCATAAGAAAGAACAGAATTACAAGGAATGGAATTAGCCACTACGGTGTGATTATTATTGTCTTTAGCATGAAGAATGTACAAGCTAGATAAAGCTTTATCTATCACCACTATTTGGTCCTGAAACATGCATTCAATAGGATTAAAAATGGCCATAAGTTGCTGGTTATGAAGAAGACAATGGACTGAAAGAAGATTATAAGTAAACAATGGGATCAGATAGACATTATGAATTATCAATGAAGGTGAAATGCATGCTAAACCTACTTCTGTAACAACAATGGAATTTCCATTAGGCAACTTCACAATAATAGGTTAGATAAGTTTGCAAAAATTATGTAGGATGGAAGAAAAAAGGCCCATGTGATTTGTGGCGCTTGTGTCCACTATCTAAGTAGCGTCATTATTACTAAAAGCATTTGAAGAAAAGAAAGGTGCATGAGAAGTACCTATAAAATGCATATTATTCACCATTGTAGCAATTCCATGTGTTCCTTTCTCTTTCATCATCCAAGGCACTTCATAACACATGCTTTGAAGTAGCTCCTAATCATCAAAGCTAAAAGACTACCCTGCTCCAATATTAATGCTTCCATCAATATCAAAAGGTGTATTCATAGATTTGATGCTATTTCTACTTAAAGCTTTATTAAGCTGATTACTATTACCTATTGATGAACCTTGAATCGAATCAACAACATAGTTTGCTAAAGTAAGTACGTTAGGAATTGACATGGCAGCATTTGCAGTAGTAACCTTCCCTTTAGTAACTCTCTTAACCTTAAACCATTTCCAGTAACTAATTAAATAAAAATAACTCTCAATGGAGTGTCCTTCTACCTTACATTGTCCATAAACAACTTGGTTCTTCCCTTTCTTCTTATCTATCGTGTTAAAATTCTTTCCTCTAATGGCAAAAGTAGAAGCATCAGAACCAACTCCTAAACTAGAAGTAACTTGTCTTTACTTTTCAATTTATTGTAGTAGATACAATGCTTTATTCACTGAGGGTATTAGGTCCATCAAGAGAATTTGATTGTGAACCCCATCATACACTTGATTAAGACCCATAAAAAAATTGCATAAGCCTAATTTAGGATTCAAAATCAATTAATTTTTCTCTCAACTCACAAGAACATTGTCTCATAACACCACAAGTACAAACTGGATATACATGAAGCTACTGTAGCTCATCCCAGCACTTCTTAAGTCTACTATAATATGCTTTAACAGTCCGAATTATGTTGCTTAAGATTACTAATATCATATTGTAGTTGGAAATCAATAGCCAATTCGAAACTCCAAACTACTCTGTTATTTCTTTCCAAAGCTGTCTAGCCAAATGTATACAGAAGAACATTTGTGAAATCTTAGTAATCATAGAATTCAGTATCTACTAACGTACCATATAATTGCAACGTTGCCATCTAATTAGATTAATATAATTATCACTAGGTTTAGCAATTATACCATCAATAAATTTAAGTTTCAATTTAGCGCCAAGTCCTATTCTAATTGATCAACTCCAGCCCAAGAAATTTGTTCCATTGAATAATAATGTTCCAATCACCATGTTAAGGTTATTGGAAGTAAAAAGATAAAGTGGATCAATAATCAGTGGATCTACTACACTAGTTGTACCATAATCTTTTGTTATACTCATGATGAAAAGAAAATTTCAATAAAGAAAATACCTTGCACTCGATTCAATGCTCTGATACCATGTGAATTAAAGGACAAGGTTTGCTGCACAAAAGTGAACCAAGATCTTCTAGATAGAACAAAATGAAATAGTAAAGAAAATGATTTGTTAATTAGTTACAAAGAGTCAGATGACTATTTATATACAAAGAGCTACTAAAATAGAAAATAATACGTGGTCTAATGATAGATGTACATGTGCCATAGATAACTAGCATACATGTGGATAAGTTATATACACTTCACAAAGGTTAAGGATAATGAATTTTTCATGTTTGGTTTAAATTAGTCATTCATAAGATAACATAAAAGATCATAGGAAACTTATCTCATTATGCAACAATGGAGAACAATAAATTAAAGTATCATGATAAAATTATTTTAATTTTATTAAGTAGGTTTAAGAATATCCTATAAGCCCATCGTTTTGGTAGATGTAAGGTAAAAAAGCTTATAGGATTTGAGGTAGGTCTCATGACACTTAATAGGATATCAAGATAAGTTCAGATTCTATTAGGCTCGTCCTGTGTGCAAACCTTATCTCAAGCTCAATGAAACCAATCCTCTTGGAGCATTTGTTTTAGTTACTAACAAAAAATAAAATAAAATAAAATAAAATCTCATGGACAATATTTTTTAACATTTACAAATGAACATATTTTTGCTCTATGCATCCCACATTTTGATAAGTCGTTTTAAAATTTTAAGGAACTATATATATATATAACATCATTAATTACCTTCCTAAATATTGCTGAATGTTCTCTATTTTCCATATTGTTAACGTTAATTAATACTCTATAGGACTTGTTAACAATTATATTTGTTTGTCTAATCTTTATGTTACATTTTAATAGCGTGGCCAACTGATAGTTCGACACTTAAAATTGATATATATTCTCAGTTGCTCCTACTATATGTTTTAGTTTGTCGGTGTGTTTATATCAGGAAAAACTTTGTTGCACTTTTTCAACGTTTCTTATAATACAAACTTTAAAATTATTTGATGTGATTGTAAATACAAGTTTAGTTTTATTCTATCAGAATTTAGAAAGAAAAAAAAAAAAAAAGAAGTAGAGGATGTCCCTTATCAGAGAAACACCCTCACGTAGAAAACCCTCTTGTAAAAAGACTAACTATACTACAAAAGCAATGACGATCAGCATTTTTAAAAGTTAAAAAAAAAAACAATTTTTTTATAAAATGATTTAAATATAAGATTAATATTTTAAATATTTAACTAAAAAATTAATATTTTATAAAATAATTTAAATAAAAAAATAAATATTTAAAAAAATTCAAATAATAAATTATCGTTTTATAAAATTATTTAAATAATTTTATAAATTAATTATTATAAAGTTATTACGTGAGTTATTTTATAAAATATTAACTTTTTATTTAAATTTTTAAAAATATTAATTCGTTATTTAAAACTAATCACGGTAAAAAACGAACATTAACAGTTTCCAACACGCAAGAGAAGGCATCAGCACTAAAGCTGGCGTGAGAGAGACCTATTGCTGTCCACATATAATATTAAAAAAGACATTGACCTTTTCTTCATGACGTACGACGACCGGAAAATAAAAGTCCCACGCGCATTGGCTGGAATAGCGTGTTCACGTTGATTCTTTTTGCAGGTTCATCCTTTTTTTTTTTTATTAAGTAGACTTCAAACTACTTCGTTAAGTAGACAAAGTAAACAAAAGTTTGGTACATAGCAGTATATTATGTAACTATCCTAGGAATTATGTTTATAAATTTTTCTTTCTTTTTTAATATATGTGAAAACTTTCGATATCAGGTTTCTCGATATTCCTCTTGCCATAATTCATATTTAGATAAAACAACATAATTTATCTAGATATTGGTTTGATATATATATATATAGCAGATATATATAAGATAGTTTTAATTTTTAGATATTAGATTTTAGATAGATATATAACAAAAATAAAAGACCTTAAAAGAAAACTTTAAACTTTTGGCATGATAATGGGCACTATCCTCCTTCGTGCCGTGTAATATACAAAATTTCAATCCTAAAATATATCGATTGTGGCTGAACTAGAGAAGAATAATGGTGGTAGTTATTTATAGCAATATTTTTTCCTAAACCAAACAGTTTTCTATAGTACTAGAAAATTATATAATAATCTTAGATATATTATTTTTATATTCATTTATTTGATTTGGATGCAAAAAGGTTATTTTTATATATTGAACTTTGGATAAACTCCTGAAAATGGTATAACTAACTAAAATATAATGAAAATTACAATGAAATATATCAATGATTATAGATAAATTTAAATAAAGAGTTAACGTTTTGAAAAATTAAAAAAAAAAAAAGAATTAACAATTTAGAAAGTAATTCAAATAAACACTAATTTCTTATTTAAATTTTTCGAAACGTTAATTTTTTATTTGAACTTATTCTCATATACTATCTCTTCCATTATAATTCTTCTTTAAAACATATTTGAAGTTAAAGTGACCCTTTTTCTTTTTTTGGGCATGCAGACTTTGCAGGAGAGCCATGTCAAGGAGCCACAGAGCGATGGTTTTTCTTTGTACCAATACAGGAGAGAGAAGCAAGAGGAGGGAGACCAACTAGAACCACATCTTCTGGGTATTGGAAATCTACCGGTTCTCCCAGTTACGTTTACTCTTCGGATATAATAGGGTCATTGGAATGAAGAAGGCGATGGTGTTCTACATGGGAAAAGCTTTACAAGGAAAGAAAACCAAGTGGAAACTAAACGAGTATAGAGCCATTGATGGAGTTTTCGACCCCTCTTCTAATGCCATTCACTAAGGTTTAGATTGTAAGTCTTCATTACGATTAACACGCTAAATGAATTGTTCCATAAGTGAATATCGATATAAACATGTGAAAGTTTTTATGACTAGCTAGTCATAATAATTTGATGGGATTGAAATATATGTCTACTGATTTAACAAAAAAATAATATAATTATAAATTATATAAAAAAATTACCAAAATATCAATGTTATATCGCATTTTGAAAATATGATATTTCTATTTGTATACGACATCAACATTTCTATAGGAGTTGAACTTTCTATATAGTGACAAGTGATATTAGAGCTAAATGTTTTAGTTTTCATCAAGCCTCCTAAATGTTACCTAATGTGTTCAATTAGTGGGGCGTTTTGGTAATAGGAAAAGGTTCATGTGGGTTGAGTCTAGAGAAGCAACCACTAGAGGAAAGACGTCGTTATAGATAATAGCTATGTAGTGATTTGGCTTGTAGCAAGATCTGCCTAAATCTTTGTTTTTAGTGTAGTAAAGTGTGCTGCCTACCACTAGATAACTCAACAAGAGGTGATCTCAGAGAATGAAAAAATAAGTAAGGCAAGAGGAAGCTTATAAAAACTTGATGTCCTCGCAAAGATGATCTTAGGTAGAGTCTAACAATAGGTGGAGGAGGGTTAGCTGATGGGAATCGGACTATCAGGCCTCTTAATGGCAGCTGAGCTCAAACACTAGAAAGACTGGCATAATGAATCCTTCTATTCCAATCAACCCTTACCAAGGCTGAGTACTTCCTTGCCGAGTCACCTTTAATGTCGTACTGTATGACCGCTCATTATTCTATAGTATGCCAAATTGATGATTACTCTCTAGTGCTGAGCCAACCAATCACTTAGCATCATTTTTGCCAAGAAGATGAGAGATAAAGAATCCAAACTGACTAAGCCATCCCTACTTGGACCAACCCACCCATCCGTACTCTTTTTTTTTTTTCTGCATCTCCTAATAATCTCTCTAATGCAGCATCGGTATGTATACGGTATCATATGTAGAATATGTAGTACCAATGATTGTTTTCCTTATATATTTATTTTTACCTTTTTGAATCGTGTACATTGCCTCTTTAGGAAATTTTCTTTTTGTCTTTTCTCTTTGGAGCAAGTTGCCTTAACTTAAGAATATAAATACCTTTGTACTTATAGTTGTAAATCATCATATTATCTTCAATACACATTTGAGTACTTTCTTTTTTACATAAACACCATTGTTTACTCTCGGCATCACTTTTATCCTTTCCCGTAAGTAAGTTTAGGTGGCGAGTAACCTCATTGGACCAATTCGTGCATCATATCGAATTATTCTATGAGTTCTCGGAAGTTCCATTGGTACGTCACATCTTCTAGAGCTGTTCGTGGATTTTTGCTTATTGTTTCATTCATCATTTTTGCCTCCCTTTCATACTTTTCCCCATTAACCCTTTTCGAGCTTTCTATAAACTTATAGACTCATCCAGCAACCGGTCTTGTCTGTTCTTGGTCATAATTCGCAACATCTTAATATTAGAGCAGATGTTTTGTGTGAAACAGAGTTAGTTATTGTATCCATTTGACTAATGTATTATTAATTGTTCACTTTCTAAAGTGTTTATTTGAATTCTGAATCTGTAGGGAAAAATGACAGACCCAAATATGAATGTTAGTACTGGTGATGACAGTGGAGTTGTTCACCATGAGCGTCAGTCTTAGGGAACTCTCAGAAACATTGATGAGAGGCTCGATGAGGTGGCTAACCTCTTAGTAGATCTGTCCGAAGCTGTTCATGCACTGTTTTACCGATCCACTGAGGCCGCACAAAATACTTCACAGGTTGCTCAACCTATTAGAGGTCAGAACCCAACTCAACTAGTTCGAGGTGGAGAAGTTGGCGGACAAGTAAAGTAAAGGATAGACCTGAGAGAGCTTGATGAAGAGGAAGAAGAGTATTTTGAAAAGGAGCGTATACAAGTCCCCAGAGCATTCGACCATGTGAAGCTTTGGATTCCAAGTTTCAATGAATCTGGGAATGCTGATGAGTATCTGAAGTGAGAAGAGAAGGTAAAGTGTATGTTTGATTATTATCAGTATGAGGATTATGAAAAAGTAAGAACTGCTGCTATTAAATTTTCCGGGTATGCCGCCATGTGATGGAAGAATTTTCAAGTCATGAGAAGATGAAAGGAGTATCGAGAGATTAACACTTAGCCCTAAATGAAGAGAGTACTAAAAAATATATTCATACTGGAAACATACCTCCGAGATACATTCACTCGGCTTCAGGAGTTAAGGCAAGGAGGCTGATTTGTTGATGAGCATGTTCAAAACTTTTAAATGCTTATAATACATTACAAAGTGGAGGAACCACTAGCTCGAACAGTCTTAAGATTTGTTACTGGATTGAGAAGAGACATTTGAGATATTGTAGAGCTCCAACGATTTGACATAATGAATGAAGCTATTAGGGTTGCCTAGCGAGTAGAGAGGTAAAGAAGGGGTCAAGTAACGACCAGAATGCCAACTAGCCAACTCAAACAAGTAAGTCACTGAGCTCAATCTAGTACTAAGCCAAGCAAAAAGATTGATGTTAGAGCTGAACAAAAAGGCCAACCCGATGGTGAAGTGCTGACCAAAACTTATGAGAAGGGGCAAAGGTTTGATAAAAAGACGAGCCAAATCAAGTGCTTTAAGTGTCAAGGGTTCAAACATATGGATACTCAGTGCCCGAATTGAAAGATGATGGTCGTTAAAGGAGACATCCCAAAGTTAGAAGTAGAGAGTACGGATGAGAAACCCAAAGAAGAGAAGGTTCCTATCGACAAAGAGTTGATTAAGGAGGACGCGTTTACCTAGAACTTAGACCAATTACTCATGGTCGTCTAACACATTATGAACATAGAACCCTCATAAGAGGAGGAATAGAGAGAAAACTTGTTTCATACAACCTACAAGATGAATGATCAGGTGTGTACCCTCATTGTAGATAGTAGAAGCTACACCAATGTAGCATCAACAAATCTTATCTTGAAACTGAAGCTATTGATTGTTGCACACCAAAACCCGTATAAGTTGCACTGGTTGGGTAAGAAAGAAGCATTACATGTAACTTAGCAAATACTGCTGCCGATCACTATTGGGAACTACTTTAACCAGATTCTCTACAATATACTACCTATGTATGCTTCCTATGTGTTGCTAGGTAGGGCATGGTTGTTTGATAGGAGGGTCATCCATGATGATTGCAAGAACACATACATGTTCGAGAAGGATGATCGGGATATTATACTGAACCCGATGTTATAGAGAGAAGTCAATAAGTTGCCAACGAAACTTGCTCGCAAATCAAAGAAAGCTCTAGTGATGAGTAGAACCAAGCTTCGAGATGCCATCAATGTTAATGAGCGGTCTTGTTGGTCGGGCAACAATTGGAAATGAGGGAGTAGGGTGAATTACCCTAGGAAACCAAGGAGTTGTTGGAAGAATATGCCAACCTGTTTCTAGAATAGTTACCTAAGGGGTTTCCCTCAACTTGAGGCATAGAGCACTACATTGACTTAGTACTCGGTGCTATACTTCCGGATAAGCCAGCTTATCGGGTGAATCCTAAGCAAGCTTCTAAACTCCAACGTCGAGTCAATAAGTTGCTAGAGATAGGTTATGTAAGAGAGAGCCTCAGCTCTTATGTTGTATCTGCACTTCTAGTACCGAAGAAAGATGTAACTTGGCGAATGTGTGTTGACAACTAAGCCGTAAATAAAATTACTATTAAATACAAGTATCCGATCTCAAGGCTAGAAGGCATGTCGGATGAACTGAGTAGAGCCAAGATATTTAGCAAGATTGATCTTAAATTTGGTTACCATCAAATCCGCATGAGACTAGGAGACGAGTGAAAGATTGCGTTCAAGACTCGACATGGACTTTACAAGTGGATGGTCATGCCCTTCAGCTTGTTGAATGTCTTGAGCACTTTCATGGGACTTGTAAGCCTTAAAGCTAAGCCAAGTGACCGTAGGATTAAACTTAGAACACCAGGTTTAGGACGATCGATTAAAAGATCCGATCAAACCCAAATTATAAACTATTGAGAGAAATATTAGTAAAAATGACCCCGTAAACTTGAAATAAGAAAATAAGTAATAAAATAGGAGACTGTAAAATTTTCAAATTTTAAGCATAATAATTGCTAATTACCGAAAAGGCGAAAAGTGTAATCTAATAACTAATAAATTACTAAAGATAGATTATATGTATACTAAAAATTTTAAAATGACCAAAATAATAATTAGGAATGTTCACATGTACCCCACATGTATTTACGTGTAGATAAAAATACACGAAATTACCTAAATTGGCAAAAAATTAAGTAAATAATTAAAGAAAATTATAAATTTATTATGGAAAAATCAGAAGAGGATAGAATGATCTAAATCAGGTCGTAGTAGGTCAGGATCTGCAAAATAAAAAAATAACCAATTAGAATTAGACAACACAAAAGCCAAAAATCAAGGAAATTGGGCAAAGTCATGTTTAATTAATACATATTAATTACAAAAACTGTTATAAATAGGGGAAAATTTTTCAGAACTCATTTAGACAGTTTAGCATTAAAGAAAAATAGGAAATTTAAAAAATTCGAGAGAAAATCCAAAAAAAAAAAGAAAAGGAAATTGTGAAGATTTGGTTAGTGAGAGAAACTCACACCTCACCACCACCTAGGACCGAGCAACCACCACCACACCACTTCAGCCCCACCATTTAGGCCGGCCGACAACCTTAGACCAGGTTTGGATGACCAGAAAGCTTCGAATCGGTTAGTCCCTTAAATTTCTCGATTTTGAATAATTTTGTAAAATTAGTTATTTTTCTCAGAAAATTATAAAACTTGTTATTCTGAGGTTTTATTGTATGTAGATTTATGGAAAAATAGTGATTTAATTTAATTACGTCTGAAAATATAGGGTTCTTAACAAATTGTTCAAAACCGAGCATGATTAGAACGAAAAATAAATAGGCTTAGGAATGTAGTTTGGAGCTCAATTTTTTTTTTTTTGTAGGATGCTCATGTGATATAGAACAATGCTATGAAGCCATTTTTTTAAAATTAATTTTCGAAATTTTTAAGTTAATTTTTAGCTCTAAAATGATGGGGAAATTGGGTGATTTTAGGTTAATTAGGTAATTAGGATACTAATTAATGATTTAGATATTAATTAGATGTTTAGGGATGTTAATCTCTGATGTGGAACCCTAATCCTAGCCTTTGGAGTACTAAGTATTGTTAATTTAGGAAATTAGGTAGTTAATGTAAGAAATTAGTAATATGTGAAATTGAAAATTAATAAATCTAAAAAATTAGGGTTATTTAGATAATGTTATAGTAGAAATCAGAAAAATAATAAATCTAAAATAACATTTAATTTTAAGTAAATATCTCAAAATGTAAGATTTTCTCACATCGAGAATAAATCTGATACCTCAATTAGGGTTAGCGTGTATCGAATCATTTAGAATACTAAATTAAGACCCAATAGGATATTTGGACACTCGAGCTTAATGTAATTAATTTCACATTAGGATTCGAGCATATTTAAGGCTTAGGAATCAAAATTAAAATCTAATTTAGGATTCGAACCCCGCAATAGGGTACAACGAATCATTAGTATGTAATAGGTATACACGAAAAAATGAGTTAAAATATAACTTAGAATATGAATCCATAAAGTATAAGTACTAAAAAGATCTATTTGTATTATAGGACACCCAGAGACAAATCAGCTTGCGATTAAGGGATCGAGCAATTCCATGTAAGTTGGGTTATTGCTTATTGTAATAGAGTACTAGTTTTATGGTACTCGAAGACTTAGGCTTGTATATGATTGTGATTGTAAGCAGTTTACGCATGTGGTTGATGTATCTGAATTTGTGATGTGAGTGATTTTGTGACTGATTGAATTGGTATGAAATTATTTGAACACCCTAAATGAAATTTAATCTTATTCGACCCTAATAACCGAAAATGTCATGCATTACAACCCGTTAGGGGATCATAGGATTCTCCAACCAAAACTGATCCCTTCAAAAGGGATAGCGTAGGATTGCAAAATGATCACTTCTTCATCCTTAGTCAAACTAAGTCACAGGAGAGGAGGTCACGGCGAGGGTGTCGCGGCGAGGGTGAAGTCAATGGTTCGAAGGTAGTCGCGGGAATAGCGAAGTCTCCATTGCACAAGCCTGGGTTTGGTTGTGAGCTGCTGCATAACATGGAAACTCCTCAACCCAGATTGGAGCGGGTGAAATTTCTCTGATTTCACAACGGACCTGACTACGTTGTGCGATGACACTTGATTGTTGCATTGCATGAAAATAATTGCTCGATAACCTTGTTTGTGCTTGTATGCATTCATGAGTCTTCAATTCAACTTACTGAGCTGTAGTTGCTCATATCCTTATAGATCCTTTTGCTGGTTCTGATTTCTGAACACTTCAAGTACTATGCCGCCCTATAATTACCCAGAGGTTAGTCCATTTGAAGCCAGGGGTGTGAGGATCTAGTTACTTAGTATAATGTGTAACTAGAGTGACCTTGTAGTTAAGGATGAAAGACTGATAGTTATTATGTAATCTAGTGAACTGTTGTGTTTATGTAAAACTTCTTGGGAAGCACTGTAGACTTATATATAATTATACATATTTATTAAAAATTTGTACTATTTATCTTAATTGTAGTTTAATTGTTAATCGGGCTGTTTACTTCAAAGTGAGGAGTCGTCGACGCCTTATGTAAATCATGTTTATGGTAGGCACTATTAAGCCAGTTACTATCATAGAATGGTTTACACGACGGAACTGTTGCGACTCTGTGACTTCGGGGTGTAACAAGACTTATGAACCATTTGCCGAGATATCTCATAGGGAAGTGTGTCGTGGTGTACTTTGACAATATCCTGGTATATAGTGATGACATGCCAAGTGACTATGAACATCTTAGAGTAGTCCTAGATATCCTTTATGCCGAGAGATTATTCGACAATTTAAAGAAATGTTTTTACTAGGAAGAAGTGGTATTCTTAGGCTATGTAGTCAGTAGAGGAAGCTTGTGAGTCAATGATGAGAAGATCTGAGCAATTATTAATTGGCCAACTCCTACAACTTGTGCCAACGTAAGAATTTTCCAAGAATTGGCTTCGTTTTATAGAAGATTCATTAGGAATTTCAGTACCTTCGCTAAGGCACTTACTGAATTAACGAAGAAAAACACCAATTTTCGATGGAGAGAAAAAGAGGAGAGAAACTTTGCCGAGGTAAAAGAAAGGTTGACCTCCGCTTCAGTGTTAGTATTACCCAACTGGGACAAAATTTTTGAGCTGGAATGCGACGCATTGGGTATTAGAATAGGCGCTGTCCTGATGCAGAAAGGCCAGCCAATTGCCTTATACAGTAAAAAGCTCCGAGGACCGCAACTAAACTAATCTATGTATGATAAGGAACTTTTGGCACTAATCCGAGTGATGCAAGTATGGCAACATTACTTATTGCCGAGAAAAGTTGTCATACATATTGGCCATAAATTATTGAGGTACTTCTAAAGTCAGACCAAGTTGTCGAAGCAGCAGGTGAGATGGGTTGAATTCCTAGAGGGATTCAATTTTGTAATTAAGTACAAGTAAGGAAAGAGCAATGTAGTTGCAGATACTCTTTCGAGAAGATATGCACTTTTATCAAAAGTATAGACCAGGCTATTTAGGTTTGTAAGTATCAAAGAATAGTACTCCGAAGATCCATACTTTGGACCAATAATTTCGCAATGCATAGATTGGAGGACAGTAGATGAGTATTATATGGAGGATGGCTACCTGTTCCGAAGGGGAAAACTGTGCGTACCGACTTGTTCTTTACGAAAATTATTAATTCGATAAGCCTACAGCGAAGGATTCTTTGGACACTTTAGGGAGAGGAAGACTTATGAACTATTGAATGGCCGATTCTTTTGGTCGAGAATGCGAAGAGATGTGCATCGAGTTGTCAAAAGCTGTGTTGTGTGCAAAAAGACCAAGTGTCGAGCCAAACAAGGGAAAGCAATGCCCCTATTTGTTTCGATGAGGTTGTAGACTGAACTGAGTACGTACTTCATTCTCGGACTGCTGTGAACTTCCCGAGGCAATGATTCTGTAATGACGCTTTAGCTATTGCTTCTCTTTTCTTATAGAAGGTTATGCAGATATATGGCGTGCCATGAAGTGTATTCTCCAATAGAGACTCAAAGTTCTTAAGCCATTTCTGGAGAATCTTATGGCGTTGGCTGACAACCAAATTACTCTTCAGTACCTTACGCCACCCCAAACTGACGGCCAAACAAAGGTGGTTAATCGTATTTTGAGTTCACTGCTCTAAGCTGCAGTAGGCAAGAACTTGGCTAATTGGAACGCCTGCCTACCAGTGGTCAAGTTCACATATAACCGAACTGTATATAACACTACTAAGTAGACTCCCTTTAAAGTGGTCTATGGATTCAATCCCGAGTTACCCTTCAACCATGCCCCTGTATCAACACCTACGCAAGAAGACCCTGATAACTTGGCCAAAGCATAATCTCTTCAGCACATCTATGACAAGGTCACTCGACACATCAACCAAGCTGCCAAAAGAATGCGAGAAAAGATCAAGGGTAGGTCGGCCAAACAATATCAGCCGAGAGACTTGGTATGACTACACCTCAGTAAGAAACGGTTTTCGAACAAAAGGAAGAACAAATTATCTGCAAGAGTGGAAGGACCTTTTAGAATCCTCTAGAAAATCAGTGACATCGCCTACAGGTTGGAATTGCATGAGAACTATAGGGTTTCTGACACCTTTAACATTGCCGATCTCAATCTATATTTCCTTGACGGAGAATTGAGTAAACACCATTCGAATTTGATCCCAAATCTAAAACAACCCAGAGGGAATGATGGGAATCGGGCTACTGGACCTCTGACCTACAGCTGAGCTCGAAGACTAGAGAGGCTAGCATGAAAAATCCTTCTGTTCCAACCGACTCTTGCCGAGATCAAGTACTTTCTTGCTAAGTCACCTTTAATGTCGTACCGTATGATTGGCCATTATTCTATGGTATACCAAGTTGATAATTACTCTCTAGCGCCGAGTCGACCAATCACTCGACATCATCCTTGCCAAGTCACCTTTAATGTCATACCGTATGATCGGCCATTATTCTGTAGTATGCCAAGTTGATAATTATTCTCTAGCGCCGAGTCGACCAATCACTCGACATCATCCTTGCCGAGAAGACGGGAGATAGAAAATCCGAATTAACTAAGCCATCCCTGCTTAAATAAGCCCATCTATCTGTACTTTTTTTGTCGACATCTCCTAACAACCTTACAAATGCAACATCGCCATGTGTATAGTATCATATGTAGAATTTGTAGCACCAATGATTGTTTACCTTATATATTCATTTTTATCCTTTTGTATCGTGTACATTACTTCTTTACGAAATGTCCTTTTTGTCTTTTCCCTTTGGAGCAAGTTACCTTAACTTAAGAGTATAAATATCCTTATACTTGTAGTTGTAAATCATCAGATTATCTTCAATACACATTTGAGTACTTTCTTCATTGTGTAAGCACTGTTGTTTACTCTTAGCATCACTCTTATCCTTTCCCTTAAGTAAGGTTAGGTGGCGAGTAACCTCATTGGACTAATTTGTATATCATATCGAATTGTGTCATGATTTCTTGAAAGTTCCATTGGTACGTCATATCCTCTGGAGCTGGCCATAGGTTTTTGCTTACTGTTTCATTCATCATTTTTGCCTCCCTTTCATACCTTTCCCCCATTAACCCTTTTCAAGCTTTCTATAAGCTTGGAGCCATCCAGCAACTAAGCTTATTTATTCTTGGCCATGGTTCATAATAGTTAGCAATCTTTTAGTATGGATAATAGATAGCCTGATGATAAGAGCATCATGAATTTAGGTTAGGGAGAATGTTACAATCTAAGAGTTTGAGGCTAAGTGAAGGTGTTAAATCCGTGCGTATTGTGTAGGAATGGCATTAAAGGGTAATTTGTTTGTGGAATAAGATATTCTTTGAAAGCCGATTTGGCCCTCCATACACAAACTAGGCAAAAATTAATGTCGCTCTCCTAACAATGGCCATGGCAAGCTAAAACAAATTATGAAGTTGAACCTTCTAAAACATACGAAGGCCTATGACAATGATAGATGGTACTTCTTGAGAGGAATGAACTTGAAACAGTACTGAGATAAATAAGAAGAGATGGCCAACTCGCCATCCTAAATACTAATGAATATGAAAAGAGAGAGGATGATTTAGTGCCATACGAGCACTCTATAAGAGTTGAACCTCTTTTCTCATGAAACTTGGTACAAGGATTTGTGCCAAGCACCCTCATAAACTTATCCTAAGGAGTAATTTGCAAAGATTTTCATGTTAAGCAACCTATTATCCTTTATTTTTTACTTGCACCAATCAATGCTGATTAGAGATGAGGTTCTTTTTAAGTATCAATGATACGGTTTGATGTGGATGAGCACACAATGTTCGATATCACACACACTAAGGGAGTAGGTCCAAACCTCAAGATGATTCAAAAGATAAATAATAGTTGAAGGTCAAACAGGGGTCCTCGTGTGCCGATCGTAGATATGACACACCAACGCCTTACATGAGCTTTGATTGCACTTGATATGACTCAAAAGTGTGACTAGAGGCTACTCACCACTAGTTCATGCTCAATAGGCTAGATAAAAGTAGTTGCGAGTAAGCAAGGCACACTTAGCTCACGCAAGAAGAAAAATGTCTGAATGTTAAATGTATTGACTGTTACGACTATTTCCTTATGTAAGTATTTATATGACCTAATTAGGTAAGTTTTAGGTTAATATAAATTACAAAAAGGATTCCTATTAATAAAAGAAAATGAATAATTTACAAGGGTAATGTTGTAATTGAGAGTTTAAGGTTGAACTCTTAAGCGACCTTAAATGGATACATGTTTATTATGCTATGGGCAATCCTGTTGTAGGCGAACTCTATGATCAGCAAGCACAAATCCCAATTAGCCATGTTTCGTCCAACGACAATCCGTAGTAAAGTTTCCACTATTTTATTGATAACCTTAGTCTATTTGTCCATTTGTGGATGACAGGACATGCCGTACAATAGCTTGGTTCTCGTGCGTCTCCATAATGTTCTCTAAAAGTAGCTCATGAAATTTGTGTCCTAGTTCAATACAATGGTTCTAAACACTCTGTAAAGCTTGACCACTTTCTAAAAGAAAATAAAATAAAATAAAGTAAATAGTCAAAGCGTCGTTAGTTTTCAAATAGGACACAAAGTGTACCATCTTACCGAATTGATCCACAACCACCATGATGGAGTCCTTCACTCAAGACGTCATTGGCAATCCCAACATAAAATCCATGCTTAGCTTAGACCTAGGTTTGGTCAGAATTGATAACTAGCAAAAATAACGACTTAATTATATGTGCAAACTTACCAAACCAAACATTACTTAATTTAATACTAAATGCAATAAATAATATGACTAGTAACCACATTATAAATTAAGGAGGGATTTCACGAGATTGGATAAATATAGTCCACAAGTTATAATTTAGACTATATGATTTTTAAAGCTCAAGAGTCAAATTATCTCATACTAGATTTACTACTCCTATTTTCCACCAATGATATAGTCCATAATAGCCATTCATAATGGCATCTTAAGCCACTATGATCTAACTACAACTTCTCTATAGAACACCCAACCTATATCAAAACTATTAACCATGTTGACAAGTTGCCTACCTATGCATGGTAGTTTAGACTTTAATCTACTATCCACTTCATCATAATGTCTAATCCTCTATAGGTGATGCCATCCTATCCATGATTTGCTTGTTTGAATATATACAATTTCAATGTAGCATATAGTAATTACTGTTGTAACCATAGATATCTTAGATCAATTGATTGTATGTAGCACAAACAACTGGTAAACAAGCTCAATAATCAATCAACTATACTTATTCATTCTTAACTTTAATATTTATATCTCTTATTTCACCTTTATATTCTAAATTTAATAATAGTTTAACTAACTATAGTGAATCATATTAGATTTATTTATTTTGTTCTTTGGATTACTCTTAGGATTTAAGAGTTCTCTAGTTAATCTAGAGCTTTCTAGCCAAGGTTTAGTAATTTATAAGTGGTTGACTAGAGGATATTTCAAACCAATTTAGTTGATCGATTTTCCATCAAGGCCAATTGTAAGTTGACCTATATAGGTTGAAAAAGCAAATTTAGTTTATCTTTATACTTTTATGTTTAATTTTATCTTATTTAGGATCTAGGATTTAATTTAGGATCCTATGGAGTAATTTTATTAATGTTGTGTAACTAAGAACAACTATCTTGTTATAACCTATTATCTAAGGTTTTAAGTCAAAGACTAGATTTATAATATTTGGGAATATCCTAATTTCATTCTAGAAAAGAAAAATTATTTATATACTCATCTTATATATTTCTAAGCTTTTTTGAATCTTTAATTACAACAATAGAATTAGGGTTTAGGTTTATTGTTTATTTCTATTTTTCGATTCCTTTATTATCTAACAGCTCTCCATTCGACGTATGGTAATATGATTAGTGTTACTTTGTTGAAGTCTATATAAAGGGTTTTACTAATTAGCTAACTGAAAATCAGTCAATAAGCTTGTTTAAAACCTTATAGGTGGCAAATAATATGAGGAAAGGGTATAAAAACTCATTTTGGAGTCCATTTAATGTAATGCCCATCTTTTCACTTGAAACCGTTAAAGTGCTACTTAAAAAGCAATGACTTTTGCTTAAAGAGCACATTGTAATCCTCATTCCTCACCTTAATCCTAATTGAACCCCTTGCCCATTAAATGGGCTTTCAACTTGTTGACTAATTCATCTATCTTCTTAATTTTTTCCTCTAGACCCACTTGACCCCAATTTCCCTTCTTATGGCTGGTAATTGATGAGAATTCTAACTTCTTAACTCAACTAAAGCCCATACGTTGTCACTAGATAATATGTCTATAATGGAGACAACTATAGATATACACATCCCAATATTTGATAGGTTTGTTGGATTTGATTATGAGTATAGAAGATATTTCAAGAAATGAAATGTTTGTACTCACCGCTACATTTTATTGTGAAGTGTATATGCTCCGTATATCATAAATCATTCTTTCTTAATTAACTGTTAGATATAAATATAAGCCAACTCAAGAGCATTACCTTGTCGAATTGATTTTATCTAAGTACAAGGTAACGAATAATAACGACCTAGTTGTTAATGCCAAAGCTTCATGCATTGTTAACTGCCTTATCTGCAAGAGCAGGGGCGTTTCCTTGTTTCTATGAGATAGTTAAGAGGCCTTCAATCAAGTCTTCCACTCCAATGGTCTTGTTAGACTTTGGCGTCCCATAAAATGTCCTTTTTCCCTTTTTATCACGTGATAAACGTCCTTCATATTTTTTAAATCTTTCATATGCCAAGATATCAATATAAAATCATAATCAAAGCATGGAATACAGCGAAACTCTTGGAATTGAAGATTCCCATCAAGATCAATTGGACCAATACATTCAACTTTTTCATGAGATTTTTGGAAGAGAAATAACATGAAAAATGTGGTAATACTACACATATAAACTGCTATATAATAACAAGAATATATAATTAAAAGTAGTTAGTCTCCTATCTTTAATTGAAATCTTTTATTTTAAAAGAAGATATCTATGTAGGTAAATATAAATAAGAAAGATATGCAACGTGTCTTGTATTTGGATTTGAAAGCTAAACACAAAAGTCAGACTTGAATTTTAAATAAATTCAGATAAGTCTGATTCAGTTTTGTCTTGGATCGATTTTTTTAAATACATAAATCCGTTTAAATCGTATTGTATCATGTTATATTCAAATCTTAAAAGTTGGGTATTAAATTACTAACCTTAAAAGCCATCAATAATTTGGATCTCTTTATTCATAATATAAATGGACCAAGTCCATTTCCTACGTAAGAAAATAGTGATTCAAAATATGATAGAATTGTTTAATTTGATATATGATTACATATTACATTAATAGTGTATAATAATTATTATTTAAATCCTCACAAAACTGGATTCCATTTTAGATTAAGTCATTATAATTTTGAAAGGAACTAAGCAAGCTGTCCAAAAAAAGAAAAAAAAAAAAGGATCCACATTTTTAGTTTAATCGACATGATATGAAGTCATTTTGACGTCGCGTCCCTTAGCTTGCATATGCCATATACCAGAATGTTATTGGCTTCATCTCTTTCTTTATTTATGTAAACGCGTGTGATGACCAATACTA
The DNA here is from genome assembly GCA_024138005.1 of Lumnitzera racemosa. Taxonomy (NCBI): domain Eukaryota; kingdom Viridiplantae; phylum Streptophyta; class Magnoliopsida; order Myrtales; family Combretaceae; genus Lumnitzera; species Lumnitzera racemosa. The sequence continues at coordinate 104,858,297 of JAMXBC010000006.1, read as the reverse complement.
CTCCTCATCCTTATCTTCTCATTTTACTCGGCAGTTCTATCTTAATCCTACCCCACACTCCTATGTGTATATATATATATATTTTTAAGCTTCTTTTTGCATGCTTACAACACCAAATTCGCTCCCGCCATCATATAAACCGCGTAATTAACCACCGGAAATGGAGGAGCCAACACCCGGTTTTCGCTTCTACCCAACAGAAGAGGAGCTCATAGGGTTCTATCTCCGCCACCAACTAGACGGCACTAGGCGTGATTTACACCGTGTTATTCCGGTGATCAGCATTTTCGACGTGGAGCCATGGGACCTCCCAAGTACGTTATCATTGATCTATGCATCCCACTTTTTTCAAATTTTTAAGGAACATCATTAATTACCTTCCTAAATATTGCTGAATGTTCTCTCTTTTATTTTCCATATTGTTAACGTTAATTAGTACTCTATAGGACTTGTTTAACAATTATATTTATTAGGCTAATCTCTGCGTTACGTATTAATGGCGTGGCCAACTAATAGTATGACAATTAAAGATTGATATATATTCTCGGTTTCTTCTACTATATGTTCTAGTTCTTTGGTGTGTTTATATCTGGAAAAACTTTGTTGCACTTTTTCAACGTTTCTTATACTGGAAACTTTCAAAATTATTTGATGTTATTGCTGTAATATTGAGAGAATTATGGACAAGTGAAGTGGAAGATGAAGGTGATAATTATAAACGGTTGGTAGTGGTGATTAACTACGCTGCTGAAAACGCCTATGTAACATGGTCTTCATTCCCAAAAAAAGGAAAGCCTTTTCCCAACTCTCTCATCGGATTTAATCTGGCGGTGATTGCTAACCATTATCGTGGAAGGCTAACAACCATTGTTGTCTTCCAGCATTTAACTTTACGATTATAAATTGCTACTATGCGACATATTAATATTATTTTTCTCATGATCATCATTTCAATTGTTGCTAACTATATATCACTACCGGTTAACCTACAATTATAACACATTAATATTATTATAATGTTTTTTAATAAGAAAAAGTTCTATTTATCACATATATTGGGGAACAAAAAAAAAAAAAAAAAAAACCTAAAAACTACCGAGACTGTTATTTTAACTATACATTTATTTAGATAAAACTTATCTTATAGACAATACCATATCATGTAAAAAGACAGACTACACTACACTGTAAAACGAACGGTGAAAATTTCCTACACGCAGGAGAAGACATCAGCAATAAAGCTGGATTTTTCTTCATGAAGTCCATATGAAAAGGAATATTGATTTTTTCTTCATGACGTACGACCCGAAAATGAAAGTCGCACGAGCACTGGCATGTTCACAACTTCACATAGGTTCTTTTTCAAGGTTCAACGTCTTTTACTACGTAGACTTCATAAATACTTCGTTGTTAAGTAGAAAAAATAGATAAAAGTTTGATACGTAGTAGTGTAATATGTAACTATCCTAGCAATCATATTTATAAATTTTTCTTTCTTTTTAAATATGTGAAAACTTTCGATCTCGGGTTTCTCAATATTCCTCTGGCAATAATTTATAATTAGATATAATAACACAATTTATCTAGATATTGATTCGATTCCTATATATAGTAGATATACATATACATAAGATAGTTTAATTTTCAGATATAAAACAAAAACAAAAGACCTTACAAGAAAACTCGCAACTTTTGGCATTGATAATGGACATTATCCTCCTTGATCTATCCTATAATCTATTTTTAAGCCAATACATGCTAGTGTACCTCATCCCATGTAACATAAAAATTTTCAATCCTAAAACATATAGATAGTAACTGAGCTAGAGAAGAACAATATTTTTCCATAAACCAAGCATTTCTCTATAGTAATAGCAAATAATGTAGTAATCTCACATTTTTGTAAATAATCATCTCATTCAAAATTTGAGCAGATGAAATCTTTTCATTTTTAAGCATACGTGTCACAAGTGATCATTTTCATTCACTCATTTGATTCGGATGCAAAATGGTTATTTTCATATGTTGAATTTTGGATAAATTCATGAAAACATTATAACTAATTAAAACATATTTGAAGTTCAGGTGTTTTTTTTTTTTTTTTCTGGCATGCAGACCTTGCAGGAGAGTTGTGTAAAAAGGACACAGAGCAGTGGTTTTTCTTTGTGCCAAGACAAGAGAGAGAAGCAAGAGGAGGGAGACCAACTAGAACCACATCTTCTGGGTATTGGAAAGCTACCGGTTGTCCCGGTTACGTTTACTCTTCGGACAATAAGGTCATCGGAATGAAGAAGACGATGGTGTTCTACATGGGAAAAGCTCCACAAGGAAAGAAAACCAAGTGGAAACTTAACGAATACAGAGTCATTGATGGAGTTTTCAACCCCTCTTCTAATGCCATTCCTAAGGTTTAGTTTGTAAGCCTTCGTTACGAATAATACGCTAAATGAATTGTTCCATAAGTGAATATCGATACGAAAAAGTGAAAGTTTTTATAACTAACTAGTCATGATAATTCGATAGGGGTGCAATACATTCCGATTTAAAAAAAAAAAATTAGATAATTATAAATTATATAAAAAAATTATCAAAATACTATTATTATGTTACATTATGAAGATACGATATTATTATTTATATTAGTATCGTATCAAGATATGATATCAATATTTGTGTATTATGATTATATTGTATCTTTAAAATACGATATTGATATAAATATATTAATATTGTATTTTAGATAGACATAAATATTTCATTAGTATCGTATTTTTAAAATGTGATATTAATATAAATAATTATATCTATACGATATGATAATAGTATTTTGATAATTGTTTTTATTAAATTTATATTTGTATAATATTTATTCATTTTGATATTAAACACGTAAATTTTTCTAATTCGTTATATTCCGATCCGATCTTGCAGCCACAGTTTATCCTCCCATTTTTGTTTTTTCTATCCACAAACCGAAAAGGGCCGCTGATATTTCGTGAACGACGACTTAGCATATCTGATATCTTGACTTGACTTGACTTTGGATCGATCGAAAGAAAATGCCTTAGGTAGAGAGAATGAGTGTGTTAAGTTTTAGAGTAATTGACACGACAGTTGAAAATTGTCTATTTACTGTATGTGCTACGATTTATTTTATTTTCTTGCAAGTTCATTTTGGTCATTCTAAGTACAGACTTTTTCTTCTAAGCAGTTTCGGCATGAATTCACCCTTTGCCGCATGTATGTGATATCCGGAAGCTTCCGAGCATTCGATCGCCGGCCGTTAGAAGTGGTGGAACAACCAGTTCAAGGCAGCATAGGGACGTCAACTGGAGGTCTAGAAGGCGCTTCTACACCGGAGGAGGCTATGGAGACTCCTGAAGTGGGAGCATCTGGTGGTGACACGGACAACCCTATATGGGATTGGGAACAACTTAACTAGCTTTAGACTAGAATGTTTATATATATATACAGACGACGCATCATATTGCGAGTGTAAAGATAGTTATAGTTAAATTATTAATAAAAATGATAAAAATATATAATACATTATAAAAATATGATAAATATATAATATATATATACTTAAAAATACAATATAATTATAAAATTAGAAGTTACATATCTATTATCATTGTTTATAAAATCTTTGGTTATAAATTTATGAAAGGACATTAAATATTTCATAGTTATACTCTTTTTAATTTTAAATTGTAAAATGTTATATGGCAGCTTGGTAGCTTTCTAAGTCATATTACTCTAGAATACTAAAGATATCTTTGACTTCAAAAACTCTCCTCTATTGGAAACCATATTGAATGTGGGAATAGAAAAATTGTCATATAAAGAGTATGGATAAGAGAAGAAAGGTTTGAATGATAGGAAGGAAATATTAATGAATGATAAATATATCTAGTTTAATACTTTGAAGAATTTAGTTAACTGTGGATTTTATTATTAAATAGAAAGTAAATAAGTAACTTTAAGTATAGCAATTACTAAAGCTTCAATTGGCTTTAATAATATAAATAATAAAATCTACAATGTGCTGCAATTATTGAATCGAACTATATATTGATGACTTAAGGAAAAAATAATGATATAAATAGCCTATCAATACGTGATGCATAGTAAAAGAGGAAAGATTTCAATTACAACAGTAAACTTTAGATGTATTTGTTCAGGCATATATTTTAATTAGAACTTTTATTATAAACACCAACTTCGTCCAAAAATTGACTAAATAGATCAGTAAGGTGTGTACTCCATAAAAATTTTAGTAATGGGGGATTTTAGGTTTGTTTTTTTTTTTTTTTAATTTCTCGTTTTATTTTGTTTTCCTTTAAACTTTGGTTTGTCAAATCAATCCAACATAAATATTAAAAAGTCTTATCACTAAACAAATATATATAGCTCATGTTGGCATCATTTGATTGGTTAAGACTTTATACCAACAAATTCAACTTGTTTTTCCTTTGTGAAATCTATAACTCTAAATCTTTAAATTTCATTTTTCGTTATCCAATAATTGACATGGCAAAATCTAACTCAAGGGGAAAATAAAAAACCAACTTAACTAAAACATGACTTCGAATATATAAAATTGCAAAAAACTTATCCTTAATCTTCTACATCACACACAAATACCATAACTTTTTTTATCAAAATAGTATATATTTTTCTTTGGTAAATTGTCACATGGGTTAAGAAAATTTAAAAAGATTCGATCTACTTTAACTTAATTATAAAAACCTAACAATCTAAGATAGAAAATATGGATTTTCGAATTTAATATTTTATTTCATTTCTTTTTCTTCCTTTATATTCTTATTTCTCTAATAAAACATTGAATAAATTGAAATAAAGATAAAGTAGGAGAATACAAAGAAATTAAAGATGGTATATTTATAAATTAATTGTTATGAAAAACTCATCAATAGGAAAATTTGATCATGCCATCATAACCTACCAATAACCCTCCTCCATGTTCATAATTTTCACTGTGGTTAAACTTATTCTATATCTCTCATTATAAAAATCACAAATACATACTATGTGCATGTCTAACGATGATTTCTTTAATGACGGCATCATAATGCATGGCCATGGCTTAATCTATATGTCATGTGAACGGCTACCATGATCAATTTTTTTATATATATTTTCGTTAAACATAAGAAAATATTTAGATATAGAACATTTACCATTTACCCATACAAAAATCAACACAACCATTTAGTTAAGAAAAAAAAAAAGAAATTATATATAAATGGTCTTAACAAAAAAATGTCAAATGACATTAGATGGAGAGAGATTTGGCTTCAAAAAAGTATAGTGATTGTCTTTTTACATGTCTTTTTTCTTATTTTTAAGTTATAGACACGTTGACCAGTATAAATTACCAAATTATTTGAGAAAAATATTATTAAAAAAGAAGTTTATTTTAAAGAAAACAACATATTACAAATCTGTCAAAATAATAATAAAAATAAAGATGAAGGTAATATTAGTCATGCTAATTCAACAAAGGGAAAGTAACTTGATATATAAATGATTTAAGTGTATTTACAAACTTTATGAATGTCATGTTAGCTATTATATTTTTTCGGTGAAATTATGTTCATAAAAGATTTCTCTTGCTTACTACAATATCGGTAGATTATAAATCCTTTCTAACCATCTACCATTAATCTTACACAAAAAGCATAAAACTAAAATATAATAATAAAAAAAAAAGTTTTCAACTCTCAATCCTACACATTCTCTCAACATAAAATTATGACAAAGAACCATATACTCTTTTAAAGAAGATAAACAACTACAGTATATAACTGCAAATTTTCTCATCCTAAGAATAAACATGAGTAATATTAAAGATGGGATACATTCCCACATATGAAATTTGTTTACCTATGGCATGAACATCGCTTACATAACATAAGGTTAAAATAAACAAAATTAAACCTCAAATAGGTTATAAGGAAAAAAATTAATATTGAAACTAAATTTCATTTGATAACATTATTACTTTATAACTTCGAGTTTTGGGGAGGAAATTAAAAGATAACCATTTAAAAGACATTTCCTTTCTTACAAACCCATAATGCAAGATGTATAATTTGTGACTTTGGTCTTCCCATAGCAATAACTCATGTAGACACCACCATGATATTAACTAAAAAAACATAACTGATTAACATAAATAAAATTAAATTGGTTATTGAAAAAAAATTAATACTAAAACCAACTTTCATTACAAACCATCATTAATTTACATACATGAAGTTTTTAGGTATACATTAGAAGATAAACATTTCTTTTGAAAATAGCCATAATGTAAACTACATAAACATCTAAAATATTGCTTGGCTAATGAAACGTAAAATTTTTCCATTAAACAACTAATACTATATCAAATCCAAATCATGAATTCAAATCACTAACAATAGAAAACATAAAATAAGAACCTATACAAATAAATTACCTCTCATATTCAATCCAAAACCTCTTCTCTCCTGGCTATCTCCTCTTTACTCTGGTAAAGCCCCAAATCCAACAAAAATTACATAAACACATCAATTAAATAAATTTAAACCCCTGCAAAAATTTGCATTATAAAAGAAAAACATAACTTATACTTAATTTTTACCTTCTCTATCTCCACACTTCTTTAGATATCAATCTTTGTCAATCTTCCCATGAAAATCAACTTAGTGATGTTAAATTGTCTTAACACCAGTGGCACCACATGCACATCCAATCCTTTAGTAGTCACTATCTCAAAATATAAAAACTGGAAACCTATTGTTAGCACAGAAGAACCTAATATTAGCTTAGTCAATCTAATAAAAATTACATAACACATCGATTAAATAAATTTAAACATTTACACAAATTCACATCACAAAAGAACTAATACTATATTAAATTCAATTCACGAATTCAAATCACTAACAATAGAAAACACAAAAAAGAACCTATATAAATAAATTACCTCTCATATTCGATAAAAACCTCTTCTCTTTTGGCTATCTCCTCTTTGCTCTCATAAAGCCCCAAATCTAATAAAAATTACTTAACACATCAATCAAGTCAATTTAAACCTTTATAGAAATTTTCATCACAAAAGAAAATATAAATTATACTTCAATTTTACCTTTTTCTAACTCCAAACTTCTCTAGATATTAATCTCTATCCGTCTTACAATGAAAATTAACTTTGTGATTCCAAATTGTTTTAAGATCGATGTCACCAAGTGCACATCCAATCCTTTAGCAATCACCATCTCGAAATATCAAAATTAGAAACCGAATGTTAGCATAGAAGAACCCAATATTAACTCAATCAATCTAACAAAAATTACATGACGCATCTATTAAATAAATTTGAATTTTTATAAAAATTCACATCACAAAAAAAAATATAAATTATATTTCAATTTTACCTTCTCTAACCCACACTTCTTTGGATATCAATCTCTATCGTTCTTACCACCAAAATCGGTTTTGTGAAGCCAAATTGTCTCAAGACCTATGGTGCTTCGTGCACATCCAATACTTCAATACGCATCATCACTTGATCATTTCTATCCTTATTGATTTCAGTAAGAAATGGATAAGGTTAAAAAAGAAAAGTGTCTAATATTACAAATGGAGAGAGTACAGAATAATAGTAGCTTTTGAGAATATTTTTTTTTTATTTATAGAAGATAAAAGTAGTTATAAAAATAAATCTACAAACTACACATGTATAGTATATGAAGGGAAGTAAGAAACTGTAATAGAGAAGTTATTAACCTAGAGATTGGGTTTTTTTTTTTATGTCATCTTCATTCTTTTTATAAAATATTTATGGTTTTAATAAGTAGTTTTAGTATTGGTTTTTTTTTTTATAAAATTTTAATTGGAGAGTTAAATGGTAATTTAAGGATGAACGGTTATTTAAGGTCTAGTCGGATTTAATAATAGATAGATATATATATATATATATTTAATTAAGTTGTCCGAACAAGATTTGACTTTGTTAATAATTACTAGGGAAAATAAATTGTTTATTAGTATTACACATCAAACCGCTTATATAGATCTTTGTTTTTCCGTTTTGAAATATCATATTTGTAATGATATTAAGATGGTTATACTTCATCCAGAAATATGTAATCTTTCAGTTTTCTATAATATTATTCTATATAATAGTTTTTACACAATATCTTAATTTCTGGGAAACTTTTTTATTAATTTTTTTATTCTAATAATTTTCATTTTCTGCAATAACGGGAAAAGTCCCCCCACGATGATTTAAAATTTTAAGGAATTATATATATAACAGCATTCCTTACCTTCTTTTTCTCCATATTGTTAGGCAAATTTATTATCATAATTAATAGCCAGAAAAAAAATGAAAAAGAATTCACACATTATTAAACCAAAATTATTGACTTTATAATTCACAATAATTGACATATATCAATTTGTGAAGTCTATAAATAGGTAAGTATGGCAACTCATTTTGCACCAAAGAGTGAGTAATGCATGAGTTGAAGTGTGTGAGAGTTAAAAAAAATAGAAAAAAAGTCTTTAACTTATAAAGATACTGAGTATAATTGAATTAAGGGATTTAAGTATTATTCTATCTTATATTTATATCACTTTTTTTTTTGTTAATTATTAGTAGATTTCCTTCTCTCATTCATTCATAGATGTAAGCTAATTGCCTAACTACATGAATTTTTGTGTCTCATTATTTTTTCTATTTTATTATTGTCCATTATTTTTGTGTCTAAACAAAATTTTTTATCGTGGTTATCCTTAATAATATGTTATTTATATTGTTGCAATAATATCAAGAGAACATTTAACAAGTAGAAGTAATGGATGGTAGTGATATTAACTGCACCTCTAAAGATGCCTATAGAAAAGGGTCTTCATTTTTTAAAAAGGAAAGCATTTTTCGTTGTATTCATCATTTTATTGACTATCGTGGGAGGCCGACAGCCGTTGTTGTCTTCCACCGTAACTTATAGCTATAAGTCGCTACTATTTATGACGTGTTAATGTCAATTTTCTTATGTCCATTATTTCAGTTGTAACTAGCCATATATTACCGTGGAAAGTGAACTCCTGTGATAGATAAAAAGTTTTAATAATATTAATATGTTATATAATTGATAAGTAATATAAATATTAATAATTTTTTAATATATAAAAATATATTGAATGTTTTTTTAATAAATAAAAATATAATTGATATTTTTAAAAAATATATATTTCTTCATTAGCACACATAAAAAAATTTTATTTATAAATTATTTATCTATTTATACGACATATTAGCACCATTAAATTTTTTTTTATTATTATTATGTTTGATCTTAACCATAGTTATAAATAACTGACGTCCATAACATACTAAAATTATTAAAATGTTTTCTTAATAATTCAAAGATCCATTTATCAAGCCAGCTTTGTTCCTCGTCCCATAGATCGCGTTCCTAAGATAAAGTAACGTTTCGTACGTTTCTTGGTCAGGAACATTCCTCTAATAAGAAACAACAAAAGTTACTCTTTTTTTTTTTTTTTTCTAATTCTAACACCTACTATATGAAATATAATATTTATTAAAAAAGAAGAAGAAGAAATTTTGATGAAGTATCTATAGATAAAAGATAAAGTTTCTTATAAAAAAAAAAATCCTTATATATTAACGTGACGGATTCGTAAAGATACAGATGATCTCATAAACGTCAAACAAAACGTCGGAATAACATTGGGACCTACTAAGATTAGAGAGACAGACTTTGTCCGTATGAAGGAAAAAAAATTGAGAACGTACGACGCGAATGTAGAAGTCACACGTGCACTGACCAAAAATCATATCATTGCCGTGTTCACATCGGTGCTTTTTGAGGGTTTTTCGTTTTTTGTACGTAGATCGTAGACTTCCTGATTTACTTTTTACGTTCAACTTGGGGTAATGACGAGAGACGGTGACCAGCTGCGGGAATTTACGAAAAATACTTTATTAGATTAGGTTCCTAAAGCTCTATTTACAGATTAGTGTTTAAAATATTATACTAATATTCTTAATAATTCTTATTTTAAATAATTTATCACTTTATAAATGAGTAATTTATCGAAATTATTTATCAAATTTTTAAAATATTTTGTAAGTCCCATTTTATTATTACTTTTCAATCCACTACTAAATATTTTTTAATGATTCTTCAAATATGAAAATTTATTTCATTGTTATTAATATTATAATAATAATATTTTTTTATTTTATAAAAAAATAAAATATAATATATATATCTTTTCATCAGTAGAAATTTCAAAAAATTATGATGAACAGCAAAATAACTGTATTGTGTCTAATGCGCATATTTGGTCATAAAATGTCTAACAATTGTTAGACTTTAGCTAAATTAAACAAAAAATTATGAAACACAAGTATTTAATTAGACAACTGGGTGCTTATAAGCACCTAGGTTTAAAAGTATATGTACGGTGCTAGATGTCATGATCTAAGAGTTTGAGGGTAAGCGAGGTGTTCAACTAAGGCATCTTATGTAGTGAGTGACGTTAGAGGGTAGTTTGGTTATAAGGTGGAGTATTATCTAAAAGCAAATTGAGTTTCTCGTAAGCAAACTAAATAGGAGTTGATACAGCTCTTCTAACAATGGTCATGGCAAGGTAAAATCAGTTGTAAGGTTGAGCCTTCTATAACATAGGAGGGTCTATGACAATGTCAAAAAACATCCTCAATAGAGATGGGCTTGAAACAATTTTGGAATAAACATGAAGAGAAAACTGACTCACCATCCAAAATATTAGTAAGTATGCGAAGAGAAAGGACAGTCGAATGTCACATGAGCACTCTATGGGAGTTAAACTTCCTGAACAGTAACAAATGGTATTAAAGCCAAGCATTTCAACTTTCATCAAACCATATAAATGCTATCTAGTGTATTTAATTAGTAGGTAGTTTAATTAACATGAAAATGTTCATGTGAGTTAAGTCTAGAGGAGTAGCCACAAGAGGGAAGACATCGTTGTAGAGAGCAACTATGTGGCAGTTTGGCTTATAGTAAGATTTTCCTAAATCTTTTTGTAGTGTACTAGAAAGTGCTGCCTACCATTAGGTAACTCAATAAGAGGCGATCTCGAAGGATAAAAATATGTGTAAGGGTAAGAGGAAACTTATAGAGACCAATGTCCTCTCAAAGATGATCTTAGGTAAAGTCTAACAACGGGTGGAGGAGGGTTAACAATCTTTTGGTGTAGATAGTAGCAACAGTTTGGCTTGATGATAAGAGCATCATGAATTTAGAGAAAGTCACAATCTAAGACTTTGAGAGAGGGTGAAGGTGTTAAACTCGTGCATATTGTGTTGGAGTGACATTAGAAGGCAATTTGTTTAAGAAATGGGATACTCTTTAAAAGTAGATTTTCCCTCCCACATGTAAACTAGACAAAATCTAATGCCGCTCTCCTAACGATAGTGATAGTAAGCCGAAACAAATTGTGAAGTTAAGCCTCCAAAACATATGAAGGCCTATGACAACGCTAGATGATACTCCTTGAGAGGGATGGACTTGGAATAATACTAAGATAAATAAGAAGAGAAGGCCAGCTCGTCATCCTGAATACTAGTAAATATGAGAAGAAAGAGGATGGTTAAGTGCTACACAAGTACTCTGTAGGAGTTAAACCTCCTGTCCCATGAAACTTGGTAGAAGGATTTATGCTAAGCATCCCTCATAAACTTATCTTAAGGAGTAATTGGTATAGATTTTCATGTTAAGCAACCCATTATTTTTACTTGCACCAATTGATGCTTATTAGAGCTAAGGTTCTTTTTAAGCATTAATACGCCAACCCTTTTTTTTCTTTTTACAAGTCATATCATTTAACTGTTGCCTTTTTGACAAGGTGGTTGAGTCAACTAAGGGTGATTTAAGCTAATAGTAAGGTTTAAGCACATGAGTAAACCCTCAAAGTTAGTAATTTGGAAACACATAGCATGAACTTTTTGAAATGCTCAAAGCCTCCACCTACAACTCTGATCACTATCAACACATTTAACAGATTAGATCTTCCTTTCTTATTGCATAACAACAAAATTATAGTGGTCCAAAATATGATGCATCTTCATAACCTATATCAAATGTTCTTTCTTTTAAAACCGCTTATCCACCTTAAATTTATCGATAAAGCTCCATCTATCATCATTCGTGCTCTCCTCAAATGATATAAGCTTACTACTTATCCTAATTATATAGAATGATACGAGTTTCGAACTTCTAACCACATCCACATCTATAGTGAACCCATGCATCCAATCTTTCCTCCTGTTCAACCCATGAACTTCATCTATAGTCCGAAACCAACCTTCACTTACACAAATATTATCATCAGAATCTTTAGTAATGTTTCATAAGCTAATTCATTCTCAACATCTATATTCTTATTGTATTCGCTTGTTATCGAAATATTAGTTAGATGGGGAATGCAACTACTACTTGATTCTTAAGTGGATAGAACCTGATACTGCTACGCTAAGGACAAACAAGGTCAACCATATTTGAAGTGGGTCTAAGTATACAGAAAACTTAAAATGGACAGTGAAATACACAAAAAAAAAAAGAATAATAAAACAAAAAAAAAACTATGAATGATTTCAAGGATGTAATGCACCACTGAACTTCATTAACTCATGAACTAGCTCGATATGATACATAAGTAAATCAATAAGGTCATTTGCCACCTAACCTTACTCAAGGGTTAGGATAAAAGTAGATAAGTCAAATAAATAAGCTAAGAGCTCATAAGAAAAAAACTCAGTATATTCGATAATGGATGATAATTCCTTTGCGGCTACAAAATACAAGGGTATTTATACCTAAAATTTTAGGGCAACCTGCTAAATATGAAAAAGACTAAAGGGGCATAGTACAAAATAAGTAGAATACAAGAAATAGACAAAGGGTATAATAGAAATTGCAGGAGAAAGCTTCTTTAGTAGATTCTTTTAAGCAAACAGTTAGATTACATGACGATTACTCATTGGAAAGGCTCCAATAGAAATAGACAAAAGAGTATAGGTGGATGCCAAGTTGGTTTATGAGCGATATGGAGTTATGTCAGCTTAGATGTGATTTAGGGAACTCGAAACAAAGGTTAAAAAAAATTACCTCGTACATTTTGCATCTAAAGAGGGAAACGAAGAACAAAGTGTAGATTTCTCATTATTTCTTCAAGTTTGATATAGCAAGGGGTCAATAACTATGCTATGACCTCTAATTTAGTGTTAATTTGACAAAAAATCAAGTAAAAATTGAGATTGTATAGAGCGAAAGAGATCACATTAATTTTTTTTTTTCCTTAGGGAGAGAGTTTGTTCTACGTAAAAATGAGGAAGGAGAAGAAAAAAATGGGTCAAATAAGGGCTTTAGGCTTAACGAAATCCCCTTTTAAAGAAGGTGATTTCATTATTAGATATAAAGTCATCTTTTCAAAAGGAGACTTCATATCAAATATAAGATCACCTTTCGAATATGTGATTTTAGTTCAATTTAAAACTGCATCTTCAAAAAGTAATTTTAAGTACCGTATTTTTGGAATTATTTTCTTAAAAGCCCTATTTTAAAGATTTTTTAAAATTTTATATTATTATTTTCATTTAATTTTCTTCAAAAGTTAATATAAAAAAATAGATGCATCTTTTTTAAATATTGAAAATGGTACTTTAACCTAAATCCTACTTAATCTTCAATAAGCTTCATTTTCTATAACTAATTTGATACTCAGCAATCAACATCCAATCATGGAAATCTAGGTTTTACAATGAATCCTATATTGACTAACCAATAAAGAGTAAATTGGCTCATTGGACATTATCCAAAATCATTGATGGATTTATGAAATTCTCTTAATTTACTTTTCTTAATTTCTCTTACTTTATTCTCTTAAAATTCTGTATATGTAATTAACGATTGAAATTTAAAAAAAAAAGATGATGAAATACTAATGACATGATGGGATATTCTAAATTTTAGATATTCTCAACTATTAATTTGTATATTAAGAAAAATTGAAGAAAAATAAATTGAAAAATCCAAATCCTCAAAATTAATTTATACTATTTCGTAGCTTCAGCTTTAAGCATCAAATATTGTCTTATCTTTGAGCTTGTTGGATCTAACATGGTTAAATAGATTTTGAGATGAGTGGTACACATTAGAAGTATATTTTGATTCTAAAAATTTCAAACTTATACATATAATATGAAGTATAAAGTATGACCTGATATTCATGTGGAACCTATCTAGCTAGAACCTATACTGTGAATATAACAAGTAGAGCTATTCACAAGGTTGGGTCAACTTGGAACCAGGCCTAATCCATCGGTTTATAGGTTGGTAAAAGAGTGAATTAGACTCAGCCCTTAAAGGGATACGTCCAGGCCAATTCACTCCGGTAGTTTAAGGGCCAATTCAGCAATTCTTGAATTGTAAGACTTTTTTTTTATTTTGTAATTATTATAAACGATTTGTGAACTATTCATCTTTTTTTTGTTCAACCAAATTTAAAACTTGACACCATTGGTTGTGAACAAAATTTTTTTTTTTCAATCTCAAAATAATTAATTTAAAATTATGAGCGTGAATATATAATATTATACTATATATATAGTATATTATATGTTATATTATATATGATGTAATATATAATATTATAGTGTATATATAGTATATTAATTATTATATATTACATATCCTATGTACTTATTTGCATTATATAATATAGTATATATAATATACTATATATTATTTATTTTTTAAAATTTTTGATATTAATCTTACCCTAAATTGTCGAACCAAATCGTTGGTTCAAAGTGGTTCAACTCATCGGTTTGATAAGTCACTAAACTGGTGAGTTACTATGGTTGAATTACCCAAATCCTTAAAGCTTGACAGTTCAACTTTGTCCAAAGCGGGGTCAGGTCAATTTAATGGCTCAATAGGTCGATTCAGGATCGATTTATAATTCAAAATCGATTCTTACATAAGTTTAACAATAAGGTTTATGCTGAAGATTTCCGGTGATATCTCAGTTGTATAGGCTATCATGCCTCACTTCTATAAATAAATTGCTAATTGATATAACTCAATTTGATAAGCATAAAAAAAATAAAAAATTTAAATCCACCAAGTCGATATTATGTATAACCCTCTACTTTAAACTAATACTTGCACAACTTCTCATCACACCATCAATTTTAATTTGGTGGTGGACTTGTATGTACGTCATCTTTATTTGTTTTGTGTTCCCATTGAAATTCACTAGAACGTGACGGACACGCCCAAAATCAACATATAGATCGGGTTTTAAATAACTGAGGAATCAACAATATTTTATAGCTTTTTTTATTTAAATAGTATAAAAATAAATAGCTCAGTTCTTATTAAACACTAAATTCTTCTAGACTAACAATTTCTACTCTCAGTATTTATCGTTTCCAAATTCATTATGTATATTGCCTTATTTTTATTTAGATTCAATTGATATTGGTTTTGAATACGTTGATTTTAAAGATGAAGGGTTACAATGTTTAAATGGAAAACAAAAAAAAAAAAAAAAAAAAATTCTCACAAGTTTTATAGTGTATTTTAGAACCTATTGATTTTATAGGTACTGCTTTCATGGTGGTTCCATGGATCACAAGTATGTTTCCAACGCTACTACATTATTACCTAGGAAATTTTTTAAAGACTGTAAACTATTTTTTTCGTTTTAAATAATATAGTTTTAACTATTAGATGTGTTTAAATTAGCAAATACAATACTTCCTAGTATATCATGCTACATAAAAAAGAAAAAAGCAAATAAATTTTTTTTAGTAAATTCTTAGTGTATTCTTCGGTCAGATCACCTAAATGATAATTTAATATTATAATAAGTATGTTGTAAAAGGTATATATTTTTATACTATACACGTATTTTAATAATAAGAATAACTGGTAAAGGTAATTATTATGGTTTTCCTCAATGTAATAAAGGTAATTATTATGATTTTTCTCTATGTAATAAAGGTAGATATACTTTCCTCTAGATGCAGTGACATGTTTCGGTTCCGGTTTGTTTAAATACGAAAATGAGTCGCGAGATTATAGCCTCGTGTTTCGGAAGATGGCCGACTTTTCTTTTCAGTACTATCAGGTGTTAGTTTCCATTTCTTTTATAGTAAAACTGCTTATTTTATACTACATGCGAAAGTACGTCTTGTTGAATTAGTCTGAGGCCATTTGTAGCGAAAACAGACTCATCAATATTAATACATCAGTGTTTAAATTAATGGTGGGTAAATAATAATAATAATTATTATATTTTAACCTGTTATAGTAATAGCGGTATTTAATGAAAAATATCATTCATATTTTTATATATTAAAAATTTTATTAATATTTATCGATTATTAATCTATTCACGTTATATATCAAGATAAATAAAAACTTTTTTTTATAGCTATTACTTGATCACAAAGGTTTCATCTCTCTTCTCCATTATAAATATATAGTATGAAATCATATTTGGAGTCAATAATCAGGAATGAATGTGTAGTTTTATTTTATATTTTATCGATTATTAACTAATTGAAAAATCAAATAACTTGTAATTAATTCATCGACGTCTTTATATGTGTGTTTGTATTCGGTCCTCATATATATACATGTGCGCGCGCGCGTGTGATATCTCAGATATGGTACGATGCGATTTGAAAACATGTCAGAAGAACATAGGAGCATGCAGTGAGCATTGTGATGAGTCGTGTTGTCAACGGAATTGTGCTTATTACTATGCTCAAGGAAAGGGTCCATGCACGAAGGATCCAGGATTCCCCAGTTATTGTAATTGCATATATGCGTTCCTTTTTCTTATCCTATTATGATAATTAGTGTGAGCCATTATAATTTATATATTAACAAAATTGAATTCTCTCCTTTTCACCTCATCTACACATATAATTATTGAATTTTTTCATGATCCCATCCATATTTTTTATGAAATCGGTTCCGCTCTTAATCTAACATTTGATTTTATATTTCAACTATTAAACTGATTATATTTTATTGATTTATATTTCATTGGTAATAAATTAAAGGTTAAATATAATACTGAACTAATCCCATCAAAGATATAGATAGGGCTATAGAACTTCTTATAAGCACTATGTAAGTCTTAAATATAATTCAAGTATACATAAGATTTAATGTAATCGGTTAAATGATCTAATCAAATTTAAATTATAAATTAAAGCTATAAATATTAATAAAAATGATCCCGTAAATTTGAATTTAAGAAAATAAATAATAAAATAAGAGAATATAAAATTTTCCAAATTTTAAGTATACTACTCGTTATTTATCGAAAATGCATAAAATATATTTTAATAACTAACGAATCATTAAAGATAGATTATATATATACTAAAAATCATAGAATGACCTAAATAATATTTAGGAGTATTTATTTATACACCACATGTATTTACGTATAGGTAGAAAAATGCAAAATTGTCTAAATTGCTTAAATTTTGCTAGAAAATTTCTAAATAATTAAATAAAATTATTAAAAAATCAAGGAAATAAGGAATGCTCTAGATTAAGTCGTAATAGTTGAGGGAAGAAGAAAAAAAAAGAACTAATTAGAATTAATTAACAAAAAAGGCAAATAGAAAGAGATATGGGCCTTGTCTTTTCTAAATTAATGTACCATAATTGCTTTATAGCCCTATAAATAGCCAAAAAAATTTAGAAGACCCTTTAAACAATTAGAAGATTAGGAAAATTGGAGAGTACAGAAATTAGAGAAAAATTAGGGTTTTAGAAAAAATTTTCTCAAACCTGTGCAATTAGGGCAAGTAAGCGAACCCACACATCACTACTACTTAGAATCGAACCACCACCACCACCATTACGACCCCACTCCAAACTGAGCGCCTGGACCAGCCAACACACCCTAAGGCGTCACTAGTAACCGGAAACCTAAGAATCAGGTAAGTCTAATTTTCAACTGATTTCGTAAAATTTATTAAAATTATTAATTTTTCTCAAAAAATTATAAATTTTGTTTTTCTGATGTTTTCTTATATGCAGATTTAGGGAAAAATACTGATTAAGTTTAATCATGTTTATAAATATTTGGTGCTTAAGAAATTGAACAAAACTGAGCATATTTAACATTAGAAATAAATAAGTTTAAAAATATATTTTGGAGCTCAAAATTTTTCTATAGAATACTTAAATGATATAGAACAATGCTATAAAGCCATTTTTCTAAAGTTAATTTTTAAAAATTTTAAGTAATTTTTTAACCCTAAAATGATGAGAAAATGAGTAATTTTGGACTAATTAAGTAATTAATTGACTAATTAAGTAATTAATTGACTAATTACTGATTTAGAAGGTAATTAGATGTTTAAGGATGTTAATCTTCGATGTGGAAGCCTAATTTTAGCCTTTGGAGTGTTAATTGCAATTAATAGGGGAATTATGTAGTAATTTAGTAATATGTGAAATTGAAATTTTAATAAATGTAAAATAATAGGTTAAATTAGATAATATGATAACAATATCGGTACATATTAAATCTGATACAAAAATTAATTTTAGGTAATTATACAAAAATTGTAAAATTTTCTCACATCGAGAGTAAATTTGATACACTAATTGGAGTTAAAGTGTACCGAATAAGTTAGAATACTAAATTAAGACCTAGTATAATATTAGAATACTTGAGCTTAATGTGATTAATTTCACATTAGGGTTCGAAACGTATTTTAGGATTTCTTATAGTTGAAATCGAATTAAAACCTGAACTGAAATCGGATTCAGAAGCTAAACAAACTAATGTAAGATGAATTGTTAGTAAATGATAAGTATATAAGGAGAATTGAGTTAAATCCTAACTTAGAATATATACCATCTAAGTATAAGTACTAAAAAAGAGCATTATTTATATTATAGAACATACGGAGACGAATCAACCTGCAGCAAGTGGTTAAGTGATTCAGAATTCCACGTAAGTTAGGTTTATTACTTCACCGTATTTGGAGTACTATTTTAGAGTACTTGGAAACTTAGGATTTTGTATAATTGTAATTGTAAGTAGTTTTATGCATGTGCTTGCGTATCTAACTTCATGCTGGAATTTGTGTTGTGATTGATGACTGTTAGGATTAAATTGGTGTGAAATTATCTGAATACCTTAAATTAAATCTAATCCTAATCTACCCTAATATCCTAAATCGTCATGCATTACAACCCTTTAGGGGATCATTAGGATTCTCCAACCAAACATCAACACCTTCGAAAAAAAATAACACTGGATAGCAAATTGGTCTTTTCCTCATCTTTAGCTAAACTAAATGATAAGAGAAGAGATCACGATGAGGATGAGGGCTTTAGTTCAAAGGATAGTCTTAGGGGGAGCAGAGTCTCCATTGCATAAATTTAGGTTTGGTTGTAAACTGTTGTGTAACATGAAAACTTCTTAACCTAGATTAAAGTAGGTGAAATTACTCTGATTTCACAACGAACCGAACTACATTGTGTGATGACACTTATTTGTTGCATTTCATGAAAATAATTGCTTAATAACCTTAATTGTGCTTGTATACATTCATGAGTCTTCAATTCAACTTATTGGGTTGTAGTTGCTCATACCCGTATAGATTCTTTTGCAGGTCCTAACTTTTGATTGATTATGACACATTACAGCTATCTAGAGATTAGTTCTCCTTTAAAGCTCTGGGGAGTGAGAATCAACCAGTCTATGATCTAGTTTTTATTTAAGGTCTTATTAGAATCTTTAGGATGAAGAATCGATGTACAATATGAAGAATCACTTGGGAGTTCTATGATAATGTACACGTAATTATATATATTAACTTAAGGTTTTTATCATTACTGTAAATTTTAGTTAAATTTTTAAATTAACTCGAAGAATCATCGATGCCTTGTGTAAATCATATCTATGATAGGTACCATGAGGTTAGTTTTTATTATAAGTTGGTTTATACAGCAGGACTGTTGCGACTCTACAACTTTGGGGCGTAACATACTATATGTAAGTTATGTTAGCTTTTTAATGAGTTGAGAAAAAAATTGAAAGAAAAGAAAAAAGAAGGAAAGAAATCTCCATAGACTTTATTATTTATTTATTTTCAATTCTTCTCTTTGAATAAGAAAATTTAGTTATAGAGGTAAGGTTAAATATGAAACTTCAGATGTAAACTCAATCCACCGTTTATTATTGAACTAAAGCATAAATAACTTGAAAAATACTAGAAGTGTCTATCAAGGGAAAATAGAATTGTAACTAACACTATTGAATGTTTCTAATTATTAAAAAAGAAAAAAGAAAAAAGATGCACCTGAAAGGAAAAAATGTCACTCCAACCTAAACCTTAGTACTTCTCCAACAAGTTCTGATTGTCCACTCTTTCTACAGAAAAACTAACTAGCAGCCTAGCAAGAGTGAACCTCATACATGTGCCAAAATAGAGTAATAAAATATTTAAGATATTAAATAAAAAGATTACAAAATTTAAATTATATGAAGCATGAAGATTAGAAGCATATGGGAAAAATAATTATACAAAAAAACCAAAAAGATAAAACACTTGGAATTATCTCATTCATGAAATTATTAGGGTAATAATGCTAGTTATCATTTCATAATATTTATTATAAATCCTACCATAAACTACAAAGATAATGAAAAACATGGAAATAAATTAACTAAGATAAGCCATTCTATATAAATTGTTATTTAACGGTAGTTTGAAGAGATAACTATACATGATTAAGGCTTAACAAAAATCTTATTATTTCCTTTAATGTTTCTCAAAATACTAAAGAGCACATACTTAAATATTGATGCCTCGTTCACTTGAGAAGAATTGGAATTTTATTCCCCCCTTATTTCTTATTACAATATTCACTTGATTTTTTGTCTCTAAATCATAATAGAGATTCCTTAATTCAACAAAAAAATCACAATTCCTTACAAAATTTCATATTTTTTTTCCAAAAATAACCTCATAACAATTTAACGATGGATATCACCACCATTACCGTTGCTACCACGAACCATCGCTACTAATACCATCGCTGTTGCCACCATCAACTATTGCCGCTACTGCCACCATTAACCACCACCATCACCACCGCTTACAACTACCGTCGACCATTATCACCATCTCCACCCCCATAACTGACTATCACCATCACCACCTATTACTTTAGAATTATTTGAGAAAGAAAATAGATTAAGGGTAATTTAGTAATTAAAGTTCTATTGCGTATCAATTCTTAAGTTATTTATTAATCCAACTAAATAAAGTAATAGGTATTACACTTTTATTACATTCCTTAAGCATTCTAATTTCATTTCCCCTCCATCCATTCAGTGAAGTAAACGGACTATAAGAGTATTTAATCATAATGTAACACCTTACCTCTCCAGGCATCTACTTAACCCTTTGTCCCTCAGAGACGTAGTTTGTCATGTTATCCTGAATCGAAGATAAGATGTACCTGTAAATAAGCATTTATGTAAACAGTACAAAATAAAAATATATCTCACTCAATCTCCCTTAAATAAAATCAGCCATTGCTTCATAGCTGCCACGTACACATTAGAAAAGGAAGCAAAATAACAAACTTTGATTTTTTTCAAGAAAAAGCCTTGCCTAATTTAAATTAGCCTAACCTAAATAAATTAACTTGCACTTAGCCCAACATAAAACCTTTACCAAGCCTAGGAGACAAGTATTGGAGCATATAAAGGTGTGCAAGTGGATTAAATAAGTTAACCCGGCCCGGGCCGGCCCACTTTGGCCTTCGAATTAAATGGACTGAGTTCATTTAGCCTACTTTTTAAATAAGTTAAAAAATCTCAGCCTTAACCCGTTCAATAAGCAGGTCAAACGGGTCGACCAATAGGCTAAAAGTATAAATAAGTTAAATGGGCTAACCTAAACCAGTTCACTTTGGCTCGCGGATTAAACAGGTTGAACTCAATTGGCCTACTTTTAAACGGGCTAAAAACCCTTGGCCCAAAACTGTTTGAAAAGTGGGGTAAACTGGCAGAACCCATGGGCCAAAGCCCATTTACATACCTCTAGGAACACATAGTAATTCCACCTACCTAACTACATGTAGCATCAGAATCCCATCATATCTCCTCAAAATCTTTTCAAAAGAATAATAATAATAATAATAATAAATAAGTAAATTGAAATAAATAGAATAAACTTACATATTTTCACATCTAGTGGAAGCATATAGAGTAAAGCATGTGTTTGCTTGCTACTATGGTTGCAGTACATATATAGGCTAATAGAAAAAAGTTTGGCTATCAAAATTTTTTATGGTATAATATTGGATAATTTTTTTATTCCATTATTTAATTTATATATTGGCTAAAATTATTGAATAAATGCTTTCAAGTATTGGAAAAAAAACTAAAATATTTGTACAATATATTTGGTAGTATAAAAGTTTATTTTATATAATATAAAATAAATATATCTCTAAAATTCCGCAAAGAAGCTTATAGTAAGTTCTCAAATGACAATACTAAATATTATTATAATTTATACGATGAACAATTAATTTTTTAATTTTTTTCATTACAAAAATCTATGTCTAATATTATATAATCTATACATCAAACGTATTATAAAGGGGTTATACTATTTCTTTATCTTGTATTCTACTTTCTAGTTCTGCTTATCTAGTTGACTTCTGTTAACAATCATTACCAAAAGGAACATTAATCTTGAACAAATTGATGCATGAACATCTGAGCATCCTACAAGCTTGACCTAAACAAAAGACAAGCTTTTCATTTTCCTCCATGATTAATGCCACTAATCGATATCGAACATTATTAAGGATAATTAGGAATTCCCTATTAGAATTTATAAGTAGGGCATATACATTTACTAAGATACTAGCATATGAGCATCGCTTGTCATTTCCATAAAAGGAATAAACTTAAATTGTTAAGTTTAGGGACGATTAAACAAGCAAATGAAGACGACATGTGGAACTAACTTAAGTATATTATTTTAGTAGATTGTGTTAAATCTTAAATGGCATTTTATTAATAGAAATATTCATAAATGCTAAGAGATAACTTGAGAAATCTACGGACGACTTTAAGTTACTGGCTATTGATAAAAGATTTTAGACATGGATTCTATATCGAACTCTTTAGATCCTAAGTTAACTTATTTGGACTTACAACCAAAGTGTTTAACTATTAACTGACCTACCTTACTTCGTAGACAACCTGCCTAAGGAGCTTCTAGGCAAGAGCTAAATACCACCTTGTCTTTAGTTTCACATCAAGACATTCATAACAGTCATAAGCCAAATAAATAAGGCTCCAAGACTCAATGAACAACAAAGTCCTAATATTATCGAAACACAAGTAAGATCTCACTTAACTTAGTAGACATATCAATGTGCAATATGTACCCCTAGATTTGCCCTTGCTCCTCTCTATAAATAGCCCAAACACCCCAATGGTAACACATCTACACTTTCTTGTGCACACTAAGCAAATAAATCTCATTAGCTTTCTTATTTTTGTATCTTCGAATGACTTAAGCATTAAAATGGCTATATCAGACAATACCCTAAACAACCCTCATTGTGCTTTCTTTTGCAAGCTTACCTATACTACGTACAAAGTCTAAACCAAGTTACCTCTACTGGCCGAATCTTACCGACAACACCTACATTAATTTTTAGGTAAACAATGATGTTATAGCAATCAACAAAAGAGATGCATCTAATTATGCATTTTCTACCCCTATAATTTCTTATCATTTAAAGTATTCTAGCATAATCTAGTAAATTTTATATTTAGGCTCACTTTAATTCTAATTTTGGTCTTGTAATCAAATATTTTAGATATTTAAGACTACATCCTAGAAAAAATAAACAAGGCCAAAACACTAATGGTAGATCCAAAGTGAATCAAGTGATATAACCCTTCATTTGGCCCAACATACCATGCAAAATGGATCTACCTAACAAATATAATATCTTTAAGTTAAGGTTTTTGTATGTTTATTGATTCAATTAGATAATAATTATACAAATGCAAGTTACATAAAAAAATTATATAAATACCAATATAAAATCGATGTTTTAGATGCGATTTTCAACTAACCACAAATATGTCGCATACCATAATTGTGACATTTGGTACGGTTGCAAAATGACGATATTTATTTAATTAATTTTATATAATGGGTATTTATGTGCTTTTAATTTTAAAATCAGTAGATATGTGTTATACCTTCTCTAAGTCGATATATACCCTTTGAGCTTTAAAATTGCCCTATATTTCTTAGCTAAAGTCAATAAAATACAACAAAGAAATCAAATTTAGGGTTTAAATCAGAAAAAAGTAAGTAAACCAAGTTAACTAAGTTTAGTTTAAGTTTCAAGATACATAATTTCTCATTATTTATCCTAGGTGATACTGAGATTTAAGGATTCCTCTATTAACTAATTACCTAAGGACTAATATGATTGAGAACTATGGACCAGTGAGTTATTCTGTGTGATTATTATGCTTGATTGTGCATGTAGCATAGTACACTTATATTTGAATGACAATGGTTGATATAAAATTTGACCATGTATGGGGGATTATGGGATATATGCATGTAACTGATTTAATGATTGTGAAATGATCCGATTAGAACCCTTCCCATTGAGATATTATTTGCTTTAACATCAAATGCCGTAAGATTTTGTCCTTCAGTACAGCTTCATTCAAAGAGATTATCTATCTTGAGATTGCTATAGCCTAAACATGCTTAACTTTAGAGTTTTGATAAACTCTAAACCACTATATGAAAAGGTATCTCGATGATTAAAGTTCTACATTTCTTATAGAATTGACTTTTTTGTCAGTTTCATTATACAAGTCTATGATCACCACCTGGCAAAGACTTTGCTATTTTGGTTGGTAGATTGCTCTAATACTACTCTATAAGGACCCTATCAAAACTCCTCTCATTGAGATATTGTCAGCTTTAGCATCAAAGTATCATATTGTTTTATCTCTTAGTATAACTAGTTTTAAGAGGTCGTCCATCTTGAAATTGTTTTAACATGAGCATGCTTAACTTTGAAATTTCAATGAACTCCGAGCCATTAAATCAAAAAGGTACCTTAATGATTAGATTTCGACTACCTTCAATTTAAGGGATATCACACTCTGTGATTGAATTGTTGTGCTACATATAAAGAAATGAGGATATGAGTACATGTGATACTAAATGGTTACCTTTAACAATTATATTTGACAATTTAATTAATGCAACAAGCATTGCATAGAATTGCAAAAATGAAGGTTATTAGCACTATGCAATGGTACGAAGTGGTTGTAGAATAGCTTACATCCCACGATGTTATCTTACTCCAAACTTTAGAAATTAAATGACATCAAGAAGTATATTGTCCTTTATTAGAGCCTAGTGAGGGGACTTATTGCTTATGGATGTGGTTAACTACATATGCACCACATAGTTATTTTCAATTTTATTCTTCTATATACATTGATTGGTACCAAAATGTGATAACTGATTTTGATGCTAAACTTACAAATAATGGCACCTAAGTTGACTATGATTTTGTTTATGTGAATGGGTAGGATTTCCTAACTCATGATCATAAGGGGGGTTATACTCTTGGTCTTATACAATTTTCGATTAACTGTATAAATTGTGCTCATATGATTGTTTCACGCAAACATTTAATGAGTGATAACTTACTTATACTTATATGTATGCAAAATATGAGAGAGGAACCTTATTAAATAATAGTTGTTTACATCTTCATAGTGTTCCTTCTTTACAAGTCATTCAAAAAGCTTAAATGTGCTACGATTTGTGAGAAAAGTGCTCCTCATATTAGAACCTAACATGATAGGTTTAGTTTTAAGGTCTAATTTGTGTGAGTCAAATTTTGAAATGAGAGGTTCAAGTTCTGCTTTATTATTCATAACCAAATTTCATTTTTTTTTTCTCGTTAGAATCTTACTTGAAACAAAAAGGTTTCAAAAATAGTCTCCCTAATCTTATTATTTTATATGGGATGTTAATTCTCCACAGTTTTAGAATAAACATTGTATTTTGAAGTAATTATTTATATTTTCTTACTTATCCACCTCTAAATATTTTATTTGATTATAGATATAAATAGAACCTCATGCACTTTGATTTACGAGGTAGTTCTTATGTAATAGGTGCACACATAAAGTGACAACTTATAAAGATATCACCACCGTTCCCTCATAACTATCTATTACTTTGTTACTTCAAAAATGGATTAGGAATTTTAATTCCCATATTTCCATTCTATTAAGAATAGGTGAAAATAGAATATTAATGATCCATTTTTTTACCTAAGAAGAGGTGGAATTTTTTATTCCCCTTATAAATGGAATAAGATATTCAAATAGTGTGACCCTTTTACCCTCATTAATACTACAATTCATGAGCAAATAAGGATAAACTACTATTTTAAGTTGTATTCTCAACTTAATACTATAATTAATGAGGTAAAATAAACATTGAAACAAGTATTCCTTACAAGAAAAAATTACATGAAGAAAATACTTGAATAGACATATTTAACCTATTCATGGTAATAGTTATTTTTGAAGGTATCACTTTTCTATTGTTTATCCTATCCCATTTCAATAAGTAAACGAGTTATAAGAGAGGATACTTTATTTAAAAAAGCATTAGCATATCTTAATAATAGATAAGCAGATTTGATAGAGTATTCAATTTGTTGGTTTTTTATATGCAATCTTTTGTATAACCATTGTTCGAGAAGAGGTCAATTCTTCTTCATAGGCTTTGGCTAGGGATATTGGGATGGAAGCGATTAGTCGAGCACTAAAAAGAAGATAGTTATCTTATTGTAAAAGTATAAGGAATACAAATAGCATATGGTTACCCTAGTCTCATCTTAGTATGTCATCCTATCTTTATCCATCTTATCCTTAATTGCCTTTATCTCATGGTGGCCAATTGTAATAGCCTCCTCCCCCCTATTAACATAATCTCACAATGGATTATCATACCAATAGCCTCCTCTATACCCTACTAACATTGTAGAAATGTCCTACCACCCATCTTTATAATTTAATACCTAGTCCGGGATTGCAACTAATGTGATGAATTAAGGTAGAGATCAAGTAATTACCTAGTACACACAAGTATTGGAGTTCCTAATCTAATGTAACCTATGAATGTCAAAATTCAATCGTTAACGCGAATATCTCAATATGACCCACAAGATATACGAGCTAAAGAATCACCATAATCACTATTGAAAGTCGATTGATTAGATTCAATAAGTAAAATGTTAATAACTTTCGCTTTCAATAAGAGAAAAGGGTTGCAGTTGTTTGAAATGATTTAAAATGATAATACTTAGATTTCTCTACAATGAAGATCTAATGGTATTTTTGTAAATAATAAAAAATTAGAAACATGGAAAAAAAAAAAAAAGAAATGCAAAACAATTCAACCTAAGAATACTGCTCTTAAGCCAATTACGATGAGAACCATAAGTCGGTTCATAAGTCCCCTTAGACCGCAAGTAGGTCTATGTATCTACCTACAAGTTGGTGATCCTTACTTCCCCACGACCATTCTATGCTCTAATTAAAAACCATCATTAAGCCTTAGTGTGCCTAGGAGCTTAATTATCACTAAAACTTACTATGGCGAATCTAAACTAAAATGGGCTCCCTTGAAATATCGAAGAAATTGGAGGGAAATAGTCCACAGGCGAATAAAAGTAGCTAACATGAAATTACTCAAAGGATGTGACTCAGCAACAAACACAACATAACTTGACACTATAAGCCCCAAAGTTAAGCCAATTGACCATAAGATTGAACTTAGAACATAAGGTTTTGGACGATCGGTTAAGGAATCCGATCAAACCCCAAATTATAAACTAACGAGAGAAATATTAGTAAAATTGACTGTTACGCCCCGAAGTCGCGAGGTCGCAACAGTCCCGCCGTGTAAACCACTCTATGATAGAAACTGGCCTCATAGTTCCTACTATAGAGATAATCTACACAAGGCGTCGACGACCACTCGCTTTGAAGTAAACAGTTCGATTAATGATTATACTACAAATATGATGAGTAACTCAAATTACTATTAAACATAGATAATCATATAAGTAAGTCCACAGAGCTTCCCAGGAAGATTTACATAAGAACTACAGTTTACTAATTTACAGAATAACTAACAATCTTCATCCTTTAACTACAAGGTCAGTCTGGTTACACATTAAGCTAAGTAACTTGATCCTCACACCCCTGGCGTCAAAAGACTAACCTCTGGATAATTGTAGGGCGGCATGGTACTCGAAGAGATTACAAATCAGAACCTGCAAAAGGATCTATAAGGGTATGAGCAACTACAGCTCAGTAAGTTGAATTGGAGACTCATGAATGCATACAAGCACAAACAGGATTATCAAACAATTATTTTCATGCAATGCAACAATCAAGTGTCATCGCACAACGTAGTCCGGTCCGTTGTGAAATCAGAGAAATTTCACCCGCTCCGATCCGGGTTGAGGAGTTCCATGTTATGCAGCAGCTCACAACCAAACCCAGGCTTGTGCAATGGAGACCTCGCTCCTCCCGCGACTACCTTCGAACCATTGACTTCACCCCCGCCGCGACCTCCTCTCCTGTCACTTAGTTCGACTGAGGATGAAGAAGGGACCATTTTGCAATCCTGCGCTATCCCTTTCGAAGGGGTCGGTATTTGGTTGGAGAGTCCTATGATCCCCTAACGGGTTGCAATGCATGACGTTTTCGGTTATTACGGTCGACTAAGATTAAATTCCGGTTAGGGTGTTCAAGCAAGACCACAACAATTCAATCAGTCACAAAATCACCCACAGCACGAATTCAGATACATCACACATGCGCAAACTACTTACGATCACAAGCATATACAAGCCTAAGTCTCCGAGCACTACAAAACTAGTACTCTATTACAATAAGCAATAACCCAACTTACATGAATTTGCTCGGTCGCTCGATCCTCAAATTGCGAGCTGATTTGTTTCTGGGTGTCCTATAATTCAAAGAGGTCCTTTTAGTACTTATTTTTATGGATTCTTATTCTAATTTATAATGTAACTCATTTTCCTCATGTATACCTACAACGTACTAATAATTCGTTGTATTTTATTTCGGGGTTCGGTTCCTAAACTAGATTCTAGTTTTAATTCCTAGGTCGTAATTAGGCTCGAATCCCAATGTGACATTAATCACCTTATGCTCGGGTATTCAAATATCCTATTGGGTCGTAATTTTGGTATTCTAACTATTCGGTACACACTAACCCTAATTGGGATATCGGATTTATTCCCGAAGTGTAAAAATCTTACATTTTAAGATATTTACTTAAAATTAAATATTAATTCCGATTTATTATTTTTCTGATTTCAATTATAATATTATCTAAATAACTTTATTTTTTTAAATTTAGTAATTTATATTTTCACATATTCCTAATTTCTCATATTCTTTACCTAATTTCTCTAATTAACCATAATTAGTACCTAAAAGCTAGGATTAGGGTTCCACTGCAGAGATTAACTTCCTTAATCATCTAATCAAGATCCAAATCAGTAATTAACATTCTAATTACCTAATTAATCCCAAATCACTCAATTTTACCATCATTTTAGGGCTAAAAATTAACTTAAAATTTTCAAAAATTAATTTTAAAAAAAAGGCTTCATAGCACTGTTCTAAATCATATGAGAGTTCTACAGAAAAATTTTGAGCCCCAAACTACATCCCTAAGCCTATTTAATTTCCGGTTTAATCATGCTCGGTTTTTAACAATTTCTTAAGAACCCTATATTTTCAGACATAATTAAACTAAATCAATATTTTTCCCTAAATCTACATACAATAAAACCTCAGAATAACAAGTTTCATAATTTTCTGGGCAAAATAACTAATTTTACAAAATTATATAAAAATCGGGATGAGTAAATGACTAACCGGTTCAAGGATTTCTGGCCGTCCAAAACCGGTCCAAGGCTGTCGGCCGGTCCAGACGCTGGTCCTAGGGTAGGGTGGTGGTGGTGGTTCGGTCCCAGGTGGTGGTGGGTGGTGGTTCCCGTTCACCTTGCTAATTTGTACAGTTTTCTTTTTTTTTTTATTTTCTGGAATTTCTCTCGATTTTTCTTGTGTTTCTATTTTTCTCAGATTACAAATTGTCCAAATGTCTTCTGTGAATTTTTTCCTTATTTATAGACAAACATAGTAATTAATGTGCATTAATTTGATGTGATTTTTGCCCATTTCCTTGATTTTAGGCTTTTAGTTTGGCACATTTTTATTGGCCAATTTTTTTTCTTTTCAGTCACGACTTGATCCAGTTGCAGACCTCTCCTTCTAATTTTTTTTTTTATTTTTTTATAATTATTTTGTATTTTTCTTTAATTATTTACTTAATTTTCGGTCTATTTTAGCAATTATGCGTATTTTTATCTACACGTAAATACATGTAGGGTACACGTGAACATTCCTAAATATTAATTTGGTCATTCTAAAATTTTTAGTACACATATAATTTATCTCTAGTAATTTCTTAGTTATTTCATGACACTTTTCGCCTTTTCGATAATTAGCAGTTATTATGCTTAAAATTTGAAAATTTTATAGTCTCCTATTTTACTACTTACTTTCTTAAATTTAAGTTTACAGGGTCATTTTTACTAATATTCCTATCAATAGTTTCTAATTTGGGTTTGATCGGATCCTTTAACCGATCGCCCTAAACCTTGGGTTCTAAGTTCAATCCTACGGTTACTTGACTTGGCTTTAGGGCTTACATTGACCCCATAAACTTGAATTTAAGAAAATAAGTAATAAAATAGGAGACTATAAAATTTTTAAATTTTAAGCATAATAAGTACCAATTACCGAAAAGGCAAAAAGTGTAATCTAATAACTAATAAATTAGTAGAGATAGATTATATGTATACTAAAACTTTTAGAATGATCAAAATAATAATTAGGAATGTTCACGTGTACCCTACATGTATTTATGTGTAGATAAAAATACGCGAAATTACCTAAATCTGCCAAAAACTAAGCAAATAATTAAAGAAAATTATAAAATAATTATAGAAAAATCAGAAAAAATCAGAAGATGATAAGCTTAATCAAGATCAGGTCGTGGCAGGTCTAGATCAGAAAAAGAAAAATCAACCAATAAAATTTGGACAACCTAAAAGCCAAAAATCAAGGAATTTAGGTAAAGTCTTGTCAAATTAATGCTTATTAATTACTACAATTGTCTATAAATAGGGGAAAATTTTCCAGAAGTCATTTGATCAGTTTAGAATCTGAGAAAAATTGGAACACAAAAAAAAAAAAAATTGAGAGAAAATTTGTGGCACAGAATGAAGTAGCCTATCTTGCTAAACAGATCAATTACAACCATGATTAAGTCGTGTCTTCTCGGCGTATGGGGAAGGATGAGCATGAAATCCATGCTTAGATCTATCTACAACTACTTTAGAATTGGTAGTGGTATATATTCTCCATAAGGTTCTCTCCTCCCTTTTGCATATTTACACACCTTGCATCTCTCAAGTATTCGATGCACATTCTTCATCATCCCAGGCTAATAAAAATGCTCCTTCAATATCTCAATCGTCCTCTTTTTCCCAAAATAGCCAGCTAGACCCTAGCATTAGCTTCTTGAATGAGTAGCTCCCTGCAAAACCATTCGGCATGCACATCTGCTTGCCCTTCATCAAGAACCCCTCACTCAAGTAAAACCCTTCCGCAACTCCTCTAGCATTGTACTGAGTTACTAAAGGCCTAAAATGTAGATCATGCCCATACCAATCAAGTAAAGTACTGAATCCAAGTATCTTAACTTATAACGTTGTGATGAAGGTATGATGGCGAGAAAATGTGTTAGCTACTATGTTGGTGCTTCCGTTCTTATATCTAATGATATAGCAAAAGGTCTCCAAAAACTCAACCCACTTAGTGTGATGCCAAGAAAGCTTCTGCTGCCCGCGAAGATGCTTAAAAGATTCATGATCCGAATAGATGATAAATTCTCTCAACAATAGATAATGCTACTAGTTCTTGAGTGTATGAACAAGGGCATAGAACTCCTTGTCATAGTTTAAGCAATTTAAAGCAGCACCTCGGAGTTTTTCGCTGAAGTAAGCAATGAGTCAGCGCTCCTACATAAGGACGGCACTAATGCCGACACCAAACGCATCACATCAACCTCAAAAACCTTCTTAAAATCTGGTAAGGTGAGTACTAGAATAAACGTCAGCTTAGACTTCACGTCTTCAAAACTCTTTTGAGCCTTTTTTGTCCATCTAACCTCAATGTTCTTCTTGGTTAATTTAGTTAACAGTGCAATTATGGAACTGAAGTTCTGAATAAATCTCCGATAGAATGAAGCTAAACCATAAAAGCTCCTAGCTTTAGTAACTCTAGTTGGCGTAGGCTACTCATTAATAGTTCTGACTTTTTTCTCATTAACTTAAACTCCCCTCCCTGAAATGATATATTCAAGGAATACAATCTCGCTTTGATAGAATGTATATTTCTTCGAGTTGCTAAATAATTTCTCAACGCGAAGTATGTTAAACACCAATCTCAAATGTCCGACATGAACTAGGAGGTTGGCATTATAGACTAGAATATCGTCAAAATAAACTACAACGCATTTGCCGATCAACAATTTGAGTACATGATTCATTAGCCGCATAAACAGCAAGGTTATCAAGCAATTATTTTCATAAAATGCAACAAACAAGTGCCATCACACAACGTAGTCCGATTCATTGTGAAATCAAAATAATTTCACCCACTTTAATTCGGGTTGAAGAGTTTTCATGTTATACAACAGCTCACAATTAAACCTAAGTTTATGCAATAGAGACACTGCTCCCCCTAAGACTATCCTTTGAACTAATGCCCTCATCCTCACCGCAATCTCCTCTCTTATCATTTAGTTCGGCTAAAGATGAAGAAGAAACCAATTTACTATTCAACATTATCTTTGTTAAAAGTGTCGGTGTTTAGTTGGAAAATCCTAATGATCCTCTACAAGGTTGTAATGCATGTCTTTTTAGGGTATTTAGGTTGATTAGGATTATATTCAGTTTAGGGTGACCGGACAATTTCACACCACTCCAATCACAACAATCATAAAACATAATACAAATTTCAATACAAAATCAAATACATAAGCACATGCATAAGACTACTTACAATTGTAATTATACATAAACCTAAGTCTTCGAGTACTCTAAAATAGTACTCCAAAATACAATAAAGCATTAAACCCAACTTACTTGGAATTTTGAGTCGCTCAATTACTTACCGCAAGTTGACTTGTCTATGTATGTCTTATAATATAAATACACTCTTTTTAGTACTTATACTTAGATAATACATATTCTAAGTTAGGATTTAACTTAATTCTCCTTATATACCTATCATTTACTAACAATTCATCTTACGTTAGTTCTGGGTTCAGTTTTCGAATCCGATTCCAGTTTAGGTTCTAATTCGATTTCAACTACGAGTAATCCTAAAATACATTTCGAACTCTAATGTGAAATTAATCACATTAAGTTCGAGTATCCTAATATCATGCTAGGTCTCAATTCAATATTCTAACCTACTCGATACATTCTAATCCTAATTGATGTACCGAGTTTACTCTCGTTCTGAGAAAATTTTACATTTTTGTTATAATTACTTAAAATTACTTTTTATACCAGATTTAATATGTCCTAATATTATTATTATATTATCCAATTTACCCTATTATTTTATATTTATTAAAATTCCAATTTCGCATATTATCAAATTACTCAAATTTACTACATAATTCCTATATTAATTGCAATTAACACTGTAAAGGCTAGGATTAGGTTTCTAAATAAAAAATTAACATCCTTAAACAAATAATTACCTTATAAATCAGTAATTAGTCATTTAATTACTTAATTAATCCAAAAATTACTCATTTTTCTCATCATTTTAGAGCTAAAAATTTCAAAAATTTATTTAAAAAAAATGGCTTCATAGCACTATTCTATATTACTTAAATATTCTATAGAAAAACAATTGAGCTTCAAACTACATTCCTAAGTCTATTTACTTATAATTCTAAACATGCTCAGTTTTGTTCAATTTCTTAAAAACCCTATATTTACAAACATAATTAAACTTAATCACTATTTTTCCTTAAATCTATATATAATAAAACATCATAATAACAAATTTCATAATTTTTTGGGTAGAATTAATAATTTTAAGAAATTTTGCACAATCAAATAAGATTTGGGACTCACATGATTTTTGAGCTTTCAGCCACCAACATTGGTTCAAGATGTGTTGGCCAGTTCAAGCGATCGGTTTGGAGTGGGGTAATGGTGGTGGTAGTGGTTCGGTTCCAAGTGATGATAACCGGTGGGTTTGGCCTAATTGCACTTAATGCATAGTTTTAAGTAATTTTTTCTTAAACCTTAATTTCCTTTTCAATTTTTGGTTCTCTCAATTTTTTCTAACTCTTAACAAACCAAATGAGTTCAGAGAATTTTCTTGCTATTTATAGATCTGTAAAGGAATTTTAGGGCATTAATTAGACAAGATTTTTGGCTTATCCTCTTTTATTTTTGCCTTTTAAGTGTTTGATTTTGATTGGTCTAATTTTTTTCTTACTTCCCTTAGCTACCACAACTTGATCTAGAGCATTTCCTATTTTCTTGATTTTTTTTTCTAATTTTTCTTTGATTTTTTTTTAATTTTCTTTCATTATTTAGCAAATTTTTAGCTAATTTCGGGCAATTTAGGTAATTTCATATATTTCTATCTACACATAAATACATGTGGAGTATAAGTAAACACTCTTAAATATTATTTAGGTCATTCTATGATTTTTAGTATACATATAATTTATCTCTAGCGATTTATTAGTTATCGAAATGCATTTTACACATTTCCAATAAATAACGAGTAATATAATTAAAATCTAAAAATTTTATATTATCTTATTTTATTACTTATTTTCTTAAATTCAAATTTACGAGGTCATTTTTACTAATATTTCTAGTTTTAATTTATAATTTAGGATTGATTAAATCATTTAACCAATTGCCCTAAACATTATGTACAAAGTTCGATCCTACAGTTACTTAGCTTATATTTAGGGCTTACATATGTGCTTATTAGATTAGTTATGAAATGAACCTAATTATTTTCAACCTTAATTTCTTAATGTGTTGAATGTATTTGGCTGAGCCTAAGAGACTAGGAATACTAGTGATCTTAAGGTGGTACTCGAGGATTTCTAAGTGGTATTGGCTGGAGTGGAATTAATTATTGAGTCGATTTGATTAGATTTTAGGTTTATTAATGACTTTAAGGTATTGGAGAGTATACAACACCAAATACTCATATTGTATATGATACTTATGATTTACGGTCATGAGTTGCCCTAACCTTTAAGACACTAAGGTTATGTTGAGTGTTGGGCTTAAATCAAGATAATAACCGACCATTGATGACACGTCTTGTATTTATATGTGAAAGGATTTTGTTTGCTTATGCGTATGTGATTGTATAACTTCCGTACTAGGTATATTTGCTTACCATTTGTAGACTTCCATTTTCAAATGTAAGTAATATTAGAGATCGGGACTATTATGATGATTTAGGATACGACTTGATGTACGATGTAGACAATGATGATTATACCAACTACAAGGAGTAGTAGGAAGGTCCATTAGCTATTTAGTATGATGTCTGTGTTGTGGTTGTACTGGAGATATAGACTCCTAATGTTAACTACAAGTTCATGTATTTGTTATTATGCTATAATAGAAGCAAGTGGAATTCCCTTATTGGTTATCATGTAATTTGGATTATAGAAGCATGTAAGACTCCATGATTACTGTTGTGACTTTGTAATGTGTGATGGTAAGACCTTGCAACCACCTTATTTGTTGACATGAATATTATCTTAATAGTGTGTTATTATAGTGTGATCATTAAATGTTTTTGAGGTTGCTTAGCAGGTTTTAAGCCTTTGACATTAGTATTTTGGAACTGGCATGTGTAAGTTGTAGCAACTTAAGTTTCGAGGCTTTACTGATATGCGCTTATTTCATGTTAAGCTACTTAGAAAATTATCTAATCCATATTTTGAAGATATAGATTATTACTTTAATAAAATAATATTCATATACATATACAATACTAAAAACTAATAACTAAATAGCCAAGTAGTGTAATCTATACTCATAATATGCATAAATATGTCATTACATCTAGCCTAAAAAATTGAATTAATTAAATTTGCAAATTTAAATTGAACTTTTATAGTAACAAAAAAAAAAGATAGACTATCAAAATATCAAAGTTTCAAATAGAAACAAAATTAGATACATATTAGACATTTTTTTAAATGTCATATTTTTAATTTTCAAATGGATATAAACCACATATAGAAATAAAAGATTATTTTACCTTTATTCACCTAATTTTAGTTTCCAAATAGTATGACCTAAACTAGCTAGCAAACCTAAAGAAAAACTTATGAGGAAAATACTTTCTTTTTAGTCCTTAATATTTTATTGTTTTTCTATTTCAGTCATGTACCTCTTCTTTTTCCTTATTTTAGTCATCAGTAGTTCCAAATATTTACAAATGGTTTATTTTTTTCTTTCAATAGCGTTGAGTCTTCTGTTAATGTATGACACATGGCATGCTCTCATTTGTCTATGTTATTATATTAAAAAATAAATAAACTCATTTTTTAAAAAATTTAAAAATAAAAAAATAGAGGAAAAAGTGCATATATAGTCCTTAACATTTCACTATTTTTCTATTTCAATCTTAAACCATTTAATTCTTATGTTTAAATCATTAACGTTTGCAGATGAGTCATTTCATTAATGGTGTTAAAGTTTTCCATCCATGTGTAGCACCTGATGTAATCCGATTGGTCAAAATAACTAATTTGATCAAATAAGATAGTATTATTTATATTCTTTTAATAAATTATTTTAAAAATAGAAATATAAATTTAAGAAATTAAATAATAGTAATATAATAATATCTATTATTTAAAGAAATAATTAAAACATTTTGAAAAATAAAAAAATATATAAAAGTGGAAAGAAAAAAAAAGAAAAAGGTCATTCTAACCACCAAAGGTAAAGGCTAGCTGAAACAAGCACCTTATAAGCAAGGGGACTTCAAACTACTTAAAAGACATAAGCTACTTAACCCGCCACTAGTAAGGGTAATCGTAGCCCAATCAATAAACTATGGTTACTCCGACCATACCAAGGGTAAGATGTGATTGGAAATATTTTTTTCCTCTTTTTACTACATCTTTTTACTTTTTATAAACATTTAATTTACTTGATTAATAATATATAATTATATGATTTAATTAAATTGATTATTCGAACCAGCTAAAGGTAGCTACATATCATTCCCTAACAAAAAGACTTGTTGTAAACTTTCGCAAATGTTGTAAACTTGAATGTAAAAAGAATAAACAAATAATAATAATGAAATAAGAGAAAATAAAATGTTTAACATAGAAATAGAAAAACTACCAAATATTAAGAACAAAATTTGTACTTCTCCAAAAATTAGGAAAAGAAAAACTACAAAAAAATCCAAAATTTTATTTTTTAAAAGTATAGGTGGCCACCTAAGGATATCATATAGCCCTCTATAGGTGGTCACAAACTAGTCTTAGCTTAAGGGTGCTTAGATTAACCACCATTATTTGGGGGCCCATAAATTACTTTTGAAAGTGAATCGTTCAATGAACTCATGATGGTAGGTGGCTACTAGCAACCTTAGGGTCGTAGTCAAAATTTAAAAAGAAGAAAAAGAATTATTGATAAAAACCTATTTGGGTTTCAATCAAGTGGCACAAAGATTGGAACACAATCGATTTTCTACCAAATATTTGCTTTTTTTAAAATCCCCTATCCTTACTATGGCCATTTTTTTCTTGACTTTTTATGTTATTTTCTTTTTTCTTTCCTTTTTTTATTTTTTTGTTATTTTTTTTTATATTTTAGGCTAATGATGATGAGAATCAAAATTTGAAACTAGTATGAAGAGCAGGTTAAAGATTAGAAGGCTAGTCAAAATACACTAGTTCAATTATGAGATCAACAACAAATGGTTAGCATAATTTGGTTTAAAGGATGTTTGGAGTTTCTTTGTCAACAAAAGAGGCAAAGTTCAAGAATTTATTCATGACTCATCATATGAATTTTGACGAGAGTCTACTTGTATCAAACTCTAAAGAAATTGCTTTAAAGTAGTTGTTTCTAACCAAGAAAAGG
Organism: Lumnitzera racemosa; assembly: GCA_024138005.1. Classification (NCBI taxonomy): domain Eukaryota; kingdom Viridiplantae; phylum Streptophyta; class Magnoliopsida; order Myrtales; family Combretaceae; genus Lumnitzera; species Lumnitzera racemosa. The sequence goes on along the minus strand of JAMXBC010000006.1, from coordinate 104,819,772 downwards.
TTGCAGCATCAGAATTAGTTGAGACATGGTTTATGATTGAAAACAGAATACTTGGTTCCATAATACTTGAAGATATTAGAAGATTTACATCTTAATATTTTAGAAAACTAGATATTTATTTTTCATCATTTAGTTTACCACATTTCCTAATTTTTTTTCTTTCTTTATATTCAAACTTTCTAAGATTAGTATTAGAGTTAACAAATAAATAATCACATGTAATCCTACGAAATTATTATTGAAATTCTTAATATAATTCTCCTTTGATTGAGTTCATCTACTTCAGACATTGTTCTTATTAATCTTTTTTTTACAATGTTGAGTAAAAATGTTTAATTCATTTGTGAGTTATATTAAATGAAATGAGAGTAATTCAAACTTTTCTTGTTTAGTATATTCAAGGGGAGTGTCATCTATATATCTTAACTTTCTTTTTGTTTTTTTATTTATAAAATTCTGAAATATTCATTAGCACAGCAACCTTATTGTTCCCACAGAAAAAAAAAAAAAGACCTAATAGTTATCTTTTCAAAAAATTTCCAAATAAACAATTTTAAGAAAATCCTTTAAATTCTTATTTTATTATGTTCAACTTTAGTTATTCCTCTATTCGTAGAGTACACTAAATGTATTGAAATGATTAAAAAAAAATGGAAAGAAAATGATTAGAGTTTATTATCTTTTTTAAAAATCCAAAATATCACTTAAGGGATATCGAAATATGAAGATGTCTCTCAAATCGTATGGCTGTATTCTCCCTAAACTTCTCAGTGCAATTTCTTGATGTTTATTACTTAATGATTATTTATACTAACCATATCCTTCTGTGAGCCTAGTTGTGCTTACATCATATCTTTAATTTCTAAGCACTTTACATGTAATGGCACATGGCATTCACATATGGAAAAGCCAACCGTGTTAAGGAAACTTCCGGTTTGCAAACATTAAGAGTGAAATGGAAAGAAAAAGGTTTAAAGTTAGGAGTACAATAAATGTCTATTGATTTTAGAAAAAAACTACATAATTATAAATTATTTAAAATGTTACCAAGATACTATATTACATCACATCTTTAGATAAAACGTTATTATTTATGCTAAGATGTAATATTAATATTTATATATCGTAATTATATCGTATCTTTAAGTATAAATATATTAATGATATATCTTAAAATGATTAAGATACAAATGTACTAAAATATATCATATTTTTAATATACGATATTAATACAAATAATTATATCGTATGTTCAAAATGATACATAGTAATAATATTTTGATAATTCTTTTTATTTAATTTGTATTTATACAATATTTTTTAATTTTAATGATGAATATGTAAATTTTTCTCCATAATTAAAATAGATAAACAATTAAATAATAAGAATAGAAGCGTGCTTTTTCTCAAAACTTTTTTTTTTTTGGAACAATCTATATACAAATAAACAAAAAAAAAAAAGTTCAAGATGGGATAAAAATAAACGGAGCGAAAGCACAAATAGCTAGCCTCTCCGGTTTCTCCGGTTCAGATGGGTTCAACCATGCCGGCCTGTGAAGCCCGAAAACCATTTAAAGCATCAACTAGAGCCCGGAAGACGTGGAATGTTCCTCGTTCGGGCTAAATGGAGGCGGTGCCGGAGCCTGTTCTTCCTCAACCCGATTTCCAATCGCCGGACACCAAACCACTTGACCCAACGCCCATTTCTTCCCCCGACCTATCCACTCCTTTGCAGGTTCTCTTTAGGTTTACTAACTATTGGTTCTCCTTTTCTTCTCAAGTTCAAATTTCAGTTTGGTAATGGTCATATTTATCTTTCTAGGGTTTAATGATGAGTTTCTGTGCACTAGTTTAAAAAACATGGGATGTGATCTTACGTTGTTTAAGTTGAATGTCGTCTTTCGTTTTTCTTTAATGATGTAAGGATGATCTAAAGTTTTCATCTTGTTAAGTTTGTATATAACAGTCAGATAAATATAGTAATTGGGAAGATGGAGTGAAATTGAGGAAAAATAAGTAATCAGTCGAAGGTTCCCGTGTATGTTTGAGTTGAATCGCAAAAGGTCAGTAAGTTATAAGTGATGCAAATTGGAAAAAAAAAAAAAAGTCTCCCCAACTGAGAATTGTTTGCGTATACTGGAAGAAGTGGTGAAAATATTTGCTTACATGGTGTTTGAATTAAGTTACAGCATTTTGAGGTACGAATGCCGGGAAATTGAGATGGTCAAGAATCAGATTTTTACAAGTAAACACATGGAAGAATATGTTTTTATCTGACATGTGATCAAATTTTTAAGAAATGGCTCATTTGGACAAATTATAGATGCTTACATCCTGTTTGCATCACCTAATATATACATGAGCTTTTCACACTAAATCCTTGATGTACATTACATCCCATGTAGTTGCCCCAAAACGTTTTTTTCTTTCTTTCTTTCTTTTTTTTTTTTTTTTTGGGACTACTGATGAAATAATTTCTCAAGTTTCTTGTTTTCCCTTATTTTCCTATGTCACTCAAGTTTGGGGGACGAACATTTGGCAAATCAAGGGGAAATTTTTCTTCATAGTTTTCCTTCTGAATTTTGTATAGCTTAACACAGATTCTCTTACTCCCCCTGCCAAAGTAGTTTAGAATCGAGTTGACTCTTTTCAGAGCATAAGTAATCTTGTGTATATGGTATAAATCTATCGCTAAAAATCCATTAAAGGAGAGTCAAACTGTGATAAACCAAGAGGTTGGCTGGATGTTTTGGGCTCAGTCATTTTCAAAATGAAGGATCCATCATGGTCCTGTGGACACTGGGGAGCTATTCGCTTAGAAGGTTTCTATTCAATAAATATAAGATCCCATTGTTCTTTCCAAGTAGCTATAACATTTACATCTGGTGGTTCTAGCACCATGTAACTATTTTACTACTTGGCCTAATTTGTTCCAATAATGGGAAGCCCTCCTTCACAAAGAAAAAGAAAAGGACTAATCATATTGAGAGTTGAGATTCAAGCTTAGTCGAAACAGTTAAACCAACCCTTCTAAACTTGTGCATGTGGTTTAAATACTCTAAATACTAGATGAATTTTTTATTTTTTATTTTCTCAAAGCATTTCAAATGGTCAGTGTAGATGATGGCCCTTTGATACAGGGTGTAATTTCTTCTCGAGACATTGTATAGAACAGATTTGCTATGGATCTTCTGCAAGATAACTGGCATAATGCATCTGAAACCTTTTTGGCATCACTGAATTAAAGCAAAACATTGGTTTCAAATTGGAAATATTCACTATCATATGTTGCAAGCAATGATTATGAAGTACATAGTAGTAATTTTGTATGGTTGTCAAAATAAGGTTTCTTTAGTCTGCCTCTAATGGATGTCAGGGACTCAAGATACAGAAGAGAGCCTTTTTCTCCTTAAAATTGCAGAGGATTTCTAAGAACCTCTTACATAAAGCGAGGCTGCTTCAATGCAATGTTTGCAATATCTGGTTTGAACTCACAATGCCTACTCTATTGCTTAGGTAGTCGAGACTAGCAACAACATATTCAACGACTTAGACTTGACTCCCTCTGAAAGAAGCACATGTGAAAAGCGTAAAAGGGATGGAACAGTAAGGCAGAGGTCAAAAGTATGGGCACATTTCACTAAGTTACCAAAGAAGCCAGATGAACGTGAAGAATGTCAGTGCGACCATTGTGGCCAGTTATATGCTTGTTCCAGCAGACACGGAACAACTCATCTAAAGAGACATATATTTAACGGTGGATGTCCTAAATATAAACCTCTTCCAAGTGAGTTAGAAGGCTCCACTAGTCATTTGGAAAATTCAGATGATGTCGTCAGCATTGCACCTTTGAGAGAAAGTCGACCGCTGTCCATCAACAATAAAGAGCAGGTGAAACACCAAAGCTTTTCTGTTTGAAGTATCCAAACATTATAAAATATCTGCATATATCATTCTTTGCATTATCTGTATGATAGTTATATATATATTCACTATGTCTCTATGTAAGGTGCTTTGAGTACATGAATACAGTTTATTCAGTTATTTTTAGGTTGATGGTTTTTCCATTTTCATATAGTGACTCTCAGTTACTTGGTTTCTTAATGGGTTAAATCTGGTCAGTGCACATATTTTACCTATTTTCCTCAATAGAGCATTGATTCTTGGACTGGTCGCAACAAGAAGTAGTTGGATTTCAACTTGGTTCCAGTCTTCCTCAGTTATCAGTCTACAGCTGATGTCAAACAGGGAATAGCTGTCTGCATGTATTAATTTAACCCATTATATGGTCCTGCTTGTTTAATTAGATGACTTCAAGCTTGTCAAATCAGAAAACTCTGAGATGTGATCACTGTGCATAGTACATGGTTGTGATTTTTTTGTATTAAAATGTCATTGATCAAGCATCAAAGTAGCATTTACATTAAATATGGTCCAGTGAGATCACAAATGTGAAAATCAAGAATTTTAGTTTTGTAGAAGTAATTTGACTTCTTGCCTCTTAATTAGACAAGATTAGCCTGGACCAGGAAAGAATATGACTTTCACATGCTTAGAGCCTACTGTCAACGATCAGTCACATTCTAATTCGAGGGTTTCTTGCTCAAGATTAAGTTGTCCAGAATGAATTTACCTTTTATATGCCTTGTTGTTTTGTTTACCAACAATATCATACATAATACTCGCACAGCATCGTGGGGTTAGCGGGTAATGTTGTGTCAATACATATATCATGCATAGGATCACGTTTGCGGTAGATGAGTTTGCATAAATATCATCAAGGGTTATATCTTGTTATTCATTTTCAATGAGATGTGCTTTATTGACCAATCATTTTGTCATGTACATAAAGAAATTTGATTTTTAAGCAAACTGCAAATAATGAATTAATATAGACATGACTTATCAGCAAAAATCTTACGATGGATTTGTTTAATCATCAGTGGAAATGTGGTTCCCGGACAATCTTATGCCTTTCTTTGGATCTCACTAGGTAATTTATGCACATATGAAGACGGAAATGGCTCAGTTGAAAGATGAGAATGTGAGGCTTCAACGAGAAAGAGATTCAATAACAGACCAAAAGGCGAGCCTTGAGCAACTGATTGTAACTATGGCTGCTGAGACAGTAAGATTATCTTTTACTTTTTTCTTTTTCCTCTCTCTCTCTCTTCTTTTTTTTTTTTTGTGTTAATGCCATAAAGATTCTGTTTTCCATGTTGTGTTATTCTCATCATGCATTAAGACACAGGATGATGCATTAACTAAGGACCGACCTCTGTCAACATTTTGCACATATAATCTTTTTTCTTAAGCCTTTTCATGGAATTTCCTTGTGGAATGAGGTCTCTACTCGGTAACTATTGTGAAACCATAGGTATAAATCTGTAGGCACTAGGGTGGCTGCGATGGATGTAAAATCCATATTAGCAATTCAGGGTTCCTGAGCATTAGGGTGTATGGTTTCACTTAGGGATTGTTTGATGTGAAAATTTTCGCTGTTTTCCTAAACTAAAAACAAATAATTACGTAACTCATTTATTTGATCTTGTCAAAAGGCACGTCTAAGTGAAGAGATTTTTAAGCTGAGGAGAGAAAATGAAAGGCTTCAAGAGGAGAAGCAGAAAGTAGTCACCCGAGAGGTAATTTTGCTTAAGCCATATGGAACCCTAGCACATTCTTGTGATAACTTGAAATTTCTATCCTTGGGCTGATGCAGGAGTTCATGAATTTGGAAGCACAAGTTTCAAAATTAAGGGAAGAATTGGAAAGAGATCGTCGAGGATTTCCTACTGCAGCAGTAGCTGCTCTAGCCCATCTGCAGAAGAATAGATAGGGTAAAGTTGGAACTCGGTTGGTCCTATAAGACACGAAACATTGTAGTGTTTCTTATATAGGAGCGAGCTGATATTCTGGGTGAACAGCAGAAGTAGGACAAGGAAGATGGCAATGACTTAAGAGTTGTATTCCAAGTTGAGCATGTTTGGAGTTTTTTTCTTTTCCTTCTTTTCCCTCTAAACAACTCTACAACATTATAATTTAAGGAGGGAAATTCAAATCTAGATCAATCTCATTGGGAGATTAATGTTTATACTGTTGGGCTACAATAACCTTGATGAAAAGATGGTTATTTATTTCTCAATTTGTTCTTAAAAAACAAATTTACTGTGGACAAATTTGCAAATATTCACATGTATTCTAGACTTTCAAAAGGCGATGCCTTCGCCTTGTAACTTTTGACAATATTCATTTTCCTTCCTAACCATTGCAAAAAAAAGCTCATATAGAACAATAGTTTAAGGGACATATGAGATAGATAGGCAGATATATATTTAAAGATTCAACTTTAATACAATTTCAGGTGATATATTTTGGGAATTAATTTTTACAATGACTATATTCTTAGAAATTTTTTATGAAAACTAATATTTATTTCCTTTTCCCTAAAAAAGAGTTCGACTAATCCGTATGTCTAAAACTTTTCCTTTTTGGGGTCTTTTCTAACAATATTTATATTATAATATTGATCGATAAAGATCAGTATTTATATCATTAATTTATATTAACTATAGCATATGTCCAAAACTAATTAAGAAGGTTAAAATAAAAACTATTTTTTATCAATACCATGTTTACAATTGATATAAAAATAAATGAATGAATAGTTAATATTGACGTAAAAAGAAAAGGTGCAAAAGCACAACGACTTAGCTAGCCTCTCCGTGCTCATCTGATCCGGTTCAAATGGCCTTGACCATGACGGCCTGTGAAGCCTGAATTGTGCAGCCCGAAAGAAGTGGAATTTCCTAGTTCGTTTGGGCTAACCGGAAGCAATGCCGAAACTAAGTACTGATTCTCCTTTTTTCTTCTCAAATTCAAATTTCAATTTAGTAATTGTCATGTTTACCTTTCCTTTTGTTTGTTTCTAGGGTTCACGGATGGGTTTCTATGTCACTAGTTTAAAAACATGGCATGTGATCTTGCATTGTTAAGCGTAAAATTGTCAAACTCACAATTCTACATGAAATCACAAGATGTTTTGTAGAATCAAAATGTAAAAACGTAAATATCTATAACTTATATAAAATAGCTTAAAAAACTTATAGTATGCTTATAATAGTTGTAAAAAAAGAAAGCTTAAAATACATGATGAAAATAAATAAATGAAGAAATTGAATTCTTTTTTCATTAAAAACTTATTAATCTATAATCTAAAATTTACGGAAGAAGTTTAAGCAAAATCAAAACAAAATTCCTTCCCATTATTTTGTTTAAAAAAAACGATAAATTAAAAGAAAAACCAAAATTTTTAACTCATTTTAAGTTACTAATAGTATAAACTTAAATATATAGTTGTTCTTATAATCTTTTCTATTGAAGCTGGGACTCAAATGAATGTTATAAAAATCAAACAAGGACTAAAAGAGAGAGAAAGAGGAAAAAAGTCAAAATAGAATAAGAAAGATAATTTAATGCCTTAATAATTAATAGTTTAGTAAAAGCTTGGTTCTATTTTTTATTTTTGGTTTATACAACTCATATATATATAATTGGTAAATTCAGTAAAAAACGTAAGTTTTTATTAAATTTGACATATAAAATCGATTAAAAACGTAAATTTTTATAAGAAAACAATTTTACCTCAGAATTAACTTGAAAAAGCCTCTTAAAATCATAAACTTATAGAGTTAAATGGGTAGAATCATAATTTTGACAACTATGATTAAGTGTAATTCATCTTGTCTAAGGTTTGTATAGAACAATCAAATGGATATGGCAAATGGGAAGAGGGGAATGGAGTTGAAAGAAAAATAAGTAAATTAGTCCAAGGTCCTCATGTATGTTTGAGCCGAATCACAATTCTAAGTGATGCAATAATTGGTGATAAATGTCTCTCCAACTAATAATGGTTTGTCTACATTAGAAGAAGAAGTGAAAATGCTGGAGAATTGAGATGGTGAAGAATCAATTTTTTTCAAGTAAACACACATGTGAACAAAATGTTTAAGAAATGACTTTGCTTAGACTAGTTGTTAACATTTAAAAAACCCGTTTGCACCATCTAATTTATATATTTGCTTTTTACACTAAATCCTTAATGTACATCACATCCCATGTAATTGCCCTAAATATTTTTTTTTTTTTTACCATTGATTAGATAATTTATTGAGTTTCCATTTATTTTTCCCTTATTTTCCCATGTCACTCAACTTTGTGGGAGGAACCATTTGGCAAAATAAGGGGAAATATTTCTTCCTAGTTTTCCCTTTGAATTTTGTATAACTTAACATGGATTTCCTCACTCCCTTAACACATGTAGTTTAGAATTGTGTTGACTCTTTTTAGAGCATAAGTAATCTTAAATCAATTAAATGAGAGTCAAACTGTGATCAACTAAAGAGGTTGACCGATTGAACAGATGTTTTGGGCTCAATCATTGTCAAAATGAGGGATCCATGATCCTTTAGACACTAGAGAGTTATTAGATTAAAAGGTTTTTGTTACAATACATAGAGGATCCATCGTGCTTTCCAAGAAGCCATAACATCTAACATCCGGCAGTTCCTGTGCCATGCAACTATTTTACTACTAAGCCTAATTTGTTTCAATAATGAGTAACCTTCCTTCACAAAGAAAAGGAAAAGGACTAATCATCTTGAGAGTTGAGGTTCAAGCTCAATCGATACAACTTGATTAATCCTTTTGAACTTATGCATAAGTAATGTTGTATAATGGTACACATTTATTGCTAGAAATCAATGAAATGAGAACCAAACTATATTCAACCAAAGAGGTTAGCCAATATCTCGAGCTCAGTCATTGTCAAATTGAGGGATCCATGATCCTCTAAACACTCATGAGCTATTAAATTAGAAGGTTCCTATTTCAATACATATGGCGTTGATTGTGCTTTCTAAGTAGCTATAACATCTACATGTGGTGGTTCTAGTGCCATGTAACTATTTTACTACTTGGCATAATTTGTTTTAACATTGGGCTAACACTCCTTTAAAAACATAAAGACAGACTAAATAATGTTAAGGCTAGAGATTCAAGCTTAATCAAAACTGTTCTACCTACCCTATTAAACTAGTGCATGTTGTTTAAATGCTTTAAATACTAAATAAATTACTATGTTTTTGTCTCAAGTATTCCAAATGTTGAGTGTAGATTATAGCCCTTTCACATACGGTGCAGTCTTCCTAAGACAGTAGATCTAACAGATTTGCTATAATTTTTCAGCAAGATTAACCGGTATGATGCATACGGAAACATTTTTGGCATCACTGAATCAAAGCAAAACATTGGTTTCAAATTAGAAATCTTCACTATCATATGTTGCAATCAATGACTATTAAGTAGACAGTAGTATTTACTTATAGTAGTTAAAGTAAGGTTTCTATAGTCTATCTCTTTTAGATGTCAAGGACTTAAGATACAAAAGAGCCTTTTTTCCTTGAAATTGCAATGGATTTCTAAGAATCTCTTATATAAAACATGGTTGCATCAATGTGTGATGTTTGCAATATTTGGTTTGAACTCATAATGCTAAGTTCATTGCTTGGGTATTTGAGACTAGCAACAACACATTCATTGACTTAAACTCAACTCCCCCTAAAAGAAACACATATGGAAAGTGCAAAAGGGAGGGAAAAGTAAGGCAAAGGTCAAAAGTATTGATGCATATCACTAAGTTACCTAATAAGCTAGACATGAAGAATGCCAATGCAACCATCACAGCTAATTATATGCTTGTTTCCGTAGACATGGAATAACTCATCTAAAGAGACATATATTTCTGGTTGATGTCCTAAATATAAACTTCTTCCAAGTGAGTTAGAAGGCTTTATTGGTCAATTATAGGAAAATTTGAAAGGTTTTATTAGTGTTGTACCTTTGAGAAAAGGTCCATTACTATCTATGAACAATAGAGAACAGGTGAAACACTAAAGTCTTTTTGGTTACAGTATCAAAACATTATAATATGTCTGCATCTGCACCTAAAATAATACAATGAAAAGTAATAAATGATAACCATATTTGTCGAGAAAACTTTTAATTAAGTTTTTCCTTCTTCAATTTTTATTTATTAAAGTTTTTAAATTTTAAGGAGTCTTTTCTCTCTAAGTAGTCTTTTTTCATATCATGTTCAAATCGTTCTTATTCAAAATCCGAATGGTCTGTATGTCCATAAATGATTCTTGTCCTCATATAAGGGTCTCCCAATCCTTGAATAGTGTCCAAATCGTTACAGTATTGTGGAGCCAAGTCAAAATCAAACCAAGGTTATGTCCTTGAGATCATAAGTCACAATATATGTCTATGATTCACATGATCAAGTTCATGAGTCATATAATCAAATCCATGAGTCATAAAAATTAAAGATATGTCAATAATGCCCCAAATCATGATATAAGTTAAGGGAAATCATCCAAACATGATATGTAGGATGTTTCCAAAGCTTGAATTTGTCCACTTGTCTTAATCCTTATAATCCTATTCTTTTATTGAGTTGTAAAATTGCTTCAAACCTTAAATCTGAAATCTTATGTTGACGACTTTTCCTTCATAAAGCAAATAAGGAGAAAGTTGTTTTTACAAGGATTTCTTTCTTTGGTATTGGCATGAGAATTGAATCAAAAGCTAGTGTAAAACTAATATATGATTTAGAAAAAAACTCTTCTCTTTTGAAAAAGATGTTGAGTTTGATATAGAACGAAATCTAAAAGTTTTTGTTTCCTTTAGAGTTGAAGAATCTCAACTTTCCTTGGGTTCTTACTTTGTAAATACTCCTAATTGAGCTTACTTTAAGATATATGTGGTAACTGACTTCAAATTCCACAATTCATCTTTTGAAATCTACCCAACTCTTTAAGTTTTGGGCCTCCTTCATCCTCTTTTTCATAACAGCTACTTTATTTGCAGTTTCTTATACTGATTCCAACCCTAAAGCTATCTTTTCTATTTCGCCCTAAAATGGTGGCAATCTACATTTCCAACCATATAGAGCTCCATACAAAAGCATCTATATTGTCGGATGGTAACTGTTATTATAGGCGAATTTTACCAAAGGAAGGATCTATCCCAACTTCCTTTGAATTCTACAACACAATCTTGCAACATAACCTCCAGCGTCTATATAGTCTTTTTAGATTTCCCATCCATTTGTAGATGATAGATTGTACTAAACTGAAGTTTAGTCCTTAATTCCTTCTAAAAACTTATCTAAAATTTTGAAACAAATTTTAGACCCCTATAAAAAACAATTACAGCAATTATGCCATGTAATTGAACTATTTCCTTAATATAAATTCTTACTAATTTTTCTATTGGATAAGACATATTAAAATGTGTTGATTTGGTAAGCCAATCTACAACTACCCAAACAGTATCATGCTTAGTTAGAATTTTAGGGAGAGAACTTGCAAAGTCCATGGTGATTTAATCCCATTTCCATTCTAGAATCTACAGCAGTTGCAATAATCTTCCTAGTCTTTGATGCTTTGCTTTAATCCTTTAGCAAGTTCCGCACTTCATCACATATTCTGCTATTATTTTTTGTTCCTTACCACTAGTAATTTTGTTTCACATCTTAATACATCTTAGTTCTTCCTAGATGGATTGTATAGCCAGAGTAATGTTCTTCCTTCATAATTTCCTTTCAAAGCTCTTCATTTCCAGGTATGCACAATCTTTTATCCTTCCATATTGATCCACCTTATTTAATATCAAAGTCAAGCTATTTTCTTTATTGTTTGCTTAACTTGATCGACTATACGAAGGGTCCTTCCTTTTGAGCTTTTTTTTTTCTACTTATTAATGTAGACTTAATTATTAAGTTAGCCAATTCTATGTTAGGCTCGTGCCAATAAAATTCCATATTCAATCTTTTAAATTCTTGAATAAGCTCATATTGATTGGTAAGCAAAGATGCTATTTTTGCATAATTTTTGCTACTTAACACATTACTGCATTTATCTTATCAAGGCAATAATTAATGTTCACGTCATAATCCTTAAGAAGCTCCAAACATCTTCTTTGTCTCATGTTTACTTCTTTTTTAGCAAACAAATATTTAAGACATTTATGCTTAGTATATATTTCACACCTCTAACCATGTAGGTAATGTCTCTAGATTTTTAGAGCAAATATTGTTGTAACTAGTTCTAAATCATGTGATGGATAGTTTTACTCATGTGGTCTCAATTGTTGGGATGTATAAGCTATTACCTTGCCATTCTACATTAGCACACATCTTAATCCATTGCGTAAAGCATCACTATATATTGCAAAAGGTTTGTTACCATTGGGTAATACCAATATTTGTGTAGTTATCTAGGTTAGTGAGTTTGCAATCTTTGAGAAATCCTTCATGAACTTCTTGTAATATCCTACTAACCCAAGAAAACTTCTTATTTCAATAATTGTTTCAAGTCTTTTCCATTAAATAATGGCCTTAATCTTTTCGAGGTCTACTAATATTCCATCACCAGATATCTTATACCTTAGGAAATTCAAAAGATATTTCTTTTAACTAGAATTCACACTGAAGACAATTTAGCATATAATTGATTATCTCTTGAAATCTGCAATACCACCCTCAAGTGTTTCTCACGTTGCTCCGAAGTTGCTGAAGATAATAATGCATCATCAATAAAAACAATCATGCATTTATCCAGTAAGGGACCGAATACTTGATTGATTAGATCCATAAATGTCATAAGAGCATTCATTAGCCTAAAAGGAATTACTAAAAACTCATAATGATCGTATCGAGTTCGAAAAGTAGTCTTAGGCACTCCTCTGGTTTAATTCGTAGTTAATGATACCTTGATCTTAGTTCAATTCAAAAGAATATACTTGCTCCTTGTAATTAATCAAATAGGTCATCAATATGCAGCAATATATATTTATTCTTGATAGTCACCCTATTTAGTTCTCTATAATCTATGAAAAGTCGTAAGAAACCATTTTTCTTTTTCACAAATAGCATAAAAGCTCTCCAAAGAGATCTGCTAGGTTGTATAAATCCTTGATCTAATAACTCTTATAATTGTTTCTTAAGTTTCTTGAAATTAATAAGGGCCATTTGATATGATGTCTTAAATCTAGGTTATACCCCTTTACTAGTTTCAAGGATAACTGGGTTGTGTTCTAAGTGGTGAGTTATATTAAAATAAAGATCCTGTGAGTAAAAACTCCTACCTGCATCCTAATTCATTGTATCCATTTAAAAAACAGGCAAGTACTAAAATGTTGAAGGCTTAGGTAACTTAGGTTCGGGAATCGGTATAGGAGGCCAACTCAACCATATTCTCCTCTCATAGATCTCTTCCCAACTCAAATAATCTATTATCAGATTGATATGGTTGGCTTAAACATCACGAGCAAAAACTAAAGTTGATGTGACTGGAGTCCATTCCTCGAAATCTGGAGGAGTTGGTTCTTCACTTCCGAAAGCTAAAAACATTAGATCCTCAACTTTTCTTGACTAGCCATTCAAAGGAGCATATGTTTCCAGCCTGTAAATGTAATTACCTGCAAAATTAGACTTTTATCTAATTCATCGATCGCTCGATCCCAAGCGTTCTCGAGACCATTTTCCCATTTCTTCAATCTTTTAGAAATTGACTTTTCCACTCTATTGAGGATAAGGTCTTTACATGAAAAGCATAGTCTTCGTCGATAATCAACCAAAGGCTCATCATCAATTAGAGCAAAGCTATCCAAAAAGCTAATAGTTGTAGCATGGTCCATCTAAAACAAAGAAAAATACATGGTTTATTGAATATTTGCGAATATCATCACTTAACTTCCTCTTTGGCTTCCCAAGTGGCCTCTTTGTCTCCATGGTTATCACATAATATTTTTACATAACGAATCTCCTTGTACATCATGGAAAAACCTTGGTCTTGGCTCCTTTGAATTGATATGATGCAAAAAAATTGGATTTGATTGCTTCTTAGTTGCTAGTTGGCGCCACTTAGGTTGGATATGCAACAAAATTTATGTGTTTCTTATTTCTCCATGATGTAATGGAGTATTTGCATCATCTTCCATTTAGTCAAATTTTTTATAGCATTTTTCTTCTTTTCTTTCTTGAATCCCATCGTTTCACTTATGGAAGACCTTCTTTCCTTAGTCTTTCTTCCAACAAGAGGTAAATGGTTTAAGACAAACCATGGTTGGCGCTACTTTGAGGTCTTCCTTAGGGTTGTTTCTTTTCCTTTTCAACTTCTTGAGAAAAATTACTAATTATTGGCCTTAAATCTGTAGTTCAGCTTTTCGTTGGTTTCTAACTTATTTTAATCTTATGAATGATGTCATTTTGCTTTTATCAAGTTCTTTGTGTAATCAAAATCACTTTCACACTTATCTTTTCTTATAAAGGTTAATTAACTTATTTTAGCTGTTTGAGTAAGTCTTTAATCCATTGTTGATTATGAGAAGACTTAAGTTGGCCATAATATTCTTATCCTTGTCTTGTAAATTTTAAGGGTGTTTATAAAAGAATACGATAGTGTCTTGTCAAGATTTATAAGTATACTAACTAATTCTAATAATATCTCTCAAATCTCCCTTAGCGATTTTAGCCTATTTTGAATATATTTATTGTGACTTATATTTAAGCCTTAATGAATGCATCATTTAATTCCCTTAACTAATCAGCCCATCTTCCTAGGATTATGTTGGATCTAAGATGAACATATTTCTTTCGGTTCTCCTAGGCAATCAAGGGATTGGTTCTCTCATGAGGTTAGAAAAAACGTTACCCACTTAGTTTTCTTGCAAATGATCGCATAGAATTTTCTCTTGATCACTATGTTATCATGGGTAATTTATGGTTGAGAACAAGGTTCTATGGTATTAGTGTTATGATGGCCAAGAATGTTAAGCTAAGAGATATATGCACTTAATTATATGCTTGGACATTGGTGGAAATGCAAATCCTTAAACCAAGGTGGTTATAGCTTATACCCCTATAGTTCTAACTTATTGCAAGCACTCTACTAGGTCTTTCTAAGGAAGATCCGGTCCCATTATGAGAATAAAGAAGTTAGTAGTAGGTTTAGGGAATGCGAGCAAGAAATTAATGTTTTGTAAAAAGGTAATGTAATAACGAATCTTTATTATTTAAGAATGTAACTTATATTTGTAAGTTTTGTAATTTTATTTAATTATTAATATTTGAACTTTTACTTTGTGCCATTAAATCTGTGCTAGTCTATAATTATTCTAGTGTTGACACTTCACGTGTTATTTAGAAATAACAAGTGAATGAAACGAATATCTATTTGGTTACTTCTAACTAGCACATAACCTTTTTAAAAAACATTAATTTCTTTCTTACGCTCCTTGAACCTGTTACTAACTTCTTTATTCTCACCATGGGATTGGACCTTTCTAGAAAGATCCAGCAAGATGCCTACAATAAGTTAGAACTATAGGGGTATAAGCTATAGTCACCTTAATGAGTCATCTACTCATACCACATTTCAAGCAAGTTATTTATTAACAAGTAAATGTAATGCAAACAATCAAACATATGCAACAATACACCGCAGCCAGTCGGTATCCAGCATGCAATTTAGGATATAATTCTTCTCCCTCTACCCACAACTCTCCCCTCCCCAATGGAGACCTTGGATTAAGGATTTGTAGTTTCACTTGTGTCCAGGCGTCTAATTAAGCATATATGTCTCTTGGCATAACATTCCTGGCCACCACAACATAAGTACTGTAAAATCTTGCTCTCGGCCACAAATTACCTATGATAACATGGTGATCAAGAGAAAACGCCCTTTAATCAATCCTAGGAAAACCAAATATATGACATTTTCCTTAACCCTAAGAGAGAACCAATCCCTTGATTGCCTAAGAGAATCAAAAGAAATATGTTCATCCTAGATCCAACATTATTCCAAAAAGACGGACTAGTTAGCAAAGGGAATCAAACGATATATTCACCAAGGCCTATATATAAGTCACAAGGGAAGGATCTTTTGATTAATCCTAAGAAGGCTTGACTAAAATATTATTAAGAAATTAACGCGTTTCCTGACCATCAAGTGGTTAGAGATTGATCAAATTCCTAATCGGTCTCCAAATGTATGCAAACCCAAAACAAAAGAATGAACATAGTCTCATCTAATGCATGACCATCCTCAAAATCACTCGGTTTACAATAAACAAGGAAGATTTTAGCTTTTCCATTCAATATGTGAGAGTGGTGGAAAATAGATAAAGTTATGCAAAATAATATGCATGATCGCTTTATAATTTAGGTTACAAATATGCTTAGAATTCATTCACTTTATGATAAACAAAAAAAAAAAAAAAAAAGATGAAACAAATTCATGAACAACATCAAATCACAATTATCAACTATGTTATCGCAAATAACTTTAAGTTTCTTAACAAACAAATCAAGCACATACACTCCCCAAATACCCTCATACAGAGCTAATTAATATATATATATATATATATATTTATATTTAAGGTGCAACTGACTACATGAACAAGCAAGTGGTATTCCGTAGAGACTCACCTAACCATTTTTTCTCAATCGTCATATTAGTTCTCGGGTAAATCTAAATTAAGATCACCTAAAATGACACAATGAAAAGTAAATGATAACCATATTCGTCAAGAAAGCTATTAATTAATTTTTTCCTTCTTCAATTTTATTTATTAAAGTTGGAAGTTTTAGGAAGTCTTTTATTTGTCAAGTTATGTTATGTCCTAGTAGTCTTTTATTACATCATGTCCAAATTGTTCTTATTCAAAGTCCAAATGGTTTGCATGTCTATATATGATTCTTGTCCTCGTGCAAGGATCTCTCATCCTTGATAGGTTCCGAATTGTTCTAAGGGCCTTAGCTAGTGATTCAAGTTATTTCCCTCTCAACAATGAAGCTTATCGCCCATTGTCTCATTGGTTGACCTTAACCCATATTATTTTAAGGTCATATCTAGTATTCAAAGTTTGCCTTGATTCGGTACCGCTCTTGTAGCCTATACTGAAACAATGCTTTACCCCTAAATGTCTAATCAATTGCTGCGCCTCAACGCATTTCAAGGAGAACCAGCTAGCTCTGAGTTCAAGTGACATTTCACCCCTAACCATAACCCATTCGCTGATTCTTCAACATCAGTCTATTCAAACCTCCACTTAGTTTCACCCAAGCTTCATCATGGTCATGGATAGATCACCCAAGTTCAAGTCTATAAACAGTGACAATTGCCCTATAAAGACTTGCTTTCGCTACGGCTCTAGTGGGTTCGCTTAACTAAGCCACTACCTATAAGTTGCTAGCTCATTCTTCAACAAGCACACAGTCAAAGCCTTGGTCTCCTCCCATTGCTTAAGAGATTGTGGTTCAATGTTCTATTTCACTCCTCAATGGGGGTTCTTTTCACCTTTCCCTTACGATACTACTTCGCTATCGGTCACCCAAGAGTATTTAGGTACTATAGAGATAGGTCAAAATCAAAGCAAGGCTATATCCTTGATATCATAAATCACTATATGTCTATGAGTCATTAAATCAAATCCATAAGCCATGAAAATTGGAGATACATCCATAAAGTCCTAAATCATGACATAAGTCATAGGAAATCATTTAGACATGATATTTAGGTTGTTTTTAAAGCATGGATTTATCTATTTGTCTTAATCCTTCTCGTCTTATTCTTTTATTGAGTTGTAAAAATTGCTTTAAATCTTAAGTCTTATGTTGACAACTTTTCCTTTGTAAGCAAACAAGGAGAAAGTTGTTTTTAAAAGTTGTTCTTTCTTTAGTTTAGGCTTAGGAATTAAATGAAAAGTTAGTGTAAAAATAAAATATAATTTAGAAAATACTCTTTTCTTTTGAAAAAGATGTTGAGTTTTATCGAGCCTGATTTTTAGATTTTTGTTTAAAATTGATTTCTTATTTCTTGAGTAATACTAAATTCTAATCCATTTAATATTAATCATCAACTAAAGAAATTGAGAAATTCCGGTTTTTTTATTAAAAATAATTTTTGGAGTCGCCATCCGATCGGAGTTGGAAAAAGAAAAGAAACCATAACCAATTGGGTGGATTGGTTACGATTTAGCTACCGATCTTTGATTTCAATTTTAATAAAGAACCAGAAGGTTTCAAATTCGAGGGCTAACCTATTAAACCCTAACGGATACCACTATTTATTTACCGAAATTAAGATTATTTTTTAATTATAATATTTAAGAAAATAAATAAATAAAATCAAAAGAAAAAAAAAGAACCTAAGTTTCTACATATTTTATCGTCGCCTCGAAGGTGTCTACGTACCCGCTAACCGAGATTAGACGATCGTAGTTCTTTCAAAAAAATCTTTAATGTGTTGATTTATTTTAATTTTAAAAACTACCCAAGTTTACGTTTTTAATTTATTCGGTTTATTTAAAAAAAATTCTAAAGAGGTCCTAACTCTTGAGTGTTGTTATTTTAAAAAAAAAATGCTCTAACAATCCTATTTTATTTTATTTTATTTTAAAAAAGGTCTTTTATTAATTTTATTAAAAAAATAACCTTCTATGTGACAAATCCTTAAGTAAAACCAAATCTAAAAAATAAATGCCCAATCATAATAATCCCTAAACTAATATATATAGCTATTTACCAATAATATAATTCCATATAATACATTTATACAAGATCTACCACTAAAACTCTTATGCTAACATATGCATATATTATATACTATTTTAACTGATAAAACATAATAATATATATATATAGTAAAACTGACCTTAACGACTCTTAAACTAATATATATATATATATATATATATTTTACAAAACAAAAAAATAATAATAATCCATATGATACCCCTATATAATAACTAATACTAAAACATATCACTACTTATTAAATAAACCTTCAATTAAACCAATATAATCTAATTAATCCTCAATCTACATAATCAATAAAACTAAGATGCTTTAATTAACAACTATTCACATAAAACAATACAAATCTCATAAAACTAAAAATCTAAATAATAACGGCAATATGAACAAACAAATAAAAAGAATCAAAACTGTAAGAAAGTACCTGGATTTCCTATTTGCGTGAACAGCGACGATCAGTAATAGTATGTGGTTCGTGGTGAAGTAGTGGGCGTTGTGTCGTCGCAAGCGAGTCAGGAGTACTGCTGGATTTCCTATTTGCGTGAATAGTAACAATCAGTAATAGTATGTGGTTCGTGGTGAAGTAGTGGGCGTTGTGTCGTCGCAAGCAAGTCAGGAGTACTGCTGTTCTTTTTTAAAAAAAAAAATAATAAATTAGTAAAATAAACAATAAAACTAACTAATAAATTAAAAAATAATATTTTTTTATCAAATTGAATCTCGCATAGTCGTGCATCAAAATCGAGAAGTGGATCAGAATTTAGCGAGGAGGAGTCGATGCATCCAAATCTGATTTAACTAAATTCATATAATTTAATTAGATTCATCTTGCTTCTGCAAAAATAGAAAAAATAAAGACAAGGTACCTACTAAAACTCGAACCCATGACTTCAAATTAAATCCAATTCAAATACTTCATTACTTATCCATTAGGCCGTTATTCTATGCCTTGACATTCATTACCATTAAATTATATTTAAACTATTTAATTTCCTAAACCAAAATTTTTAACTAAACTAAAACTAATACTAAAACTAATTATTCCTAATATAAATTACTTCCTAAAAATCTATGAAATTTTTATAATTTTTTCTTTTCTTTTTTTTTGTATTTTCATTATTAATTAATTTTTTTAATTTTTTAATTAATTTTTTTGAATTAGGACCCTTTTTGTAAAAATAAAAAATTAAGACTATGGAAGGGCAAAAATTAGATATCTACAAGTTTAATATAGAATCAAACCCAAAAGTTATTGTTTCCTTTAGAGTTAAAGAATCTCACCTTAAATCCTTAAAGTTCTTCCTAAATATGAAGAAACAAGTTAGTAAATGTCTTTTTCAATACAAAATATGAACAAAGTTATTTTGTTAACCAATTAAATCTTACCCTCTTAATGTTGATACCTAGAGAATTAGAGAATTGGATGGTGGAATTCTAATGTTAGCATGAGAGTAGTTAGGATAATGGTGGTTGTTGAATCCATGATAGTGGAAGAAAGTGAAAGAAAGAGATATTGTAAGGGATTTATTAGACAAGTATGTAGTCTAAGTGGATTGGTGGTAGAGCTATTTATAAAAAAAATCTAAAATAGCTTACTTAATAACCTTTTGTTTTCTTGGGTTAGTTGAAATTCATTAGGATGGCTTAATTATTCCCACTTCTATCTTCTTCTTTGGGTACATGATGACTTACATGAAAAATCCTTGTACATCTTGTAAAAACTTTAATCTTGGTTCCTTTGAATTGATGTGATGTAAGAAAATTGGATTTGGTTGGTTCCCAATGTTAGTTGGCACCACCTAGGTTAGATCTGCAACAAAATTCACATGTTTCTTCTTTTTTCGTGATGTAATGGAACATTTGCATTATCTTCCATTTAGTCAAATTTCTTATAGCATTTTTCTTCTTTTCTTTCTTGAATCTCATCATTTTACTTATGGAAGACCTTTCCTTGTCTTAAACCATGGTTGGCATTAATTTGATGCCTTCCTAAGGTTTATTTCTTTTCCTTTTCAACTTCTTGAGAAAAATTACTAATTATTGGCCTTAAATATGTAGTTGAAGTTTTGATTGGTTTCTAACTTGTTTTGATCTTATGAATGATGTCATTTTGCTTATATCAAGTTTTTTGTGTAATCAAAATCACTTTCACACGTATCTTTTCTTATAAAGGTTAATTAACTGGTTTGAGTAAGTTTTTAATCAATTATTAACTTTGAGAAGACTTAAGTTAACGATAACATTCTTGTCCTTGTCTTGTGAATTTTAAGACTATTTATAAAAGAAGACGATAGTATCTTATCAAAATTTATGGGTATACTAATTAATTCCGATAATATCTCTCTTAGTGATTTGAGTATATTTCAAAATTTTTCCTAATAATTAGCTAAACTTATACTAAAATTTTTAAGATTTTACATTCTTCTATCTTTAAATAAGTTTTATCAGGCTATAACTAGTTTATCGAATATTTACAAATATCGTTGCCTAACTTCCTCCTCGGCTTCTCAAGTGGCCTCTTTATCTCCATTGTTACCCCCACAGTATTTTTACATAACAAATCTCCTTGTTCCGCAATTTTTGGGTCTTCCGATCCAAAATTTTGATTGGGTGTTCTTGATATGTCAAATTTGACTTCAAACTTGATAGGCTCTATTTTAATGATCCAATCTAGATCCAATATATGTTTCCCTAGAACAGAAAATTTATATTCTTGAGCTGATGCAGGAGTTCACGAATTTGAAAGCGCAGGTTTTAAAATTGAGGGCGGAATTTGAAAGAAATCGTCGATGATTTCCTACTGCATCTACAGAAGAAAAGATAGGTTAGAAGAGGAACTTTGTGGTCTTGTATGACACTAAACAGTGTAGTGTTTCTTATATAGGAGCGAACTGATATTCTCCAGGAGAAACAAAGACTATGAATTATGGAAATGACTTGAGAATTTTATTCTAAGTTGAGCATTTCCTGTGAATTTTCTGTCGTTTTACGAAAATGATTCCCGGGGATGAAGAGGATGCTATTGACCTCTCAACTTGTTCTTTAGATATTCGTCTAGTGAATTCTCAAAATACGCATCTAAACACACGCAAAAAAGGGCCCATAAACAACATGGTTTTGAGGGACTCATGGATAGTCGGATAGGTAGATATATCTAAAGTCATGAGATGAAAGTTTAAGATATATATATATATATATATATATATTCACACCAAACCTATAGTTTTATGGCTGAATTTGCATTTTATCTCGAATACTAGTCATACAAGAGAAATTTTTATGGCTATTACTCTTTCAAGGGTAAAAGCGGAGGAAAATGATTAGCAGAACTTAAGTATTACTATTTCTAGCAACCCAAAAGTCCAGCCATTAAGCAGAACCCATTTACAATGGTCACCGGAAGTAAAAGCATGCACGTGGCAAGGAACTTTTAACACATTCAACCGTCTTACCCATGCAAAAATTCCCAACATCTAAGAATTTTATCTCGTGAACGATCTTTTTTATGCTTACAGTCCCATTGCCTAAACCTTCGTCGTTTTATCATATTATGATTTACTTCGTCGTATGCACGGCACGTCCAAATCATGAGGATGATGAACCTCTTCATATCGAATAAAGATATCAAAGAATTACAACTAGAAGAGTTCCAACCCCTAACCTAATGCAACGAGTTCCCAAACGCTCTAAACTTGAGAATCTTCTCCAGAGCTTGGGTTGGGTCCATGCTCGACTGCAGTGGCATTGAGGTGCAAGCGCATGGTAAGGAGTTATCGGTATGTCAATTGGCTACGGAAAACAATTGCATCCTCCATCACGCAGCGTTTGCTTAGCTAGCGGAGCAGTAAAGCTTCATTAGTGAGGTCAACTCAACCCTGTAGCATCTGGAGCCATGCTCAACTGCAAAGCTAGCATGTAACACAGGAATATCAAGGTAATATGTGTAGCCCAATGGGCCAATTATCTGAATGGATCCAAACTTCTACTGCAAGAATACTTTAGCAGCGAATCACAAAGCAAATAAATAAATAGATATTTAGCCGTGGGAACAGGTGGTGAGTTTTCAAATTGTACCAAAATTTTTCTCGCATTTTCCTCATTATTCTCCGCAAAAAAAAAAAAAAAAGAATCAAATATATTCACCTACCTTAAATTGATAGCTCCCTTGGTTGAGCCAAATGGAAGTAAAAAGTGATTTAATCATAAGAGCTACAAGGTTGCCCACCTGACAAAAAACCTAATAACTTAGGGGAAGAGAAACAAAAGCACAATGGCTATATTAGCCTAAACTGCACGAGTCTTCATAAGTCTGCCTATAATGCACGCTTTCACCATTCAAGCTGTTTTCATCTTCCTCGATGGAGGCCGTCGAAATAAACTGATCAGATCATCAAGACCCTGTCAAACAGCGTAAAAAGAACTCAGAACTCAGTTTTGATCCAAGTCGCCAGGTATAAGTTGTTAAGTGGCCCGATTGGTTAAAGATAAAAGGAACTTACTCTAGTAGTGATTACAAGAAAGCAGAAAAGCACGATCAGATACGATCCCAGTACCAATAGCAACAACAAATCAAATGTAACACTAGCAACCTGTCAAAGAAATCATCGGATAAGTTACTGCCATGCGATCAATGCAAACGGAAACTTAACAGCAATTATATTCCTTCATTAAATGCGATGTCAATGTAGACTTAAAGACTGTTTGCCACATTTCCAGGTGTCTGTGCACATGCAGGAAAGGTGGGAGCAGAGGGGGAAGAGAGAGAGAGAGAGGCGTGGAATCTGTGGTAATAGGTAGAGGAAGCATTGCACTTTATTATATAAGCAAGCAGGTACCATTGCAATTCATATAACTAATAAAATAAAAGATGTTATCCCTTCTTGTTTCCAGGAAGATGGATGCACTAAACTGGCATGTTTCAGTTGAGAAGAAATTATCACACTTCAATCGAGGTGCAAAAAAATGTTCCATTTGTGTGAAACCAAGCGTGGTGCATTTGCCTCAATTACCTGATATATATTAAGCTTAGATCTAGTTGAATCGTAGAACATGAACATCCCATCAAGGACCTCATTTTGCACAATCACCTCATCAGTATGATCTTCCAATTCCTGTCAATAAACAAAATGAACATCAGATCTCTAGCTACTGCCAGTAAATCATTCTTTCAAGGCAAAACATAAGTCCTGAGTTTCTATATGAAGATGATTGTTAATGACAGATGCTATATCCTTGACTCATCAACACTAAAGCTTGCATCTCATTGTATTCTTCATAAATTTTGGGTAAAGCTATGAAGTTTGGACTTATAAGAGCAAAAGGAATAACAATGTTTGTTAGATCCATTAAAATAGTGTCCAAAACGTCAAGTGAATACTGGGATGCTTTAAGCAAAGGGCAGAGGGCAAACCTTCTTTAAAGCCATCACAAGTGGGTCATTCTTTGCTAAGAATGGTGCTACCCGAGGTGTTTGTGACAAAAGATCCAACCATGATCTTATGTAAGAAGGATTCACAGCCAAACTGCTACCATCAGCAACAATCTGTATATTCTTCCCTTCCTGACCATAAATATGTCTCTGCAAAATATATAATAATTTAAAAAAAAAAAAAAAAGGAATTCATGCAGTCAGTGGCAAGCTAAGTGTTTAGCATGAGTAACTACCAGAGAGGTGTTTTGGGGGGGGGGGGAGGGGTTGGGTTTGTGGGTGGGGAAGAAGCAAGACTGATACGTCCAGAAGCTGCTGATGCTTGAAATGGAGCACCAACAGCAGATGAAAGGAAAGATTAGTATGTTTTCACATAGAAATAAACATATCTATTTTAAACCAGAGAAAGGAGATGAACAATAAGAGACATGCTCGTGCAACTTAAAATCCAACTTAAGCTCAGATCTATTGAATGGAAGAAATTATCCATATTGATCATCTTTTATTAGGTTGAGTCCCCTCAAGATATCACATACAACCACAGGTAGACATGACCTCATGTACCATAAACATCTACCCTCATTAACTTTCAGATTCTAAAAGGTCCAGCCTCATAGCTTAATTCTAAATGGAAATTCTAGGTCAAAATTCTTCTTAATTTATTTCAGGAAATATTGGCTTAATAGAAGTAGGGAGCTACTTTGAAAGTGGTCCTTTGATAAAGATTCAACTAGCAAAGATTGCAGCTTTCCAAATATTAAAACATTACCGCAAGACTCTCAGCAACTAATTTGACACTTCTGGTAACTGCATTCTCATTCACAAAATGCCTGCCAGCAATCAGATCTCAGAAAACAGCAATATCTGGAACAATTTGTTTCCAGTGGACTGAAACTGTACCTGCCATCAGACAAACCTCCAGTATTTTCTAACAAACCAGGTGCATTAGCCAGTTCAGAAAGGGTGACAGCAGTGACTCTATGCATAGAAAACTGTTCATGCTCCCAAGCTACCTACAATAAGTTTAACAGCTTTACCAACCAATCTGAAAGTATAGTTTGAAGGCTAGATAATTTAAGGGTTAAGAAACTGAAGTAGTTACAAATAAAGATCATCTTACTCGAGGATTTGATATATTTATTTTCTTGTGCTTCAAGCCTACCTTGACATCCAACTCTCCAGCTACCACGGAAAAGCCCTATCAGTATCATCAATCACCAAATTATAAGCAGAACAATCAACATCATTGTCTGACACCTCAATAATTCAATGGCTTACTTCAAAAATTTGCTTAATGTAGGCATTATCTGGAGGCTTCGACACATGGATCCATAGATAATTGTCCCATGAGCCCAAACTATTTAAGCAAATTGCATAGTCAATACTCTCCTTCAAACGTTGATCAAAACTTCGAAGCCACTGCAAAAGCAGGCCAGAAGAATAGTCATTAATATGTCATGGAAAGCAGTGAAACATTAAGAACGTTTGTAAAGAAAATAGTCCACATCAAAAGCAACTAAGCACCTTGTGGGTTCCATTGTAGTTATAAGGGCCACCAGATGTCAGGCCAAAGAGTAGATTGTACCTTCCTCTTGTCTTTGGATTTGAATACAAAAGCGAAAATAGCCTAGCTATTTCAAGAAGTGCCACTACACCACTGCCATTGCTGTCACTTCCAGCTGATAATGCCTGCAATTAGAAACAATTGATCTTTTCGAATGTCTCTATAAACTGATTTCGAACATTATTAAGGCAAGCTACATACAGGTGCAGCCCCAAAGGTATCATATGATGCCACAATTGCAATGGTTGGGAGTAGATTTGTATCCCCATCAGTTTTCAATCCAGGCAACCAGCCCTGGGACAACAAAAGAGGAAAACAAAATTCAGAAAGATATTCACAGAGCTGAAGAAGTAAAAAGTTTCATAAACTAAAGATCCTGAGGCAATTGATCTTTTCTATCTATCTATATATTTTTTTTTTTTGATAAAAAAAAAAAAGTCAGCCAGTCCTGCTATTTGGTCAAAGTTGAAACTATTGCTGTTTCTTGAAAAATTGCAATTAAATGCATTTCCTTCTTTTTTTTAAAAAAAAAAAAGAACTTCGGTAAATTCTAGCGTATAACTTCCACAAGCTATTCCGAGGCACAATACTTGAACCATGGGATGAAAAGGAAAAGAGAAAGATTAAAGCGTTCATCAAAACATCCACATTGACCTTAAACATGGCCACTAAAATTCTTGATGAAATAACCACTTTAGTGTGTTCAATCCAAGTCATTTAGAAACTGATAGATAATACTTCACTACCATGACTATCTAGCATTACATTGTCCAAACACCAGGGTCTGAAATTAGGAGTAACAAAGAAACACAGCTCAAACGATGAAACTGCCAAGCATTACATTAACTAAACACCAGGATAAGGTCTATTGTAATTAATAATACATAATTTTGGAATTTTTTATCATTGTACCTTTTCATTAGTAGTACTTTTAATAATACCCTTTTAATGTACCTTTTAATTATTTATATTTTTTATTTTTATCACCGACACCTTCCGATCACCACTATCTGGTATTTTTTCTAAAATATGTACTAAACAGATATGTCTTCCGTATAAAAAATGGCAGGGGTTGCAAATCTACATGGCTTAATGTAGAATGACATAACTTTAGGAATTTCAAATAAGTTGCAACTCTTCTAAATAATATAGTATTTCATATACAAATGTAGAAAGATTGCCAACAGTCATATAAAACCAATAATTTAAATCAAACGATTGTGATCATACCATATTTAAAACAAGTTATGAACAAACATTATTAATATATTAACCATGATAATCTTTTAAATAAATTTATCATCATCATGATTAGGCATATCCTTTATATAGAGTGCATACATGGGGTAAGGCTTTAATTAGTTTGTCAGAAATAAGAAAGAAATGCAACTTGACAGCAATGGAACTATATAAAGATATTACTCAATAAATGTGAAATAAACTAAAGTAAAAAGAAAAATCTTTAAAAGAAATCATGAATAGATTAAAAAAGATAAATGAGAAGCACTTCTCCAACATCTCAATACGTGTTGCTGCAGCAATAGATCTTCTATCTAATCTTCAAGAATCTATTGACCATGGGCATTCAGGTTTCATTCTTGAAGAGAAAAAGGGATTCAAGGAATATTCTCTCCTTAAAGGAGAGGAGGAAAGTTTCTTCAAGCAAAAGTCAGGAGTGAAATGGTTAAAACACCGAGATAAAAATGATTCCTTCTTCCATAAAACAGTGGTGCAATGCCACAAGAGAAATGCCATTTTTGCTCTTGAAAGAGAGGATGGCTCCCTTGCATGCAAGGAAAAGGAAGTCCAAGAGAAAGCTACGTCTTTAGAAATCTATATAATCAAAGACCCCCAACAGCTTCTACAAGCAATTTTTTGAATCTTCAAGACATTATCTCTTGGTGTTTGAATGCTTTCTTCTCTCAAGCTAATGGCAAGGCCCCTGGCCCTGACAGTTTCTCAACTAAATTCTTTAAGGTCACATGGCCTATTTTTGGTTTGGACCTAACCCATGTGGTCAAAGAATTTCTCTCGTTGGGTTTTCTTCTTAAGGAAATTAACAACACCATCATTACTCTCGTCCCCAAGGTGCCCAAGCTCACGAAAATAGGTGACTTCAGGCTTATTTTATGTTGTAATGTTTTCCATAAATCCATTTCCAAGTTGCTTGCTTCAAGAATGAAAGTTGTACTTTGCAATCTGGTTGGGCTTGGAGCAATCTGCCTCATCCCCATGCCACTGAATTTCTGATAATATTTTTATCACACAAGAATTGGTGCATGGTTGTCATCCAAATAGGGGATCGCCAGGTGCTAATTAAGGTTGATATTACTAAAACTTAGATACGCTTGATTAATCCTTGAACGTTGTTCTTATGACTATGGGGTTTCCTTCTCACTTCTGCTGGCTCTTAAATCAATGTTTCTCAACCCCTGGATAATAAATATCAATGGTGAACTTAAATTTTTTTTTTTTTTTCATTCGACCAAAAAAATAAGTAGTTTTTTTCTCAAGCTCTAAAGGCCTAAGATCCTATCTCCCCTAATCTATTTGTGCTTGCTATGGAGGTCATGTCCGGTTCACTTAGACAAATGGCTAGATCCCCTAATCTCTCTTACTATTGGCAGTGCAAAGAAGACACAATTTCACATCTATGTTTTGCCAATGACCTTGTGATTCTTTGTAATGGCGATCTCTCTTTTATTACACTTGTTAGACAAGCTCTTGATAATTCTGGAGAACTCCGGTTTAAAGGCAAACTCTCTTAAGAGCTCTATCTTCTTGTGTAATATCCAGCCTCCTGTTAAAGAAAATATTTTGAATATTCTCTATTTCCAAGAAGGAAATCTGCCCATTAAATATCTAAGAGTGCCCTTACTATCTTCCAAACTGAAGAAAAAGGATTGTGACACATTGATAGCAAAGATTTCCAATCGCGTTGACTACCGGACAAGCAAATATCTTTCCTATGCTGGTAGATTACAACTTATTAGATCAATAGTCTTCTCCATACAAGTTTATTAGAGGCTTCCATGTGCATCTTCCCTAAGAAAGTGATCAAGAAGATTGAGCAATTAATAAGGAATTTCCTTTGGAGCGGTCGGCCCAATATTACAACCAATAGAAAAGTGAATCAGGAGGTCGTTTGTCGCCCTGAAGAAGAAGGTGGGCTTGGCATTCCAATCTTGAAAACTTGCAATAAGGCAGCCCAACTCGAGCACATATGGAATCTTTTCCATGTTGAGAATGGGGCTTATGGGTGAATTGGGCATGCTCTTATTTCCTTAAAGGAAAAAGTTTTGGGAGTGTCAAAACCCCTTCAACTGTTCATGGTCTTGGGGAAATTATTGAAGCTTAGAAGTCTAGCAAGGCCTTGGTGGCTTTGGGCATATCGATAATGGTTTTTCCATTTCCCTATAGTCAGATTTCTAGCTCTCTAAGGGCCCACTGGAAACCATTGTTAACCCTAGGCAAATAGCTGGCCTTACGGTAACTCGTTGCCACTTCCGAGGGGTTTTATTTGCGACAACTTGATTATTCCTACAACCATCAAGCCTAACCCCTCAAGAATGGACTCCCCTCGTTGGGTCGCAATTCACAAGTTTTCTCCATCAAAAGCACATACAACAGTCATCGATTGCCAGGCAACAAAGTCCAATGGGACAAAGTTGTTTGGTGCAAGTAAAGCCTTGCCTAGGAACTGTTTCATTTTTTGGCTAGCTTGGAACAAGAAGCTACACACTCTCGACAAGCTCCACCTCTGGGGCATTATTGCTCAATCTTCTTGCTTCTGATGTAACTCTCATCCTAAAGACCATGAGTACCTCTTCTTCAATTGTGCTTTCTCGCAGAACGTATGGCGTCAGGTGCTCCTCAAGTTAGGCAGCCCATCATCTTTGCATTCCTGGCAAAATATGGTGAAGAGCTTCATGAATAGTTCACTCACAAAGCTTCCTTCCTCCTGGAAATCTTTGCTACCAGAAGCTGTTTATTGTGTATGGAGAGTGTGTAACTCAGAACGATTGAGGAAATCCCTCCCCAGAGTTGACTCAACAGCTAGACAAATTTTGAACTATTTGGCTGTATCCAATTGGGTGTTTGTAGCTTTGAGTGGTTCAGTATAGTCGCTCTTTTGTTTTTGCACTCTGGATTTGCACGTCTTGTGTCATTGTACCTTTGTATTTTTTTATCTCATCAATAAATTATTTACTTACCAAAAAAAAAGAAGAAAATAAAAATGATAAACCAGCCACGAATAGTTTCATCATCAATCTAACATAAAAAATTTAAAACACAAACAGACAGAAAAATGAGTTTGTTATCACACATCATATACAAAGTTGCTCAATATAGCCTGCCAAGAACATTATATAGTTTCAGCTGAACTGTAATGGCATTGCAATGAAGCTTGTCCATGGGACAACAGAAAAGATAAGTGACTTGAACCTGAATATTTGTGATTGCAGGAGATGCTACTTTTCTGGGCTCGGGTGATGGGACAACAAGCTTATACCTGTAGTAGTTACAACAAAAAGTTACAAGAGAACCCTTGGCTGTCCATATCTAAACAACAGCAAGTTACCACAACCAGAAAGGTAAATACATGATCATGCAGTAATGCAGGAAGGACCACCAAAATCACATCACATTCTCACAACATATTCTCTACCCCTACGAGTAAAAGAAGTAGCAGTAACAGGATGGTGCTTATCAGAAGCAATAGGTTAAAAAAGAGCTCAGCCAAAATAAATAAATAAGGTAAACAAGCACCAAAACTAGCGGCTGCAATTGCCTGTACAGCTCTATAAAGCATATATGAAGGTCTAATAATCATCAAATGATTGGAAGCAGGACAGACAAGATGGCCTTAATAGCAGACCTGAGATAATCAGATAACATCAACAGCTTTGTGGAAAACGAATAAAACCTACGATTATCTCACTTGAAACTTCAAAGTTCAAACCAAAAGAGAAAACTTAATGCTCAAATAAATGTGGGCAATAACTCAAGTAAATCCTAAATAAAATCCACCATGTTGTTACAATTTCATATATATCAACCTGGAGAAATCTTAAGAGAAGAGACTCCATATAAAGGGACAAAACTTCTTCTAAGATACTTGAACAATGTATATATAGAGAAAAACAGAGATGATAAAATCATCTTTAAGAGATGCTAAATAAAGCATCAGAAGAAGAGGCACAGCACAGAATTGTTGATGTGACAAATTATTGCCAGAATTCATGATTATAAAAACCATTGCTAACCTACCCGCCAGTAGTTGCTGAGGCAGGCTGACCCGTGATATCATTCTTTTTTATATCAGCTAAAACTTTATGAACATCTTCATCCTCAAAAGCAAAATATACAGGATACTGCAAGAAAATTTCATAAATAGGCAGCACTAAAAAAATACAACCATGTGAAGCTAACTATAGTAGAGCCACAAATATTTGCAAAACTAAAACCCCAGCAAAGTTATTTTGCAAATGGATTCAGATGCAAAGATACATAAATCCTAAGTAAAGGTATAAAATGGAACAGTTTGTAAAACTAGAAACATCTGTAACCATAAAATACAGCTGGGCTATATAAAAACTAAGATCGCCCCAACTCTAGCTATATACTTAGATGAAGCTACATTATTGATGTATGATGTATCAGGACCTGTCTAGGTTTAAATATAAAAGGACCTTAACCAGGTAAACCTTTGGTCAAAAATGAAAAAGGCAGAATTTCTGACAGATAGCCGATAGCACCTGAGAGACAAATCATAAGTACCACTTACAGGTATATTGGCATGAATGAGTAACTGTTCAAGTTCAAGTACTGTGCTCTTCAGCAGAATCTCCCCCTCAAATGCGTTACCATCCCCAGAACTTTCTTTACCCTCAAAACTAAAAATCCAAGGGAGCAGGAATAAGAGGCCCCCAAGAGGCTGCCTCTGAGATATGTATTCTGCCATTTTCAACAATAAAGAAAAATCTTATTAAGGGTATAAACAAACAAACAAGCATCCATGTTCCAAGTTACAAATAGGAACTGAATTTGATATCTAGAAAACAGCATTCGGTGCCCTAATTGGTATGGTTGACAAAAATAATTTATCAAATGCACCAGAAAATGAAATTTCAAAAAAGTGGCAGTAGCTGAAAATTGTTATATGTGATAGGAACCCAAACAAAAGCCATGCATCTTCACTTTATCAATTCTTTCTCCAAGTATCAACACTCAACAGACTCAAATATCAAGTTCTATCGCTGTAAATTTGTAACTCTCTTATCTAAAAAGGAGAAAAAAATAAATAAGAGAACAATCTTTAGTGTTACATTACAAACTTCTTACCGTTATAATCTTTTGCGCTACTGACTCACCTTAACAAAGCAACAGACTGATAGAGAGAAAGGCAGCAAATTTCACAATAAAAACTGATTAAAAAGAAGTCTGAATAAACTGAAGAAACGCAGAAAAGCAAATAAATCATCAGATCCTCCCCGAACCGCTCAAAGTTCCAGAGAGAGAAAATCAACGACTCTCTCCGTCAAATCAAATTACAGACGCAATCACGAAGAAACCCTTGCGGAAGTCAATACTGAATTAACTAGACCTTTCAAAAAGTTCTCGAATCATTCTCTTTCATTTTCAATGTTGATAGTATCACTGATCGTAGCCATACGAGCAATCCTACTAGGAACTAATACATTTATAGGATAACAGATCCTCTTGAACAACAATCGCAAATAAAAATTTAAGAAATACGAACTAAAAATCAAAAGATACGTAGTATCTGGAGTTTACCTCTAATGAAACTGATATTGAGTTCGCGAACGGGAATGATGAGCACAGTTCGGGAGAGATCTGATCCAGGAGGGAAATGCAAGGATGCAGCATGGTGATTGAGACTCGCGAGACGAGACCCAAACGGCACACCAGAGATGTCGTATTGGATCAAACGGTAAACGTCAACGACGGTTGCTGCACCGCAGAGCTCGACGCAGGCGATGAGCATGACGACAAGTGCCATGACGGAGTACACAGAGTCCAACATTTCACGTTTGTTATGGCTTTTCGATGATGCCATGGGGAAGGAAGAGAGAGAGAGAGAGAGAGAGAGGGGTAAGAGTATGGGTGTGAGTCTGGATAGGGTTAGGGTTTGGGATCTGTGTCGTTTGTGACTTCTGATTTTGATGCAAAATAGGGTTTGGAGAGTTTGGGAAGTAAGGATGACAGTGGAAGTGGAAAAGTAAGAAGGGGTTTAGTTTCGGCCTTGATTGGTTCGTTAAATTATGGGGTGATTTGGGAGATGAATTTAAGAAAAGTGAATACCGAACTGATGATCGAGGTCAGTGAATAATGCTGACCATGGGTTTTTACTATCATTAATGGATCTTCTTGGGCTATTTTTTCCCTCCAAGAGCTAGGGATGGTGGTTTTATTAGCAGCTGCCCCCAGACGCACGCATGTACACAGCACACTCAGTTTATATGCTTAAAATTAAAAAAAAAAACAAATTTAATATAAATCTTTTTAGAAAAAAGATATAATATATTAAGAATAGAACATATTGTAAGATTGAAATTTTTCGTTATGATTTTCATACCTAAATTGTTAGAATTTAGTCCTTTTATTTGAATTAAAAAATACGATATATAGATCTCATTATATTCATAAAAAAATGAAATATAAATAAAATTTATCAAAACAAAGCAACATTAATATCCTGTTTACTTGAGGAAAATTAAAATTTAATTCCCTTTTTATTTCTTATTATAACATCCATTTTGTTTTTTTTTTTCCAATCACAATTTCTTAAAAATTCATATTACATGAAATCAAATAATATGAATTCCTTAATTTAAGTAAAAAATCACAATTCTTCATAAAAATTTACATATATTCTAAAAATAATATTATATCAATTTAACGATAACCACTACCACAATTGTGATTGCCGCTACCGATTATTACTATTGTCACTACTGACTATTACCGATATTGACTATTACTACTACCATCACCACCAACTACCATTATCGCCATCGCCATCGCCATCGCCATCGCCATCGCCATCGCTATCACCACATTCACCATTACTATTGCCGCTACTACCATTACCACTGCTGTTACTACTACTATAATCACTACCACTTACCATCAATTACTACCACCTACCGTCACTATTACTGTCACCACCAATATCGTTATCATCACACTGCTGCCATTATTATCACCTATTATTGTTACTGTCGCCGTTGTCGTCGCCGTCGTCATCACCATCACTACCATTACCCTTACCATCTACCACTTTCGTCACCGCTACTGCCATTGCCACCGCCACCCACTATCATCATTACTATTACTGTTGTCACCATTGCCATAATTACCCCCATCCCCTCTAAGTCGTTACTCCAGCTACCATTATCACCATCGCCACTACCATCACCTTCGCTCTCATAGTCAATTTCCACTATCACCACCTATTACTTTAGAATTACTTGAGAAAAAAAATTAACAGTAATTTAGTCATTAAAATTTTATTACATATTTATTTTTAAATTATTTATTAATTTAACTAAACAAAATAATAAGTATTATATCCTTATTATATTCCTTCAAAACTCCAATTACATTTCTCTCTCATTTTATTTAGTGAAGTAAACGAACTATAATAATTCATTAGAATTTAAACATCAACTATTATGAATTAAGAGAACTAATTTAACGGGGTTTTAAAGGAGTTCGCCATTTAAAAGTTAATTTATGAGATGTATGAGATCAATACCTATCTACTACATCTTAACATTATTGATTTTTAATTATCGAATTTCAATATTAATAGTTTGGCACAGCTTTGCCCTTGTAAAATTTAAGTTTACCATAAATTATTACAAATAGTTACTTTAATAGCTTTCACTATTAATCAATATTATTATCATTAGTAATCTAGCCAATATTCATCATTCTGTATTCTATATAATTGTGATAAATCTTAAAAGAACATATTAGCCATAGACGCATTCACCATATATGTGTAAAAATTAATTATTATGTACAATATTATAAAAATATAAAACAATTCCTTTATCCAACTTTATACTTAACTAATGATTTATAAAATAAAATAACACTTAAGTAGTTTAAAAAATGTAAAGAAAACAAAAAAAAATATATGACTTTAAAAATATATTATAAATATAGCCGCTCATAATACTAATCGTATTTTATGTGCTTCATTGAATAAATTACCAATTATTTAGAAAGATAACGAAGAAGATATGGATTTGAGAAATTACAAAATGAAATAATTCAATAAACGTGTCTAATTTTACATATAAATCAAATAGATATATCTTTATCAATAATCATCAAAATTCAAACACATACACATATATGACTAAGAAATGCATACTATATAGCGAAAAAAAAATAGCAATCTAAATAAACAATATAAAAATAAAGAAAATATTTTTATCTTTAATAATGTAGCTATTCACCAAGCACATGAAATCATACAATCAAAAGCAAATGTAATAGTTAATAATAGTAAGTGAATTACAATATCAGATAATTGTTCTACTGTAATGTAGAGACTAATAATAATTAGTGGTTTAGTAGTAATAAAAGATGTAGTATAATGTAATGAAAAGAATAATGATAATTAGTGATCTAATGGTTAAAGTAAATAATATATTTAATAAAAAAAATATGAAACTCATTAGTGCATAGTGTAAATAATTTATAGAGAAGTAATATTGAGTAGTTTTACCCAAAATAATAATAATAATAATAATGTAAAGAGGTAATTAAACGCTATAGCGTACGAGAGATATATACATATTGTCGAACCTGATTTTTCGATTTCTTTTATTTAAAATTAATTTCTCCATTTTTCGATTAATACTAAATACTAACCCATTTAATATTAATTCTCGACTAAAGAAATTGGAAAATTCCGATTTCTTATTTAGAAAAAGTTTTTGGAGTTACTACCCAACCGAAGTCGAGAAAAGAAAAAAAACTGTAATCAATTGAGTAAATTAATTACGATTTGGCTACCGATCTTTGATTTTAATTTGAATGAAGAACCAAAGAGTTCTGAATTCAGGGGTTAACCTATTAAACTCTAACAGGACCACTATTTATTTACCGCAATTAATATTATTTTTCTAAATTATTTTTTTAATATCTTTAAGAAAAGGAAACAAAAACTAAAAAGAAAAAAACCTAGGTTTTTATAGATTTTATTGTCACCTCGAAGGTGTCTACGTACCCATTAGCCAGAATCAAACGATCGTAATTCTTTCCAAAAACTTTAATGTGTTGGTTCTTTTTATTAAAAAATGGTTGAATTTGCATTTTTATTAAGAAAAATCCTTAAAAGCCTAACTTTTATTCCTAATTATAAAAAAAAAAAAACTAAAAACCTAATTTTTGAAAAGTCCTAAATTAAGATTTTTATTTAAAAACAACTATGTGATAATTTTTTTTTATTTTCAAGAAAAATCCTAAATATTTTATGAAATATGCAATGTTCTATATGATGAATATTTTATATAGAAAAGATGCTTAAAACATAAAAAAAAAAAAGAAAAAAAAATTTCCTAATTATAAAAATGATATCTAAATCATAGAAAAGATGCCTAATCATAAAAAAGATGCCTAATCATAAAAAAGATATCTAAACCATAGAAATGATATCTAAATTATGAAAATGATGTTTAAACCATAGAAAAAAAATCTAAATTATAGAAAAGATGTCTAAATCATAAAAAAAAAACTAAATAATAAAAAAGAAACCTAAATTATGGAAAAAATATATAATCATAGAAAAGATGTCTAAACCATAAAAAAAATATTCAAACCATAGAAAAAAAAGCATAAACTATCTAAACGGTGGAAAAACAAGCGTAAACTATAGAAAAGATGTCTCGCTATAAAAAAAGAAGTCAATCAAACATTTTTTTTTTATTTTATGAATATCAAAATGATTTTTTTTTATCTAGAAAACCCTAACATGCCTAATGAAATTTTTCTAAATTAATACAATATGCAAAGAACGAGATTTTGTAAAATATGAGATTTTATAAAAATGTTATTTTGAAAATATGAAATCTAAAAAAAATAATTAAAAAAAAACTAAAATTTATCTTAACACATGTTCACTAGACACTAATGCTATAACTAATTACTAACAATTAAAAAAAAATAGTTACTAACAATTAAAAAAAAATAGTATAAGTCTTAAAAATAACTGCATATATACTAAGTGAGATAAAAATAAATAAATAAGACAAATTATAGATAATGATTAAAAATCACTATTATGTACCTGCAAGGCAAAGCGCGCAAAGCTATTGAAAGGGAACAAATTCAATTCTTAGTCCTATCACGCGCACAAATATATAATAGGTCTAAGAAGTGGGTTCGATCGTATTTTTAACAAATGTGTGATTGTTCTTTTTGGCTTGCACCATGCAATTCCTATTTATAAAACTCAAAAACAAATTTTTTGAATTGAATCAAATCTAAATTGATAAAAATCCAAAATAAATTTGAATCTTATAAATCTTGATTTTATTAGATTTAATGTTATCGCATTAGATTTTCTTTTTTTTTTTCAACAACTATTTAGTCAAGATTCCATCAAATTAATTTTTTCAAATTTTTTTCTTTTTTAGTTTTTTTTTCTTTTTTTCAACAAATTTCTATTTTTTTTGTCTTTTTTATCATTTTTCATTTTTTTTATTATTTTCTAAATTATGACTCTAAAAACAAAAATTATAACTATTATGGGTAAAAATCGAGTGTCTACACAAATAATAAAAAATATTTTTATAAACTCATTAATACATTATATAAATATTGTCGAAAGATAATATTGGAGAGAGAGAGAGAGAGAGAGAGAATATATAACTATATGTTAAAAACGCGGAGTTTAATAAAAAGTTATTGACTTAATATATATAGAAGATAGAAGATAATAGATAATAAATTTAATAAAAGAAAAAGATAAAACTTGTTATTGCATAGTGTAAATAATGTAAAGATAAGTAATATCGAATGGTTTTATCAAAAATGGAAAATGTGAAATCCTAGCTACTTAAGAACCCTAGTCATTAGACTAACTAATATTTGTAAGGATGTTTAAGGCATTCGAAATGATTTAGAGCTTTCAAACGAATTTGTCCTAATTAAGTCAACTTTTAATATAAAGTCATAAAAGTTAAACGAAGAGTTAGTAGGATTAATTTCCCAAAATAATACATATATAATAATTAATTTCAAAAAAATGTACTTTTATCGAATATATTTGTTAGCTTGACGCTTATGTCCAAAAACGTAATGAACTCTTAGAAATAAATTATTTGAGCTATACAAATAATATTTAGGGGTTAAATGACATATAACATGATTATATAGTCATGTAGCATACTCGTTATCTACTTATTATATTAGTATATTATTATATATATTAAGAAATTGTAAAATACATGGTACATTATTAAAAAATTATAAAAAAAGGAAAACACCCTCGAACTCTAGAATCATGCATAGCATCTTCTAAATCTAATAAAGATTATTGCTTTTGAGTTGACAATTGCAAATTGAGACAAGAGTGATGGCATTATACCTAATAATCACACTAATTGACACTTAGACAATTATTTTTATTTCCCCTACTGACCATTGCTTGTAAATTAGATTTATAGTAAACTTTGGGCATTTTACAACCTTTAAGAACATAGAAATCCTCTCAAAAATTTAATTAAGAAGGAAAAAAAATAAGAAACAAATAATGCAAATTCAAATTAAAAGCAAGGCAATAGGTGTACCCATAACTATTAAAGACCCGATAAGTCATAGCTTTGGACTTAAGGTTTTAGGGGCATGAGAAGGGCAGCTCGCACACTCTGGTGGTCGGAAGGTTGTACACCAATAGGTGAGCTATTTGCTACCTAATTTTATTTTAATTTCTAAAATACTGAGTAAGCTTAGAAAGTGATGAAATTTAGTTTCTTAGATTATTTTACATGTACTTTTATCAGGTAATTTTATTTTCTTGAAATAACATTGATTTACAGTACTTGCTTAAGAATGTGCCCTATTTCAACGAATTTTTATTGAATTTTCTAAAATATTAAATGATGTTTTTTTGAGTTGAAAAAATTTATATGATACTTCTATAATATATACTAAATTATGGTAATAATAATTTTTGAAAAATATTATGTTTACTATTTATTATAAATTATATGGTAAGTACTAGCAGTTTTACTAATTTAGCTAAATCAAGGGAGTTTATGTTAAATAATCTACAAAACTAACTTGGCATGACTTTTCGAGCTTAGTATTATTAAAGTATATGTTATAATGTAAATATAGCTTAAATACATATTATAGAGTATATTATATAATATGCTATTTAAGGGTTTTACATGAACAGAGTATAACTCTTACTATTTTGTAACTTTAATGTGTATTTCATGTATTTTGGAAGTGTAAATACTAAGTAATATATATATTCCAACTATGAATACATATTTTGCATAATATGTTAATAAAAAGTGAAATTGGTATAATTAATAATATAGCGTAAGGGAGCTCTGGCTACTATTTTAGCTGGAGTTATCTGTAATGATCTTAGGTTGGTTTATTTGAAAAGTAAAAATTGGATAAATGAACACAATATTGTGGGTAAGTCAAAACCTAACTTAAAACCAGATTTAGAAGCTACGATATCTAAGTATTTTTATGTAAGATTGAATATAGACAACTGAATTACATGCAATATTAAAAGATTTTGTTAAACTTAGGGTTCATTATTTGATTTTGATGAAAACAAAATAAAAAGTATATAACTAAACATGTTGTTTTTTAGGAGAACAAAACAAATGGATGATTAAACTAAGTATTATTTGATTATATTGAGGTAATTAAATAAAATCAATTAATTTGCTTAATGATTAAATATATCAGTTATCTCTATAAGAAATTTAATCTTTTGAGTGGTGGTCAAATGATCTTGAAGTTATATTGTAAAGAATATCTGTTTGTTGTACGTTAAAAGAATTTTTAGGTAATATTTGGTCTACCGCATTGATGGTTCAAGGAAGAACTTGGCTAACAATATAAAGCTCTAAAAAACACAAAGAAAAGCATACTAACCTAGAAGAACCAACTTGCCGGTTCACTTGAGTAATTTTTACCTACTTGCTAATAATTAAAAGTACTGGCGTATCGGTGAGTTTAATACAACTAGTCGTTGGAGCATTTAATGCATGTAACGGGAATAATTGAATGGGATGATATAAACGCTCAACAATCCGACTAAGGATTAAAGAGAATTGATCTTTTGCTGCAATATTTCAACATTCTCTTGTATTCTTGTTGCATATAATTCTCATTGTCTCTTGCACCATAAATTACAAATATTTAGAGAGATTTTAAATGTAGTGTTTGTAAGCTATTAGTTGTAAAGTAGTGAGAATTAAAAGTACTACACCAATAATTCTTGAGATTGAGTTTTGTGTTGTGAGTTGAAATTATGATTTGTATTGAGAGTTGTGAGTGTAAAACTTTTGTGATCAAGTTTGTGTTTATGTAGCTCTTGTAGCTTGGATTGAAAAATTAATAAAGTGGTATGAAATCCTCAGTTGGAAATATTGTGTGTCCATGGAGACTAGAGGCGATTTAAACTCCACTTTATATCTGAGTTTGATCTTCTTTATCCTTATCTCTTTTAATTTCCGCACCTATTATTGTTTTATTATTGCTTTGATTACTCTTATTATTGCATTTAGTTGTTTATATCGAAAAAGAACTGAAATTTGTCCTTAAACTCAATTCACCCTCTCTCCCCCTTCTCGAGTTTAGCATAGTATTCTCCAATTGGTATCAAAGTAAGTCTTTAATCACTAGCTTAACCACATATTAGAGTAAAGGTCATGGCATTTAATATACTAAACTTTATGGAAGAGAAAGTTATAAATAAACCATCACTTTTAATCGAGAATAATTATCCTTATTGGAAATATGGAATGAGTATATTCTTAAAAGTATAAAATAGATTATTATGGCAAGTAATGAATAAAGGATCGTTCAAGATAGAAGGAAAGGAAGAAGATAATTGTATTAATAGTGATTGGAACTTGTTAGACTTAAATAAAATAGCTATGAATATCTTGCATGAAAATGACTTTAATAGAAATTGTACATGCAAGAGTACTAAAGAA
This sequence comes from Lumnitzera racemosa, assembly GCA_024138005.1. NCBI lineage: Eukaryota > Viridiplantae > Streptophyta > Magnoliopsida > Myrtales > Combretaceae > Lumnitzera > Lumnitzera racemosa. Next base: position 104,778,886 of record JAMXBC010000006.1, on the reverse strand, counting down.
ATTAGGGAAGAATTAAAAAGTACATATAAAGGAACTAATAAAGTAAGGGATACAAAAATAAGCTTATTATGTGGACACTTTAAAAATTTTAAGGTGGATCCAAATGAAACAATTGATGAGATGCATAATAAGTTTATTGATATCATTAATCCCTTGAGTGTTCTTAGAAAAACATTTACTAACCTTGAAATAAATTCCAAAATCCTTAGGTCCTTGACAAGAGATTAGGAAGTTAAGAGAACCGCGATCAAGGGAGCTCATAATCTTAACACAATGCCAAAAGAGCAACTCCCTGAAACTCTTAAAACTCATGAGATGGTTAAGAGACAATGAGAAGAATCTAAAAAGAAAATAATTGCTTTAAAAGGCAACCAAGGAGAGCTTAAGTAGTGATGAAAAAGAGAACGATGATGATGTAGCAATGATCATAAGAAATTTTAAGAAATTCATGAAGTTCAATAGGAAATTGGCAAAAGATAAGGATGAAAACATATCTCAGTTAAGGAAGGAGAAGAAAGAAGCAATCAAATGCTATAATTGCCAAAAATTAGGTCACATTCAATAATATTGTCTGGATCTTAAGAAGGCTTAGAAAGGAGTAAGCAAAAAGGCTATGATGGCAACTTGGAGTGATAGGTATTTCAAAGGACTCGAAAGGAGAAATGTGCTTTATGGCAATAAACAATGTGGTATGTTCTACTTCTGGTGATTCTTCATTTGATGAGCTTAAAAATATGTATGATAAGTTACTTAAAAATTTTATTAAGGCTCAAAAGAAGAACAAGATGATGGTTGAAATAGGAAGTGACTTTAATTTATTTAGAAATGAATATAATAAAGTAAATGATGTCAAAGAAAGTTTAAAGAAGTATAATAAGCACTTAAGAGTAGAAGTTGATAAATTAAATAGAAACAATGAAGTATTGAATCTTAGGAATGAGGAGTTGGCTAAGGAAAATGATCTATTGAAAAATAAGTACAATTCTCTTGAAACAAAAGTTGATGGCATGAAAAATAAGGATAATATGGTTAATAGGCTAGGAGAACTTCAAATTGAAAATGCTATCTTGAAGTCTAGCCTAAATGATTCAAAATAAATTATAGCCAAGTTCGTGAATAGAGAAAAAACTTTAGATAAGTTCCTTAGCTCTCAAAGGTAAGGATTGAACAAAATCAGAATTGGCTATAGTAGGGAATATATTTATAAGTCTTACAAAAGTCACTTTGTAAAAGTAACAACTAAGACTTGTAACTATTATAGTAAATATGACCACATTACACATACTTATGCAATACATCGCAATACCACTTTGAATTATAAAGGCAAAATGGTTTGGTTTCCAAAAGAACAAGGATATATTATTGCAACTAACGACAAAAGACCCAAACTCATATGGGTACCAAAAAAGCAATCACATGTTTTTGTAGGAACTTCAAATGGAAGTAACTCAAGAAACTTAAATGGAGAATGCTCAAAGAGAACTCAAAATGTGTCTAATATGGTATTTGATTTAAGAAACTCATTCAAGTAGTCTCCATACAATAACTAGCATATTTTGTGTACACTTGAAATTTTCTACATTTGCTTAGGCTTCTTTATGCACATATCTACCACCTCTTGATTTTAATGTCAAATTTTAGTTCCTACATGTTTAAATATACTAATATTTCATGCTTGAATGGTTGACTTGATTTGATTATAAAACTATACATAATTGATATATCCTCGACTATATTTGAGCTTACATAAGAATTTAGGAACTTAACTAGTGTTTTTTCAATTACTAGCTTTGCAAGCCATGCTTAAACTCTCATCATATAATAATATGCATGTAAATCTTGCTTAAAATGAACAATTGCAAATATCATACTTTTGTGCACATTTGAAGCTTTTCATGTATATTTAGAATCATATACACACAATTATGCCATGTTTCAATTTCCGTGTTTAAATCTAATTCCCACGTGTTTAATTGTGTTCATAGATTGTGGTTGAATAATTAATCTAGCATACTTTTGTTTTTGTGGAAATTTGCCTTCTTTAGACTCAAATTAAGCTCTTATTGTTGTTTAAGAAGTCATGTGATCATTTTGTCAATTTACATGCTATATGTTGTAATCATGCTACCCTTGTATCTATAGATACCATTGAAATTTGTTTAGAATGCTAAATTATAATGAACTTGATTTAATATGTATGTGTGACATTAAGTTCAATTTGTATTTAATGGTTGATTTTGATGATTTCAAGTGGTGATTTCAGGACTTCCAAATTCTTCTTGCGATATTTTCCTTCCAACAAGCTTGAATATGATAATGAAACTTGCTTGAAGTATTGTTTTATGATAAGTAAGCCTTATTACTTAAATTTAGTCATTCATGCATTTACATGGCTTAATAATGAACTTTCTAGCAACTAATGGCTTAATTTTGTTAAATCTTGTTGTTGTTAAGATACAAACTTTTCACACTTAAGTAGACTTAAGAAACATGCTAATATAGATTGCATGCATTAAATATCACATTTAATATGTTTTGGGTACACTTAAAGTCATTGATGCTTATTCGAGTTTATATATGCCAAAATTATCGTGCATTCGTTTCCATGGCCAAAATTGAGGCTTATATGTTTATTTTCATCCCCAAATCATGTTTGAGTGGTTAAATTAGCTTAATTTGAATTTCATGCATATTTGACCTCTCTAGACCTTTTTTAGGTTCTAAGTGCAAATGGAACATTTCTTGCTTATATGGAGGTTGCTTAGCTTGATCATGTATTTTTTATGTCTCTCAATATCTTTTAACATGTTTGAAGCATAAACTTCTCTTGAACATTGAGAAAGGATATCCACTTACTCTCTAGCTAGTTGCATGATTAAGGAATTCAAGTAGTCATTTCACAATTTATAAAGCCTCAAAGCTATATTTTGTGCTTACCATGCTCAAACATGTATTTAAATTTTTCTTAAGTTGTTGGTGTGCAAAAACTTAAGGCTTTGGACACTTTCACTTTATTATGAATTACGTAGCTCTATGGATTTGATTTGGATAAATCTTAGCTATCTAGTTAAAAATTATGTATTTCAAGTCTTAACAGACTCAAATAAACTTGTTTGAAGTGTTAAGATGTTCATTGAATCTTTACAAATCAAATTGGATTAGTAACTTTGCTCAAACAAGTGGTCTCTACTGTTTTTCTGCAAAATTGCATACAACCGGCATGTTGTTATATAAATCACCGACTTGCCGGTATACCTACGTATTTAACAAATTGTTTTTGCTTCTGTTCAATTAACCGGTAAGCTAATTCACCTAAGTATTGGCAAGTCGATATACTATTTTCTATAATAAATTTGCAACAATTCTATTCCCATAACCAATATATTGGCTCCTCATACTACTAGCTTGCCGACACCTCTTTTTCCAGTTCCTTTCTCTCTCTTTCTATCTTCTTTCTATCTTCTTCCTAAAACCCTTCTTTCTTTTCCCTTAACCCTAAAATCCTTTTCTCTCTTCAATCTTCCATCTCCAAACTCTTAAAATCATAATTTTTCTTCATTAATCATCTCCAAATCCACATAATCTCTCATTAATCCATTCACTTATTCAAATTACACTCTACTCTTCTCCTTCACACAACTTTCTCTCTCTAGTAACCCCCCATCCACCATTAAGACACCACCTTGATAAACTATAGCCACTTCTAGATTAATTATCACTACTTATCTTACCTCATTCCTCTTCTAACTCAAAGATGATGATCTACAAGTTGCATGAATTGTTAACTTCCAATCTATTTTTTATATGCTCTTCATTATGTTTTTTTCATGTTATGAATTTAGCCATTAGCCACTATTATTGTTATTTTCTATTGTCTTGGCTTGACCATTATTTTGGCTTTTATTGCTTATGTTGCTTGTTTATATTGTTTACTCATATATCTCGTGGAGTTATCACATTCCTCATAGTTAGCTCAATTTTTTGAACATTTGATGTAGTATAAGTTGATTTTGATGAATTCATTATAGAAATTTTATTTTGGCATGTTTTTTAGCCTCTTTAATTTCACTTTTGTAAGGGTTATATCTTAAGACTTAAGTTGGGATAATGCCAAAATTTTGACTTGAATCCTCTTCTCTCTTCACGGCCTGGATTCTCCTGTTTTTAATGAGGCCAAAGGGGGACAAATATTTAAGTTGTTAGAATGTCAAAACGTATATTACATTAAATTGATAATAGTTTCTCAAAAGATGATATTGATTCTATAACTTTAGCATATCTTGATTCTTTGAAAGTTTGATATACTTTTTATGTAAAGTTATTAAAAAGTGAGACTTGGTTTAACATATCAATATACTCTCATTTTGCAAGCACTCGCTTAACCTTATTTAATTGTTAAATATCTTGAAATCAAGCACTATGGGGGGGAGTATTAAATTGAAGGGAACATTAGATTGAGAGGGAGTATTTAAAGTATAAGAGTTTTGTCCTCATAAAAAAAGGGAGATTTTTGAACCTAAGATTCATTATTTGATTTTAATGAAAACAAAACAAAAAGTATATAACTAAACATGTTGTTTTTTAAAAGAACAAAACAAGTGGATGATTAAACTAAGTATTATTTGATTATATTGAGATAATTGAATAAGATCAATTAATTTACTTAATGATTAAATATATTAATTATCTCTACAAAAAATTTAATCTTTTGAGTAGTGATCAAATGATCTTGAAGTTAGATTGCAAATAATATTTGTTTGTTATGTGTTAAAAGAATTTTCATGTGATATTTGGTCTACCGAATTGACGGCTTAAGGAAGAACCAAGCTGACGGTATAAAGCCTTGAAAAACACAGAGAAAAGCACACTAACCTAAAAAAACCAGCTTGCCAGTTCACTTAAGTAATTTTTACCGGTAGTTAAAATTACCGGTATGTCGATAAATCAGATACAACTAGCCGTTTGAGCATTTAATGCACTATAACGGGAAGAATCGAATAAGATGATATAAATACTTAACAACTCAACCAAGGATTAAAGAAAACTGATCTTTTGCTACAATATTTCAACATTCTATTGTATTCTTGTTGTTTATAATTCTCATCGTTTCTTATACCATAAATTACTAATATTTAGATAGATTTGAAGTGTAGTGCTTGTGGGCTATTAGTTACAAAGTATTGAGAGTTAAAAGTACTACACTAATAATTCTTGAGATTAAGTTTTGTATTGTGAGTCGAGATTGTGATTTGTATTGAGAGTTGTAAGTATGAAACTTGTGTAATCAAGTTTGTGTTTGTGTAGCTCTCGGAGCTTGGATTAAGAAATCAATAAAGTAGTGTGAAGTCTTCGGTTGGAGACATTATGTGTCCGTGGAGACTAGGGGCAATTTAAACTTCAAGTTATATCTGGGCTTAATCTTCTTTATCCTTATCTCTTTTAGTTTCTACACTTATTATTGTTTTATTATTGCTTTTATTCCTCTTATTATTGCATTTAGTTGTTTATATAGAAAAAGAATTGAAATTTATCTTTAAACTCAATTCACTTCTCCCCCTCTTGAGTTTAACTTAATGTTCTTCAGATTTTAGCTAATAAATTATAGATATAAGCTACCAGGTACCTAAGTAAGAATTTTAAAGTAGACTGAATTAGAGAGTAATTGAAAAGCTAAATCAAAATAGAATTAAGAAACTAAATCAAAATCAACTTAAAACGAACTAGCAACAAACAAGTGAATATTTAACTGGAATACATATATATATATGACCTGTAATTGACCTTAGAAGTACTTACTTTTGCTAGGTGAAGTTGTGGAGGAGGAAGTTCCTACTATTGAGTAAGTTGGGATCATATCGTTAGCTAGGTGTGGATACCTCATTTTTACTATTTTTCATTGTCATCTTAGTTAAGCCAGGTTAAAAAATAAACAAAGCAAAATAATGATAATAATAATAATAATAATAATAATAATAATAATAATAATAATAATAATAATAATAATAATAATAATAATAATAAAAATTGAAAAACGAAAATTAAAAAATAAAAATAAAAATAAAATAAAAAAGAGATAGTCGAATTGTATCAAGCCCAATCATGTCGTAGTCGAGTCGAATCAAGTCGCGTCAGATCATTTAATATCAAATCGGATAACAGTGTATGATTAATTTAATAAATCATTAAGTCATTTAATAGTTGGGCTTTATTAAAATAATTTTGACCCAATTCGATTTAAAGTAGATTTTTATCTAATTTATATTAGGCTATAATAGATTTAGGATTTATTAAATAAGTTATTAGATTATATCTAATTGGATCCGGTCAAGACTTGAAAAATTGAAAGCCCAAATTAAATAGGATTCCTAGAAGTTAAGTTAAATTTTTAGAGAATCATAATCGTATCTTTCATATCTTTGATAAGAAAGATACGATTGTAGGTTTATAAATAGCACGTCGATAGATTGGATTTAGAGGTTTTTTGGATTCCCATAATTAACTCCACAATCCGATGTAGCCTCCAATCCCCAATCATGCATGACTCCTCATAATCTCCAAGCCTTCCCCGAATCCTAACCTACTAATTTATAAGGCTGACAACATACGAAGCTAACACAATTCTCCTGATGTAAAGCCTGACTGTCTAGCAAACCAAACACAAATTTCCAAAGCCTAACGTCCAACTTCCAAACTTAAACCATTCTCCCTAATGCTCCATCAATCCGAAGTCTACAATTATATCTAAAGCCGTATCTAAAAGCCTAATTCTAAATGAAATCCAAAAGCCGAGGTCCATACAAAATCCAAATTCCAAAAGCTAAGGTCCAGATGAAATCTAAATTTCAAAAGTTGAAGTCCAGACGAAGCCGCAATCCAAAAGTCAAAGTCTGGATGAAATCTAATTTCCAAATTGCTAAAGTTCAATCTTTAAGCAATCCAAATTTTCAAAGTCACAAGTCCAGACAAAATCTAAATTTTCGAAGCCATAAGTCCAAACGAAATCCTTACTCTCGCCGTCCATTCCAATAGCTAATTCCAATCTACAGTTTACGCGAGCCAACACAACAGCCATCGCTAACGTTCTATGCAAGTTGAAGCACACACTGCCACCATTGACCGAAGAATAGCGTGAGCACGAGCACAACACATCGACAAACATAACGCGACAATTGCATGCAACATGAACAATTTAGGTAACAAAAAAAAAATATTTTTATTTATTTATTAGTTAGTTTTATTTTTTATTTTACTAATCTATTTTTTGTTTAAGTGCAGGTTTTTTATTATTTATTTTATTTTGTATTTTTCTAGATAATTTCAATTTTTCAAAAAATTTAGTTAAATTTTGTTTTTTAATAAAATCAGGTTTCTTTACAAAAAAATATACTTATTTTGCGGTTGAGACATATATCTTATGGTTAAGATTTAAAAAAGATACGTATTGAAATACGTATTCGATAGTTAAGATTTGAAAAAAATACATATGAAGATATATATATATCTAACCGTATCTTAAAGTTAGGATTTAGAAAAGATTTTTTTTTTACACGTAGTAGTTTTAAAAATAAAAAATCTTAAACGGGATTTTCAAAAAAAATTATTTAATTAAAGTTTTTCTTTAATTCAGGAAAATTACATTTCCTAGGTTTTTTTTAAATAATAAATTGATAAATAAACGTAAACTTAGCTCAATTTTTGAAATAAAAAGAATCCACCTATTAAATATTTTATCAAAAAAAGAACTACAGCCAGTTTGATCCCGAGTAGCACGTACGTAGGCACATTTGAGGCAATCATATAATTTTTTTTCCTTTTTCTTAGAAATTCGTAATAATAAAAATAATAAAATATTAACTTTAGTTCTCTTTTGTATATTTAGGTATATTTTTAATATTTTTAGAAAATTATAAAAATAAAAGTCTATCGATTTTTCTTTAGTTTTTATATGGTGACTTAGTCTTAATAGGTTAGCCCCAAACCCTATTTTTTTTTTAATTTAATTTTCTAAAAATCATTTTCTTAGAAAATACGTAGATTAGTAGCCAAACCCTAATTTCATTTTTACTAGTTGAATTGGTTAACGACTCCATTTTTTAAATTTTTTTAAGAAAAGTATTTTCCTTAGTTTAATTTCGAGTAATCTATATTAAGCGGGCTGAGCTTAATATAGATTAAATTAAGGAAATTAAAATAAGGCTCGATAGAATTGGTGACTCTATTGGGGATCACTTGTGGGCTAGCCATGTAAATATTAAAAAATTAATTGATGGGCTTTTGTATTATTTTTCTTTAATTGTATCATAGTTGTACTAATTGTTTTTTTTTTTAGTGATGTCGGCCTTAAGAAAAAAGCTCAACCCAATGGGCCTTCTTAGGGAATTAGGGGGTGTTCTTTTTTTATTTTCAATAGTCATTCGTGTGTTTAGATGTGGTTAGACTTGGGCCACTTTAGGAACTTTGGACGGACCGCCACTATATAACCCTCAAGTCGTCGGGGTCATTACCCCTACCTGATAACGATAGACGAACCTACTGGACTTCAATATAGCCCATTAGGTTTTTCTTTAAAAAGCCTTGGAGCTACAAAGCCTAAGACCCATAGACTTTACCCTCTTGCATCATCCTTTTAGAAAAAGAGATAATTATTTTTAAATTATAGGAAAGACCCGATTAATCTACAGTCAATTCATTTTTTTTTTCAAAAAAGGAAAAATTAAAAGAAAAAACTAGTAACTCTTATATATAACTATTCATGAGTTTTATTTTTTTTAAATCCTATTTTGAGCATACTTATATATAAGGGTGCTCCTTAACCGCAGATTTATCATACTTCCTATAATTTACTAATTACTGATCCCTATTGCATTGCATGCGTGTATAGCATACAACATTTTTTATTTGATTTTACTTTGCCAATGCTCGTTTCTATTTAATCGCTTTCATTCCTTATATTATATATGTTTTATATTTATTATTTCTTGGTGAGTAAAAGGTTGAGTAATTTGTAAGAAATTTTTTGAAAAAGCTACAAAATTATTAATGTCATATCCAACTTTATTGTAAATTTACTGGTCACGTTGTGGATAATTGCATCATTTCATTTTGTTTTTATGTAATATAGTTATGGAAAGTTAGGGTAGTTTCCAGAGCCCGTCCACGAGATCTAGTTAGATAAGTATTCCTTCCCTAATGCTAACCTGAGATATTAGTTGAACCAACTTCCACCTGCTAAGTAAGATCATATTTGTAAGAAAATCGGGTCAGTCATATCCCTCATGTGGGTTCAGTTCTAATGGCCTTGAATTCAAGCCCTTATCCATTACTAGGACCTAGAGTCTGCAACTTTCAATTTCAGCCCACATGTGTTATCACCCACTATAGAAGAATACTCGCAACTACTTAGTATTCTGCCTTTCGAAGCAGGTATAATTGTCCTAGATCTTAGAGTCCAACCCGAGAAAACTTTCATGACCTTGCTAAGAGTAAAAAAGTTAACCCCAGCACCATACTTATCTTCAGAAGGCAAGAAGTGGCTCAGTATCTTAAAACTAGTAAAGTGGTTCTCAAGCCCGGACACTTACAAAAAATATTGTTAGATCTTTTGTGAAGGATATGAATCATGGGTCGAGAAGAAATTCAATGCCTTTATCGTAGTGGTGTTTAGGATAGTGCTATTTCTCGTCAGATATGGTCAAGCTCATTATAGGGTAGCCAAGCTAATGACTCAGTTCCTAGTTGATAAATCCTATATATCAGCGCTATTAATAGAACAGTTCAGGACACTTACCTACCTAAAGAAGTAGGGGCATAGTTATTTCATAACTAACCCTACAATCCTTGTTATGTGGTTTCTCAATCACATAAGGTATAGATGGAATCTTTTCATAAAGTCATTGACTGAAAATATGAACTTGATTGATGACTTTGCCTGCCACTTCATTGTATCAGATGAAGCTTAGTTTAATGGATGGGTCTTAGTCATCAATAAAATGTAGCCAGTAGACTTTATGTAGACAATTAAATGGAGCCATTACACTTATGCCATCTTACGGTGCGTCGATTATGCAGGGGCTCTTCTTATCAGTATTACGGGTTGTATTGGATATTTCCCGGCTTATGTCACCAGACAACTGGGTCCACTTCAAGAGATAGCCTATAGAGATTCTTTGGACGTTATCACATTGAGTTATCAAGATCCTTGTCTACCTATGGCTATTCTGATTCAACGACTAGTAGAACTCATGAAGCTGTGGGAATAGAGAGAAGTCAAGAAAATAGTCAATGTGAGAACTTTGAAGGGTAAAGTCAGAGAATACCAAGCCACCAAGCAATTCATCTATGATTAGTTAAAGAAAACTGGAAAGATACAGTATGAAGCTCCAGACATACTTAGATACGAGCCAAAACCAACATATCTTTCACTTACCGAGTGTTACGCCCCGAAGTCACATAATCACAACAGTCCCGCCGTGTAAACCATTCTATGATAGTAACTGGCCTTACAGTGCCTACCATAGACATGACCTACACAAGGCGTCGACGACTCCTCGCTTTGAAGTAAACAGTCCGATGAACAATTAAACTACAATTATGATAAATAGTGCAAATTTCTAATAACATATACAATATTATATATATATATGTCCACAGAGCTTCTGAAGAAGTTTTACATAAACATAACAGTTCACTAGATTACATAATAACTATCAGTCTTTCATCCCTAATTACATGGTCACTCTAGTCACACATTATACTAAGTAACTTGATCCTCATACCCCTAGCTTCAAACAGACTAACCTCTGGGTAGTTGTAGAGCGACTAGTACTTGAAGTGTTCAAAAATCAGAACCTGCAAAAGGATCTATAAGGGTATGAGCAACTACAGCTCAGTAAGTTGAATTGGAGACTCATGAAAGCATACAAGCACAAAAAGGGTTATCAAACAATTATTTTCATGTAATGCAACAATCAAGTGTCATTGCACAACGTAGTCCAGTCCGTTGTGAAATCAAAGAAATTTCACCCGCTCCAATCAGGGTTGAGGAGTTTCCATGTTATGCAGCAGCTCACAACCAAATCCAGGCTTGTGCAATGGAGACCCCGCTTCTCCCGCGATTACCTTCGAACCATTGACTTCACCCTCGTCGCGACTTCCTCTCCTGTCGCTTAGTTCGACTAAGGATGAAGAAGGGACCATTTTGCAATCATACGCTATCCCTTTCGAAGGGGTCGGTATTTGGTTAGAGAATCCTATGATCCCCTAACGGGTTGCAATACATGACATTTTTGGTTATTAGGGTCGACTAAAATTAAATTCCGTTTAGGGTATTCAAACAATTTCATACCAATTCAATCAGTCACAAGATCACTCACAATACAAATTCAGCACGAATTCAGATACATCAAACACATGCGTAAACTACTTACAATTACAATCATATACAAGCCTAAGTCTCTGAGTACTATAAAACTAGTACTCTATTACAATAAGCAATAACCCAACTTATTTGGAATTGCTCGATCGCTCGATCGCTCGATCCCTTAATTGCAAGCTGGTTTGTCTTTGGGTGTCCTATAATACAAATAGGTCTTTTTAGTACTTATAATTTATGGTTTCATATTCTAAGTTATATTTTAACTCTCTTTTTTTCCGTGTATACCCATTATGTCCTAATGATTCGTTGTACTCTATTTCGGTGTTCGAATCCTAAATGAGTTTTAAATTTTGGTTCCTAAGCCTTAAATATGCTCGAATCCTAATGTGAAATTAATCACGTTAAGCTCGAGTGTCCAAATATCCTATTGGATCGTAATTTGGTATTTTAACTATTCGGTACACGCTAACCCTAATTGTGGTATCGGATTTATTCCCGATATGTGAAAATCTTACATTTTGAGACTTTTACTTAAAATTAAATGTTATTTTCAGATTTATTATTTTTTTGATTTCTCTTATAATATTATCTAAATAACCCTATTTTTTTAGATTTATTAATTTACAATTTCACATATTACTAATTTCTTATATTAATTACCTAATTTCTTAAATTAACCATACTTAATACTCCAAAGGCTAGGATTAGGGTTCCACATTAGAGATTAACATCCCTAAACATTTAATTAATATCTAAATCAGTAATTAACATCTTAATCACCTAATTAACCCTAAATCATCCAAATTTTCCATCATTTTAGGGCTAAAAATTAATTTAAAAATTTTGAAAATTAATTTTAAAAAAATGGCTTCATAGCACTATTCTATATCATATGAGCATCCTACAGGAAAAAAATTTGAGCTCCAAACTACACTCCTAAGCTTATTTATTTTCCGTTTTAATCATGCTCGGTTTTGAGTAATTTGTTAAGAACCCTATAATTGCAAACATAATTAAACTAAATCAATATTTTTCCCTAAATCTACATACAATAAAACCTCAGAATAACAAGTTTCATAATTTTCTGAGCAAAATAACTAATTTTACAAAATTATTCAAAATCGGGAAATTTAATAAACTAACTTGTCCAAACCCTTCTGGCCGTCTAAACCCGGTCCAAGGCTGTCGGCTGGCCTAGACGGTGGGGCTAGAGTGGTGTGGTGGTGGCGGCTCGGTCCCAGGTGGTGGTGAGATGTGGGTTTCTCTCACTACACGAATTTGCACAGTTTCCTTTTTTTTTTTCTTTTTTCTAGATTTTCTCTCGATTTTTCAGTTTTCCTATTTTTCCCAAATGCTAAACTATCCAAATGACTTCTGGAATTTTTTCCCCTATTTATAGACGATTTTTGTAATTATTATGCATTAATTAGACAAGACTTTGCCCAATTTCCTTGATTTTTGGCTTTTATGTTGTCTAATTTTAATTGGTTGATTTTTCTTTTACAGAGTTTGACTTTCCACGACCTGATTTGGATTATTCTAGGCTCCTCTAATTTTTTATGATTTTTTTATAATTAATTTATAATTTTCCTTAATTATTTACTTAGTTTTTGGCCAATTTAGGTAATTTCGCGTATTTTTATCTACACGTAAATACATGTGCGGTACATGTGAACATTCCTAATTATTATTTTGGTTATTTTAAAATTTTTAGCATACATATATTCTATCTTTAGTAAATTATTAGTTATTTGATTACACTTTTCGTATTTTCGGTAATTAATACTTATTATGCTTAAAATTTGAAAATTTTATAGTCTCCTATTTTATTACTTTTTTTTCTTAAATTCAAGTTTACGGAGTCAGTTTTACTAATATTTCTCTCATTAGTTTATCATTTGGGTTTGATTGGATCCATTAACCGATCGCCTTAAACCTTGGGTTCTAAATTCAAGCCTACGGTTACTTGGCTTAACTTTAGGGCTTACACTGAGTAGGATTACCGAGATACCATATAAGCCAGAGTTGAAGCTCAGTTCCAAGAAAGTAAGAGAATTATTAAAGAGTTAAAGTTGGAAAATGAGAGACTCTTGGAAGAAAATCAATTCTTGAGGAGCAAGATTTAAGAAAGGGATGTTACAACTTATGAAAGAAGTTGATGGAGCTTATCTTCGTCAGATTCGTTGGCTCTTATAGATATAAGATTTAAGTTTTTAGAAAGATTAGTTAGGAGTTTTTCTTTTCTTCTCTTTAGGTCCGTTGTATAAGTTGGATCTCATAATTATTAATAAATTTGCAACTTTATTAAATAAAAATCTTTATTGATTGTGCAGCCTCATACTCATTATTTTTTTTTCTTGATAGTTGACTTAAAAAAAAAGAAAAAAAAATCGAAGACAAAAAAGATGAAGCAAACAACAGGAAAACATGAAAGAAAAAAACAACAAAAAATTTTTAATTTACTAAAAAGTCTAAAACCAGGGTTTTCGCATATGATTTCGAAGATAGTGTCTAAGCGATCATACTTAACTAGAAGCATGGTATTCACTTATTCTAATGCAAGAATGTCAGCTCAAGGTATTATAAATATTAGTGAAACCGAGCCTGACCTAAGAGTTGCAACCTTAGAGGAAAACATGAATAAGATGGCCGAACAGATCCAGGCTCTCACTTGGGCTATTGGGATTCTTAACGACGAACAAGGATCTCAAGTCAACCCTAATTGGAATGCAAAAGTGACCCCTCCCTCTGAATTGGAAGATGAAGAATCGGTTTCTAATGTTGAAATATGGAGGAAGGAGATTGAAGAGAAATATTGGGAGATGGAAAGAAAGTTTATACAGAAGTTAATTGAGAAGATGAAAACTCTGTAATGGTTAATGGGTTTGAACAGATAAGAATTATCAACTTGCCAACATATGAAGATAATGACTTCTCGGAAAGATTTAAGGTACCGAAGTTTGAGAAATACGATGAGACCGGTTACTCGAAACTTTACACTAGGTTATACATCAAGAAAATGGGGAAATACATAAAGTATGACAAGGTGATGGTCTAGACTTTTCAAGAAAGCTTGATTGGGCCCGCCTTAACTTGGTATGCCCAACTGGACTTGAATTAGATCGATACTTGGGATAAGTTAGGACAGGCTTTCTATAATCAGTACAAGTTCAACATCGAAGTGGTCCTGTTTACGTGGGATCTGAATAACCTACGAAAGAAGGCCAACAAAAACTTTAAGGAATATGCTTAGAGATGGAGGAGTATGGTAGTTAAGGTGACTCTACCCTTAACAGAAAATGACTTGACTTTCATTTTTATCAACACTCTTGGAAGTCCATATTACCAACATCTGGTCTGATACCTTGCCTCTAACTTTGCATAAATTGTGGCCTGAGGGTGTCGAATTAAGAAATCTATTGCTACTGGAAGGCTTCCTAATCCCGAAGTAGTTGAGAAGAAGATATCTCTTACAAGATTTTCCAACAAAACCAAAGAAACCACCATAAGTGTTGTTAATACTAGCAACCTTGTCAGACCTATAGCCCTAGTAGCCATCACTGAAGGATCTAATCCCCCACTAAATTCCAATCCAAATTAGAAAAATCATCCGCAAAAAAGACAGTTTACTCATATTCCTATTCCTTTAAGCTAAGTTCTTGCATAACTAAGGAAGGAGACTCTTTTGACATTCGAAATATTGAAGGAAGGACAAAGACTGAGAAACTATAACCTAAAGCTCCATTGTAATTATCGTTTGGGGCAAGTGAGGTATTTTACAGACCAATGCTAGAGACATAGACATCAGATCTAGGATCTTATTGATGCAAAATTAGTTCAATTGAATTCATTCAAACTCCCACTCCCAACGTAGGTAACAATCCTCTACTGTATCATGGACATTCAATCAACATGATCATTGTCGAATGTTTTGAACTGGAGATTGATCTAGATAGTCTCCCCCATCACTATTGAGGAGATAGCTTGGAGTCTGAAGTAAGCCGGGAACTTGCAAGGTATGAATATCAGGGATAGAACCCGGATTAGATAAGCAATATATCAACTAATGAAGGATGAGAAGATAAAGAAAGCTAATATTATGGCCATTACGGTTCCAAAACTATGAAAAAGAAGTACTCAAAAGGAGCTTAAAGAAAGGTATGAAGCCAGAGATCTGATAGTTGACACCTTAGGAGAATCGTCACAGAAGTTTGAGTATTTAGTAGATTACGCTAGTTCGCCTGCCATATATGCTGATGAATTACCCATTAGATGGGTTCTAGAATTTGAGGAAGAAGACAAACTTATTGCAGAAGCTAAGAAGATGTCTAAGATGATTGGAATGATTGGAGATGGGCCCAAGCAGTTTTTTTTTTTAGTTCTACAGGAAGACTAAGAAGGTTGAAGAATTGAGTGAGCCCAAGAAAATTGCTTTTAATGTCCCAATAGCTTTAGAGAATTACAAAGCAGCCCCTTTGGACTATCAAGCTGTGAATCAGACAACTTGGTCCTCTTTACCTATGGTCAGTAAACTTACGTGCTCAGGACGAGTTTATGACCAGAACAAGGAAGTTAAGAGGAAGTCTACTATGGAAGAAGCTTCTGGAAAGATCTTTAAAGATACAGATGATAAAGATCAGAATGTTGTTAAGAAAATAGTAAAAGCCAGTAAATATAAGATTATGAATCGGTTAGTTATAGTACCAGCCTAAATCTCTCTAATGAGCTTGTTGTTATCATCAGATATTCACCAGGAAGGATTAATAAAAATTTTAAAAGATGTTAATGTACCTGAAGGGATTTCTACTAAGAAGTTGAGATTAGTGGTAAACTCGATATTTGCAATGGATCATATTTTATTCTCGTCAGATGAGTTAGGTGAAGAAGGATACCAACACACAAAACCCCTTTTCATAATGGTCAAGTGTACAAGGAAAATGTTTGCTCGAGTTCTAATAGATAATGGGTCTTCACTGAATGTATGCCCTTGGTGACACTAAATTTACTTAGAGTAGATTCAATTGAGATAAAGTTTAGCTCAATCTTAGTAAGGGCTTTTGATGAATCAAACAGGAAGATAATTGGGGAAGTTGGGCTGTAGGTTGAGATCGGTTCGTAGATGTTCACTATTCCATTTCAAGTTTTGTACTGCAAACTTTAATCTTTTGTTTAAAAGACCAGATTCACTTAGCAAGGGCAATTCCATCCAGCCTACATCAGAAAGTGAAATTCATAGCCAATGGGTAGTTGGTTACTATTCTCGAGGAGCAAGATTACGAGATTTACAAAGAGACGACTATTACATATGTTGGGAGTGAAGAATTGGAGGAGCTAAGGTTGTAGATTTTTGATGAAGTCAGTATGATTAGAGAGTCAAGATGGGGGGCATGGGGTCGCTTAGAGCAGCCTAAGCAACAGATTGGAACATTCGAGCTTGGGTATGAGCCCACTAAAGAGGAGATCCAAGAAATGAAGGCTAAAAGCAAAGGAAAGAGAAGAGATCAACTATACCATGCTCATATGGACTTTCCTGAACATCCGTTAGACATTCCCAATATCAGCTAGTATTCAAAAACCTAAAGTAGCTAGTTTATCTAAAGCCTTGGCTCAGCAATGCAGCATTGGTCTAGATGAGAAGGAAGATATTGGCGTACCAGTTTCTTTATGCAACTGGTTTTTCATTCCCATTAATAGGTCTCTTTAGAAAAGAATATTAGATTAATTGAGAACATTCGATTTCAATAATTAGTCCGATTAGTTAGGCCTTTTCAATCAGACAATTTGGATTAATTCATTCAATGAAATTTGTTTTGTTTTTTCTACCAATTCTTCCTTGTTATTTATTCGTTGTCCTTTTTTTTTCCCTTTACTCTTCAGATCTAATAAAAACGATAAATGTAATGGATATCTTACACATGTAAACAATGAAAGTACCAATATCACCTTCGGCCTTACTGAGTTAAATGTCGAAGATGATATTGAGACTCCAAACGAAATACAAGAGAGTTAGCATCAATATGAACAGGGTAGGGTGATTATTGATGAACAGTTAGTTGTGATCAATTTAAGAACCGAAGAAAATCTATGAAACTTGAAAATTAGAGGTAATTTAGTGGATGATAAAAAATAGGAGTTGTCATGATTGTTATCAAAATATTTAGACATATTTGTTGGTCTTATGAGGACATGCTCGATTTAGATTCGTCTATCGTAGTTCATAAGTTGCCAACAAGGGAAGAAATTAAATCGAAAAGACAAAAGCTTAGGTAGTTTAGGCCGGATATACTCCTTAAAATAAAAGAAGAAGTGAAGAAGTTACTAGAAGTTAGATTCATAGAAGTGTCGGATTACCCCGAATGGGTAGCAAATGTGGTGCCAATGTTGAAGAAAAATGCAAAAGTTAGGGTCTATGTAGATTTTCGTAATTTAAACTAAGCGACACTAAAGGATAACTTTCCTTTACCGTATATTGATGTATTGGTGGATAACATAACCAGAAATCATCATTTCTCATTTATGGATGGTTTCTCGGGATATAGTTATATTAAAATAGCAGAAGAAGATAAAATCAAAACCGATTTTCATTACCACTTGGAGAACGTTTTGTTATCGTGTGATGCCTTTCGAGGTTGAAGAACGCCAGGGTAACTTATTAGTGAGCTATGATTACCTTGTTTCATGACATAATTCATTAGGAAATTGAAGCTTATGTAGATGATATGATTGCCAAATCTAAGGAGGATGAAAATCATGTGGATATTTTGTGTAAGCTATTTGAGCAGTTAAGGAAGTTTTAACTAAAGCTGAATCCAGAAAAATGCACCTTTAGAGTAACCTTGGGCAAATTGTTAAGTTTTGTAGTCAGTAGACATAAAATTGAAGTAGACCCAGATCAAGTCAAGGCAATTGTAAACATACCTGCACCTAAGACTGTAAAAAAAGTACATGGATTGTTGGGAAGGTTGAATTACATTGCTCGGTTTGTATCACAGCTAACTAATAGATGCAAGCCGTTGTTCAGACTTTTGAGGAAGAATGCAGCGATAGAATAGGATGAAGAGTGTGAGCAAGCCTTTGTTGAAATCAAGGAATATCTTATGAATCTAACGATATTGGTCACTCCCACACTAGGAAGGCCATTAATTCTCTACTTAACAATTTTTCCTAAATCAATGGGACGCATGCTATGGTAAAAAGATGAAACAAGTAGAAAAGAGTATCCTATATACTACTTGAACAAGAAATTCACAGAAGGCAAGCAAAAATATTTAGAGGTAGAAAGAACGTGTTGTGCTTTAGTGTGGGTGATGCACAAGCTTAGGTAGTATACTCTTTATTACTTAATAGAGTTGTTGACGAAACATGACCTATTGAGGTGTTTAGCAGAAAAGTCGGCATTAATTGAGAGAATATCAAAGTGGCAGATGCTACTCTCTAAGTTTGATATTAAGTACGTGAGTCACAGTTCAATCAAAAAGTAAGTGATTGTTGATCAATTGGCAAAATACCCATTTGAAGATGAGGATGATGGTTCAGAAGCACAATTTCCTTATGAAAATGTGATGATGGCAAATGAACCAAGTGGTAATAAATTAAGATATGGGATGTATTTTAATAGAGCAGCCAATGCATTCGGATGTGGTATAAGGGCAATGTTGGTATCACTTAAGGGTAACCATTTCCCTGTGATAGCAAGATTAACATTTCCATATATCAACAACATAGCAGAATATGAAGCTTGCATTTTGGGGCACCAAATGGCATTAGATATAGGAATACAAAAGCTTGAAGTATATGGAGATTCTTCTCTTATAATTCTCCAGATCTTAAGAGAATATAAGACGAAAGAAAAGAAATTGATACCTTATTACGAGTATTTAAGCAAGTTGATTGAAAGATTCCAAGAAGTTTCATTCACTTACATTTCAAGGACCCATAATTAATTTGCAATGCACTAGCCACATTAACGTCAATGGTGAAAGTCGTGGATAAGATAGAAATTTAGCCCTTGAAAATTGAGGTGGAGGAAAAACTGGGTTTTGGCTTGACAATTGAAGAAAAGGAATCAAGGAAACCGTGGTATCATGATATCAAAAGGTTACTTCAAATGGGGGAATTTCCTGAAGATGTTGATAGAAAAGATAGAAAAACTTTAAGAAGATGATCCATTCATTTTCTGTTAAGTGGAGCCATATTGTACTAAAGAGCACCGAATGCAATACTACTAAAGCGTATGAATAAAGAGGAAGTTAAGAAATTAATGAAAGAATTGCATGAGGGAGTATATGGTCCTCATACGAAAGGGTATATGTTAGCCAAAAAAATAATGAGAATGGGATATTTTTGGATGACAATGGAATCAAATTGTATTGGCCACGTGAGGCACTATCACCTATGTCAGGTGTACGTTAACAAAATCAACACTTCTCCTCGAGAATTGCATATGCTATCAGCTCCTTGGCCTTTCTCGATGTGGGGAATTGACATGATCAATCCACTTTCGCCAACGGCTACAAATAGGCATCAATTCATTTTAGTTGCAATCAATTATTTTACCAAGTGAGTAGAAGTAGCTTCATATGCTACAGTAACTAAAGGAGTAGTGATCAAATTCTTGAAAAGAGATACGATGCACCTGAGTCTATTATTACAGACAATGAAACAAATTTGAACAACAAGTTGATGGATGAAGTGTGTAACCAATTCAAGATCAATCATAGAAACTCGGCTCCATATTGACTTCAGATGAATAGAGCAGTTGAAGTCACTAATGAGAACATCAAAAGAATCATTGAGAAGATGGTGATCACTTATAAAAATTGGTATGAGATGCTTTCCTTTACTCTCATGGCTTATAGAACCTCAGTCAAAACCTTTACTGGTGCGATGCCTTATTCATTAGTGTATGGAACTGAAGCAGTACTACTGGTGGAAGTAGAAATACCTTCATTCGAGTGTTAGCGGAAACTCAACTTGATGAAGTAGAGTAGGTGAAGAAGCAGATAGAACATTTGAATCTCCTTAATAAAAGGAGGCTTGCAGTGATATGTCATGGTCAGTGCTACCAACAACAGATGATCCGAGCTTTTAACAAGAAACTATGTTGAAGTACTTCAAAGAAGGAAAGTTGGTGTTGAAAAAAGTATTACCGAATGCAAAAGACCCTAGGGCCAAGTTTGCCCCGAACTATGAAGACCCTTATGTGGTGAAAAGGGTATTATTAGGAGGTGCTCTAGTATTGACATAAATGGATCGCTTGGAATTAAGAAAGGCGATGAATTTAAGATGCAATCAGGTTGTATTATCCATGAAAATTGAGTTCAATAAATATTTCAATTTTTCTTAAATAGTTTGTGATTAATATTTACTCATTTGTGAGTAAAGCTGATATCTATGAATGTTCTCGAATTCGAATGGTGATCGACCAACAAACACTTCACCAATTAATCCTTATATACTATGTTTCTTAGCTTCATACACTTAAACACCAAACACTTACCAATGAATCTGAATCACCAAATAAATTGACATCGAATGTTCTTAAAAATTTGATCTTGTTTCTTTCGAAAAGAGACTTATCATTCAAAAGTCATAAAAAATGAAAATTGACACTTAGCAATGACAAAAGCAAAATCAAGACGTGAGCATAGTATGGTTATGAGACTCATTAGTAAAAGTTTTCAATAATGAAGAGGATTTTGTTGAAGAAAAAGAGGAAGAAGGAAAAAGGAAAAAGAAAAAAAGAAAAAAGGAAAAGAGGAAAAGAAACAAGCACAATCCTTTGGTGAAATTTTGCTAATTGAATGAGTGAATATCGGAAGTCAATATAAGCATGCCAATTTGTTGTTATTTGAGAAATTTTCTATTCCCAAGTAAAATAACCCTAAGAGTCTTTGAATGAGATATTTAGGAGAATTAAATCAAAATTTTGAAATCTTGAAGAGATCCATTGTCTTCGAAACTAGCCAAAACAAATCTTGGAGAGATCTATTCCTTTCGGATTAACCAAAACGAATCTTAAAGAGATCTATTCTTTTTGGATTAACTAAATCGAATCTTGAAGAGATATATCCTCTTCGGATTGTTTACTAAATTAAAAGAAGAACAAACTTATCCTCTTTGGATTATTCAACAAGTCAAAAAAGATCTCGAAGAGATCTATCTTCTTCAGATTATCCATTAAAGGAAGTTTTTTTGAAATCTCGAAGAGATCTATCTTCTTCAGATTATCTATAGAACCAAAATCTTAAAGAAATCTATCCTCTTCAGATCATCCATAAAACCAGAATCTTGAAGAGATCTATCTTCTTTAGATCATCCATAAACCAAAACAAAAATTTTTGAAATCTCGAAGAGATCTATCCTTTTTGGATTATCCACCAAAGCAAGTTTTTTTTTAATCTTAAAGAAATCTATCATCTTCGGATTATTCAAGTCGAGTCTGGCAAAAATATATATCTCTTTTGTCTTTGTAGGAAAGTTTTAATTAATCTTTATTATAAAAAGGAGCAGTTGTAGACACCTCATTTTTATCATTTTTCATTTTTATTTTAGTTGAGCTAAGTTAAAAAATAAAGAAAGCAAAAAATTAATAAAAAATATAAAAAATAAAAAAGAGAGAGTCGAATCGTATCGAGTCAAATAGTGTCGTATCGAATCAAATTGTGTCATATTAAGTTAAGTTGAATAATAAGAGTGAAGAGTTGAGTCAAATCACGTCAGATTGTTTAATATCAAATCAGATAACAGAATGTGATTAATTTAATAAATCATTAAGTCATTTGAGAGTTGGGTTTTATTAAAATAATTTTAGCTTAGTTCAATTTAAAGTGAATTTTTATCTAATTTATATTGGGTCATAATAAACTTAGGATTTATTAAATAAGTTATTGAACTATATCTAATTGGATTGAGTTGGGCCTTGAAAAATTGAAAGCTCAAATTAAATAGGATTTCTAGAAGTTAGGTTAAATCTTCGGAGAATCATAATCGTATCTTCTGTATCTATAATTGTGGGTTTATAAATAGCTCGTTAGTAGGTTAGATTTAAAGGTTTTTTGGATTCCCACAATTAACTCCACAATCCGATGCAGCCCCCAATCCCCAATTACATACAACTCCTCAAAATCTCTAGACCTTCGCCATCTTAAACCACCAAACTGTAAGGCTAACAACATACGAAAGCTAACACAATTCCCCTGACGCAAAGCCTGATCGTCCAATGAACCAAACACAAATTTCCAAAGCTCAACATCCAACTTTCGAACTTTGATAACTCTCCTCGACGCTTTATCGATCCAAAGTCCACAATATTATCCAAAGCCGCAATCGAAAAGACGAAGTCTAGACAAAATCCAAATTTCAAAAGCGAAAGTCCAGACAAAGCTGCAATCTAAAAGTAGAAGTCCAGACGAAATCCAATTTCCAAATTGCCAAAGTTCAATCTCGAAGCAATCCAAATTCCCGAAGTCACAGTCCAAACAAAATCTAAATTTTCAAAGCTGCAAGTCTAAACAAAATCCTTGCTCTACGCCATTCATTCCAGCAGCTAATTCCAATCCACGTTCTACATGAACCAGCACAATAACCATCATTAACATTCTACGTAAGCTGAAGCACACACTACCACCATTGACTGACGAATAGTACGAGCATGACAAACCAACAGACATAACGCAACTCGAACGGTTTAGGTAAAAAACAAATTTTATTTTTATTTTTTTATTAGTTAGTTTTATAGTTTATTTTACTAATCTATTTTTTTGTTTAAGTGCAGGTTTTTTATTATTTATTTTATTGTGGATTTTTCTAAACAATTTTAATTTCCCATAAAATTTAGTTAAATTATGTTTTTTAATAAAATCATTTTTTTTAAAAGATACTTATCTTACGGTTAAGATTTATAAAAAATATGTATTGAGATACGTATTTAGTAATTAAGATTTAAAAAAAAAATACTTATGAAGTTTTCAACATATTTTACAGTTAGGATTTAGAAAAGATATTTTTTTTTATACATAGTAGTTTTAAAAATAAAAATTCTTAACCGGGATTTTTAAAAAGATTTAGTTAGTTAGGGTTTTTCTTTAATTCAGGAAAATTAGATTTCCTAGGTTTTTTTAAAAAATAATAAATTGATAAATAAACGTAAACTTAGCTTGGTTTTTGAAACAAAAAGAATCTACTCACTAAATATTTTATAAAAAGAGAACTACAATCGATTTGATTCCAACTAGTAAGTACATAGGCACTTTTGGGGCAACCCGAAAAAAAAAAATCCCTTTTTCTTAGAAATTTGTAATAATAAAAATAATAAAAAATTTTACTTTAGTTATCTTTTATATATTTAGGTATATTTTTAGTTTTTTTAGAAAATTACAAAAATAAAATCCCATCAATTTTTCTTTAATTTTTACATGGTGACTTAATCTTAATAGATTAGCCTCGAATCTGGTTTTTTCTAGTTTAATTTTCTAAAAATCATTTTCTTAAAAAATACATAGATCAGTGACCAAATTAAGGTTTTTCTACTCGAAAATCTTAATTTCATTTTTACCAATTGAACTGGTTGGTGATTCCAATTTTTAAAATTTTAATAAAAGTATTTCCTTAATTTAATGTTGAGTAATTTATATCAAGTGAGTTGGGTTTAATATAGGTTAAATTAATGAAATTGAAATAGGGCTCGACACCAGGTAAGTAAATTTTCATGTGTAGAGTATAGATTTACATTCGAATACTAGATAATGAATGTTCTTGCTTGTGATTGTAGTGATTGAGTGAATGTTGTTTTGGTTTGCAGTGTAAAGTACTTGGCTTACATTTGATTAGTAGATAGCGAGTGTTGTTGACCATGATTAGGGTAATTGTTTGAATATTGCTTGGATTCACTGTATAAGTATTTAATGATGTTGTACTTTGTAAGTATAATGCTAGCAATGTGTTATGTGATGTATTCCAAATCTGTTTATGAGTAAAATTTATAGAGACTTAAGCTATAATGAATGTTCGAGTCAAAAGCTAATTCAAAAGAAAATTTAATTGCTAAAATAGAGGCGGGATGAAACATGATGAGCTTATTTGTTACACCTAATGTAGAATTAGTTAATGCATTCATAGCATGGTACAAAAAAAAAAAAAAACCTATGAGTTAGTTTTCTAAAACTTATGATTTCACTAGAATAAATTTACAAAGCTGGGTTTCCCGCACATATTTTACATTAACTAAAACTTCAACCATGCTCCATGGTTTTGCTAGGCTAAAATCTTTTGCTAGTTCTTGAATATATTCTCCAGATGCTAAAATTTGTAATTGACCAAATCGAATGAGTTACTAGACGAGTTAGGATATTGATGTCAATGCATGTTACATACATTAACATAGCAGACAATCTACATTATCTTATTTGCTGCTTGGATACTAATTGAATATGAGACTTGTATGCCTATGTTATATGCTTTAATGTATTATCGCTTGTTATCCATCCTCACTCAGCTCAACAGTAGCTGAGAGGATAAGTTTTCTTTCATCCTTAGGTTAGAATGTAGATTTTAGGGCATCATTGGCATGAGGGTAAACTTTTAGAGAGCGATAGATAAAGTTAAGTATTTTGACATCGAAAGTGTCACTAAACGAATACAATGGAGACCCAAAAGTTTAGTTGAAGCTTGGTGTTCAAGTTTTTGAAACTTGTAAATGCTGTATATATTTGTAATGAAAAGCTTACCACTGAACTCCTTTAAGTGTTGAATATATGATGAAGTGTTATTTTGTTAAAATTGAGCTTATTTACAATAGGTTTACCTGTGTGATGGTGCATTTTGTGCTATGCCGGGATATGACAAAAAAATATAATGTAAATAGAGAATTAAAGATTATAGCATAGCTAGAGATGGGTACATATAATAGAAGATATTTTTTGAAACTCATCAATATACAGTGTAAATATCGTCGAAAGATGATGCTAAAGAGAGAGAGAGAGAGAGAAAAAAATAAAACTATATGTTAAAAGTGTACACTTGAATAGAATGTTATTGGTTTAATATATATATATATATATATATAATGATATATTTAGATAATTGAATATTCCCTATATATCAATATCTCTACGTGCAATAAAGATTGTAAATAAGTTAAATCGAGATGATATTGTATTGAGTTTAAGTTCAACTGAAACTTAATTCAAAATTTCAAAACTTGAACTTAACTTAAGCTTGATTGGGTTTGAAGTTTTAAGTTTAAGCTTGACTCAAAGTGACATACAGTAAACTCAAACCAACACACGGTAAACTCGAATCTAACTTAGTTAAATTTGTTCTACTTAATTTATTTAAAAATGAATTTTTTATAATCATAATAATATTAATATTCAAAATCAATTGAAACTTGATTAGACTTATGATCTAGTCAAGCTAAATATTATAGATTTGAGCTTGATTAAGTAAATTACTCAAAAATTAAGCTTAAGCTTAACTCGATTACTCAATTCAAACTCAAGTAAATATTAAGTCAATCTTAAATAACTTACTAATAATTTCACTCATTCATACCTTACATGTGATTACTCTAAATAAAAACTTTTTTAATTTGTTTTGATATATGGAAAAGAATTTTCAAATTTTTTTATTGTAATTTAATCTTTTATTTCTTTTTTATTCTTCAAAAAGTGTACAAATTGAATTGTGTACCCAAACCAAATTAATTTCTTTTAAATATATATATATATATATTTGGATTTTCCTATTTGTCTGATTTTTTCACTTTGATGCCTACTTGGAGTAAAAAGTCTAATTAGAGATCCACCTCAACTGGGAAAACTAAATAAAAAAGAATTAAAAATTATTTTTTTCTTTGGTATATATGGTTTGATTTACTCTAATTTCAAAACATTATTCAAGCCTATGAATAATAAAGAAAAAGTTAATACAAAAAAGAGAAGAAGGAAGGGTGAAAAATAGAAACATATAACTGAGATAAGATTAAGAAAAGGGAAAAGAACAAAATAAGAAATTTTTGGATTTTTTTTTTTTACAAGACTTCTTTTAGAACTTGTTGGTAGAGTTTAGAAGGTAAAAATTTAGCATTATTTTACATCTTTTATTTTTAAACAATCTTTCTAAAGTGGGTATAAATTCTAGTAGTTGACATACATGATAGGGAGCAATGTCACATTTTCAAAGAGTTATAACTCTTCATAATACTTGTATAATAAGGTACATCTATACAATTATGAAATGATGTCATTTATTAAAAGGACATACAAGAAGGTCACTTCCGAAAAAGCATCTTATGTTTTATAGATAAGGACAAAAGTTCAGTATCTTCCCATGAATTAGTGAATTAGGCAGGATTCCCTTGTATAGAATCACAAACAGCATCATAAATTTCATCATAAAGTAATATTACATAAAAGAATGGTCCCTAAGTCTTTTTTGCCAATTTGATATAATAACTTTTAAGAGAATATCATACAAAATCCTCTATTATTATACATTCAAAGAAGGGGTTTAATACATGTCTATTATTATTCTTAAAAAATATTACACAAATATAAATGAGATAAAATTAATTACTTAATTATTAATGTTAAATTGTATCTTTAACTGCAACATCATAATTTATAGGAAAATTACATTTATAAGATGCAATTTAATTAGTTGATTACCTTGCTAAATCGTATTTAATATATGTGATTTTAACATATTATTTATTATTTGTGTTGAATATATGATAAAAAAAAATACTAGTATAGTAGTTAAGGCATTCATAATAGCGTATGAGGTAAGCAGTTTGAAACCAAGTAGAAGTGCATCGTGCTCACATGTAATAAATATAACATTAATATAAAATCAGAATCACATTTACTAAATGTAATCGTAAACTCGACAAATTTTCTAAACAGGAGGTTGGAAGTTAATAAAGTTTCTTAAAAGATACCATTAGTGTAGGCAAGATAACTAATCCTAAACCTAAGAGACTATGTTCAAAAACACTAACTCAAACTCCTAAAACCCTAGATAATAGCGTCATCCCTAATTTGACTCCTATACTTAAAGCCCTAAAATCCTATAAATAAATACTAATAATTAATATTAACTCTCTAAATCAACATAATCTAACAAAACAAACCCCAAACCTTAATGGGAAAGAGACCGATAATTGAAACCCATGAGAATTCCCTAAAACCGATAAAAGGTAACCTCAACAAAAAATGAATAATGATATAAACAACCTTAACAATGAATTAAAAACCCTTAAACAAATATTAAAACCCCTAAAAGAACCTTCAAACCCTAAAGCCTTAATGTAGCATCGAAAACCTTAATCTAACTATCGAAATCTAATTAAACAGTAAAAATATGTGTTAATCGTAAATTAATCGCTTAATTGTCCAAAAACCTTAATCTACCCTCTAAATACACTCAAGCAATAATAATTGGTCTTAATTCCTTAAACTAGTTGGACAAGATGATCTAATGGGCTTAACTAACTTAATTTAACACATTAAGCCCTAAATGCCTTTAATTAATGTCAAGTTTATAAGTAATTAAGATTAAGAAACTTAATTATACCTTAATCGGCTAATCAAATTTTACATCAAAATTAAGGACAAGTCAAGAGCGATTAATCGCATAAAAATAAAGTAATTATACGAAAATATCTAATAATGCCAATATTATAATTAGGGAGATAATATGAATCTTGCAAACTTTTAGATCCAAACACGGGGATAAATATAGGAGTCAATAGGTAATCTCTGCTCAAGATATAGTAATGAAAGATATAATAATAAAACCCCTAAATAAAATGATTGAACTCTAAATAATAAGTCACTAATCTTAAAATAATAAGTCAAAAAACCCCAAAGAGATTAAAAACCTAAAACCCTAATCGTACATATAAAATTCTAGAATGACAACAAAACCTTATAATGTCCTCTAAACCCTAATTGGACCACCAAAACCTTAGTATAACCAAGAAACACTAATAATATAGCTAAACATTCACTAAAAGTAATCAAATTCACTAATCTCCTAAAAAACTAAGTTCGAAGCACTTGCGTGAACCGATAACTACAAACGGACACAAAACCCTAAGGAAAACTCTAGGAACATGTGTAGGGCAATTGAATTGACTAAAGTGAAGCATTAAAACATGACAAAACCCTAAATTTTCCCTAATTACACTTAATATGCCTAATCATGCTTAATCACTATTAATTATCCTAAGTAAACCCTAATCCATAACCAACCCTCGTTGCATCTTAATTAACAATAAGTCAAACTTCATTAAGGACTAAAGTACAAGGGGATTAATGAAGCATTAAAATATCTTATCCTTTGGGGAGACAAGATCTTTCCCAAATTAATAAAAAGGCAATAAGTACAATGGTCCCAAAAAGTAACCATGTACTCCCTTCTCAAAATACTACTTTTTATCTCCCTCCCCTCTTTCAAACCCATGTAGGCCGCCCCACTTCTTCACTCCCTTTCTTTTATTTTCATTTTCACTCACTCACTCTCAAACACTCCCAAAAACCTCTTTTAAAAATCACTCACCACTCCACTCCAAAAACTCCCTCTCTCGCCACCCTACACCTTCTACCACTAAGTCCTTTAGCCTCACTGCTATAACACTAAATCACCAACCACCAAGCACCATACCACCCTTACATCATCCTTCTTCCTCATCGACAAACCTCCATACCATTCCTTACCCCTAAACTTTTGGCCATCATTGGAACTACACCTTAACTTCGGTATGTGACTAAACTTTGTTTTCATTGTTTTTCCTTAGGTTTCATGTTAATATCTTGCACTTTAAGCACTCACATCTTTATGTGTATCCATGTCTTAGAAGTTTAGGGTGTTTTAGTGAAAAACAAGTATGAACAATGAAAGAAAAAGACTCATTAGCTAGGGTTTTAATACTAACATATAGAGAAGTTTAGTATTTTGTTAGTTTTATGGCTAAATCACCAAGAAAAGCACTAAACCCTCATTTTCTTTGACATGACATCCCTCCCTTAGCCCTCATTACACTCGTCCTCACGATATTATGTTAAGATACTGGTCATAGGTAAGTGAAAATATAATATCCATTAAGGAACAATACCTTAAAACAAGTGTTGCGTAAAAAAGAAGAAGGAAGCCCTAGGAGCACTTGTTGGTTGCCACTCACATGAAGAGTTAAAATATGTAATTTTTTATTTACTAACTTAATGATATGTATATTTAGTGTTAATTATGATTTGGGACTTGATTAACTAAGTTAAGTAAGGTATTGATGTATTAGGGCCCTAAACTAGCTTAGTTAATAATTAAGGACTTAAAAATGGTATCAATGGTCATCTTAATGACCAAGACTAGACCTACATCCTTAGGAAATTTGGACCAAACTTGAGGCTAATAGTAGCCTTAAGCCCAAAAAGATAGGTAAGGTTAGGCTTAAGACCTTAAGTTGGAAAATGGACCCAAAAAGCCTTAAAAGACTCAAGACTAAGGCCCAATAGTTAAATGATCAGATCCAGACCCTACTTTAAAGGGCTCAAAATAAGATATACAAGATATCTACTAGACCCTGAGGCCCATCCAAAACATCCTCTATAAGCCTTTTAGTGAGTTAAGGCCTTAAACTTGAGAAAAGTGTTCATTTCGGCTCATAAGAACAACATTAAAGCCCAGGTTGGAAACTATGAGATTTGGGTAGAAAAATTCATTTTAGAATACTTAAATCGAAGCTCAAAATATTAAATATAAGGCCTAATGTAAAAAACTAAGCCCAAAGCCCAAAACCAAGCCCAAACCCTAAAATAAACAAACCAATACCTTGGGCTAACAAACTAATTAAGTTCAAACCAAAACCATGCCAACCCCAATGCCCAAAAACAACCTCACTAAATGAAAGAACACTAAAAAACAATGAAAAATGACTACAAGATCGTTAAAAAATGACTTAAAACGAGGAAGTTATGACTACAATACAAAAACTATTAAGATAGGAAATTTAAGGCAAGGAAGAATAGATGGTTAGTATAAGTACAATACTTATGTGTCTTAATTATATTCTTCAATTGACATAGACCCAAAGATTGACACGGTTGAAGACTATGGGGACTGCTATACTTTGTGGTTAAGTGAGTATACCGACCCATGTCTTATCTTATATTTACTTATAGTGTAAAGCATTGATTAATTATAAATATATAAATAAAATAGTTGTGTTTGGGGATCAGCATAATTGTATGTACTTGTATTAGTTGTATTTACGTGTCAAAATACCATAATATATCAAAACCGAGAATCGATCACTACATTAGTAAATAAGACTTTAGAGTGTCTATTATATATATTGGTTGGTCACCTGTAAACTAGAGAAATAATTATCAAATCTGCAAATAAATAAGTTGTGCATTATGCACGCTTCTACATTATTATGAAAGGGTGTTAGCATTACATAGTGGAGTAAGAGATCAGGCATGTTGGATACGTATTCATGTTATAATGTTATTGTATCATACGACATACTTGTACAACATATTCTTGCCTCGACATTTGGTATCTACTTAACCTTGGAGAGTATTACCCTCTACTTAAGGTTAAGCTATGTCTGCTACTTGGAGTCTACTAAGAGAAGATGATATTCAATTGGATGATACAAATAGACTTAGGTCCTGACGTACCTAAATACTTCCCAACCTAATCAACGATGGGTATAAAACCATGCTATATGCAGTTATCAATATACACTATTTGCATTACATATGCTTGTTTATGCATTCACATATTTGACAAATAATTTGCTTGTTATTATTTGATGGTAAGGTAAGGTTACTCACTAAGTTAAATGTAGCTTGCTCTCCAATAGTTTCTTTTACAGGTCTGACAAAGCTAGGGTTGATTTAAGACTCGAGTGCAAAGTACTTCATCGGGCTGAGAAAGTAGAATGATAAGTTTAGAGAAGTAAGTAGGATAGTCGAAGTAAACTTCTAAAGTGCCTAGCAGCTTTATGATTGTTAGAATAGATACCCTTTTTCTTATTGTTTAGTAGATAATTCCAACTCTTTGCAATTTTGGTGACTGTAGATTATTGATCACTTATAGTTATATATATATATATACATATATATATATATATTTAAGTAGATGTATGTAAAAAGATGAAGTATGATTAAAAACTTATAAGATAAAGTCTTGTAACGTTTAACTTATAAGATGGTTTTTATATAATGGGTACATATGTGGGATAAAGATTTTAAGTAAAACTACTAGACCGCTTTTGGGGTGTTACAGCGATTTTTCCATGGTATTTGTGAAATTAATTTAATGTAATTGGTATTTATGTAATATTTATTAATTTTTATGGTAAATATGCAAATTTCTCTCCAAACAAGGCATATAGGTTGTAGGTTGTAGATGTTTTTCGACAATGATTACATTTTGACAACGAGTATATATTTGGAGCGTTATTGATTGTATAGTGATTCAATTAGTATTCGTAATCAATTTCTACTGCATATCTACGAGAGGTTAGAAGATCCATCTTGGTTTATTTTCATCGTTATAACCCAACATTAGTTACTGTTTCTTTTCTTTCTTGTGAAGTCTTAAGACACATCTTAAAAGTTAAAACCGTCACCTTTCATTATAGGAGTGTCAATGGGTTCGTAGTGATACACGATACAACATTCAAGAAGCTTCCATATGTAAGGCTCTCATGAAAGAGCAAGAGGCTTCTTCAAATGGTCTTTATGGATTTTGATACTTAATACATAAACAACTTAACTCATGTCCTTTATTTTAAAAGTTGAAGACAACCATTTCTTGATAGACATGACAAACTCCAAATGGTTTCTAGCCGAAAAGATGTCATCAACATACAAAGATAGGATTATAAACTTACCTTTGGATTGCTTAACCTACACACAATGATTTTGTTGTATGATTCCAAGAATAGTTAATTGACTTCCAATTCCCTTTTCATTACATATACACAATAATTAGTCTCATCTTTGCACGCTCACAAGGTATAAAGATGTTATATTCACACCTCACTTTGTAAGAGTATATATGTTTTAAAATATTATTTCGAAAGCATTTTTTAGATTTTTAATATGTATCTAAAACCTACCCGATTAAATAGATATTTCATAATATAGGTTACATAAACTAGCCGCTTACCCCAAATTAATTAGACTACTAATTAAATCAATTGAGTAATCAATACCATTAAATTCATAACTAGTAACCATCTAATCATCTATGTTTAAGATGCTTTAAGCTCAACCTCCCGTATAATTTGAAATACTTCCTTGGTGTTTGTGTTATATTTTCTATCTTACAGAGGTAGAAGTATGTAATCAATATCTAAGAAAACAAATGTAGTGTCTTAATAAGCTTA
Organism: Lumnitzera racemosa; assembly: GCA_024138005.1. Lineage (NCBI taxonomy): Eukaryota > Viridiplantae > Streptophyta > Magnoliopsida > Myrtales > Combretaceae > Lumnitzera > Lumnitzera racemosa. The sequence goes on along the minus strand of JAMXBC010000006.1, from coordinate 104,746,109 downwards.
TCTAATAGTAATTATCTACTTTAATAAGTCCTTTTATTATTTTGATGTTAGTAAGCTTCATACTTTCATGATTAGTTTCCAAGTGAATGATTTAGAGCGTTCATGAAAGTAACTTAATTAAGTTAGAAATTTACGAATAAACTGGAACATTAATTAATGAGATCCCATAAGTCTCGATTTAAAAAATACAATAAAATAATAATAATAAAGCTAAAATAGTAAATTGTTACTATATTATTTTGTAATTATCATAACTGTGTAGAATATGCTTTGGTAATTAATAAATTTTTAGGGATAAATTATATAAGTAATAAAATTATTAATTGACATGAAATAACATGTAATATGTGCAATCCTCGCAATCTAATGTTCGGGGTTCTAATCATAAAATTAGGGTGATCAAGTAAATTATCTAATCAAGCCCAAATTTTACAACAAAGTTAGGAATATTAGTAAAAGTAATCCCGTGGGTTTAGATTTAGGAAAAAAATAATAATAAAATAATTAATTGTTATAATATTGAATTATATATAAATTTTCCGTTATTTATCGAAAACACGTAAAACGAGTTTCAATAAGTAACTGATAAAAATATATTTTATTTATGTTTTAATGTACAAATTAGATAAAATTATTATTGATTTTATAGAAATTATTAAGAATTGGTACTTAAATATTTTCATTTGAACATTTCAGGTATTAGAAAATTCAGAGTGGAAATACGGTCAATTTACAAGAGTTTTACGTAAATGAACGAAGCCTAAATCAAACCATGGCACGTTGAAATTGAAAGCAGCCGACCTACACTTTACATTGGTGACTTTGGAGTTTTATACTGCCGACCTTGATGAACAAAGAATCCATTCGATAGACAACCTTAGTTTTCTCTATAAATAGTCACTTGATTGATATTTTAAAAGGACTTTTATATCTTTCTTTTACTTAAAGAGTCTTAAAAGAAGCTAGGTTTTATTTTAGAAGAGTTTTTCTTTAGAATTTCTTGTATTATTGAGAAGACTTTGCTTTTGCTGTAGAGATCATCTATGGACTTGTAATTGAAGTTTATTCATCATAATTATAGAATCAGTAATCTCTATTCTATTTATGTTTATGTAATTATATGATTTATTCTTATTGCTAATTATGAACTTTTTTGCAAATTCAATTTTTATCTATGTTTTTGTTTTAATTTCCATGGCTGGATAAGTTTTATTTGTGGGAATTGATAAAATCCTAGATAGTTGAGATGATAATTGTATTCATATTATAGGGTTAATAGATATATGGATAATTCATAATTGTAATTTCTATTATTTCAATTATAATTCTCTATTGGTTATAATTGTTAGAAACATTATTGATACGAGAGTTGATATAGGATTTGTTAGAAATTCTTGATTAAACTAATTAGCTAATGTGGGAATAGCGTTAATTAGATTAGTTATAAATTATCTAGGGATTAATGTAATGCTTCGAGTTAATTATTCGCTAAGACATTAAAGATAATTGATTTAGGGCATTAGTTGATCATAGAATCGAAAGATGTAAATTATAATTTAGAATCTACTATTGATTGGAGATAGAAGAGCTGACTAATTAATTAGAAATTTAAGTCCTTAATTTGAAGGCATGATAATTTCACTTGAATAACCGTATAGTTATTGATCTATATAACATGATGACAATTGGATTTGTACAACTATGGTAGATTCTATTTTTCCCACATTCTCAATTGATTTCTTCATTTTAGATATATTAACATAATTTTTTAAAATAGTTTTAGGGTAATTAGAAATTAGTTAATTCACAAATAAATTTTTATTACCTAAATATTGATAAGAAATATTATAGGATTAGTGCTTTCATAGTCGTCGAGGGGTCAACAACTTTACTTACTCTTTATTACTTGATTTTGACCTAGTATACTTACTGAAGTATTTGTGATTTATTTATATATATATATATATAGTTTAAGCGAATCACTAATGAATTGATAAAAATAAATTATATATATACTAAAAATCATAAAATATCTTAAATAATATTTAAAAATATTTATTTTTACTATATGTGTATTTATATGTAGGTAAAAATATGCAAAATTACTTAAGATCCAAAATATAATAAATAATTAAAGAAAATTTATAAATAATTAAATAAAAATCAAGAAAAATATAGAAAAATGAAGAGAACTCCATAAATGAGGCATGACAAGTTGAAATTGAAGAAGAAAAAGTACACCAATAAAATTAAGCCAAATAGAAAGTTAAAAAGTAAGAGATAAGGGAAACTTGGTAAGGAAAAATTTGAAGAAAAATCTCAAACCCAACTATAAATTTAGCAAACACTTCCAAAACCTCATCTAGTCAATTTAGCATCAGAAAAAAAATTAAGAAGAGGAGAGAAGAGAGGAAAAACCAATTTTAACAAAATTAAACAAAATGTTGTCTATGTAAGACTTGTAAATGGAACCTATATCTAATGACCATTTAGAGAGGAATGGTCACTGTTATGTCTTGAAGCGGCAAAGTCGTAATAGTCCCACCGTGTAAACCATTCTAAGATAGAAGTTAGCCTTACAACTGCTATCTTAGACTTGATCTACACAAGGCGTTTACGACTAACCCGCTTTGAAGTAAACGGTTTATAATTTTAAATAAATCATTTACCTAAGAAAGTGAGAATATATATATATATATATACACTATAATTCAATTATTACATTTTCAAAAATGAAAAATTCTAAAATAAAAGCTTAAACCTTAAGAATTTATGTTTGTTCTTCAAATATTTTTCCCCACTTCCCAGGATCCAACAGTTGCTAGCTTCAGAGTAGTTGTATACCGTTTCTTAGCCAGCACCTACACGATGTCTATAAGGATGTGAGTAACCACAACTCAATAAGTTAGGATGGAGGACTTAAAATTATACCACAAACATAACAAGGTTATCAATCAACTTATTAGGTGCAATAGATGTTCAAGCAAATGCCATCGCACGATGTTGTCCAGCCCATCGTGAGATTAGAGAAATTGCACCCGCTTTAATTCGGGTTGAGGAGTTGCTGTTAATGCAACAGCTCACGACCAAACCTAAGCTTGTGCAATGGAGACATGGCTCGTTCCGCGACTACCTTCAAACTATTGACTTCACCTTTGCCGCGACCTCCTTTCTTGTCACTTAGTTCAATTAAAGATGAAGAAAGGATCGTTTTGCAATCCTGCGCTATTCCTTTCGAAGAGGTTGGTATTTAGCCGAAGAATCCTAGGTTCCCCTAATGGGTTGTCATGTAGGTCCGATTATGATTACAGGTCGTATATTTAATTAGGTCCAATTTAGGGTAATCAATCATTTCACACAAATCATACAATACAAGCCAGAACAACAGGCAAAATTATAGCATCACTCATAATCAAGCACATGCACACAACCAACTATCTAATAAGTACAATCAAGCATAATCTCAAGCCTCCAAAATACAGTAACGTATTAATCCCAACTTACTTGAACCCCTCGCTCACTCACTCGAGGTCCAACTTACTCAAGCCATCGCCGATCATCCCTATAACACAAACGTGGTTTCAGTTTTTCATATAATTATTATAATGCTTATTGTTATGTTTTGTTTGGGGTTTAATATACCTAATTATCTAGGTCTTAAGTCTTTTACAATTATTCTAGGTTTGGGGTTAGATTCGGGTTCGGGTTTGGTTTCTACATCGATTTCTAAATTAGATTCTAGTTTTGATTCTGAAATCTTAAATATATTCGAATCCTAATGTGAAATTAATCACATTAAGCTCGAGTATTCTAATATCCTATTGGGTCTTAATTTAGTATTATAAACTATTCGGTACACTTTAATTCTAATTGGGGTACCGGGTTTATTCCCGATGTGAGAAAATCTTATACTTTTTTATACAATTACTTTAACATCCCTAAATATCTAATTACTATTTAATTCACTAATTAGTGTCTTAATCACTTAATTAACCCAAAATTACCCAATTTTTTCATTATTTTAGGGTTAAAAATTAACTTAAAATTTTCAAAAATTAATTTAAAAAAAATGGCTTCATAGCATTGTTCTATATCCCTTAAGCATTCTACAAAAAAATTTTAAGTTCCAAACTACACTCCTAAGCCTATTTATTTCTAGTTTTAATCATACTCAGTTTTACTTAATTTGTTAAGAACCCTATATTTTCAGATGTGATTAAACTAAATCATTATTTTTCCCTAAATCTACATACAATAAAACCTTAGAATAACAAGTTTCATAATTTTCTAGGCAAAATAACTAATTTTAAGAAATTATACAAAATCGAAGCAGATTAGAGACTCACCCGGTCCGATGGCTTTTGGCCTTCCAACACCGGTCCAGGCAATGGGTCTGGAGTAAGGTGGTAGTGGTGGCTCGGTCCCAGGTGGTGGTAGTATATGGGTTTGACTCACTAGCCCTATCTACATAGTTTTCCTTTTCTTTTTTTTTCTTTGGTTTTTCTCTTGAATTTTCCAAGCTCTCTATTTTTCTCTAATTCCTAACTGTCCAAAGGTGATCTGTAAATTTTCTCCTATTTATAGAAGTTTTTGGTAATTAATATGCATTAAATGAGATAAGACATTGTCCAAATCCCTTAATTTTTGGCTTTTGTGTTGCTTAATTCTGATTGGATAATTTTTCTTTTTCAACTCCTAACTTGCTACGACTAGATTTTCATCATTCCCTATCCCTCTAATTTTTTCTCAATTAATTAATAATTTTATTTAATTATTTACTAAGTTTTTGGCTAATTTAAATAATTTCGCGTATTTTTACCTATGCGTAAATACATGTAGGGTACATGTGAACATTCCTAATTATTATTTAGGTCGTTCTATGATTTTTAGTATACATCTAATTTATCTCTAGTAATTTATCAGTTATTAGATTACACTTTTCACCTTTTCGATAATTAACAATTATTATACTTAAAATTTGAAATTTTTTTAGCTTCCTATTTTATTACTTATTTTCTTAAATTCAAGTTTACGGGGTCGTTTTTACTAATTTTTCTAGTTTTACTTATAATTTAGACCCGATCGAATCTTTCAGTCGATCGAAACCCTAAGTAACTAGCTGTAAGGCTTACAGTCACCACTAACAGATAGTGGATCCCACGTTTAGAGTTATAGACAATAGTAGCTGGAAGTTCATTGATTAGTAAGTTCCGATTTCCTTTCTGAATTTGTTTAATTTAGTAAAAATATCAAATATGTATGAAAAATAATGAAATTAGGTTTCCCTAGGTATTTTTGTATGTAGAATCAGAATATCAAACCATTTTTTTAAAATTAGAAGTGCCTATATAAGTTCCTTAAGAATAGGTCTGATTTTAACAAATTTTGTATTAATTTTCAAAAATAGTAAACAATATTATTTTGAGCTAATCTTTAGTGTACATATTCCTTATATGATATTTTTAATTTAAATAAAAATAATTTTTGATAAACTATACTTTTAGTGTTTATTAAAATTATTTTGTTGAATCTGCCATATTTTTTATATGAAAGAAATAATAGGTTTTTAATTAAATACCTTAATGAATCTAATTTGTAATGACTCCTAAAACTTAGTTATGATTTTGGAAATATTCAATTTGAATCGTATAATTTTATTTGGTTATTCACTTAATTTAAGTTAATTTTTAGCAAAATCAAACATAAAATCGGTATACCGGAGAATAATGTATATACACATACACACATATATATATATATAACTATCTTAGTACTTTTCATGATTATAATATAACAATCGTAATTTATTGATTATAATATTTTTTGTAGCTTTATTGGAGTTTGAGGCATTAGTTGTATGTATTATGCATAATATGTACTAACTATGTAGGTAAATGATATATTATAAGTTAATTTTGTAATTTAGAGTTAATTAGATATAATTTATAATTTCGGATGTAATTAGACATTTGATATGTTATTGGAAGATAAAGGATGAAGGATGATATATATAATGTTAGAAGTGTTAAATAGGTGAATTATGTAATAATACATAATATGTAAATATAAGACATTAATGAGTATAAAATATTATACCAAAGTAATAATATTAATATAAAATAAATCTGATATTAAATATAAATTCATATAATTATATGAAAAATGTAATTTTTTGTCGCATTAGGAGTAAAGTCGATAGTTAAATGAAGACTGGATGTACCGTACATACTACAATACTAATTAGAGATCAAATACAATATTTAGGATACTCGATTATAATATGAATAATTTCCTATTATGGTTTGAAACAAGTTTTTAAGGTTCCTGTATAACCCATAATTAGAAATTAACTTAAAACTTAATTTAGAAATTGTCTCCAAAACCGAATTAGAACTCAGCCTAAATTAGGAATAATTGTAAGAGACTTAAAAACTTGAATAATTATGTACACTAAAACCTAAACCTAAAGATAATAATAAGTGTTATAAGATAAAATCAATCTATAGCAGTTATGTGAAAATAGAAACAACGTTTGTATTATAGGAATTATCGGCGATAGCCTATGTGAGTCATACATTGAGTAAGCAAGCGAAGAGTCCTAATAAGTTGGGATTAATACGTTACTATATTTCAAAATACTAATTTGTAGTACTCGGAAGCCTGAGACTATACTTGAATGTGATTGTTAGATAATTGACTGTGTGTATGCTTGTATGTACTTGTTTCTAAGCTTGATGATGTGATTCTAATTTACTGTTCTGACTTATATTTGTGTGATCTATTTGAAATGATTGAACACCTTAAACTAGATTTAATTAAATATATAACTTAAAATTTTAAATCAAACTTACATTGCAACCCACTAGGGGAAACTTATGATTCTTCGGCTAAATATCGACCCATTCAAAAGGGATAGCGCTGTATAGTATAATTAGTCCCTTTATCCTCAGTTGAACTAAGTAACAAGTAAGGAAGTCGCGACAAGAGTGAAGTCAATGGTTCGAAGGTTGTCGCGGGAGAAGCAATGTCTCAATTGCATAAGTCTGGGTTTAGTCTTAAGCTGTTGTATTAATGAAAACTCCTTAACCTGAATTAGAGCAAGTATAATCTTTCTAATCTCACGACAAGTTAGATAACATCGTGCGATAACATTTGCTTGTACATGCATTGCATTTAACTAATTTAGTTGAAAACCCTTGTTATGTTTGAGGTATAATTTTAAGACCCCATCCCAATTTACTAAGTTATTAGTTGCTCACATCCCTATAAACGTTATTACAAGTGTTAGTTAAGAAGCAACTTATATTTACCTTAAAACTAGTAACTACTGAATCCTGATAAGTGAGGAAATACATCTGAAGAACATATATATTTTTAAAGTCTTAACTCTTATTTTAGAATTTTTCATTTTTGAATAATATATTATTTAGGAAATATAGTACGATGAAACTTTGCAAACATAATTTGTAATATTTGAATCCTAGTGTGTATATATAAATTTTCATACTTTCTTAACTAGATACTTTATTTAATTTGTCAACTATTTACTTCAAAACGGGTTAGTCACAAACATCTTGTGTAAATAAGGTCTAAGATAGTAACTATATGGCCAGTTTTTATTTTAGAATGGCTTGTATAACGGAATTATTACAACTTTACCGTTTTGGGGCATAACAATATATATATATGCTCACCGCATGTAATTATTACTCACAAATATATACCCATAAATCATAATTACTTAAAATACCCGAATAAATGTAAATTAAGCTAAAATAAATAAAGAAAAAATGATAAAAAATAATAATAGGCAGCTAGAGAACATTTAGATTAGGTATCAAATGGATTTTGACCATTATTAAAGCAAGAGATTAGCATGGTAACACTGCTTAGCATAAAAGGGATTTAGTAAGGAGGAAAGAGAAAAGAAATCATTTACCTCTTTTAAAATGTTCTACAAAATTTAAGAATTCTTTCTACAAGATTCTACATGTAATCAAGGGTCTAAGAAAAATAAGAATGGATTAAGAAAGTAAAGAGAAAATTAGAAAAAAAAAAAGTAATGTAATCTTGATGATTGGGTGTTCGTAAGGTACTGGATGCGAGCCACTACCACCACTTGAAAGAGCATCCAACGCCCAAGTATGTCGACATATCTTCCTTCTTCAATGATGGTCGGAGATTTGCCTTTTAATGAGTGTTCCATTTTCTTGAAGTCTCTGAAAGTTTGTAAAAATATCTCAAAAACTATGAAACTTAGTTTTCCTACATATTTTTACATGTAACATGTAATATATATATTATATATATATATATTAGTTTGCTCAAGTTTTGTAAGTATATATTACGTCCTTAAGAAATTACTAAACCAAGATAGATTTAGATATTGTTTTAGAACACCTTGATGACGTAGTTTCAAGCTCCAAATTTTTGTACAAGGTATTTAATACTTATACTAAAATGCTATGTATAGTTTTTCAACAAAACTATTTTAGTCAAAATAGTATTTTTAATAAAACTAGTTAATTTCTCCTTAAGAGCCACACTTGGATTTTGAATTGAACTTATTATAGAGTAAGTTATTATGTATTGATTGTGTTTGAATGAATTTCACTAATACAAGTACGAAAATTCCACTCATATAGGTTAATTTTATAATACATGATTTAGTAGATAAATATGGATGATGCATTAAATTTGTTTTCTAGAAGCAGTTAAGTGCTCCAAGGTTGAATGAAGGATTGACATAGTTCTTCTAATGGAAATTTAAGAGAAAAGTGGACAAATAAATTAATTAGAGGGAATTTGATCTAAGTTAGAGGATAACTCAGAGGATTTGTAGGCAAATATCATATTTTGAACATACTCAAAAACCAAGTCAAAGGGAAATTTCTATAAGAATTGTAACCAAAGGGAGTTTAGAGACTAAATCAAAGGGTAAAATTCTTAAAAACTCTGAAGTTAATTAGACTCAGAGGTATCTTGTTGAGAGAAAACAATGTAAACTTATAGAGCGATTCAAAGGATAAGATTAACATAAAGTATGACTTCAATATAACTCGAAGAGTAGCTTAGAGTGTTTCTAGCCTAAGAACTTTATCATGATTTAGCTTAGACCTCAACTCAAAAGATAGTGTAAATAAAAATAACTTGTAAAACCAGGGAACCAACTATAAAATCCTAACATGTAGGTAAAGATAACTCGTTAAATTAATGTTAAAACAACTTAATTCACGTAAAATAAATCAATTACTATTAATTCAAAGCTTGTACATGAATTAAAACTAATCAGTTATATATGTATAGGGATAATTGACAATTATAAGTGCAATCATCAAAAGTTGTGAACTATTGAACTTCCAGTAAGTTCGAATTAATGCTTTGCATGTTAGGGTACTATATTAGAGTACTTAGAGGCTTGAGAGTGCATTTGTTTATGGTTATAATCAACTATCTATGCATATGCTACGTATGTGATTGAAATAGTGATTTATGGATCAGGAGTAGAACTATGTGAAGTGCTACTTTGCATGAAATATTCTTGATTGCTTTATCTTGAAAATGTGTTGATCATCCTTAATTGAGACTAACTAAAACTTGACTTTTAACCTAATTTGACACAAATCGCAACCTACTATAGGAAGAAATTAGGAATATCAAACCAAATATCGAATCATTCAATAAGGATAGCTGAAATGATCATTTCCCCACTTTTAGTCAAACTAAGTAATAAGAGAGAAGGTTACTGCAAAGTCAGGGATAATGGTTTGAAGGTAGTCTTAGAAGGAGAGTGTTCTCTATTATACAAGCTTGGATTTAGTTCAATTTAAGTTATTTTGAAACTCCTTAATATAGGTTGGAGCAAATATAATTTCTCTAACTTTACGATGGACCGATTGACATTATAAAATGTTTCATTGTCGAGCTCTATTTTGATTTTTCTTAATTTAACCTATATTAAGCTTAGCTAACTCATCATAAGTAACTTGATATAAAATCAAGAAAAAAAAAACATTTTTATTTAAAAAAATGTTTAGAAAAAAATTTGAAGTCTCCAACTAGTAAAAGTGGTAAAAAACAAAATCAAATTAAGGTTTTTGAAGGCACTAGTCTATGGATATTGTAAAAATTAATTTTTTACAAATTTAACTAGAAAATCAAGATTCGAGGATTAACTTATTAAAGCCAAGTCACCATGTAAAAATAAATAAATAAATAATGGGCTTTTATTTTTTATAATTTTTCTAAAGAAACCAAAATATGCAAAAATACACAAAAATGCAATTAAAATAAAATTTTTTTAATAATTTTATCACGAATTTAAAAAAATTATATTTTTTATGGTTGCCCTAAAAGTATCTATGTACCCATTAGTTAGGATCAAACTAACATAATTCCATTTTTTAAAAAAGATTTAATGAATTGATTCTTTTTAATTTGAAAATTGAGCTAGATTTATACTATTTAATAATTTATTATTTAAAAAAAAACCTAGAAAGATATAATCTTCATGAATCTATTTTTTTCAAAAAAGAATCTAACTAACTAAATCTTTTGAAAAAACTTCAAAAATTTTTATTATTAAAAAAGAAAACACTACGTACCAAAAATTTATATTTTTAAAACCCTAAATGCAAGATTTATGCAAATTTAATAAGATATGAAATTTAGATACATATCTTTACTAAAGATATAGATTTTGGAAAAGATATGCAACTATATCAAAAAAATGGAATTTTATGAAAAAGACGTATGATGCAATTTATCTAAAATGTGATTTTTTAAATAAAAGTGTGATATAATTATGATTTATGTAAGGTTTATTTCCTAAGAAAAACTACAGTAAAAGACAAAATAACATTATTAACTAAATAAAATAATATTAAAATAAATAAATATTTTAAAAAATCACTTAGATGAATCAGATTCGAGAAAAATATTACATTGGTCATAGAGCTTAGGCATTGTGGAGCTACAATTATTGTGGACTACTACGCGTCAGGCTAAAGTGTGGACTGCTATTCCTTAGGCTGTTGTGCGTGGAGCTATTGTGGATTGCTGTTCGTGCGTAATATACGTGCTATAACGATCATGGACGTAAGTCGAGCTATTGTAGACTACTATTTGTGTGGAGTATGTATGCTACTGCAATTGTAGATTGCGTGTGGAGTTTTCGAGCGTCGGTATAGAGTGCAAACTGTTATAGTTAGGGATAAGTGTGGATGTGCATTGCTATGCATGTGAGTGGAATTGTGCATGCTATGATCGTAGGCTTCTACATGTGGAATGCAGATTACAACGTGGGTGAAGCGCTATATTTGTGTGGATTTATAGACTACAGCATGGGTGAATTACGATATGTTGTGGCGTGAGTAAAGGAGCAAGGATTAGCAATGTGTGGGGCGTAGACATACAACTGTATGTAGGGGCTGTTGGTATATGAGTGATGATAGTGAAAGTAGATGGGTATTTTGAATGTGTAGCACAATGATGAAGGATTCTGATTGTGTGTGGAATGTCTAATTTTTATAGTCGAAAACCATTATTTATACACCATTAACTTGAATTTTTTAGATCTTTTTTATGAGGATTTAATCTTAATAGGATTTAACAAATCTAATCTTTATAAAATCTGACAATACCTGCTTTAGATTTGTTAATTTCCTAAATTATTTAATCAAGATTTTATCAAAAAAAAAATCTAAAGATTTAGATTTGTTAGTTTCCTGAATTATTTAATCACAATTTTATCAAAAAGAAAAATTTAAATATTTGAAGAAAAGAAAAACTATAATATCAACAAAAGAACACGTGATAAGTATTAGAAATTCTCCAAATGCACAACAAAGGATTCGAACCCGTAACCTTATACTCCCCATACACAAGCTAACCAACTAAGTTATTGCTGTTTTCTCAACATAATAAACACTTAAAATACATTTAAATTATTAACAATAAGCTAACTTCAATTATTTTCAAACTTTGACCCAATTTACTTTAAAATATATGTGCTTAAAAATTTTCAACACATTATTAATGTAATAAATCTTGAGTTTTATGTTAATTAATCTAGTTAAAATATCAATTTTATTGGGCTAAAAAGTATAAAGACTCTTAATTTATTAAATCACATGTACAATTTTACTATTATCTAACTCGACCCTACATGAAATATTGAGTTGATTCGACACTTTTGAGACTTTGTCTTTTTTATTTTTTATTTTATATTTTTCTCGATTTTTCAAAATTTTTAGACATTTTTTTTATAAACCTGGCCCAAGAAAACAAAAAAACCTAAAATAAAAAAGTAGCAAAAATGAGGTATCTATATTCATTTGGTTGATTGCATTGCATTTCATTAATGACTAAAAACCTAGCTCGTGCTTACTTATACTCTTTTGTCTCAATCTCACTTACCAAGGTAGTTAATTATGCTTGCATTCTTATAGACTCTTTTGCAGTTGCTTAATAAATACTATAGTACTATAACGACTCTCAGGTTAGTACTCATTAGGCTAGGGAGTAAGGAGATATGAAGATTACAAGAACATGATGTCTCCTTTTTGTCTTTTGTCCTTTTATCAAAACTAACTAGGTCACCTTAGGCAACTCGCTAGTTTTCAACTTTGTTTATATATTAACATCTAGAACTAATGGCTTTCATGAACTTTTTATAAAAACCTGAGACTTTTGATATAAATATACTCATGTAAATATTATTTTGATACTAAAAAATGTACTACAAATCTTCTTAAATAATCGTTTTGGAAAGCTATACCACATGTTTTATATATAATAGGTGTCCAATGAGATGTTTGAAGCTTATTAAATCATATATACTTTATGTAAGCTTTATTTACGATAGCAACTGTAAATTCAGCTTCTATATCATGTTAATTTTCATGGTAGAATTATTATGACTCCTTCTATTTGGAGCATGATAATGTTCATCTATGTTATTTTGTTTTTAACTTTATACTTTTTCTTAGTTCATGTTGTACATATACATAGTTTGAGAAATGAGTGTTAAATGAAACTATCTCAAGTAAGGATGAAATAAAATGCAATTAACTAAAGACAACATTGAACTACTACTTGTATTATTTTAAAAAATATGTATTATTTTAAAAAATATATATTATTTTTATGTTTTTATTTATCTTGATTTAGGTTTCTTTCCTAAGAATTTCATTTGATTAGAAAAATTTACACTAATCAAGGTGATTAGTAGAAGAGGTGGGCAAACTAAGAGTTACATGCATGAAAATTCAACCAAATAGATGAACATATCTCTTTAGACATTAAGGTGTCCTATGGAAGGGATACTGTCATTTCTCTTAATAAGAATAAGACCTACCTAATTAATGAGTAAAGTGAATCATTAAACTCATGAAAATGACAACATAATCCCACATAAGAGATGAAAATAAAAAGAAATAGAATAACAATAAATATATAAGAAGTTGCTTACTAACAAACTAATACCAACTAAATTAGCACAATCTTTAAACTAATTGAACATGTAAAAATGGAGTTGTGATAGTGCAATTTTAATGCTAATGATAACGAGAATGGTAGGAAAAGAGAGGGCATTTCTAAAATCAATAATGGGGGATCACAAATATTTAAATCAAGATTGGTGAAACTATTGATTTAAGGTGGTAGTTAGTGAAAAGATTTTAAGAGGAAGGATGGTTACTACGTTTTGATAAAGAGTCTAGATAAGAGAAAGTAAATGCAATAATCTTTTGAGACCATGCCATATTTGGTTAATTAAATATCTAAATTTCAAAAATTTCATTTTCAATACTTATTGAAGTTCCCATGGTCAATGGTACTATCTAACATAACTTCTTCCATTTTTATCCACCTAATTTGCTCTTTGGACCAATATTAAGGCATTGTACGTCTAAGCCTTTAATTCGATCACCATACATCACATAGAGCGGCTATAAGGCATACCAAATATAGGTATAGGGGTATAAATATGATAGGTCACGTGCGTGTTGTATATAATTGCACCATGTATGATTAAGGAGAACAACTTAAGTAATACAAATAAGATGATCAAGAGAGGATAGGCAATCTCAAACATTCAAACATGTATAATGACAGGTGAAAAAACTCAATAGTATCAAATTCCATTAGAAATGATGAACTAAGTAATATTCTTGAGATAATTGAGTATAGCGATACTCGTTCCAAAATTCTCTTCTATCTACTTAAGGCAAGGAGCTAAGCATTGATAAGAGATGGTCATTAATCTTATCTATCGGGTCATGATAATGATCAATATCCAAAAATAACCCTTAACTCTAATAGACTTCAAGTGAGTTCCTTTTATAGATTTAGACCCAATAAAAATCTTAATGTATTAGCCAAATTGAGAAAGGCTAAAATAAGGTAAGCCAATCAATGAGCCTTACTCTAAGTTTATCATGTCAAATCTTCCTTAATTATCCCAAATTTGTATGGTCTCAACTCTTTAAGCTCTATCACCTTAGCCTAAAATGTAAAATCTATGTAATTATTGGGCTTAAAGCTTAATTTTCAAATTTAGCACTCTACACCAAGTAACAAAATAACACCTGTAGCTGTTACAAGTATAGATCTTTGGACAATCTTATGTAGTACTTAGCGCTCCTACAATACATTAGAGAAGCTAAGTTCAACTTATGACACATTTATAAACACTTAGGAGAGAAAGTGGAAAGAGAAGTTATGAATATAAATTGAATTCACTCGATATGTTTGGATGATTATAACTAAGGAGATACCCTTATATATAAAAAGGCCTTCATAAATGAATGGTCGAGAGATCTAATAGTTACAAATGAATCCTACCTATATCTACAATTACATCTACCTATACTACCAACTATGATACATTAAACTAGGACTCTTTCTAGAATCTTCTTAGAAATTTCTACCTTCATGAATCTCCTTTAGGTTTAAGCCTCGAACATCCTTTGTAATGGGCTTAGAGAACCTCTTTAGTGCTACCTAGTTTGGGAGGTTCATGACACTCTCCCCTATTTAATTTAGCAATGCCTTCATCACATCTTTGTCTTGGAACCTCCAAATCTTATCTTGAAGCCACCATGATTCCTTGGTAAGTTGCTAGTTTACCCTTTCAAAGGAATATACATGCTTATGCTCGATTGGTTGGCTTTGATGTTAAACATGACGATTAACTAAGATCTCTTTGACCTCCTTATCATATGACACTCAAACCCAGAGTAAGGCTCTTAGTGAAATCATCCTTCTTGGATCTCCTATGTCTTCATATAAAGGCTTAAGCATACGAACTTGGAATACTGGACAGAACATGACCTTGATGATTGCTCCTACTTATATGGTTGCCTCCTTACCTACTTTAGCATTCGTCCCTTGTATCTCATGAACACCATATGTAACTACTCCTTACATTAGGTAGCGAAATAACACTTGCAAATACCATAGGGTGTAGTTATTTGGACACTCACATGTAGTACTTAATGCTCCCAAAATACATAAGGGAAGCTAAGTTCTACTTATAATATGCTTATAAATACTTGGGAGAGAAAGCAAAGAGAGACGTTACGAGTATAAATTGAATTCAATTAAAATGTTGATTACAACTAAGGGGATCACTCTTGTCATATCTAACAGTTACAAATATATTCCACCTATAGCTATATTAATTAGGGTAAATTACAAATATATGACTTATGTTTTCGTACATATGCAAATAACTAACCTATGTTTCTTATTCATTCTTTTTATATAAACAACTAACTCATGTTTAACTCTGCTTTGCTTTGTCCACTTTGCTTTTTCATGTACTTTAATGACCAAAGGGGCAACTTGAAAGTTATATAGCAAAGAAAAAAAAGACATAGCAAAAGCAGACTACGCATGTTAAATTATGATGTTAGTAGCTCTAACAATCCTTACCAAGATCCAATTCCCTCTTACTTCTCAATTTTATCTACTATAGTTAGTTGATATTCGATTTAATCAATCTGGTATACACATGAAGCAGTTTTAATATCCTATACAGATGCAAAGGGGGCATATGATTATAGTTTTGGACATACGTTGTCCTATTAACTTGTTAATCCAAACATACTTCCAATAGCATAAATCATGATCAATAGATAGTTAATTTATGTGCATAGGTTAACATCTCAAATTTAAACAAAAAATAATAATAAAGTAGAGAGTAGTTCAAGTAGATCATTTGAGAGATACAAAACATACAAATTTATGTTAACCTATGCGCATAAATTTGTTGTTGTAGTATAATGAGAGTAACCTCATATTGATACTTCAAAATGCTTACATGTATCTAAGTAAAAACCTATAAAAGTAAACAAAATGGTTGACAAATAGATCTCATTTACTTGAAAAGAACATTCAACAAATAAGCTATTGTTGTCAACTCCAATAGATAATCAAAACAGAAATAAACATGGTTCCAAAGTCTTTCTTTGGCCTTGGTTTTTGCCTAAGATTTGGGACATATGGTTCTACATCCCCATTTCTTATTGTACTCTTCATATTTATCATTGAAGTTAGCCTTAATAGCCTATAAGATTCTACCTCCAATATAACCTTACCCTTAACTATATCTTCCTCTACAAAGATAATACTGTTAATATTGTTCTAGCTATACCCATGCAAGGATTAGTTCCGAACCACAAACTGGCCCAATTCATGGTAGGCCTAAATCGGCCTTTGAACCGCCAAACCTTAAAGGTCCAAGCGATTCAATCATATAGGCCTGTTAAATTGGCGAATCGGCCCGCCATTGAATCGATAAGTAGGCTCGACCTATTCAACCCCCTTTAACAAGAGAGCGAGAGAGAGGAGGAGGAGGCTACGTTGGGAGGAGAAAAAAAAAGAAGTCAAAAGTTTGCGTCACATCATGTAGGCACACATAAACCAAAATTATGCATTCACGCACACAAAGCTTCAATGCATTCATACATAAATGACACAATCAACTTTATTCACATCAATGCATAAATTCATTCACACATAAAATACTGTGTTTTGCCAACGAAAGGTCTGACTTTATTTTTCAAATTATTTCTCATGTCTCCTTTTGCCAGCATAAGCGTGAGAATATTTTTAGAGAAAATGGGTGGAGCTGCGAAGGTTGCCAATAATGTGTTCATATTGGTAACGGTAAGAAACAAAAAATAGTGGAGTAGAGAATATTTTAAGTGTATTTTACACTGAAAATATGAACTTTTGCTAGGCAAAATGTTTTGATGGAGCATGCTCAAATTTTCAAAGTTTGAAAATTTAAACGAAGCAACCTTCATATCTGAATTACATTTGTCTCGGCCTATAAAGCAGAATTGTCTTTGCCAAACACTCTTACTCTCATTTTTGAATTATAGAAACTCTACTTGCATGTCGATTTCAATTTTTTTACTAATTTTTGAATTTACAATTTACTCCAATAACCAACTTAGAAAATATCTACAATATTTACATTTCGCATAAATTAAGTCTTTCTACCTTTGAAAGTAATTTCTTTCGTACTAAATCTTTTTCTCTTTTTAAAAAAAGAAAAAAACTTATCTCTATGAAACAATTCTTGTGCCGTATTTTCTCTAAGAAGTACAGTTTTTCCTCCGGTAAGAAAAGCAAG
Source organism: Lumnitzera racemosa (assembly GCA_024138005.1). Taxonomy (NCBI): domain Eukaryota; kingdom Viridiplantae; phylum Streptophyta; class Magnoliopsida; order Myrtales; family Combretaceae; genus Lumnitzera; species Lumnitzera racemosa. The sequence goes on along the minus strand of JAMXBC010000006.1, from coordinate 104,728,465 downwards.
GGTAAGGGCAATGACGCAAGAGCATGGGTATGGGTATGTCATCTAAGCTAAAGCAGTTCAACGATGTTCTAGTGTACTTAGGTATAAATACAACCTCAACGAGAAGAGAGCACACGATGTGATGTAAAACATCAAACGCTAAGGTACAAAACCTCTTGACTTTGAAATTAAACCTCAACGCATAAGTTATCAAGGTACACCATCACCCAGCTTCAAACCTTCACCTATGAGTATCCCTATATGACCTCTTAGATTCGAACCTCTACATATGAGTGTTCTTGGATGACTCGCTAGATTTGAATCTTCATAGATAAGTTGTCTTGTGGCCATGTTCGAGAATGAAGAGGATAAGATAAAAATAATTCTCAAAATAGAGGAGTAATATATGAGTCAGCATGTACTTGATAGTTTGAGGCCTTCTAGCTTAAGTAAGCTCCTTAAACTAGGTAAATCTAATATTTTCATGATGCATTACCGTAAAGGTACAAATGAGAAGGGGAATTTGTGAGTGCTCTACAACTACTAAAATGCGAGCTATACTTGGAAAACGCGAGAAGGATACAGTACCCTCAACAAGCACTTAAAATTGAAGCATTCCAGGGAGGTTGGGATAAACAAGACGCAACAACAAATTGCCAAGGCGATTCATCCAAACAAGCGCTAATAAGGTATAATCAAAAGAAGCACAAGTACAACCTCTCATAATACCTAGCCAACATGTACTTATCATTCAAAACAAGTGCATCTAAGTGGTAAAGCTAATACAAGTAGAAGATATTCAACCCTAACTCGCAACAATTAAGCCGTAACATGTTGACTCAAGCCACGTGAGAGCTCTAATATAAAGATAAGCAAGAGCTTGCATTAAGTTTCTTTACTCAATATATTTACATTTATATGTGCAAAAATATGGATAGATCCTTTTCGTAATAGTTCTTACATGGGTATAATTGTTCATTTGATTGAAGATAAGTAACAACTTAATAAAAGACTATTGGCTCTAAGAGTATTTAACAAGTGTTATACGGCACAAAACATTTATAAAATTATTAGAGAAATCCTAAATAAGTATGGTTTGGTTAGAAAAAAATTTTCAATTAGTTTTGACAATGTAAGTACCAACATGGCCTTAATAGTAGATCTGCAAAATTATTGTCAAACAATATTTGGGAAGAAGGGGGTTTCCATATACGTTGTGCATATCATATTCTTAACTTTGTGTCAAGGATGATATTATAACTTTACAAGACAATATAGCTCCAATTAACAATGTAGTGAAAATAATAACAAAGAGGCCATCGCTCTAAAAGAAGTGGAAAAACTTTGCATAGAACACCGGAAGAGGCCTTGGAAATTTAAGATGGATGTGCAAAACTGTTAGAGCTCCATATACGAGTTATTGCATAGCACAATTCTTTACAACAAACTATTGTATAACTTTGCTATGTATAACATGTATGAAGTTAACATTCTCTCAGCAATTAAGATATTTGTATCCAGTTGCTAAAGGTTTTGAAAGTTTTTCATAATGCAATTAAAACTTTCTCGCAGGTTTATAAGCCTAGTGGCCACTTATTCGTTATGTTAGCAGTTAGCATACTTGGTATGCTACTTCAGGCCTGCAAGGACTCAAACTTATACGATCACGTTTACGATATGACGTTAATATGGTTATCTTATTGCAAAAACACTCCCCTTATTTATCTTATTGTAACTATTTTAGATCCTCATTGTAAAGATGAATTACTACCAATGTATTTGAAAATTTATTATAGTTTTGTTGATAATCTAACAGATTCCCAAGATATGTACAACTCAGAAGCACAGCAAGAAATATCTATAGCAACGATCGACATAGAAGAGATGCTCGGGCATTACCAAAGTCAATATGGTGGCTAGTCATCGGTCTCTTCTTTACCACCTACTAAGAAACATCATTACTCTTTTATGAGTAAGCAATTGCTAGCATATATTTGAAAAGGTAACGGTTTAGTGAGTCATTATCTGAGTTGCAGCACTATACGAACAGGAATTTCAAGTTTTTTAAAAATATCTCTATCAAGGAATTTGATATCTCAAAATGGTGGTAAAGGTCTACAAGGGACTGTCCACTCTTATCTTGCATCATACATAAAGTACCCATCGCTCTAACGTCAATGGTCATCGTTAAGCAAGCATTTAATACTAAAAACCTCATCCATAACAATCGATAAGCCTCTCTTTTTGTTATCAACATTAAGGCTAGCGCTTGTACGAAAGACTGGTACAAAGCAGTCTACAGGAAGTAAGAACCATTTGGGACATCAAGCAAAGAGGATAAGTACTTCAACAATTGGAACAGATCTAATAGAAGCCTCAGCTTAACCACGGGTTCCACTCCTGAGCACGAATTGCCGATACAAGGAGACACCTAGTAAGTACTAATGAATCTTCCTTTTATTTTTATTTTTGTTCCTTCTAAAAAAATTACTTTTACAATTACTCCTGAAAAATTAAATATTATGGTTTTCCTAAAAGTAACGATTCAACCTTAAGATTTTTCAAATTATCTTTGAGTAAAGTTATTTTTATTCGGAAAAAATAAATTGGATAATTACGTATGTTTTTTTTTTCCTAATTTAAAATTGACCAACACGCTAAAGGTTTTCTAAAAATCTAAACTAAACTAAACTACGGTGATCTGATTACAATTAGCAAATGAGTTAACTCCTTCGAGGTGACCGTAAAATCAACTAAAAAAAATTTTTCCCACCTACCCCTAATTTATCCACAACTAAACTTTCACAAGAATTTTTTTATACCAACTAACATTACTGAAACCGAATGATATTTTATTTTATATTTCTACTTGGCTACTATAATCCAATTAAGTAGATTTTTTTTTGTAACGTACTACCATGATTTATAGTTAATAGTGCTAGTGTATTTTATTTCTTTCTTACACTCTGCAATTCCACAAGCAATAAGAATTATTCATCCTTTCTAACTTTTCTCGCTTTACTTAACAATACTCATTATTTTAATATTGCTCTAATATTAACTTCACACAAGCTAAACCTCTTACTTTAGAACAAAGTAAAAATTTCAACCAAAAATATTGATTAATCATGTACATGGCATTATGTGTTATGCCATGCGAATATACATATTAGTATGTTACATTTTACAATAATCTTTAGAATCGAAATTCAAGTGTGGGAGGGGACTAATAATATTTACAAGAACATGGAATTTGAGAAATAAGTAAGAAAGTTGAAATTATTTATGTAATTAATAACTAAGTAGATAAATAAATAAATATGAAAAAAAAATCGAGAGAACTAGTTCAAGGGCCGATAAACTGGCCCGAGATCATAACAATCCGAGCCTATTACATTTGGTCCTTGAGTCGACCCATAAACCAGTAAGTCTGAGCCAATTACGGGCCAGTTTAGCCTGAAGAACAAGTATAATTCTAGCTACTCATTATAACGAACTATCTTATAAAGTAGTACCTATTATAATGGCTGGGGACCTTTCGGAAATAAGATGATTTATTAGTGGCCGTACAACAATCATTTATGTCTACAGAGTTATACTAGTCTTTTAATACTTACATTAAAGTCCAATGACAATAGTGCTGCACTTACAAGAAAAGGAAAATTTTTCACCGTTGGTCTTCAATGGATGTTCTTGGATAGATCGCGATGCGTATAGGATTCAATGGGCTTCTTGCTCTCAGCAACTTGCAAGAAGTCTCCCTGTGAATGATTCTAGACAGCTCTCCAATGCTTAAGTTACTAAGGAGGATAATAAGGGAAGAGAGAAAACTAAGATAAACAAGCACTAAGATCCTAATCAGAAAGGGCTCACCAATTGTAGGTGTATGTTTGAGTGCTATATGGAGAGCTCTTAATCTTAAGGATGGAGAACAGGGATCTAACCCCCTACTTGTTGACTCCCTTTATAATTTATTGTAAGAGTATGGTTACTTGGACATGTGTCAATTCAGGGTTCACCTGCACCGATAGTTGGTAAAGGGAACATGCATTGTGGGGATAATAAGGTGACTCTAGGAGTTGGTCAGTCATGACCATGCTGGCAGCCACGTTTATGAGTGGCACGTCTAGCATCTTTAAGGAATATCAGGTGGCAATGGCGATCCAAGCATTAGGAGACTCGTGTAGTCAAGGACATCATTATTCACGAAGCTCAAGAAGATAAAGGGGAAGGTTCCTCGCACTCCGAAGTCAATCAGTCTGTTGCTATGGTCCTTATGTAGAGGGCCTTGGTGTTTATGCTCACCCGGGTCCTCGAAAAAGGCAACTTCTCGTATGCTCTTCTCAGGGTTCCAAGGTAAGAGAAGAGTTTAAGCAAACTGGGACACATGGAAAGTAGGACAAGGCTAACAATCCCTTTCGAGAATTAGGTATCCGCATTTGTCACCACCCTCCCCCTCTCCCCCACCTAACTCTCCTCAACGTCAGAGATACGAAGAAAATAGGAAAATTTAAGAGTTCAATCCAAAGTCTAGGGGGGATGGTATCAAGCATAAGGCCTATTCACTTTTAGCTGTGATGTGATGCCTCTCATGTCAAGTCAAGCCGTCTGATTTGATTAATAAGATGCAACCATTGGCGTGCTCAAGCCACCATGATTACTTTTCTTAAGAAGGGTGATACACATTTATGGCCTTACACAAAATGGCTATGAGTGTTTGCGTTTGACATAAACTACTATGTTGGCTATTTGTAGGCGTGCATCAATCTAGACCATTTGCCCAAGAAGTAGGACACTTGTGCGGTTAGGATGTGGCATATGTCTCTGTAGTGTACATTAGGAGTAGGAGAAACCGTTTGAATTCCCCCCATGGTTGTCATTATAAGAAAGCCTTTAGGGGCTTCAATTTCTACTTTCTACAGTTCATTAGGTAAAAACTCTCCAAAATCCAAACTTGTGAGCTGAGCTTCGTGTTTCATTCGATTCAATTCTTCTTCTTACTTCGAACAACTAATTAAAATGCAACTGACTCTCAATGTGAGTCCTCACAAGGGTCCATTTTAAGAATGTTTGATGAGGACTATGAGCAAGAAGCCCTCAAAAGGGGTGGTAACCCTCCCCCCAAGGCAGCGGTAAAGGAGGTGGCGACAAAGGTGACAGACAGTAGTGACTATATGTTACTAACTTAGTCAGAGAGGAAGACTTGGGTGAATCAGCGGTCATTGGATGTTTACTCGCCTAATAATGAGGATAAGGAGGGAAAGTTGAGGTTAGTCAATCGAACAATAAGGGAGGTGCCTAGTTGGTAGGTAGAGTTGCCCATTCGTGAAGAAAAGGCCTTCAAGGTAGGGGATGAGGGGTCATTCTCCATGTATGCTGTAAGCCCCAAAGTTCAGCTAAGTGATCGTAGAATTGAACTTAGAACTCAAGGTTTAGGGCGATCGGCTAAAGGATCCGATCACACCCAAATTATAAACTATTAAAAGAAATATTAGTAAAAATGATCCTGTAAACTTAAATTTAAGAAAATAAATAGTAAAATAGGAGACTATAAAATTTTCAAATTTTAAGCATAATAATTGCTAATTACTGAAAAGGCAAAAAATGTAATCTAATAACTAATAAACTACTAGAGATAGATTATATGTATATTAAAAATTTTAGAATGACCAAAATAATATTTAGGAAAGTTCACGTGTACCCCACATGTATTTACGTGTAGATAAAAATAAGCGTAATTACCTAAATTGGCCGAAAACTAAGCAAATAATTAAAGAAAAATATAAAATAATTATGGAAAATTAGAAAAAAATCAAAAGAGGATAAGCTGATGCAAGATCAGGTCGTGGTCAGAAAAAGAAAAATTGGCCAATAAAAATTGAACAACTTAAAAGCCAAAAATCAAGGAAATTGGACAAAGTCTTGTCAAATTAATGCATAATAATTACAAAAATCGTCTATAAATAGCAAGAAAAATTCAGAAGCTCATTTGGACAGATAGAAATCAGAAAAAATTAGAGAGAGTTGAAAATTCGAGAGAAAACCCAGAAAATAAAAAAAATAAGAAAAACTATGCAGTTAGGGATTTTAAAGGGAACCTACACCAGACGAGGAGCTGGGAGTGGACGACCACCACCACCATACGGTGGTGGCAGTGCCCAGGCCGGTCGACAAGGCCACGGCGGCCCGCGGTGGCCGGAGCCACCCAAATCGGTGAGTCCAAATTCCAGCACGATTCTTGTGAAATTTTGTAAAAATAGTAAATATAATTATAAAATTATGAATTTTGTTATTCTGAGATATTTTTGTATGTAGTTTGTAGGAAAAATATTATTTAGATGAAAACATGTCCCGTAATATATGGTCCTTAAGAAATCATGCAAAACCGAGCACATTTCGGCTTAGAAATAAATGACCTTAGGAGTGTAGTTTGGAGCTCAATTTTTTTCTGTAGGATGCTCATGTGATATATAACAGTGCTATGAAGCCATTTTTTTAAAATTAATTTTTGAAATTTTTAAGTTAATTTTTAGCCCTAAAATGATGGTAAAATTGGGTGATTTAGGGTTAATTAGGTGATTAGGATGTTAATTACTGATTGAGATAGTAATTAGATGTTTAGAGATGTTAATATCTTATGTGAAAACCTAATCCTAGTCTATGGAGTGTTAAGTGTAAGTAATGAAGGTATTATGTGGTAAATATAGAAAATTAGGAATATGTAGAATTAAAAATTAATAAATATGGAAAAATTAGGTTTAATTAGATAATAAAATAATGAAAATCAGAACATAACAAATCTGAAACAAAATTCAATTTTAGGTAATTATATGAAAAATGTAAAAATTTCTCACAACATAAATAAATCCGGTACACTAATACGGATTTAAGTGTACCGGATGGAATAAAATGTTGACTAGGGGTAGTAATCGTATTTAGGAGATCGGGAAGTAACGTAATTAATTTCACATTATGGGTTGAAACGGATTTCTAGGGTTGGAATCTAAAACATTACTTAGAAATCGAACTAAAAACCTAATTTAGAAATCGATGCGAAAACCGAACCTGAACCTAACCCCAAACCTAAAATAATTATAAAAGACTTAATACCTAGATAATTAGGTATATTTAACCTTAAACAAAACCTAACAATAAGCATTATCGGATAAAATGAACTTATAATATTATATGAAATACTGAAACCACGTTCGTGTTATATGGATGATTAGCGATGGCCTGAGCAAATCGGACCTCGAGTGAGTGAGCGAGGAGTCAAGGTAAGTTGGGATTAATACGATGCTGTATTTTGGAGGCTTAATATTATGCTTGGTTGTGCTTGTTAGATAGTTGAATGTATGCATGTACTTGATTATGGGTGATGCCATGATTCTGTTTGTTGCTCTGCACATATTGTATGAATTGTATGAAAGGATTGATCACCCTAAACTGGACTTAATTAAATATCCGACCAGTAATCATAATCGGGCATGCATGGCAACCCGTTAAGGGAACTTAGGACTCTCCGGCCAAATACCAACCCCTTCGGAAGGGATAGCGCAGGATTGCAAAATGGTCCCTTCTTCATCCTCAGTCGAACTAAGTGACAGGAAAGGAGGTCGTGGAGAAGGTGAAGACAGTGGTTCGAAGGTGAAGACAGTGGTTCGAAGGTAGTCACAAGAGGAGCAAGGTCTCCATTACACAAACCTGGGTTTGGTCGTGAGCTGTTGCATTAACGGCAACTCCTCAACCCGGATTAGAGCGGGCGCAATTTCTCTAATCTCACGACGAGCTGGACAACGTCGTGCGATGGCATTTGCTTGTACATGCATTGCATCTAATAAGTGAATGAAAACCTTGTTGTGTTTCTGGTATAGTTTTAAGTCCTCCGTCCTAACTTACTGAGCTGTGGTTGCTCACATCCCTATAGACGTCATACAGGTGCTGGCTAAGAAGCGGCAACCAATTACTCTGAAGCTAGCAACTGCTGGATCCTGGGGAGTGAGGAAAAACATTGAAGAATCAACACATATGTTATTACTTTTCATTGCTGAATAATGTAATAACTGAATTATAGTGATTATATATAACTTTTCTCACTTTTATAGGTAAATGATTTATTTAAATTACAAACCATCTACTTCAAAGCGGGTTAGTTGTGGACGCCTTGTATAGGTCAGGTCTAAGATAGCGGTTGTAAGGCCAACTTCTATCTTAGGTTGGTTTATACGGCGGGGCTGTTACGACTCTACCGCTTCGAGGCGTGACATATGCGAAGCCTTTCAAGCTAGGGTTGCGATTGTCATTCTTAGATTTTCAAGTCAAGGTATTCAACTACTTTCGAGTAGCCCTTGGTTCCTTGAGCACAAATGTGTTGGTAACATTGCTCGCCTTCGAGGCGTTAATCCTATAATAGCTGTGAAGGCTAACAATTCAACTGTTTAGGCACTTGTTCAAGGTCAAGAAGTTGTCATATGGTTAAGTCTACATTTTTGGTTAAGGTAGCCTATTGAAGGTCTTCAATAAGCTACCAAACAAAGTGGACCATTGGAAGGAGTATTTCTTTAGTATTTCGACGATCGAGTGGCTAAACTTCTCAACGGCTTGGAATGTGCCCATCTAGAATAAGCCCATAAGTTATCTAGGGGTCGAAGATGGTGTTGCGGGGACCAAGGCGTTCGATCTTACTAAGTGGAAAAGGCTTTATCCACTAACGATAGCTTGGAAGTATTCTGAGAATAGGGAATTGTTCGGGTTTGGGACAGGTATCTTTTGATTCGTACCAGGGAGAGGTGGTTAGGTATCTATCATATCTCACCGTCATCATCGCTAGGGATGTCAAGCTAGTTCGTCCTCGATCTAATAAGTGCAACTTTGTTTGTCTGTATTTATGTTGACTTTAAGCTTTTTTTTTTTTTTTTAGCTATGCAAATGACCATGGATAAGGTAAAGCAGAAGTTAGTTGCTATGCAGGAGAGGTGTGAAGGCTAGCAAGAAGAGGAAATAGCTTATTGTGGAGGGGGTAGGCGAGCCTTCACAAGCCTGCTTAAGGAAGAAAAGCAAGAAGAAGGGGAGTGGGCAACAGACTCTTCTTGGGGGCGATGAGGTGAGGGCTTATTCCTAAGGGTGTCCTTATTTCATAAATTGTTGGTAGAGGTTTAGGGCAAGCGCCAGTCATTAGTAAACATAACAGTGGTCAAGCTGAGTAGGTAGGGGAGCCTCATTAAGTCAAAAGGTGTAGGGACTTGGAGGCGACACCTCAAGACACCAAGATTATAAGTAATCGATGTTCTTAACGATGAGGAACCTCAATAGTTAGTGCTTCAGAATAAGCAACCTGCAATGCAGTAGGAGCTAAAGCCCTCAACTAGAGTACGAAGGAGGCCTGCGTAGAGGGGCAAGGAGTTATAGGCTAAGTTCAGGCACCAACTAGCTAAGAGGAGTGATGTAGAGGCCTCAGTGGAGCTACTTAGGAGGCACAATGAGGTATGTTTATTTCCTATCATTTTTGCAAGTGTAGCATAGTTGGCTATCTAATTATGGCGATTTATACTGATTATAGCTTTTTGATATACTCGAGTACATACTTGCCCATAACTTTGAGTACTAGCGATTGAAGAGATGCGGGTAAGGTTTAAGGTGGGGACGACTTCAAAGGGCTCTTAAGGAGGAAAAAAGGTTACATGGGGATGTTTTTGCCAATTGTGCGGATTTGGAGCAATAGCATTGGGAGCTCAGGAAATAGGTGCTAAAGTTTGGGGTAGAGTTGGAGGAGGCTAAAACCTCAGCTAAGACCTCTAAGGAAGAGGTGAACTAGATGTAAATGGAACTTAAAGGAAGGGAAAAAGAGCTTATAGGTGCTTAGGTCAATTTTGCTCAAAGGGAAGCCAAGTTACTCGCGAGTCGGGGTCTATCTGTCGAAGTGAAGTGGGAGATCTTCTTCAAGATGTTAGACAACCCCTTCGTGGAGAAAGTGCTAGCCAATGCTTGCTTCGCTTTTGCTACAAAGACATGAAAGCAAGTGAGTGAACACGGGCAAACTTATCCTTTCTTAACTAGTTGGACAACCCCAAGGTAACTAGCTTTGGTGAACAAGGAGGTTTTGAGGGTAGCGAGGACTCATCTGGTGAAAGCTTCGTAAGTAGGGATAAGGAAGAGGTTATCGCAGATACTGACCATGGAGAAGAGGAAATGGATGAGAATGTTGTAGTTGATTAGGTCAAAATGGCCTTAGTCTTTGTCTTTTTCTATTTTGGTTTTATTGTAGTCATGTTGGGCAATGTACCCATTTTATTCTTTCTCTCTTTTTTTTTTTGGGGTAGGGTGGAGGGGACTTAGGACGCTAATCCCCCTATCTACTGATATAAAGAGTTCCTATTTAATAAATGCAATGTTCTCCATCTCACCATGTTTTCATCCCATGTTCTTTTTGCCTTATTTTCCTTCTTGCCATATTGTTATGTTCACAATCTTACTAGGAGCTAGGACCTTAAGATCTTTGCGAAATTTTTAGAAGTGTTTATGTGTGCTTGCTTCATAGGCTGTTGATGCCACTAAGTGGGGCCAACTGGCTTGGGTGGTTCCCTTCTATCGTCATGCGACTATTTGGGTAGTACACACTTATTTAGGTATATCTTTGGTGACATCATGTGATCTCTTAGGCTAGGCGTACTCTTGGCGATTGTATCGACTTAAGCAATCTGCCTTTCAAAAGCCATTTAATTTTAGTACGGCACTTAATGCCTTTGCAAGGGTCATTAGGCTCCCCTTTCTCACAAGCCATTGGACGGATGCCACACAGACAATTAGGATTAACTTGAGCCCTTATATAAAGAGTACATGGGTCCTTTATTGCCGCATCAATTGAGAATTGCTTCGAGACTATTGGTTACACTTTGTTTGACGATGGGCAAATCGAAGGTAATCAAAGTGAAGGAGAGAGCGTATGAGCTTAAGAGGGGAGCTCCTTCGGTATCTCTCTCTAAGTTGTGATTATGAGGTGTAGAGAGTCACCCAGCATCGGAGGTACATCCTGAATAGTGATCAAGAGTTGTATATATGCCTCTCGGTCAGGTTTTCATCTAAGCCATAATCGCCTGTTCAAGGATGAGACCATGGATCCATCTTCTCGGCTAGCTAAGGTGGCTCCACTGTGGCAATGCTTGTTTGTATGAGGATTTAGGTAAAGCCTTCAAGTGTTGTCTTTCAAGCTTGCATACAGTTGAAGGTGCTTACAGTAATTATTGCAATGGAGGAGGCCTCTTTCTCGGCCATGAATTTTTGAATAGGATAGCCCGAAGGAGCTTGTTAGGACATCCTTAAGCTCTCTTCGCTACTTTGCGAGTATCCTAAATGGAATGGTTGGATCGACTTTTGTCAATCCCTTCAGGTTACCTCCATAGATGGTTAGCTCATCTAGGTAGAGTAGGGACCTTCCTCTAGGTCCATTTGGGCCTTGAGGGCCCGAAGCTCAGCTAAGAAAAACTTAAGGATGTAGTCATGTTTCTCCTGATGGAGGTCGCGAGCTGAGTCGAAGTTAAGAGCAGTTCCTCTTAGAGAGGAGCTCAGCAAAAACAACTAAGTCGAAGTTGAGAGTAGACAAGAAGACTTATCCTTAAGCAATAGGCTATAGATGAGCTCTGTGCCTTTGTATTTTCACTTTATTGTTGTATGTACTCAAGGTTAAGATGCCGACCTAGAAAGCCTTGTAATTCTTTCTTAATTAATGGAACTCTCTTTTTCATATATACTTGCCTATATATTTTTGCTCAACTCACTTTTTCTTTTACCTTTCACCTATTGGTATGCCTTACATACATGAGACTAACAAGGGGACTTACGTTGGAGGCTATGAATTACCTACAGCGTTAATGTAGATACTAACTTAGGCATGTGCCTCTAGGATGGTAATTAACTCAAGGTGAAGAGTTTGGTGAGGACCAATGCTCAAGAATGGGAGGTAGCTAGTGATGTTAATGTCAATACTAATTGAGGCAAGCGTTTGGGGATGAGAATCAACTTAAGGCAAAGAGCTCAGAGGGGACCATAGCTCGATCACGGGAGGTAACCTGCGAAATTAATGTCAGTAGTAATTTAGGGCACGTACTAGAAGATGACAATCGACCTAAGGCAAAGAACTTGGAGGGACCAATACTTAATCATAGGAGGTAACCTACGCGTTAATGTCAATACTAACTTCGGGCACATGCTCAAGAATGAGAATTGACTCGAGGTCAAGACTTAGCGCAAGCCGTAAATATGAAAAAGATAGCATAAACAAGTGTAAAGGACTCATTATTTCATTACTCATAGCAATAGTTACAGATATTTCCCAGTGTATTACAATACCTATTGGAAATATGGTCTCAGGTTGTTGGTGTTCTAGGCCTTGGGAATGGGTTGCCTATCTAAGGTTTCCAACCTATAAGCTCCTTTCCTTGCATCCTCTACTACTCATACTAGATCTCCCAGTTAGGGTGAGCTTATCTCGTCTTGCAACTGAGCCAACGGTCTCCAATTTTCTACATACTAGCTCTCTAGGATGAAAAATCTTATGCTTTACTTTTTGGTTGTAGTATCAGGCTATTCATTGTTGGTATGCTGCTATTCAAGCTCGCACGATGTCATTCACCTTGTAGATAGTGTCAAGGCTTGCTTAGAAGGCCATGTGATTGATGTTGACATCAAAGTTCTAGATCTTGTTGGTTGGTAGCTCTAATTTGACCAGAAGGACAACTTCTATCCCGAATGCAAGACATAAAGGGGTCTCCTAAATGGAAGTCCTGTGTATTGTAAGGTATCCCCTAAGATAATGGGGAGTCCATCCAGCCACCCACCTCTAACTCGCTCTACCCTTTTCTTGAGGCTATTAAGAACAATCTTGTTGATTGCTTCAACCTAGCATTAGTCTCAGAATGAATGACCAATGTATAATGGAGCTTAATGCCATGCTTTTATAAAATTCCCTAAACTTGTTACCATTAAACTACCTTCCATTGTTGGTAATCAAGCTATACGGCACTCCAAAGTGGGAGAGTATGTGGGTGAATATAAATCCTTCTACGATCTAAACTGTGATGGTTACTATAGCCAGTGCTTCTATCCATTTGGTGAAGTAATCAACTACCACCAAGATAAACTGCCAACCTAACGATGCCTTTAGAAAAGGTTTAAGGATGTTTAGTCCTAATTGGGCGAATGGCCACAAGTTTGTCAAAGGATGCAATTCTTGAGCTTGGAGCATAGGTAACCGAAGCATGCTTTTAACATTGGTGGAATTTTCGAACCAAGGCCTTAGCATCTTCCTTCATCGTTGGCATAATATCCTACGCAAAGCTTGGAGGTATAGAGCCTGAGATTGGATGTGATTATTGCATATCCCCATGTAAAGTTCCTCTATGGCACGAGCACCCTCTTCCTTTTTTAGGTATCTCAGTAACGGGACACTTTTTCCTTGCTTATACATTACATCTTCAATCGAGGTTTAGTTTGTTAAGGCATAAGCTAGCTTCTTCGCCTTTGTTCTATCCTCAGGTAACATTCCCATCTTCAAGTGTTTGACAATGGGGCCTATCCAGCTGGGCTTGTGATTCACTAGCCGTATCACAAGGATCTTTTGTTCCTATGCTTCCATGCTTCGTTTGGGGAGGTACTATGTGAAGATGATTTATCATTATCATGTTATGTAGGGACGACGCAAGAAGCTAACCTGGATAGCATGTCCACTTTGCATTTTCTACTTACCTTCTAAGAGGTGAACCCTGCGAGAATGCCCTAAACTATTTGTAAATACTTGATTATTGTCTTGTATTTCCTTTTCACTTGCTGGACCACCAGCATGGAGTCTAAATAGATGTTCAACTTTTCGGCTCTAATGTCTTTAGCAATCCTTAGGCTAGCGATGAACGCCTCGTATTTGACCTCATTTACTAAGAAACCAAACTTTAGGTCATAAAGTACCTTCGTACTATGTAGACCTTGCAGTGTTATGCCAACTCCACTCCCTCCTTTAGTGAAAGAGCCATCAATGTGGAAGGTCCATATATGTATGTCGAGCTGTAGTTGTAACTCATCTACTCTAGTGTATTCCATTATAAAGTTAGCAAGAATTCATGCCTTAATTGCTTACTAAGGCAAAACTGGAGTCCATAGGCGCTAAGCTCGATGGTGTACTTCATCATTCGACCTAGGGCATCGGGTTTCTAAAGGATAGCTCAAAGTGGCTGGTCAAATAGCATGATGATCAGATAAGCCTGGAAGTAAAGTCTAAGTTTTCATGTAGCGATGACCACTACTAAAGGGAACTTCTTAACCTTAATGTATTTAATCTTTGGTCCTTGTAGGATGTGGCTTGACATAGTATATACCCTTGTGTTCTTGTCCTTTAGCTCAAGCAAGAACTAATGATAGTGTTTTGTCAATAATGGTGAAATAGAGGTATAACTCTTCGTCGAGAATGGGCTTAAAAAGCATTAGTGGGCTCTCTAGGAAGTCTTTGAGGTTGTTAAAGGCTTTCTAACACACATTCATCCATTTGAACTCAGAAGAGTTCTTTAGTAATTTGAAGAATCTCGAGCACTCGTTGGCGCTCCTTAAGACAAATTTGTTTAGGGCAGCAATTCTTTTAGTTAAGCATTATACCTCCTTTATAGTTAAAGATGTACTAATGGGTTAAACGGGTCAATCCAACCCAGCCACTTTGACCGGTGGGTTAAATAGATTGTGCTCATTTTGCCCGCTGTTTATTTGGGCCGCTTTTTTAACAGGCAAAAAAACTCAACTCTAACCCATTTAAAAAGTTGATTAAACAAGCTGACCGCGGGTCAAAGACGTAAATGTGTTAAACAAGCTCACCTAAACCAGCTCACTTTGACCCGCACATTTAACTGGTTAGGCTCATTCAACCCGCTTTTTAACAAACCAAAAAACCTAAGCCTAAACTTGTTTAAAAAGCAAGTTAAACGGGTTTTCCCGAGGGCCAAAATCTACTTACACACCTCTATTTATAATCTTAGGGGCTTACATGTCCAGAACTACTTTAATCTTGTCCGAGTTGGCTTTGATTCCTCATTTGATCTCCATAAAACCAAAGAACTCCCTAGATGTGACCCCAAAGACACACTTTTGGGGGTTTAGCTTCATTCGATAATGGTAGAGTGTTTGGAATGTTTCTCAGAGGTCTTCAATGTGGCATTTCCTATCTTTGCTTTTCATAATCTACATAAAATTCGATGTTCTTGAGCCCTTGATATGTCATACTAACGTTCTTCATGCCAAAGGGCATAACCTTATAATAGTAAGTTCTAAAATCTATGACGAACGAAGTGTGGACCTTGTCTTTAAGAGCCATTCGAACCTAATTATATTCTGAGTACACTCCATGAAGCTGATTAGTACATGTTCAAACATCAAATAAACATGTTGTTCGATACAGGGGATAGAAAAGCAGTTTTTAGGGTAGGCTTTATTGAGGTCAGTGTAGTCTACGCAAATCCATCATTTGCCGTTGGCCTTCTTCACTAGGATAGTATTCGCAAGCTAGGTTAAGTATTTCTCTTATCTTATGAAACCAACTTGTAATAGTTTCTCCACTTCTTGCTCGATTGTAGCCTGGTGCTCCGAGGCGAAATGTCACTTCTTTTGCTTAATTGGTCAGACTGTAAGATCAACATTAAGGTGATCGACAGCCTCAAGGAAGTTGATGATCCTAGGCATGTCTTCCAATGCGAATGCAAGTACGTCCATGTTTTGTTTAAGAAATTTGGTAAGCTTAATTTTTCATCGTTAAACAACTTTTCCCCTATTTTTATGGTCATTCCTAAGGTGCTTATGAGCTCAATTTCTTTGATTTTCTCAACTGACTCTTCTCGTAATGTTAGGGTTGGGATGGTAGTGGACTTTATGTTCATACTATTGTCTTTGGTTTGAGCTTTGAGGTAAAAGGATCTAGATAACTTTTAGTCCCCTCAAGCTTCATTGATTTCGGTTGTTGTCATGAATTTTGCTTTCAAGCATCAATAATTAATGAGCATATCAAATTTGGTAATGCTTAGCCAGCTTAGAATTACACTATATAGTGATTAGTAATCAACGATGAGGAAATCAATGGACTATATGGCGACGTGTTTATTATTGTTTAATTGCATTGGGAAAGTGATGATTCCTTTAACTGGGATGGGTTTTCCTCCTTCGAAACCTATGGGGTTATGCTTGTATGATTGTAGGCGTTTCTCCAATTGGTCTTTCATTTGCTCGTAGGAATTGTAAAACAACATGTTTACTAAGCTACCACTGTTGACAAATGTCTTAGGAATGTCAAAGTAACCAATTTTAGCATCTATAATGAGAGCGTCTTTATGGGGGAAATCGACAGCCTACTTGTCTTCTACAGTAAAACTGATCGCCGTGTCTCTCTTTGGCTTTTTAGTTCGAACGAGGCATATCTTGTGCCGAGCTATCATGGTTACGGTGTTTGAGAGGAGGCTAAGCCTCCAAATATGGTATTAACTTGCCACCGTCATCCTTAGCGGTTTTGGTCGTTGGTAAGGGCATCATTTTGCTCTTTTTATTATTGCCTCTATGCTTATTGGCGTTATTCTACTCAATAGCATTAGATTAGCCGCTGTATTTGGCTCCTTTCATCTACTATAAGGTAATCAATGCAACCTTTACGGTAAGGTCTTTCTTACATGTTTGTGGTGACAACATTCATCCGTATTATAGCCATGCACCTAATGGTAATCACAGATCTTGCTTGAGTTTACTACTTCGGGGATTTCATAAACGTTTGATGCTTGTAAGAGTTGTTGCTTGACCTCATAAGTAATCTCTCTGAAATGTCTATTGAAGGGTATATATAAGGGTAATCCTGAAATTGAGTTTGCTTCTTCAAGAATTCCATGAATGTTTGATGCTTATAGGAGCCATTGCTTGACCTCAAACATGATCTCTTCGAAAGGTCAATTGAAGGGTGTATACAAAGGTAATCTTGAAACTTTAGTCTCTATCTCTCTCATCTATCCTTTATCAAGGACTGTAGCTTGGGATCCTTAAGCCCTAAGCGGTCTTTTACAGACTTACAGATATTATCGTCTACCTTGAATCACTTTCTAATGGCATTCCCTTAGGCTACATGCTTCTCGGCTAGCTGCATGAACTCATCTAGGGACTCAGGCTTGTTTAGTGAGATCACGTCAAATAGTCTTCCCATATGGTCTATTCCCATTATGAAGGCTTGTAAGGATGTTCCAGTATCGAACTTAGACACTTTTAGCTGTGTGCAATTGAAGCACTCAAAGTATGCCCATAGGGTTTCGTTCAATCGCTGCCTTACATTATAGAGTATGGAGGAGTCTCTTCTTAGGACCTTAGAATTTATGGAGTGCTACTGAAACTTGCCTCCTAGGTCATCGAACGATGTAATGGAGCCCTTAGGCAGGGTGTTGAACCAAAGTAAGGCAACCTTCACTAACGTATTAAGAAAAGCCTTACACATAATTGCATCAAAGAAGTTATGCAAGCTCATTGTGGTTAAAAAATAGACGAAGTAGTCATCTAGGTCGGTAATTCTATCATAGGTGTTAAGGTGCGGTAATCTTGCGCTTACAAGCAATGTTTCTTCTAGGATTGGGAGGATGAAATGGCTCTTTATTATTATGGAAGAAGATGCATGAGCAGATAACTCCACTTTCTTTTAGTCATGCATGCTAGAGGCGTAACGAATGTATTTGTCTAGTTCTTGGACTTTCATGTCCTTGAATGCTTTTGACGACCACTTTAGGGGCAAGTCATCGATCGATCTACTTGTCGCTATGTGCTCACTTTACATGTGTGTTTTGCTACAATCGCGATTTGGTCGATTACATAGGTCTTTAAAAGCCTTCGAGTCATGTAGATTCTAGTCGCATAGATACGCTAGGCATGTAGTTCATAAGTCGTAATCTTGACTTTGTTTAAAGGAGAAACTGATAGTTACCTCCTCGTTGGAGCGTTTTTAGGATGTATTTTTTAGTATCACAACATCTCTATGCAAGGTCGCATTGGACTCTTGGGTCCTTTTATTTTCTTCAAGCATCTATTGAACAAGGAGTTTGAGCTATTGAACCTCAGAAGTTTGAGCTTCTAGTAGTGGGCACATTGCTACACCCTGTGGTAGAAGTGTTGCATCGTCACCATCTGGCTACAACATGGTAGTATCACCTAAATGTAAGGCATACGAGTTGCTATTTTTGCTTCTAGCCATCTTATGTATAGTAGCCTAAAACGGTGGACACTAAGATGTTCGTGTTCAAACCAACTTTAGTAGATGTTGCTAAACAGATCATAGTATATGTAAGAATTAGTGGGCTCCTTACTCCTGGCAACCTATAAGAAAGCCCCTAGTGAATGATTCCTTAAAGACCCTCAAACGCTCAAGTTAGCAAGAAGGACAATAAGGGAAGAGAGGAAACTAAGGTGGACGAGCACTAAGATCCTAATTGGAAGTGCTCGCTAGTCATGGGTGTATATTCAAATGTGGTATGGAGAGCTTATGATCTCAAGGATGGAGAATAAGGATTCGATCCCCTATACGTCGACTATCTTTCGCTATTTATAAGGAGGGTGAATATGATTACCTAGAATTGTATTGATTCAAGGTTCATCCGTACTTGTAGCCGATAAGAGGACATGCATTGAGGGGCTAACAGCGTGGCTTTCGGAGTTGGTCAACCATGATCATGCTGGTAGCTACATCCATGAGTGGTAGGTTTGGCATCTTTGAGGAATGTTAGGCTGGATTGACCATAGCAGGGATGTGAGATGGCAATTAATGAGCTAGGAGCGGAATACTGAGCAGAGGGATTGAGGATCCGAGTTTAGCAGATCAAGAGGCCCATCAATGGCAAGCCCGGCATTAAGGGGCTTGCATGGTCAAGGGCATCATCACTCGTCGAGCTCTGGAAGATGAAGGGGAAGGGTCCTTGCACTCTAAACTTGGTCGATCTACTGCTATGGTCATCATGTATCAAGAGGAGGGCTTTTACATTTGTGCTCACCATGGTGCTTCCCTTTGTCCTTGGAAGGTAGCTTCTTGTATGCTCTTCTCGAGGATCCAGGGTAAGAAAAGAGTCTGAGCAAACCGGAACAAATGGAAGGCAAGAAAAGGGGAACAATCCCTTCCTAAGCTAGCGGGCCTTTACCAAAACTGGGCTTCGAGCCAAGCAAGAATTAGGTATCAATATTCACTATAAACTAGTTAAGTAACTTCCACTCAATATGGTGTAATAGAAAATCGTGAAAAAGGTAATAGGTAGTGCTTTTACACAAAAAAAAACAACACTGAAGTCTTGTTCCCGTTAAGTTTTGTGAAACCCTACCATTACCTCCATTTTGTTTTTCCACTATGAAATAGTTATGATACCTATAGTCCTCATGGAGTTTTCCTCATGGAGTTTTCAAACTGATATGATACTTAATATATTTTGCACATCAATGCATTCACAAAAATCATGTCACCCTTCATCTCATTAATGTTAATACGCTAAACACATTTTATTCTTTAGCGAGCATAACTACTTCAAAGGTCGAGTGAATTTAATATTAAAGACAACCTTTGCATACATAACATTATGAAAATCAAGAATCCAACTAACTTTCAATCTTTTCTACAACAGCTAGACTTCAAGCTCAAAATGCAACCAAAAAAAAAAAAAAATCATACAAGCAGTTCGACTATCTAGACATTTAGATTATTTGTAGATGAGCTAGCATAGGATTGCCGTTGATTTAAGGTACGTGCTGCCAAATGAAAAAATAAAAGAAGTAAAACTGCAGTTTCTTGGAGAAGACTCATCCCTTGTTGAATAAAACCAATAATTGTATGAAAGTTGCTAATATGTTACAGTAGCATAGCTCCATGAGCGATGGAAACGGCACAAATTGACATCTAAAAGCATCACTAAATATATATTTCATACAAAAACATGTTTCATAGATTGAATGTTCATAATTTCTCCTAAGTTGATGTCGATTCCAGAATATATATAGCAAACATTTCGCCTTTATAAATTTAGAATGTTCTTCAAAGAGAAAGAGCTTTAATAGACAAAATAAATTTAGTAGCTTACAGCTCTATAGATTCAAGATACTCTTTAAAGAGGAGCTTTAAATGGACAAAATAAAATTAGTAGCTTCCTCCTCTATAAATTAAGAATGCTCTTTAAGAAAGGCTTTCTAAGGAGAAAGTCTTTTAAATGGACAAAATCAAATTGATACTTTTTAGCTCTATATATTAAGAATGCTCTTAAAGAGAAAATTATAAAAGATCGGTATATCTATAATATGACTGGACAAAATCAAATCGGTACTTTCTAGCTCTATATATCAAGAATGCTCTTAAAGAGAAAATCATAAAAGATTGGTATATCTATAATGTGATATAAGTGTCTTTAGAAGATTGATATATTATACCAACTCTTTTACGTATAGTGGTACGAATTTAAGCCTATTTTCCTCGGCCATTTTCCGAGGATGAAGCTCGCGTTAATATAACCACTTGCAAATATAAGATGAGAAAACATTGCAACTCAAAAAAACAAACAGGGCTCGTCGAAAGGAATATTGTCAGAGTTGGGAATGGACATTTTGTCCTGTAAGTAAAACAGTAAACAATTGCATTTAAGATGAAAAAAAGGAACGCTAAAATCATGGAATGAAGGGAATACTTAAGTCGAGAACGCTACCTTATTTGCTAAAGAAGCTGTCAAGATTGATCAAAGGCAAACCAAATATTGAACTTCAATCGTAGGTTGTTCGTTCCAGATCTTGAAAATTACAATAGTTCAACTATCATCATCCCAAACAACCCATCAATTCCAACTCCAAAACCCTAGCTCGAACGGGTGCAATGAAATGATCAGCCATGAATGGGCAATGTGGTGAAACGAATACAGGAAGAAGGCATGGATGAGAACGAAGGAGGCAATTTAGGGTTTATGTCACTTCGATCGATACAAAGAGAAATGATCAGTAGGTGTGATGAAAAGGGCAGCTCGATTTCTTTAGGTGAATGGTAACCGAGTTTTGATGATTTGTTAAAGGGAAAATGTTGTCTTTTGGGAGTTTGAATGGGGGGTAAAATTGGAATAAAATAGCTAATTTAGGAGAGGAATCAGGATTCTGTCTCTTTTTTTATAAATGTTGATTCCTTGTTTGGGCGCAATTAGTTGACGGATTTTTCATCTCACAAAATATTTACTCAAGTCAAGCTTAAAACATTTAATCTTTAGTTTCCAACTAAATAAACTTAGATAAGTTGAGATATCAAAGGATTTAGTCGCAAAGTAAGCAC
Source organism: Lumnitzera racemosa (assembly GCA_024138005.1). NCBI lineage: Eukaryota > Viridiplantae > Streptophyta > Magnoliopsida > Myrtales > Combretaceae > Lumnitzera > Lumnitzera racemosa. The sequence goes on along the minus strand of JAMXBC010000006.1, from coordinate 104,707,161 downwards.
TTACAAATGATAAATCCTAACAGTATTGGTTTGGACCTTGATCGACGCTTATGGAAGATTATTTGGTATAGCAAAATTCCACCAAAAAATCAAGCATTTTATCTAGAAGTGCTGCAAGAATGCCTCAACCTCTAATCTAAATTTATTCAAAAGAAAATGCAAACCCAATGCTTCATGCTGTTTTTGCTCTAAAGAAGAGCCTATTGAACATATTATCTTAAATTGTGGCTGGGCTCAAAGAGTATGGTTTCAGTAACTTGGCTTTCGAATAGAGAGCATCAATTCTAATAATTTTGCATCTTGGTTTTTTCTATCCTTTTATCTTTCCAGAATATGACTGCAGACTAGAGAAAGATTGCTCAACATGTGTTGTTCATAGCCTGGCATGTTTGGAAGCACAGATGCGAATGTCTTTCTGCCAACAAACATCCTTCTTATGCGGTTGTGTTTAAGCGAATTAGTGAATCCTCAATGCGATGCTGACATTTTAGCCACAACTCTGATGCAGATTTAGGCCCTTATCCTTCTTATGCAACTGCTAAACAAGTTCGATCCAAATGGAATTCTCCTACCCTCAGTTATGTAAAGCTAAATGTTAATGCCGCAAAGAGGAAAGGCAGGTTTAGGTGTAGTTGCTTGTGATGGCAGTGGTCGACTTATAGTAGCCTAGCAAAGCCTACTTCCTTGTTGGATGTGAAATCTGCTGAAGCAGAAGTTGTTAGAGATGCAAGATGGTCGAAAGTGCAAGTGGAGACTGATAGCCTCCTGATCTATATAATTGTTTAACTAAGAAGTCAGCTGTTCCATGATAGTAAAAACTTGTTTTTTATGACGTTATCTCCTTGAAAAACAAATTTTCTTTTTGTTAATAGGGAAGTTAATGTTTGTACGAATTGGGTTGCAACCCAACCAAGAAAGGGGATGTTCAGAAATTTTCAGGATCTATATCCCCCATCTCCTTTAGCCTTCTTGTTATTCTCGGATTGTGGCTCTAAGCCACCAAACTCTTCTCTATAATTCCTTTCCAATTTGATTGAACTTTTTGTTGGACAAAATATATATATATATATCTCAAAACTAGAAGGAAGCAGTTTTGAATATTTAGATAATTTCATATAATCTCTCCATCCTTCAAGATGAAAATGGCCTTAATCAAGAGACAGCTAATGAGTGAAACCAAGGACAAATTATTGGAGCCAAGAGATATAAAGTGATATCTAATATTGGATGCATATCTTAGAAATGGAAAACCTTATTTCTATCAATAGAAGTAAAATGATGAATCCCCAAAATTCATCTGTCATTTACAGTAAATGGGGATGATCTATGAGTGGTGCTAATAACATGCCAAGATAGAATATTGAAATGCAATAGGAAAATACAGCCTACAAACCATGCCAAGATGAACCAAATAAGATAAGCCTGTTTAAATATACACCTTGCACTCGCAAAACCTGTTTGATACATATTTTCAGTTTCAGAAGAGAATAAGGAGCATAGTCATATTTATAGAGTCTTATCCATCTGTTTTAAGAGAAAACTGTAACAACCAAATTCTGCAAAGATTTGTTATCAACAATAGCACAAATTTTAGTCCAATGAAGCCAAAACCTAAGCTTGATTGCAGGAAGGACATCACAGCTTCAAATCTTCAAGGAGAACTATGGTGTTTGGTTTCAAACAGAACAAGTTTGGCCGCTTTTATAGCATTTTAAAAAATGAAGCCCCTTGCCAATTTATCTTTACAAGATCAACACAGCAAGCCGATGCAAAATGGGCTTCGAACTTATGCATAGCAGGCATGTGAATTGGCATTGGATTCCATGATCATGAACGAAAATGGGTAATAGCCTTGCACCTGAAGACTTGCTAAGACATTGAATTTATTCTCTGGACCCTTCTTCATTTTCTGGGAAGATAAATTTTAGGTCTTCATTATCTCGATAAAGTTGCACCAATGCAGCTGCTTTATAGGCAAACAGCCCAAACATTGCTGGCACAATCTACAAAATACAAGCAGTATTAAACACAAAGAAAGGAAGCAAGTTCGCAGCTAAACTGAATAGAGAAAATTACAGATTCTGTCAACTCCTATGGCCACAATGAATGCTATCCCTAATTGCAGGATCTGTTGTGACAGAACTTTTACTTGTGGGGAATATACATTAGATAACAAAAGAATAGGAAACAAGGATTCACAAACTTAAGCAAAATGGTCTTGTATTAAGGCAGCTCTTGAACTTTTATCCAACACACAGACCAGAAAGACTGAACTCATTGCTTCAGTCCAGCTAATTCTGATGTAAAAGATAATCTACAGGAGAACTTGTGAAGAGTAGAAGCTCCTGGAAGAGGAGTTATGGACAGCAAAAGCAATCCTCTCCCTGAGAGAACAAATGCTCTACTGCTGCCTGATTCAAAATAAAAACAGCATCTCTAGTTGAATAGAAATACTTCTAGGTGCAAACTGAAGTTATGAGGCAGTAAGACAACAATAAAGGAAATCCAGAAGGCAACTCATTAAGATGAAAATATCTATTCCAATTGTTAAATTTCAGCGGACATATTCAGATTAAGACAATTTATTACTGAAGTAAAAAAGATTCTCATTTGAATCTAGTTAGTATCTGAAATTCATCTGACTTACCTGGAAATCAAAAAGGTCAGTTCCAATGGACAGATGAGACAGGGACCACAAGCCATATATTGCTGCAGGGATAACAAGTCTTGGAGAAGAAAGTGCAATACTACTGCCCTTAATCGACCTCTCCAACAAGTTGCTGAGGTCCTCACTTCTTATTCCAATTCTGCAAATACAGGAAAATATGCATTGGGACAAAAAAGGAAAGCTTCTAAAAAATATAAAGTGATTTGAACCAAGACATCTTAGAGAAAGGAAAATTTGCGCTTTTACTTTTTTGTCTTCTTTTGCCTGAAAATCTGAGGAACCGTTTCCTTTGATATGTTGTCTGCATGTTGGTACAAGAGCTGAAGATACAAGCAACTGCCAGGCGTCAGACAAGAAGAACAAGCATGTTGGTAAGACAGACCAATAACAAGAAACTGAAGGGTGTGACTAATTCTATGAAATAATTTAGCCGTAAAAAAAAAAAAAAAAAATCTTCACCAAGACAAATGAGCAGCAAGAGATTACCTGAATAGGACGCCAACAGCATAGCTTACAGCAGCCTGTCCATATAAACTTCCATGAGTGTAAATTACCAATTTTCTAATGTAGTTTTTTTGGGGTAAAGTATTTTCTAATGCACTTCCTATTATGTAGAATGTACTTACTGGAAAATAACCAAGTTTTGTTTCAATGATTTTAGGAAATAAAACCTTTGTTTACTTAATCAAGTCCCAAAAGCTGTTAAAAAGTTCATATGAGCCCTAAACCTTTTTGAATGCTTGCAATTCAGCACATTTTGCACATGCAGCTTCTTTTGAGGTATGACCTGGTGCATCATATCAGCACAATAGGCTGCATGGCAAGTTCTATAAAAAAAGTTTAAGACTTAATTGAACATTCTAGATGATTTAGGACTTCTTCTTTGGATGAGTAGTTTTAGTGACTGATTGCACAAGTCTTCAAAAGTTATTACCAACGTTTGATACTTATCCCAGATTTTATGCTTGAAATATTTAAGTAATTCAAAATTTGTTGCTGTTCAATACGTTATGGATCTTTTTTAATATAATAAACAATGAAAGTAAAAACTGGACTCCGAGCACCGTCTAATGTCTATATAGCACAGCAATCAATTTTGTACTAAATGCTCTGTTACCAGTAATACGTAGGGGAAAATTTACCTGGATTGACAATACTAACAAGCAGTATCCACTGCATGCAGTTCCAATGCCAACAGACAATAGCATCAACTCATTCTTCAGCTGCATGGAGAAAAAAAGTATCTTTTCAGAAAAATCAGGTAATACAGGACCAAACCAGGATACAATTGACATTCAGTTTCTCATAGACTAACGTTTGCAGTCTCTTCATTCACTACCTTGAAGGTCAATCAACCAGGTTGTCCTATTTACATAGTCAACAGATGAGAGTTACAGTGGAACACACATTGATGTAAGAGATACCAAAAGCATTAAACAAAGGAGGTTAATCACTCTCAGTTACTTTCAAATGATAGACAGGTTTGACATCTTTTATAATGTAGAGGTATAGATAAAGTGATGCAGGATAAATAAGAATATGCAGCTAGTATTTATTTAATTTTCTTTTACAGTTGTCTTATTCTAATTATTTAAGAACTTGTTATGTTTGTTTGGTTATGAACTCCGTCTCTGTTGGGCATACTAGTTAACAGGTTTCATCCAAATCACGGTGGTGAAGAATAGTTACCATTGGAGTAAAAAGAAAAAATGGAAGTTTATTTATTTTCTTCTTTCTTTCTTCTATTTAAATTTCATCTATTTTCTCTCGCTGTGTTTGCTATCCTTTTCTTCTCCCCATTCTACAATTTTAATTTATGTCAATGGATTTGCCTTTGCCTGCGCTGCCAGTCCAGAAAAGTTGTAACAAATTTCGTCAAAGATTTTATTCCAGTTTCTTACATTAAGCTGATTTAATATAACAGTGATATAATTGAAGCAAGTCAAAAGGACTTAAAATAAACTGCATTGCAATGGATGCTGGAAATGTGAAGTGGCAGAAAAATGGAAAAGTAATATGTAGAAGCAAATGCAATCACTCAAAAGATGTTGAAACATGTTTTAGTTGCTAAAAGAACGTTTGAGGCTTCCCCTGACCACATCTTCATGTGCCCGCAGCACTTCCATATGGAGAAGAAAGACTTTTCTGAGCAATATGAATTTCCTCCTCTGAATAACATTTTTTATAAAATCCCGTTTATCACTAATAGAATAAATTTTCATTACATATACACAGAAAAAAAGGACAACAAAAAGGCTAGGTTGAAAACGTTGTGATACTTTAACTCAATCCATAATACAAAACTAAGGGATATATAAGGATCTACCAATCATAAAGATCCATGGAATTTATTGTGGATGCAAGCCGCAAACAATGCATACACACACTCACAACATATTATTTAAAGATAACAGTTTAGAGATAGCTTCATACGGCATCATATTTGAGAAGGTTTAACTTCTTCCTCTTCTCCCTGTCATCCTGTAATTTCTGCCATAATATGCAGAAAGTTAGATTTGTCAAAATGTTAATTGTTCATATATATTTAGTTTTACTCTGCCTTAGTCAAGGTCAAATTATAATTCGGCGCACAATGCAGTTACCATCAAAATCAAGAACTTACAGGGAGCCTACGGGAAGGATACCTTAGCAATGGCTTTCTTGTTTAGTGGAGCAAAATTGTCACCTAAAACCCACACTTGAGTTTTTGTAAGTTTTAGAAACCCAACATCCTCATCGCTTCCAGATAGAGAGACCTACAGGATATGTTTCAAAAAACTTGTTTTTTAAATATTCTGTAAGATATTATGTTTGAACAGTTAAAATCCAGGCACCAACATGGAGATAATTACACATCCCAATATTAATAGTGATAGGCAGAGTCAATCATTGACAACAAGCTTTTGTTTCAAATGAAAATCAGTACCATGAAGGGACAATGCACATGACAAATCTCATTATGGCAGGTACACCAATTGAGGTAGAGAGGATTGCATAAGTGATTGGCTCACTTCTTGCATCCAACTTCCATTATGAACGCTTCTGGGGATACCCGAGTAATGCAAGCTATATTTAACCAATACTTGCATCTTGTAAAGAGATCTCTTTGTCTGGAGGTAGCTGGCCTAGTTATGGCCATGCCCCTCCATCGTCAAAAGAGATGAAGAAAGACAATTCATTGCTCTTCTTATATCCCCTAAACATGTCACCGCTCTTTCTAAGTCTTTTAATACATGTCATCTATACTGCATCAATTTCAGAATACTTTTTACCTGAGTTTACTCATTTCGGGAATACAATGAAAATGAGACAACCTCTATAAAGATGGGAGGTATTTCATGCATCCACTATTAGAATTTATTCGATCAAACATGGGATATCCAGTACAGATGCCAGTATACATAAATCTATAGACCAATCACATAATACAACTATTTTCTCCCAAAAATGGGACAATCATTCACCACAAATTGTGTAGATACACATTAATCTCAGCAATACTACATGGTGTCAGATGCAAGAAAAGAGAAAGCATGCACCTGGTTTGGCTCTCCAGCACTTGCAGAATGTTTGTCATCAGCATCAAACTTGACAAGATTCAAGGTTTCTCTTGACCAAATCATATCTGTAACCTTTGATACAAAATCTCCATTTAATTTTCTCTCCTTCAAGAATTCTCTCAACACTTCCCCCTCGATGCTCTTGCTAACTAACAGAAGTACAGCAAGAAATCAGCCGTTTTAACATAATAATCAATGCTCAATGAATTACATCTTGGGTAAACCGACTGCTATATTCATAGTAATACAAGAGCATATAATCGGTCTAAAGCAACAAACCATATGCATTGATATGATCTAAGTTGGATGTATGTGTGTTGCTATAATGCAGTAGTGTTATGTGATATAATATGTGACATGCTACTATGATGTGTGGGTCAAGTTTGAGGTTTTTGGCTGTGGCTTAGGCTCTAGATATTTCTATTTGTTATCCTGTTGGTTGTTTTACTATAAATAGGAGATGTGAGTTAGAATTTAGATATTTGGTTAGAGACTTGCGAGTTGGTTAGTTGTAAGCAATTGTGCTCATGGAACTTGTGAGCTTTTAGCTCATGGCTCTCATCTAGAGAGATATTAGGGTACGTAATTGTGTTCAATCATCAATTTTAGTAAAATTCCATTTTATTCTCTTCTTTTACTTGAGGTTCATAGCATGCATGGCTACCCAAATTGCTGAATCATCAAAGAAGCTGAGGGCAAGGAATGAGATAAATATGCCAACAAATCTAATTTAGTGGACTAACACCATGAAATTATTTCACGCCCAAACTAAATTAAGCCTAGGCATTCAATGATACATTTTTTGTTTCCTTTTGACAAGAGCTATATTTCTCATTTGCAGCCAGATGCAAGGAACTTTTGTGCTTCCTTACTTGTTAAATATTGAAAAACAAACAACATTATAAACCATTACCCAAGAATGTGTTTGCCCCACGGAAAATGGTATGATTAAAACTTTGCGATGATCAATTTATTATGGTAGAAATTTCAAGAAGTTATTGATTCCAGAAACTTTTAGCAATACACAATAAGGGGAGACCTTTACTTTAACAGCCAACCGACTTGCCCCTATACACGTTACTAACATCTTCTCGCAGAACATGTCGGACTTTACTCGTATCATAAAATTACAACATGGTAACAGCTTTAAAGATTTAATGATAGCACATGCGAAAAACAAAAACACTTACATTTCGTTCCTATTCTCTAATTCTAAAAGTTCCATCCAGTTCTCTTTTCCATCAAATTACCAAACACAGCATTCAAATAATACATTAGCCAAACACGAGCATCATGCATGCTCAATCACAAAACAAATCGATTAAGCTCGACAAACTTAGAGAGATAGTAATCAATTGCTGGAAAAAAATAAAATAAAATGTTAAGCATAACATGGTTTGTTTGAATTATCATTATTTATGCTCAGAAGAACAAACACGAAACACAATAGAAAAGTTGAAAGCAAACTCGAGGAAGTAGTACCTTGGCCGGTAGTAGGACTAGTTGTGGAGTTAAGGGAAGAAGTAGAATGGGTAATTGTGGAAATGGGTCTTCGAAGTCCAGGATTTCGAGTCCATGGTGGGAGAGGGAAGCTTGTAACGGTGGTGAAACATCGAACCTTCCAAAGGGTCTCCATTCCTGAATAGCCTTCTGCTTATCGACGGTCGACCGTATATCTATGCGTTTGAAGAAGATAAAATATCTTATGTTAACACGTACCGTCGAGGAAACGAAAAGGAAAACGGTAGAAAGTATATGTTTCTCTTCAATTGAAGTGAAACTAATAGAAATGAGTGAACATGAATTAAAATTACCAAATCACTCCATTATGAATGGTTGCCAAATAGAAAGGTAATATAGTTTATTAAATCACTCGTTTTCTTTCATATTCTTCTATTTCTTTTTTAAATATCTAAATACAAAATAAAAAATAAAAGTAACATTTCCTTTCTTTTTGTTTTAATTCTTTTTGTTTTTTTTTTCATTGATATCTATTTATTTCATTTCTTCTTAAATTTGCTAAACACAATATAAGTACGTTTACTGACATGAATATAAAAATAAACATGAATTGACTCATTATTGCCGATTACAAGTAAGTCACCACCCTAAAGTGGGTATAGCTGATGGCCATTTGATGAAATGGGTTGCACAACTCCTTATAAGTTTCGACCAACTAAAGATAACTAGAGCATTCAATTCAAGGTTCACCTTTATACCTATCAGCAACGAACTTAAAAGAGTGTAGGTCATGTAAGTAATCAAGAGGGGATGAATTGGTTAGTTTAAAGATTAAAGTTCTTTGCAAAAATGTCATTAAAATTATCTTCTTTTGATTACTTTAACAAATAGGTGTAGAGAACGGTATTAAATAACAAATAAGTATATGAAAATAAAAAGGAGTAAGGAAGCAAAACGATTAGTTAAGAAAACTATAGTGTTTCGACCTTGTATCTACTGTATTATTCTAACTCAATGTCATTTCACTATCCACTTTAAAAATTTCAATCAAAGAGAGATTATAACAACCTTCCTTTGCTCTGTCTTACTAGCTTATCTTTTGACTTGTCACAAAGCAACAGAGAACCACAAATAAACTCTCTTCTAATAATCCTCCTAACTCTCTAACGTGATAATTAACAAACACTTGAGGAGAAAACATAAAGTTCCTTTAAGTATAAGCACAAAATAGTAATGTAAAAATGAAAGTTGTAAGAGCAAGCAATCCTCTTATTTTGATTATGATTCTTTCGAGAATGTAAGGATAGTAGATAAAGATTATAGAACTGCATGTCTCGAATTTTTTAACTACCCGACTTGTATTAACTCCTTCGATAACGTATCTACCAAAGATGTGGAGAATATCTTGAGAGATTTGAAATTATCTTTAATTAGCTATTCGAATTTTTTTTATCCCTTGATTTATAGATTACATGGTATTTTCAACAAATCACTTTGTGACACATATTCTAATATACTAAAAATACCTGTTAAACATCAGCTTATTTCTCCTTGTGCTTTCTTATTTAATTAAAATAACTTAAAAAGAATTTAATTACCATTTAACATTTTAATTTCAAACAACTAAATTTATTAAAAACAAATGAAGAAAACTCTTCTCCTCCCTCTTTCTTTAACACCACCATCACCTCTCTCTCTCTCTCATACTCTTCTTTACTACAACAAACACCTATAAATCTAGCAAAGCCATCAACAACTACAGTATGACCATCAAAAGAAATTTACATCAAAAAAATTTTCAACGTTATAGAGTAAAGAAGACATAATTTAGAAATGACATTGTCTCAGTAAACAAATAGGAGAGGAGAAGAAAGGAGAAGAAGGAAGAGCATTTATTGGAAAAGAGAGGAAGAGAGTGTAAGAGAGAGTTTAATATAGTGAAAGCAATAGAGGATATTACTTGAGTTCGCATGATAGATGTTAATGGAGATGGTCTTTTGCTTCCTCAAAAGGCCTCAACTATTGTTGGGTGTATCAAAGTGACTTTCTAGTGGTGCCTAAGTGCAACGTGGTGGCTTATTCCGATGAAGCAACATAGCAATAGTTTTCAAATAACACAATTAGGATTTTCTAATTGGATGCAAGCTTGATGGAGTTGAACCCATAGCTAGGATTTTTCTTATAGAACTCAACTTATAGAATACAATAAAACTGGTTTCACCCTTTGAGATTGGTTAAATCAGAATGATTTTAGAAAGAAGTTGAAATGGGTCTCCGCTAAGCTTAAAGAGAAAAACTCATGTTTTACTAGCCCTAAGAGGAAATAAATCTAGACAAGACTTAATCATCTTTCCCAAAATGTTAACGTTTTTGTCAATAGTTGGGAAGGGAGAGAGTTAGTTTGTCAAAGGTAGGCGAGAGTTCACTCGTCGAAGGTGAAAGAGAGTTATAGTGGAGAGAGATGAAGAATCTTGATTTTTGTTTAACTTTCTAGTAAATATTTATTTATTTTTAAAAATATAGTTGATAAGAGCTAAAGTGTAAATAATAATTAAATTCTCAAGGTTTTTTTTTTTTCCAAATGAATCTTAAATTTGTTTAAATTAAGAAATTATGTGGCATTCGTGAGAATTTTTTTTAATATATGAATATGTATCACAAGTTTATTCACCCATAATGCCAACTCATTAACGAAGTTGACTTGGGTATTAATGTTAGCTATGAAAATTTTTATTAGGTGGTATATTAACACTTTAAAACTTCATGTAGTAAATTGGAAAAATACAAACTTTATGTATTAAATACAATATTATCACCTTATTGAACCGCATCTTCTAGCCGTTGCTTTAAAATTTGAATGATAAGCTACTGAATAAAAAATTAAAAATAGTTATTGTGGTTGTTCTGTTTTGCACAACTTTTATAAGTTTCTTCTTTTTCCCAACATGTTGAACTTAATGTTCTTCATTGAAATTTAAAAATTCGATTCACTTATTCCTAAAATCTTGTAATAAATCCTCATGAGTTGGTATTTTAAATTTTGAACTTGTAATTTTTAGTAGTTTCTTGTTAATCACTTATACATGCATAATAATAAAATCTCTTACTATCTTGATCTTTATTTTGCATAAAATCCTCTTTGAATTTAAATAAAAAATTTATTGCAATTCAAGAAACTCATCTTTATCCTTGAAGTTTATCCATGCAAAACCTTATTTTCTACTTCCATTTTCTTCCAACCTATTAATTCCATGTTATTATTCTTTAACCTCTATAAAACCTTTTAACTAACTTAAAATTATTGTTTTAATAAATTGATAAATTCATATTCAATAAATCTTGTCATAAGCTCTTCTAAATAAATTTGTCTTGAAATAAATAAAAGTTGTCCTCCTTAGTCCACGCAAATATGTATCCTACTTAGTGAAATGCATTAGGCATATTATATAAATACATCCATCAAGTGGAGTTAGATTTTCAACTCATCAAAAGTTCAACTTATCATCGATATATAACGTTCTATCAAAATATTATTCTGTCCACACTCTCCAACATATTCTCAAATTTATTTGCTAATTCTTTCAACACAACTTAATTCATATATTTAGTTGTACATTGTATTATGTACACTAATATACTTGTTAATACTTTTAATCTATTTTTGTTATCATCAAAGTAATAATAAGAAAACCTAACAAAGAGTTAGTTAATGGTGGTAAAAATAAATATGAAAGTTTTAATTAGGTAATAAATTAACATTTTCAAATTATGTATAATAAATTGTACATTTTAGTAAAATTTGGATACCATTTATAACATTAGTCCCTTATTTCCATTTAGCTCAGGTTTTTTTTTTTTTTGTTACATGGAAGAAATACACTAAAATGGTTCCTTTAATTATTAAAAAAATCATTATTTATTTTTTTTAAACAATATTTGTTTGATTTAATAGAATTGATTAAACATATATAATGCTACCAAACCTAAAAAAAAAAAATGGAGATCAAAGATTCAATCACCATGATGGATATACTTTTAAATCTTTTACATAAGAATTGATGATATTAATAATATCATTTATAATCTCAATATTTTATGTTTTTTCCTCTTTAGCATAAAATCTTTTTTCCTTTTCTTTATATTTGAGTCTTAGAAAGTTAGACTTTGGTTAGCACCGTCCATTTGTTTTTAACATATGGCGATGTTTGATTTGTACATGTAGTAAATTCTTATTAATGATGTAATATTAATAGATTAAATTAGTAAAAAAATTTCAAAAATAAAAATAAATTGCAATAAAAAATGGAGAAAGTTAAAAAGAGGAGGTGGAGGAAATATTTTTTTGTTTTTTGTTTTACTTTTAATTTACTTAATTAATATGTTCATAAAATTAGATAATTTAATTAGATTAATTATTCAAGTCACATGTCATTCCCTAGTGGAAAGCTAAAAGTTTTAATAAAAAACTTATCTGCAAACTTTCATAAACATTAAAGATTCAAATGTAAAATTAAAAAAAAAAATTATGATTGAATTAGAAAAGCCATCAAACATTGAAAATTAAAAATGTACTTTTTTTGATTAATTTAGAAAGAGCTTTTTGCTCAATCATAAAATAAAACATAAGATTTTATTTGGGAAAAAATCCTATATAAATATGATAAAGGGAAAAAAAAAACTTAAAGAAAATAAATAGGAATGCAAATCTTCCGTGACCTAAGGAGAAATTAATCAATTTATGAATAGATGGTTCATTTTAGGTTTCATCGAGATGATGGTGGAAGTAAATTTTAACTCAAAAGCCATCCTCATTCTTAGGTAAAGTGATAGAAAATTACCAAGATAGATATGTTTTACATGGACATTCGATCTAGATTTTCTAAAAATAGGTGTAAAATTCTAACTATTATATAAGAAATTAGTAATCATGTCATCACCTGGTTAAGGTTTTCTAAGATAAAAGGGATCAAACTTTTAAAAACAAGTTTTGCACATTTGTTCATATATTAAACAATCTCTTTCAAATAGCTATCAATCTAATTGAAATTTCCTTTCTTGTAAACTTTTATTTGGCTATTTATAATTTTTTATCAAATAAAGATAAAATTAGATAAAAAGGTACGTCATCCAAGGGACAAAAACAAGATGTAACATAAAAAAGAAAAGTAAATAACTTTCATGAGAATTAAATTGATATCCTGATTTTTATTAGGCTAAACACCTACCATTTAGTTATGACTAACACCATCTAAAAAGTGGTATTTAGAATATACATGTAACACATTATGTTCTTTTTTTTTTTTTAATAACTTTTGTTGATTAATTAGCCCATAATCCCTTCTTACCTTTCATTGGTACGTTCCAAAAAGTATACTAATAAAGTTACATAAGAATGGGAAGGAATCGAAAACCAAACTACTATGTAGAAGAGTTAAATATGGATAAACCAATGTAATGCTTAACAATCTAAAATACAGTATGTTTGAAACTGTTGATAAGCAATTTTGGGCTTAGGGCCCCTTATGCCCAATTCGACCTTGTCCTTGTATGGGCCCACATCGGCTTATCTTAGACTAATCCAAGATGAGATTGTGCTCGTCTAAACTGTTATGGATTGGGCTTATGATGCTAATCTACCTTTCGAGAAGAACTTGCTTTGCTAGAAAAAGCCAACGTTCTCAGCTATGTCGACCTTATCCTGGGTAAGCGTAATAGAAGAGATGCCCTTGAGATTTCATGCTCCTTATAGCTCTCTACCTAAATGGAAGCCCTTTCGAGCTTAGGATAACCTAATTCTTTATCTAGGTTAGCCCTAAGCTTTCAAAAAGAAGAATCTATATACTTTCTTACTTAAGAAGACTCCAAATTAGGAAAGTGTTAATTCAAAAAAATATAATCGAAAGGTATACTTACCTAAAACATATTTGGTGTGTTTTTGCAAGTTTCACCAGTTAAGAGCCCAAGGACTAAGCCCATACACTCAAAGAACAAGCCCACATGGTCCACTTTCCATCTTCAGAAGAGTTCCCAGTTAATAGAAATGATTTAGGTTTCAATCAACCAAAATCTGGCATCCAACAATATTGTGTTGCCCATTTGTATTTTCTTCCAATACTCATTCTATCGTGCTCCAATACCACTAAAATGCATTAACGCATCTTATATCCTAATAACGAGGGAAGGATACACATGGCTTCAAATACTTCATTTCTACACTGATATAATAACAATTAAATAAATATCAATAACCATACAAATAATAATTCATAAGTATCTCTAATTCAAGCAAATCACGGTAGTTAAGTAATAAAAATAACTCATAAATATCAGCTAAGTCTTTCAAAAACTCAAAGTCATGTATTTTCCATCATTGCTCTAATCCTCAATCTACTGAGTATATGTATATGAGTAGCTATTAAGGTTAAATTCATCATTTAAAATGTTGTCAATAAGGTGGTAAAAATTAGCGAGTTACAATATCAAGTGAGAACAATCTCTACTACAAACACAAATGATGTATACAACGTACACAACTAAAGTAATTCTAATTTTAACAACACAAGCAAACTGCGAGTCCTAATATAAAATATGATTTTAGTTCGTCAAATAAATAATAGGATCAATCCCTCCCAAAATCTTGACCCAAGGAGGCTTGAATAATTAGTCCTTGGCTAGCCTATTTAATATAACGATGAACTTGGTACACAAAATGAAAAAGAATCCACTCATTTTAATTCTTTAATTCTAATCCTACCATTAGTACTTTAGTTCTTTATTTCCTTATAGAGTCATCTCCCATTTAACACTCAAATCTTGTCAATCACTTCTTCATAAGTGTACATTCCTATATTCATCATAAATAATTAGTCAAATTACACATTTGTTTCACATAAGGGCCTTGATGACAAGTACAAACTTTAAATCAATGAATTCATAGGATGAAATCAGTATACTCTCTCTTGTACTTTAGAATGAGAATATCTCACATGAAGTTTGGCTTTGCTCCCTTCTATGCCTTGCAAGCTTCAGAAAACTTTATGTAAAAGTTAAGTGGAATAACTAAATTTATGGTCTTCTTATTTTGTTCTTTTCTCATTAAACAAAACATTAAAAAAAAAAAAAGAAGACATGTTACTTGTATCTAGTGCTAAAGAATTACCCACCCCTTTATCATCCATCCATTTAGGTATTGTTTGTATTCAGTATGTTTGTGTTTGATCTGTATCTATTTAAAATTTAGTGTTTGAAAAATCGTCTTATTTGTTTTCTATTTTATAGTTATGATGAATAGTAGTGATTGAAGTATTAAAATTAAAAAATGAAAATTCACATTCTTTTAAGAGAAAAAATATAAAAAAAATGTGTTCTGTGTATTGGAAATGATTATTTTAATTTGTATTTTTTAGAAAATATATTTCTACCTTTTTCAATTTCTTATTTTTGCTAAACACCAATATTCAAATACACAACAATAAGATGGAAAAAAAGACGAATCAATTGGAGCCTTAACTATGACCTAAAATAAATATCTTTATTTTTGTTGATAAACTATTTTAGATATAGGCCTCTAGGTCCATATTAATCTCCTTAAAGTATGGGCTAAGCCTAAATGCCTAGGCCAATTTGTTTAGAAACCCAATTTTTATTTTTTATTTTTGGCTAACTAGGAATCTAAAGTTCAACTAACCTCATCATGCTTCAAACCAAGCTGTTAGTATCATGGATAACATCTCTAAAGCATAGATCAAGCTCTGAACAACTCATTTGACCTAATTAGAAAGACATATCCAAAGCTCTCATTTCCATCTAACCTTTTAGAGATGAGCCCTTAAGCCTACAATATACAAGTTCAACCCAAAATGTTAAAACTGACCAAATAGGAATAGTTTGAACGAACAAATAAGTAAAGTTTGTAACTGGTCTAGGCTACGCTTAAGATCTTCTTTATAAGAGGCACAATTAAGGAGAGGATCTCATGATTATGATCCACTTTTCATAATTAGCTCGTGATGGGTTACTGACTACTAACATAATCACTTCGTATGTCTCAAAGGCCTTCAGTCCCTTACTCGAATGATTCTTTCTTGTCAATCCACTGATGACAAGAAATAGTATGTTGAAGGAGGATGGTTAAATTCCTTGGGAGCTTTGGGGGTTATATTATGTTTTGTTCATTATCGAGTATCAATGTCAACTATCCTTTAGTTGAGAGCTCTGTATTAAGTGACCAGACTATTACTTACCGAGAGTCTACTACTGAGTAAAGAAATCTACCTCTCTAGTCAAGTATTTTTCTTTCGGACTCCTGCCCAACTCTCATGGCATCTCCTTCATGTCTCGGCTTCTATCTCTACACGTCTTGACTCCTCTGGCCTGCTATGTTAAAAGAATTCTGGCATGGAAGTAATGTTGTGCTATCACCTATTCGTTTCACCTGACATTGTAAGATTTTTCCTTTTTGTCTTTTGTTTCTTTTACCCCTTTTCAAACGTACTAGGATTTTCTTTTTTGTATATACATTATTGTAATTTCTTTATTTGTAATGTTGCCATATGAACTTACTATAAATAGTCACTTCTCCTTGTAAGCCGGAATTATCTTATCTTAGACTTATATATTGAATATACGGTTTTTATGAGACAACCTTCTCTAAGTCCATTTTTCTATATACTCTTATCTAATCTTACCAAATAGCTTAGGATTTGTCGCTAATGGACCTTGATATCAACTTGTACGTCATATTAAGTGAAGTGTCAAGTCATGTTATATTGTTGGTATTATATTCTCTGAGCAACTCCATGTCAGCTACTCTAGTTAGTTTTCAGATCAGTTTACCATATCTTTCTTCGATATCTCGAGTAACCTATTGGTTTAAATTTGCTATCGTAAGCCTTAATAATAACCGAGCTCTTAGGTACATCAGCTTGCTTGTTACGTCTATAAATATAAGTATCTCTTATGGTTAAGAGATCTTCATGCCTTGATTCTTACATACCTTACACTTTTTAAATACTTCGCTAACTTAAGCATTAAATTATCTTCAATACCTTCTTATTTTAGTGTGCTGCTTACGTAGGTTGCTTCCAACCTTAATCACTCTCCTAAAGTCGAGCATCAACACTTTAATTGTTAAAATTATACAATTAACTAAAAAAACAAATTAATTTGAGATTTGATAAATAGTTATAGTGATTAATTAAGAATAATGTCTTAATGATAAATTTATATTTTAATCAATTATTTGTAAACAATCTAGACTGATTCTCAAACAACTGAAGATTGTTGTAGCGAATTGAAGCAGTAAAACAAGAACCGAGAGGGAGCTAATAGAAGTTGTAAAGCTGTTAAATTGCTATGACTAAAAAATGTAAAAAAAAAATCTGTTTTGACACTCTATCTACTGAACTATTTAATAGACTGCAAAATTGGTCCAAGTTAGCATGTTAAGCTAGACCAATAAACAAGACACACATGTATAATAAATAAGAAGACTATATTCTTCACATCCCTCCTCAAGTGAGATTTTTTCAAAGGCTCAACTTGTAAAGAAAATATGAAAACTGACTCGTGGAAGGAAGTTTAGTAAAGATATCTGCTACTTGGTGTTGAGATGAAATATGTTGAACTTTATGAACAATGTGTTCATACACAAAATTAATGTTAATGCCTATTCAATAAATTAATTATTCTATTCAGTTAAATGTAAGTATGCGTATCAAATATTTATACCTATCAAATGTAATACCCCTTACATGCTTAAAAAATGAACCCTAATTAATAATATACTTTTTGATGTAGCGGCTCGGAGTATGTCGAAACTTCGAAATTAAGTGTATTCGGGCTGGAGTAATCTTAGGATGTATGACTTTTCTAGAAGCTACTATACCAGAGAACAAAACAATGTAGCATTTCATGTCAAAGCGGATAATATCTCGGTGAGACGAGTTCTTGTTGGATCGTTATAGGTAGTACCGAGTAATCCACCAACTGAAAGGGTGGAGCCCTACCTGATGCTAGTTTTGGACCTGTGTAACGAACTTGACGAGGACGTCAGTTTTGTAAACATGCTTAAAGAATGAACTCTAATCATCAAAACATTTTTTAGTGCAACGGTTTGGAGTATATCAAAATTCCGAAGTTAAACGTGTTCGAGTTAGAGCAATCATAAATTGAGTGACCTCATAGGAAATTGCTATACTAATGAATAAAATCGTACGGTATTCTATGGTAAAGCGAATAATATTTCGATAAAAAGAGTTTCAACCAAGTCGTTATATCAAATATATATTGAATATTATATCCGTCACCATCGGTTTTCCGCATTCATTAGTTACCTATGTTCAAAACCTCTTAGCTGCTTAATGTACGCAAAGCTGCTAAAAAATATATAAAACAATACACTAGTAGAAGCTGTGTTGGCACAAATAAGAACTAAACCACTCGTCGTATTTGATTCAATATTGTAGTTTTGTTATTTCCTTTTTCTTTTTCTTTTCCTCATTATAATTGGATCATGAATCTGGAATTCGGTTCACGTTTTATATGGTTAAATCGAAATATTAGTTATAGTTCGATTTAGACTGATTAAAATTAGATAGAGAAAATATAAAAGATAATCTTTTCGGTTCGAACCATATCACCAAACTGAATCGAGAAAAAACATGAAAAAGCAAGATGATTCTGCATTCAATTCAGGATCGATATTTCGGTTTGATAATATGAGCCGAACCGAAATATAATAGAAAGGTTGGGTTCGGCTCATCGAAACTCTTACACCCAAAAAGGCAACCGCTAATTCTAGTCATTTCAATTCAACGACGCCGAGTTCCTCTCTCCCAGCTCCAGCGACAGAAACCCTCCAAAAACCCCATCACGCATTCGCAACTGAGAGAGAGAGAGAGAGAGAGAGTTTGAATGGAAAAGATGAAGATAGAAGAAGTACAATCCACTACAAAGAAGCAGAGAATCGCTACTCATACTCATATCAAAGGCCTTGGTCTCGATGTATGTAACTCCTCAATTTCTTCGTTCATAAAGTTTTCAATTTTTCTTCTTTATCTTTTTCTGTCTAATTTCATTGCACGTTGAAATGTCAGTTAGGGTTTAGGGTTCTTAATCTCCCATTTATTGCATATTGTGTTTTAAGTACCATCATTCAAGCTGTAGCGTACTTTTTCCCACGTGCATGGCTGCTACCATTAGAGGGTTTGTTCAATTTTGGCATTTCCTGTCATCACATGAAGTATTTGTACTGTATCTGAAGTTAAAGTTTACAGCTTTTTTAGTGCTAGCTAATGCTCATTTTGAAATACTGGAGTTTGCGTCATATATTGGATGCATTGTGCTCTTATTATGGCATGTCATGGTATATAGATGTGCTTTTTGGGTATGTAATTTGGGGTTGTTGCAATCTATTAGTGTTATCCTTACTATTATAAGGTGTAGATATTATGAATTTGGTTTTGGATTGCAGGTCAATGGCAAAGCATTGCCCTTGGCTGCTGGGTTTGTGGGTCAGGCCGAGGCAAGAGAAGCAGCAGGTCTTGTTGTTGATATGATACGGCAGAAGAAGATGGCTGGCAGGGCACTTCTACTTGCGGGCCCCCCCGGTACAGGAAAGACGGCATTGGCCCTAGGGATAGCCCAGGAACTTGGGAGCAAGGTTTGTCATGGTCTTTATTGCTCTTATAGCTGTTCTGTTTATGGAAAGGATCAAACCTTATCATCTTATTAGTGGGTTTTGAATCCGCCCTTTGATTGGTTCTTTCATTCGTTTGTGTAATTATACAATTTTCAGTGTGTTTTTGTGAACTCTTTGTAGAGTAGTTGTGTAGTCCTTTTCCCATCTTTTGGCAGTTGTATGTTTTTATACACTAATGAAATTATTTATTTATCCAAAAAAAAAAAAAACAAAATTATGCGATTTTTGGCTGCTTTGCAGGTTCCTTTCTGTCCCATGGTTGGATCAGAAGTGTACTCATCAGAAGTAAAGAAAACTGAGGTTCTCATGGAAAATTTTCGGCGCGCTATTGGTCTTCGTATCAAGGAAAACAAAGAGGTCTATGAAGGAGAAGTAAGCAGCCCTTTATTAGGTGTCTTGTCTTCTGTATGGATTGGGTTAAGTTGTTCATGAGTGGTGCTCTGGTTGTAGGTGACTGAATTATCACCAGAAGAAATGGAGAGCTTGACTGGTGGTTATAGTAAAAGTATTAGCCATGTGATTATTGGATTGAAAACTGTAAAAGGAACAAAGCAATTGAAGTTAGATCCCACTATCTATGATGCATTGATCAAGGAAAAGGTGAGACTAACATAATGTTGACCGATGCATGTTGTAATACATAAAGTTGGTCATCTTTATTTAATCATTTATGTTCTATCTTCTTCCATGCTAACTAGCATGCCTTTGTTCCATGATCGTTTGCTATCATTATCCATTTCTGTTCTTTCTTAAATAATTGATCCTGTTTTCAGTCAAAGAGGCTTTATACACTGGTCTTGGCATGATGTTGTTGTTAACATCACTTACAGGTAGCAGTTGGTGATGTGATTTACATCGAAGCAAATAGTGGAGCAGTCAAAAGGGTTGGAAGAAGCGATGCTTTTGCCACAGAATTCGACCTCGAAGCTGAAGAATATGTTCCTCTGCCCAAAGGAGAGGTTCACAAAAAGAAAGAGATTGTTCAGGTGAATTTTGTCTGTGACTTCTTCTTCTTCGTCTTTTTTTTCTTTAAATCTTCCATATCATTAAGTTCTTGGAACTTGGAACCTGCATTCTCTTGGTGCCCATCGGGTGGTGCCAGCTTAATAGAAGGGTGTTTATGGCGTTTTAGCAAGTTTGTGATCTTTCTTCTGGTTTGATCGGTTGTGGCTGATAATATCTTGGACTTATTCCAATATAGTGTTCTTATAGTGCATTGCACATGAAGATTTGAACTGAGTTTGCCAACATAGGGGAAGTGAAAATGAGTAGAAGTGGGGTGGAACCTGCATTCTCTCTCTCCCTTTTTTTTTTTCCCCAAAAAAAAGAAGAAAATGAGTAGAAGTGGGTGGAAAAGAAATAAAATGCAAGGAAAATGAAAGATATGTAGTTTCCACTATTTGTTTGGATTTGTAGAGAAGGAATTTTTAAGAAATAATTTTCTTTTTTTATTTGGTTGACATGAAAAAAGAAAATTTAAAGAAATGAGATATATGTTATATAAAATGTCTCTTATTTTCTAACCTTTTTTTGGGGTGATATTCATAATATTTCTTCAATTTCCTTTCATGTTAACTCTTTTATCTCTAATTTGGAGATGAACCATTTGGGTTTCGAAGTGTTGATATTTTTACCAATTACTTCCAATTTCCATCCATCATCAGTTTCACTAAATACCTTTTTCCCAATCCACTTCCTCTTCTTTCCTTTTCCTTCAACTTCCTTTCATCCTAACATGCTCTCAGTTTATATCATGATAACTTCAGCATTTTATTTTATTAAAGTATTTATCAGTTCATTCTCAAGGAGAAAATTTGTCTTCATGGTTCTTCAATTTTGACTGGCTAGTGCTGAGCATCTCAGGAGTCATCTTTCATTTTTGCAGTTCATATGAAGAGCTGGTTGATTTTAACAGGAAATCTTTGTATTCCAACAAGTTTTGATCATGCTCTTATATATTATAGTGGTTGTTGCACTGTTCTTCTGTCAGGATGTCACATTACATGATCTGGATGCTGCAAATGCCCGACCACAAGGTGGGCAGGATATATTATCTTTAATGGGACAGATGATGAAGCCCAGGAAGACGGAAATTACAGACAAATTACGTCAGGAAATAAATAAGGTACACTGTGGATCTTTCTTTCTTTCTTTCTTTCTTCTTCTTGTTTTTTTTTTTTTTGGGTACAGATGATTTATGCTTAGTGGTGTGGAAAGCAATATATTCTGTTATAAGACTGGCTGATGGGGTTGTCAATATGAATTGGTTTTCGTATACTTTTGTATATTTACAGATGTTTCTGTATTTGGTAACTGCCATGCCAGTACATCTAAGTGATTATTACTGTGTTTGTTTATTTTCTGCATGTCTGGTGATTTCATATGGCTACTTGATTGAATGTGTCCATTCAGGTCGTTAATCGATACATTGATGAAGGTATTTCTGAGCTTGTTCCAGGAGTTCTGTTCATTGATGAGGTGCTTTGCTCTACCTTGTCTTCTCCATGTTTTCGCTTTTTTGTAATCTGGCTTCAAGGTTTCTAAACTGTATGAATTATAGGTACATATGCTGGATATGGAGTGCTTCTCATACTTGAATCGGGCTTTGGAGAGTTCACTATCACCAATTGTTATCTTTGCCACAAACAGAGGAATATGTAATGTTAGGTATGAAACATTTCTTTAGTATGTGTAAGAGCATGTGAGAGGATCTTATACTAATTTCCTTGCTGCTATGCATCCAGCATGTGGAATTTGGAAATGGTTGATTGGCTAGTTAACAGCACCTCATAATCGTAATGAATATGCCTGATTGCATGGCATCATTCCTACTGCATCCAACTTGTAGCGTTGATTATATATCATTCATTGCCTCGGATATTTTGTTCTCATTTTTTTTGTACTGTGTCCTCTCAGTACACTCTGGTTATGAGACAAAATTCCATGTTTTTAATGTTCTTTTGGAGGGTGTTGTCATGTGATTGGTGATAGGAAATGAGTGACATTATCACGAAAATAGTTTTTCAACCAAATATTCAGCTATAATTGGTAGTTTTTTCTGGGTGATATTTAGTTGGTAGTTATCATTGATTACTTTTAAAGGAATGAATCTAAATATAATTAAGGGTAGATTGCAACTAAACCCTATTATATTTGCTTCAATTGTGCTTGGCCTCTATCTTTGAAATTGAGCATCTATATCTCCGGAGGTAATTAAAAAAAGTGCATTTTGCCTCTTACAAGACTCTTTTGCCCTTGATTTCATACTTTTCTTTTGAATTTTAAGTAATTTTTAATTACTTTATCTAGGTCATAATGGTAATATAGGGTCTAAAAATACATTTTTCAAATATTTCGGGGGTTGGAATGCTTGATTTCAAAGATAAGAGGCTAAGTGCATGTGAAGGAAATATAATTGGATATATTTGCAAATTTATCCTATATTTACATCTGTGGTAACTTTATATTGTTAGAGGAGTTCTTTGAGTAAGATCAATCAAAGGCGGTGAAAATCAGAATTAAAGAAATACAGATTCAAAATCAAGTCATGATGATAATAAGGATTAAATGCTTCTTCTTGAGCCAAACATTGTGAAGATTAGATAAGAGACAATAGGCTTTTCTCTTAGGACGACTTGTTTGAAGGAACTTGTGCCTACAGTGCGTCTTTAAAATGAAAGTCGAGAATGTTCTTGGTCAATAATTTATCAAGGGCCCATTTACTTCTTGAAATGGAAAAGATAGAGAATAAAAATGTTAGTCCCCAAGTTATTTGTTGGGATTACAGCATTAAGTTGGGATATGGCCAAAAATACTAATATGCCTTTGTATGTTGATTATGGGATACGACCAATAGTTATTTGTTAAGGGTATGTTGTCCAACTACTTTTAACTTTTTGTTTCCTCTTTTGATAGGAAAAAAGATACCAAGTTATTAAAGGTAACGACTAGCCTTATAGAGTGGGAACAGAAAAGTTAAATTGATAAAAATTCCTGACCCAATTTGCAAGTGAAAAAGATAATAAAAGGTATTCTCGGAATAGTTATTGTATTCCGGTGCTATTACCTCTAAGCAAACTGGCTGTAAGAGAACAGCCTGGCATCAAAGTCCGATGGTTTGCATCATTTCCACCTAGGTGTTAGTGGCTAAGTCTCTACCCGTAGGAAATCATGCCATAGGTAATCCTTGCAATGTACAATCAAAGTACCTGCTTATGTTTTATAACATGTGCACACGACGTTGCAGAGGGACTGATATGACCAGTCCGCACGGCATACCTGTTGACTTGTTGGATCGCTTGGTTATTATTCGGACACAAATTTATGGTCCTGCAGAGATGATACAGGTGTGGCTTTACTGTAATTAGGGTCTCTTTTTACCTATTAAAGACTGTAAGAAGATAATCATTTAAGATGGCAATACATCCCTTGTTTACTTAGATTATAGCTATCAGGGCTCAAGTGGAGGAGTTGGTCGTAGACGAAGAAAGTCTTGCATATCTTGGAGAAATTGGACAGCTGACATCCTTAAGGTGCTTTTTTATTTAAAGTAAGTTTTGTCTTGTTGAAGGACACTCACTGGCACAGTTGTTGCTTTTCTTCAGGCATGCAGTGCAGTTACTATCACCAGCAAGTGTTGTGGCTAAGATGAATGGGCGAGAAAAAATTTGCAAGGTAGCTATTTCTTCTTATTTGCAGTCGCCAGTTATTGTTCACTAATTTTCTTAGTTTCTGTGTGCAAAGACAAGTTCTGGCCTTTTTTAAGGGATAATGGAAGGGACAACCGTAATGTGATTAGTTAAGATACCTCTAGGTTTCTAACCCACTCTATATGACCATTGCACCGGTTCAATATTGCTTAACCCCAAGAAGTGTATGTGATAGAATTCGAATCCAGGACCTTTTGCAAGTTATGAGAGTATTTCGAACTTTTTCCCACTAGGCCAACCCCTGGGGGGTAATTCTGGCCTTTTATCCAATGCATCATTTTCATTAAATGCAGCCAAAATCTATATTAACATCGATAAAAGATCAGATTTCCCCTTTTTTTCTTTTTTTTTTTTTCTGATGGTTAAATGCTGTTATAAATTTGTTAGCCTATTCTTTGAAACCTGGAAACCATTACGTAAAAGAAGAAAGAACTGTTCCCAGACATCGTATTAAGTCCTATTAGCTAGCTTCAAATTCCAAGACCGTCCACGTTTCCTGAAACCATTCGGCTTTTATCACCTATGATGAAGAAAGGGTTATTCCAAGTTGCTGGCTACCGATGTTTACGTGTGTTTTTTATATGATGCGCAGGCCGACTTGGAGGAAGTAACTTCTCTATACTTGGATGCTAAGTCATCAGCAAAATTGCTTCAGGAGCAGCAGGAGAAATATATATCATAGAAATGGTAGTCGATTAATGCTTGTTACCCCCCCGCAACCACCCCCCCCCCCCCCCCCCCCCCCCCCCCAACAAAAAAAATGTTTACAGTCGTAGAAGGAAGAAATGTGACCAAGAATATTGGTTTTAAGAATGCATGATGTTGCATTTTTATTAGCAGTGTGTGTATGTGCTGTAAGGATTTATGGTCCAGGTGTTTGTCTGTGGATTTATGTGTGTTACAGGTGTAGGTCTGATGGGGCGCACGTGTGGGATGTTAGTGAGTGCAGTTATTGTATGTGTGGGTGTGGTCTGGAAAATAGGAGAGGAGTGTTGTTGATGTTATAACTGCCATGTCTATACTTAATTTATTGGGGGAAAAAAAAAGAAAAGAAAAAGAAAAAGGAAAAGATGAAAGAGAGGGCAGCCTATTTTCCAGAAATTCAGACTCTAATGTCTAAGAGATCGTTTGGGTTCTCTCTTAATAAACTCTAAAATTTACCATGAGTAAATTCAGGTAAACCTAGGAGAAACACTTATTTTGACATTAATACTCCTCAAACGAGGAGTAAGACAAGACGATCCTGTAACAGTGCTCCTTAGGATTATATTTGGAGCATCATGAGCTTATTCATTTTTTGGGGGCAATCGAAAATTGATGCGGCGTTGGGGGGGAATGATCTGCAGGTTTTGATCCCAGTAAAAACTTGTAATTGATCCGAGTTTAATTTTTTGATGAAATGAAAATTTCTGATTCTCATTGGTCATGCCAACACCATTGGCATTGCGGTGTATTGCCAGGTGAGGTGCCTTCTTATAGATTTTCTTTAAAATGCTTGTATAAATGGAGAAGGAATGAACTCTCTGAAAAAATTATTCAAGTCTCCATGCAATTGATACTTATACATTCCAAATGACTCTTTTATATATATATATATATATATATTCTATATTATTAAACAAAAACTTGATATTCAAGTATATGAAAGGAAAAGTATAGTAGAAAATATGCATATATTAGTAAAGAATTGTGATGGTTTCTTTTATTGATACGCTTTTACATGATGCTAGCAAACATAGACCCGCGATGCAGGTGAAAACCAAATACATCAACGAACTGCAAGAATTAAATGTTAAGTAATTTTGTAATTAGATATATGTAAGATTGAATAATCCAAAAATAAAATAAAATAAAATAAACTATGATTCGCAATTAACTACCTAACAAAGGATACTAACGGTTAACAACACTATAAATTATAGCCAAAGACAGAACAAATAACCAAAATATATCATTCATCGTAAACCATATAACTTATATGCATCGAGTAAAAAAATATAAAAAAAAATCAAAATCCTAACTTTTCCAACTAATGCGAAGCAATAGGCATTAAAAAGGATTGTATATTATAGGATCCGGTGATATAGAAAATTAACAAAGACCTAGGTAAGAACCCTACCAAGAAACATATAGAAACAATTTATTGAAGGATTACAAAGAACAACATGTTGAATAAAAAGGAAAAAGAAATGGCTTATTTACCAAACCATCAAAATTGATAAGGGAAACAAAGTATGAAAAGTGGCAAAAGCCATTCCACTAATTTTAAGTTTGGCATCTTTTTTAATAAAATGTTGAAATTTCAAAAACAAATTAAAAGTATCGCAAGACTTTAAAAATATGAGAATTATGATTAGGCCCTTATTCATATTTTATTCAACATGAAGCCAACCCATGCCTCCTTAAAATGTTTAATTTATTTAATGAAAAATATTGTTCAATTGACCAGTTACTTTTTAGACATTAAATATATCTCTCCCATTATAAACTAATAGCCTTATTTTTCACATTTAAAAACCAAATAAGTAATCTAATTAAATATGTAAAAGCAAGCAAACTTTAACATGACTGTACCTAATTTTTTTTTTTTGTGAAAAATGAAAAAAAAGGGGATCAATGAAGATAATTTGTGAGTAATGAACCGTTAGTTGCATAAATACAATTTGTTTGAAAATGTTGTCCTTATATTACTCTACATAGAAATATTGGAACCCAGGTATTATCTATAATAATAGGGAAAAAAAAGATATTTGAGAAATAAAAGATGGATAGAGTGTTTTGTAATGTTGTTGAAATTTAGTAAGAATGCAAATAATCAATTAAGCATGTAGCATAAAAATAACAGATATATAAACATTACAATTGAAGATGAACCATGGAAAAATTGATTATATTTTAATTAGACATAAAGCATCTTATTTTTGTTAAATAACCTTTTGGACTAGCATTTCTTTACTATGTGACATTTGGGCATGATAATGGTCAATGATGAATTACATATGTTGTCTGCAAAATAACCTCTATTTATGATATACTAAGGATGGGATTATTCCTACCTTAAAAAGAAAAAAAAAAATATATGAATTTTAAAGCTTTTATGCTCGGCACTCTTATTGTTCTTCCTCTTCTAATGAATCTCCTTTTTGCTGTTGGACTCCGATGTGCACAATTTCATAAAGTAGCTACAAATTAAAATTGATGAAGTTCGCTAAAGCAAATATAGAAAATATGGTAAAAAAGCAAACCAAAAAAATAAAAACAAGATATATGAGAATAAATTTAAAAATGAAACCCATGTGGTTGAATGAGCAGCAATATCTTTTTATGATAGTCTGGTCATGAATTTTTTTTTTTTTTTTGTGGTGATCGATGAAATTGTCGAGTACAATGGCATTACTTATATGAAGAACATGTTTACGTGACAAAAGAAGTTCTGATGAATGGCTTTAAAAGTTGATGATAAGGGAAAAAGAAAAAAGAGAGAAATAAATTTGAAATAGAATACTTATGCTATGTTGAATTGATGATTGTGGTGGTGCTCTTCAATTATTTGTTATAAATTTTTTAGATTCAATGGAGAAAAGAAAATGATAAATGAAGCAAACTATATTTATTTGCATATTCTAATATGACTGAAGAGAAGAACCATAATTTGATTGCTACTGTTAAAAGGAAAAAAGGAAGCACACTACAGTTAGGAACCAAACATGACATACATGATGATGAACTGCTCTTGTGTAAGTATTGAACATGGGGTAGTGGGATACATGAAGCTTGAATATGGAAAATCCGACCATAATAAATTTTCTAAGAAAGTGGATAACTGTTGAGAGCGAAGTTTGCATCCGTGAAAGCTTCCTGTATCTAAATACTTACCAAAACCGCCTTTATATATCTATGAAATTCGGATAACTAATCGATAATTATCGAGTCACTTATGTATACAGTGCAGTCCACGCACTGATTGACCCTTAATCTTTCATTTGCCTTATTATAAATATATGTAAAACTATTGATAACATTATTAAAATGATAATAATAAGGTTGGATTTTTTTTAAAAAAAATATATAAGTATTATAATAGCTAAAATGTTAATTAATTAAATACAAACGGTTAAATGATAAATTACAACATGAAGATTACACAATAGTTCATAGGATTAAATAATATAGATATAATATAATTACAATGCGTGATCACCATACGATTATTTATATTATTTTAGAAAATAAAAACTTGCTACTCGACCAACTGAAAGAAAGTGTAGAAAACGTGCATATATAAGCACAAGATCGTAATAGCCTTTTTTTTTTTTTTTTTGAAGTGTTAGTTTAAAACACAAGCATCTGGATGTATCTTCCATTTAATCTAATAATGTGTACATATATATATATTTATTAAATAAGTCTCTCAATTGATATCTTCGTATTTACCGCACAAACATAGAATACTTATTTAACTACGAGTGGCACCAACAAGGAGTACTTAGAATTACTCGTTGCTCTCCTGCTTATTGCTAACAAAAGTTAAAAGACAAGAGGTTAGCCCTAAGTAACGTAGTCCATAAATTACGAACTAACCTTTAAACCGATTGAGAACCGGCTCATCAACCGTTGGTTCATACAGGTTAATGACAGGTCGACATCTTCGCCCTGTGGAAAAAACGCAAGCAAAGCCTGCAAGTGCGGGCCACCTGCCTGAAATGCTAATAAAGGCTGCAAATTGCAGCTTAATTAAAGCAAAGAGAAAGTATGAGTCGTTGAGAGATGGAATAAATGTTTTTACTAAAAAAATAAGAATGATTTTTTTTTCCAATAAACATTTAAAGAATTAATAAATTATTTTTCCAAAATTAAAAAAAAAAAATTCATGCGTTGCCGGGGGGAGAAAGAGAAAAGGGGTTTTGAGAAAAATAGTTTCCCCAAAAAATTTTGCCTGGACTTATGAACCAAGACTTTAATTTTTATTTTATGAAACTATATATAGCACCAACGGACTGATTCATGTTCAGGTATCAAAATTTTCAATTACCTCTTCCAGAAACTTAAATTGATGTTGCTTCTATTTATTTTATTTATGTTTTATTATCGCTTAAAAGTCATATATTATGAGATGTTGATTAAAAAGTTCAGATAAATATAAATCAAGTTTATTTTTTTATATGATTTGTTAACTAATATTCTTAGATTATTATAATTTAACAGCTTATAGCAAAAATTTACTATCCTCTTACTCTAGTGTTCTAATTTTTATTCATTTAACTATTATTTTGTTATTATTATTATTTTTTTGGATTAAAGAAGCGTCAGTTGAGATGCAGGCCACGCACTTTTAAAATAAAATAAAATCACGATCGATGGTATTTTAGCAAAACTCTTTCTCTGTCCCTGAAGCCAAGAGTTCCGTACTGGCGTTTCTTCCTTTAGTAGAAACAGAGCTAACGCTACTGCTAGGGTTTAAGCCTAAACCCTGATGGGTCGACTGAACTCGGAGCAAGTATTGAGGGATCAAAACACCGACGATTCTTCTTCCATTTCTTCTCTCAAACTTAATCACAAAGCTCTCTCTGATGTATCTACTTCCTCCTCTTTCTCTGTCTCTCTTCTCACAATTCGTTTTTCTTATCTTAATGGATGGTTGATTTTCAGGTGTCGTGTTTGAAGAATTTCATAAACCTGCAAAGGCTCGATCTTGGCTTCAATAATCTTACTTCCCTCGAGGTAACTAAGCTAAAATCTAGATTTTTAGGGTCTCATTGCAATGTTGAAAGTTCGACATGAAACATTTTGAAGTGAATTAATGCACGGATGCATTCCTGTCTAAGGATTTGAAGCCCTGTGTCAACCTCAAATGGTTGTCTGTCGTACAAAACAAGTTGCAGAGCTTGAAAGGAATCGAAGGATTATCCAAGTTACTTGTAAGTACCCTCTCTATGACCTTGTCGCATTAGATTAGGTGTAGTGTAATTAGGAGTCATCTTGTAATTGGGTGTAGTGTATATATATATATATATATATATATATATTTCTTTTTGATTGAGTGTTAGGTGTCAATTTGTTCCAGGAGCTTTTTGGTTGATATGGATGCTTATAAGCGTGAAATGTCATATGGTCAAGTCTGCAGAAGGACCTAGATAACTTATTTTAAAAATATTTTAAGACCAAACTGATACTTTTAAAAAGTTTTAGCATTCAATTTAAATACATAGAAAAGTAGGTGATATGAACAGTTCTCATATTAATGTGGTCTCATGGTAAAGAGCTATCAATATGAAAAGAGACACAGAAGATCAAAGTCATTTTACGATGAGCACCAAGAGGTTGAGTATAGTTGGATTACATTAATTATTATCTTACAAAACTATATAGGTCTGTTAAAGACATTAGCCTGCTTATGTAGGAGGTGGCGGGATATGATAACGTATGAGTTTCCTAGAGAAGTTTAAGATTACACGGAAATCTTCATGGATTTCTTTCTGAGCTAACTTATTCAAGATATTCTAAATTGTTCTGAGAAATTGGGCTGTGCTCAGCTACTTTATATTGGGTTGTGCCCATGAATTGCTTTGATCATATTAGCGCATCTACAGTTCACCTG
This sequence comes from Lumnitzera racemosa, assembly GCA_024138005.1. Taxonomy (NCBI): domain Eukaryota; kingdom Viridiplantae; phylum Streptophyta; class Magnoliopsida; order Myrtales; family Combretaceae; genus Lumnitzera; species Lumnitzera racemosa. Next base: position 104,676,464 of record JAMXBC010000006.1, on the reverse strand, counting down.
ATAGGTGGAACTGGAGTTGCCACCTTGTCTTTTGATTTACAGCAATGGCCATGTTGCTGTTGTTTCTGTCTGGTTGCCCACTAGCATGCTTGCAGTAATTGTGCTATTAATTCTGAAGTCTAAAGCTTTGTGTAGTGGAACTTTCCTTTGAGTTTTGACTTGATTAAGTTATTGGTCTATGATAGGAACCAGCTGTGATTTATGACGAAAACTAAAGTAATTTTATTGATTTTAAAGAAGAAATTCAATTTACAAACCCTATTCTCTCTCTAAAAAAGAGCCATGTTAGCTCATGAGCTAAAAGCTCACAAGTTCCATGAGCATAAACTCACTCATGAGCACAATTGCCTGCACAAGTTTCTAACAAAATGTCTGACTTCTCTTACTAACTAATATCTTCTATTTATAGTATTTGACTAATAACTAATTACAGAAGCTTCTAGACACAAACACAGTAGAACAACTGTACACCACATCACATCTAAGTAGCACATACACCTCATTACACATTACCACATTACCACATTACATGTGCAACACATCACTATGCAGTAGTACATATACATATACTAATCACATATGCTAGAGTTATATCAATTCCATCTCCCCTCAAGATTGTCCTTGTCCTCAAGGACAAGATAGAAACCTGAAATGCAGCAACTAACCCACACCAACTTTGTCAAACTTAGCCACAGAAAGTAGACCCGAGATAAGAAAACCAAATACACCGAGATTAGCTGGAAGAGAAGTAGAAAGAGCACCATATCCAAACAAGCGGAGTTGAACATCCATAACTGAACCACTATAGCTGAGCAATAATGAATGAAGAACCCTAAAAGTTGGTGGAGTGTGCGACCCATTTGCCATACCAAAAAGCCCCTGAAGATACCATAAGTTGTCATCCATTGTGTTTCTGTTAGTGAAAAATATAAGTGCCTTAACTCCTGCACTTGTCAAAATGTGAGCAACACTAGGACTCAATTGCTTTGTGACACTGCAGGAAGTGACAGCCAAAGGAATAGGATGTGCTTCTAGTGAAAAATCATGTCAAACACTTGGAGGACAGGGAACAGACTTGACATTTGAGTAAGGAATAGAGGCAACAGCATCACCGTGATGAGCTATGAGAAGTTCGATTGGATGGCAAGTAGAATGCCAGCTGACATTTGACTTCAATGTTGCATTGGTCAGCAATGAGTCAGCATTGTCGCCACTGGATGTGTCCTGTTTGTCATTGGAAACAGTGTGTTGAAGTGGAGGAGATTGGCTGGTAGGATTGGTCCCGTTTTAACATTTCTTCTTTCATCAGCATCCAATCCAGTTGCGGAATTCAACGTCTTAAAGCTCTTAGCCAATAAACACATCTTCCTCCTATTTTAGACGCTACTAAATCCTCTTTTTGTTCTTCTCTTGTGCATTGGATCTCAAAGTATTGCTCAGTTATGGAGATCCATTGAGCTGGATCGGATCCATCAAAAAATGGAATTTCCAGTCGAGTGACATAGATTTGAGAATCTTCATCCATTTCAGATCTGTCCTCTTCTACAACCAGTGATTGAATAACAGGATCAACTTTAGGTGAAGCATGGTTCCATGTATCGACATTTCTCCTAAGCAAGATATCACATTCCATAATAATAGAAGAGGCGTCATCAGGTATAAGACCACTCCGTTTATGCGCTAGCCACAATTCCTCTACCATGAAGAGCATGTTCGACAACATATCTTGGAGTGAAGAGTTTGTTGCTAACATTGTTTATTATTGATCACTATCCAATAAAGCAAAAATCTACGGATCAATTTTGGATTGAACTCAGCTCGTAGATGAGGAAGGAAGGTAACACGTTCTACACATTACATTGCACATCACATATACAACACATCACTATTCAGTAGCACATATAACTATACTAATCACATATACTAGAGTTATATCAAACCTATATCTTGAAGTTGAACTTGGAACCTGAATATTGAAAAGGAGAAAATATCCTGAAATACATTCTGCTATTATGCTTAAAATTTTCTGGGACACTATTATTAAAGGCCATTCTAATTAAGCATTTATGTCTTCATTTGACTGACTACATGAAGTACTAACAGTTCTGATTGATCTGAATTGGATAATTAGCAAGTCTAGGATAAGAGCGGGGGAGTAGCCATATTCAATTTACTTTGGTTCTTTAGATTGTGATGAATACACTTGTTTAAATCCATGTAATGAAATTACTTCGTGCCTTTGTTGAAATCCAGGTTCTAAATGCAGGGAAAAATAAACTTACCACGATGGATGAAGTTAGGTCCCTTGTCAGCTTACGTGCAGTGATCTTGAATGGTGAGTTTTTAGATTGTTTTGTGCATGAAATAAATCTATCTAAAATCTGAAAATAACCTCTATTTTTTGTATTGTTGTTGTTTTTGCAGACAATGAAATTACTGCTATCTGTAAGCTTGACCACTTGAAGGATTTAAATACTATTGGTATGATCTTTTTGTAATTGTTTGGAGTCATATCTTTGTTATTTAGGTTTGTTCTTGCAAGGATGCAATCCAATTCATGTCATGAAAGTGTTTTCAAATTTTCTTAAAACTTATCATAGAGAAAATTATTGAACAGATTAAGAGACATATAACAATTCATAAAGTTCATAGCTTATATAGCTGGTAGCCATGGAGAACTTCAATCTCAATGCATTCAACTTGAGAACTCTTTAAGCTTTAGAGATATCTGGTAGTTTATTTTGCTCTGTTAATCATTTATGTGGGTGAAAAGTCACCAATCCTGATATGGTGCAATAGATTTTGTTTTTCAGACCTAACAAGGAGATATATTGAATTTCTGAAAATAAAAAAAAGTAGATGATATTTTCTCATACTTTTGTATAAGTCCTTACCAGAGAATGCAAGGCTTTTTGTGCTTTGTCTTGGTCTTTGCTTCTGTGGCTATTTCATATATTGTTTCATGGGTCTATTTTTGTTATTTATAGAGGAAATTTATTATTGAAAGCACCTACATGAGTAAATGATAGTGAAACCAGACCATCTGGTGGTTTCCATCTGAATCGCTAAAGCCTTATGAAAGTGATTTGATTTTAATCTGCTACTTCTGTTGGGTAATTCTGTTTACTGTCGCATGAACTTGTGATCTTAGTTATGTTATTCACTAGCATATAAACTCATTGCTTACTTAGAAAATGTCCTTGAAACCCTTTTTCTATCTTTACAGTTCTCTCTAGGAATCCAATCTGTAGCATTGGTGAGGCTATAATCAAATCTAAATCTGTCACAAAGGTACATATCTATATGGTAGTTGTTCTGCATACTGCCTATTAGGCTACATAAGTTTTAGTTTTGATTTCAGGTCTCTCTATCTAATTGTGAACTCGAGGCTATTGATTTGTCATTCAAGTGCTGCACTGAACTAAAGGAACTCAGACTTGCTCACAATCATATTAAGGTGTCTAGTAAACTTTCTTGTGCAATTATGTGTAATTTGACCCTTCTCAAATCGTGGAATATCTTGATGCTTTAGGGAAATCATTTGGTATTATTCAAAGCTTGTTAAGACCTCATTGAACAATGATATATAATGCTCATCTTCCCTCGCTCTCCCTTAAAATTATTCAGGCCCTGCCTGCTCATTTGGCGGACAACATTAAGCTTCAGAATTTGGACTTGGGAAATAACTTGATCACAGGCTGGTCTGATCTAAAGGTTTAGGATGTCTTTTGTTCTCTTTATCCTGTTTTTCTTCCATGCTTATTCAATATATATCCATTTTAGATTCTCTTAATATGGGAAATTGCAGGTGCTGAAATCATTGATTAACTTGAGAAATCTCAATTTGCAAGGGAATCCCATTGTTGGGAATGAGAAATCCATGAGGAAGGTTAATTATGCCAATTTGATTTTCCCCAAGTGCATATCTATGTTGTATGTATTCTTTGAATTAAACTTTTTTAAAACATGTTATTGCAGATCATGAAAGCACTGCCGAATTTGCAAATATTCAATGCTAAACCCATAAATAAAGACCCTAAAACCAACAAACGCAGAATTGAGGCAGTTGATGATCTTTCTTTAAATAAGTCTGATGAGGAAGAAGCTGAAGATGGAGCAAAAGGAGACCGTATTATGCAAAAGAAGGCCAAGAATAAGGTGAAAATTCTGAGTGAGGAAAATGAGGGGAATGATGCTGGTGAAGATCATTTGGAGGATCGGAAGTGGAAAAGACACAGAACAAAAGACGATTCATTGAAGAAAGCTGCCAGTCCGAAAGAGAACCAAGCAGCAGTTGAAAAGAAAACGGAAAGAAAGTCGAAGAAAGAGGGGAACAAAGAAATTGATGTTATTGATGATGCAGAAGCTCCATTCGTGGAGCTTTTTGAAAGTGAATCTGCGGCTGAACCCAATTTTATCGATCAAAATGGTGGGATAGGTAAATCCATTGAAGGCATGCATTCACAAGGTGGGGCAACTCTTATACCAGTGAAGAAGAAGAAATCCAAAAGCAGAGGCCCGAATCCATCCGAATTCCAGATGCCTACGGTGGAAGTGGGAATGGGAGGCCCCTCGACGTGGGATGATTAGCATGCATTCTCTAAAGGATCCACGCATATATTGACAGGATCTAAATAGACAGCACACATGCTTGCCGCTCTTAACCCATGTCCTTATTTTGTGTTCTTTTTGCAGTGAGCCTGAAAAGAAAGACAGGATTCAGGGGGTTGGGGGGGTGGAGGGGGTTTGTAATGGTATGCTAGCTCTTAACTAAAATCGTGCCTCCAGCTTTCCGCTGTAGCAATTATGAGAGTAATCATAGAGGATTTCTGTTTTAAATTTTTAACGTCACTGTTGATTATCCATGTTTCAACGAGATTTTCCTTTTTCCCAACGTGTTTGTCCATTTTGCCAATGTAGGCTTCATGTATGCAAGTCCACCATATTGGTATACGTCGATGAAAACTATTGTTTTGTAGGGTGAGGTAAAGAAACGACCAGAAGCTGACCTAAGATTTTCGTCTGGAGATGATCGAGCAAATTAGATGTTGGATTGCAAGGGGAAACATCCACTTCCGAATGCCAAATTTCTCTCTTTTCTCAATGGCAGCTCTTTCTCGCAGCCCCTATGCATATGTGCAGAGAGGGCGAGTTCTTTCTTTTCTTTGCTTTCTCTTACTTCGTCCAGTGCCTACTTGGTCTTTTGATTCTAATTGAATCGTGATCGGCCTAGGGAAGAAGATAGAACGAGTTAGACACTGGACTATGCCTGTTCAATTTAGGAGTGTAGTGGGTTTAATGTGTGAAAGAGGGCAAGTACGTTTTACTTTGTTTACTTTTTCCTATTTGAAAACAAACAATGTTTATACGTTGTTTTGCTTTGGTGCAAACGTATCGATTGCTAATGCTATCGGTACCAGACGGGGAGGGGAGGTTGATTTGAGAATGAGATAGAGAGGGTTCAGGAATCAAATCAGGTCGAATCGGGAACAATCGAAATTAATGAAAATGTTAAGAATGTAATTCATATGTATTTATAAGGGGTGATAAAATTATTTACATTCTTCAAAATTAGAAAATTTCGTAGCTTTTTACCGTGTATTTTTTCTTTTTCTTCAAATTTATATTTATTTTTCTTTTGTGTAAATTGGTTCATTTTCTAAAAGGAAAGAAAATAGTACTTTCTAATTCAAAAAATCCAGTTGTGTCTTATAGAAACTATGTTGGATTGATTGAGTCGAATTAAGGTTATTATCAATTGGATGGGTCGAATTAAAGTCATTATTAATTCAAAGGGAGGATCCTAAACCAAGGTAATGGTAAGTTTTGAACTGTGAATTGACTTGGAATCAGCTCGACCCGGTTATAGCTAGACTGAATTGTCTTGGTGAACCTCCGAGCCTTAAGGGCTTAAGCAATTCGCATGGTTGGAATTGTCAGACTTGACGGTCCTTAAACCGTCGCCCCGTTAAAAAAAATAAATAAAAGGGGTTGGTCTCCTTCCTTACCCTACCTTAACCACCCCCCCTCCCCCCTTTACCTTTTTCACTTTCAGCGTATGCAATTCAAATTTTGAATTGCTTAATTTAAATATTGCAGTACCAAAATGTTTAAATTTTTAAAATTCAAATGACATATTCACACCTTCCTTGATCCTTGTAAATTGCTGCTTCTGATATACAGTAGCCATTACTTTATAAACTAATTAAATGGCTCCAACTCTAACTCCAACCATTCTACCTTCGAATTTTTTCTATTATGAAATGTTGTCAATGAAATATTTCCTTCTACTAATCACTAATATCTATGCATAATTCTCTATTCTACTGCACCGAACCATTTGCATTACCAAATAACACTGATACATATACTAGTGATACAATTTCCACTTTATTTTGTTTTACATATTATTTATGTCTTTCATTCATAAATCTTTATTATAGTAAATAAGAGAAAAAAATATTAGCAACCATGAAAAGATTTTTGTGTTGTACCTTCTCTAATAAAAAACACGGTTCATCATCTAATATGTTGTTTTAGCCACAACGGTTTGAAGACGTTCAGGAGTATTTGGATAACGATTACGGCTTGAATAAGCAGAAGGCATACGATGTGATTGAGAATGTGGAATAATAAGTTACACCATCTCTAGGCTTCAATGTAGAACCTCATCGCATAAGTAATCGTAACACACCACCTCTTGACTTTAACGTTGAATATCAATGCATGAGTTATCAGGTTACGCCACCTCCTAGTTTCGAACCTCTATGCACAAGTGTCCTCGAACGTCTTATTAGATTCGAACCTCTTCGTATGAGTGTCTCTGTATTACCTGTAGGATTTGAAACCTTACGGATGAGTTGCCCCACAAACACGTTCAAGGATGAGGAGGACAAGATAGAAATTATTCCTAAAACAAGAGAGCAACATATGGGATGATATAGGCTCGGTAGTTCGAGACCATCTGGCTTAGGTAAGTTCTTTAAACCTGATAAGTCTAATATTATTACTACTCATTTTTGTAAAGGTATAGAAAAAAGAGAGAACTTGAAGATATTTTACAACTATTGCAATGTAAGTTACTTATGGAAAATAGGAGAATGATATAGTACTCTTAACAAGCACTTAAGGTCGAAGCATCCCAGGGTGGTGGGAATAGATAGAACGTAACAACAGATTGCCCGAAGTGGTGGTTCATTCGGTTAACTACTAATGAGATTTGATGAAGAGAGGTACAGTACTTAGCGAACATGCATCTGTCATTCAACGTAGGTGCATTAAAGTAGTAGAGTTGATATGAGTGAAAGATGTTTAACCCTAGCTTACAACAACTTAGCTACGGAATGTTAACATGAGCCATACAGGAGCTCTACCGCAAAGATAAGAAGGAGCTTATAAGTAAGTTCAATTCTCTTGATATGCATGTGTTCATATGTGCAAATATATAAGCAAATCCTTTTTGTAATAATTCTTATATGGGTGTTATTGTTTATTGGATAGATTATAATTGGTAACTTAATAAAATACTATTAGTTTTAAGGGTATTTAATGAGTGACATACAACGTAAAATATCTATAAAATTATTAAAGAAATCTTAAATAAGTACGAATTGGTGAGATTTTTTTTTTATTAGTTTTGATAATATAAGTGTCAATACTGCATTAATATTCGATTTGCAAAATTACTGTTAACCAGTGTTGGGGGGATATTTTCACATATGTTGTACATGTCATATTATTAACTTGTGTGTTAAGGATGGCATTGTAGCTTTATACGACAGTATAGCTCCAATCAAGAATATCGTTAAGATAATAATAAAGAGACCGTCCCTTGACAAAAAGTGGAGGAGCTTTTGCAGGGAGTACGGGAAGAGGCCTTGGACATTTAAGATGGATGTACAACACCATTGGAACTTGACTTATGAGTTGTTGCATAGCACAGTTCGTTATAGTGAGCCGCTGTGTGACTTCATAATGTAAAATATGTAGGAAGTTGACATTTTTCTCAGTAACTAGGATATTTGTATCTATCTACTAAAAGTTTTGAAAGTTTTTCATGATACCATTAAGACTTTCTCATAAGTTTACAAGGCCAGTGTTCACTTATTTGTTATGTCAGCCGTCAGTATACTTTGAGTGCTATTTTAGGCTTGTGAGGACTAAAATCTACACATATATGTATACGATATGACGTTGAAGTGGTTAATTTATTATAAAGACATTCCTCGTATTTATATTGTAGCAACTATTTTAGATCTTCATTATAAAGCGAAATTATTATTAATATATTTGAAAACATATTATAGTTACGTTTAAGATCGAACAGATTCCTAAGACATGTTCAGCTTGAAAGAACAACAAGAAGTGTCAGTAGCAACGACCGACATAGAGGAGATGCTTAACCACTACCAAAGTTAGTATGATGACCAGTTATTAGTCTCTCTTTTGCCACCTGTAATCCCCACAACTAATCATTCAGGATTTCGATCGACTAAAAGATCTGATCAAGCCTAAATTATAAGTAAAACTAGAAATATTAGTAAAACAATTCCGTAAGTTTGAATTTAAGAAAATAAGTAATAAAATAAAAGAATATAAAAATTCCAAATTTTAAGTAGATAACTTGTTATTTATCGAAAATGTGGAAAATGCATTCCGATAGTTGACGAATCATTAGAGATAAATTATATGTATACTAAAAATTATAGAACGACCTAAATAATATTTAAGAATATTTATTTGTACTATATATGAATTCATATGTAGGTAAAAATACGCGTAATTACTTGAAATACGCGTAATGTACTAAAAAAATACTAAATAATTAAAAAAATTCATAATTAATTAAGGAAAAAATAAATAAAAATCATAAAAAATAAAGAATGATCTGGAATTAGGTTGTGGCAGCTAGAGAAAAGAAGAAAAAAATTAGCCAATTAAATTAGAGCAACACAAAAGCTAAAAATTAAAAGATTTGGGTAATATTTCGTCCAATTTAATACACATTAATTACCACAAAGCTCTATAAATAGGAAAAAAAATCACAGAACTCATTTGGACAGTTAGAAATCAGTGAAAAATTAGGAGCATTGAAATTGGAAGAAAAAATTTAGGTAAAAAAAAAAAAAACTATGCATTTGGGGCTTGTAAGGAGAACCCATACCCGACGAGTAACTGGGAGTGGACGGCCACTACCACCACATGGTGGTGGTAGCACCTTTGTGGGTTGATACACCTATGGCCACTGAAAGTGGCCAGAGCCACCCAAATCAGTGAGTTCGATTTCCAGCCTGATTTTGTGTAATTTTGTAAAAATAGTAAATATTATTAGAAAATCATGAATTTTGTTATTCTAGAATATTTTTGTATGTATTTTTTAGGAAAAATATTATTTTGAAGGAAAAATATTATTTTGATGAAAATGTCTTATGATATATGATCCTTAAGAAATCATATAAAATTGAGTATGTTTCGGTTTAGAAATAAATGATCTTAGAAGTATAGTTTTGAACAAAAATTTTTTGTATAGACTACTTAGATGATATAGAATAGTGCTATGAAGCTCGTTTTCAAAAATTAATTTTTAAAAATTTTAGATAATTTTTAGGCCTTAAAATGAGGCATAAAATGGGTAATTTAGGGTTAATTAAATAATTAAATGGTTAATTACTGATTTAGTGAATAATTATATGTTTTAGGATGTTGAAATCTGATGAAGTATGATACTTGTAGCATTTAGGGTGTTAGATGTAATTATTAGGTTAATTATGTAATAAATGAGTAATAGGGAAAAATAGTAAATTTTAAGTTAATTTTGTAAATTAGGGTAATTAAGAGTAAAATCTGATTTAGGATGAATTTAAACATTTTGAAATAATAATCAATGTTGGGAGATGGTAATTAGAGTATTATCAATATTAGATGTGTATTATATACATAACATGTAATTATTGAAAATATAACAAATAGAAGATATTAGAATAAAAATTAATATTACGATAATAATAAAAATATACAATAAATCTAATAGAAAACTTGAATTTATGTAATTATATAAAAAATATAAAAATTTATTACATTATAAGTAAATTCGGTATACTATTAACGATTTAAGTGTACTAGATATAATAAAATACTAATTAGGGGTAATTATGGTATTTAGGATATCTAGAAGTAAAGTGATTAATTTCACATTATGAGTTAAAACAAGTTTCTGGAGTTTGGATATAAAACAGTACTTAGAAATCGAACTAGAATCTAATTTAGAAATCGATACGGAAACCGAACTCGAACCTAACCCCAAACTTAGAATAATTGTAAAAGACTTAAGACCTAAATAATTAGGTATATTAAACCGTAAATAAAACATAACAATAAGCATTATTGGATAAAATGAACCTATAATAGTTATATGAAAAATTGAAACTACATTTGTATTATAGGGATGATCGGCAATGGCCTGAGCGAGTTGGACCTTGAATGAGTGAGTGAGGAGTCCATGTAAGTTGGGATTAATACGATGCTGTATTTTGGAGGCTTGAGATTATACTTGGTTGTGCTTGTTAGATAGTTTGTGGTGTGTATATGCTTGATTATGAGTGATGCTATAATTCTGTTTGTTGTTTTAGTTTGTATTGTGTGATTTGTATGAAATGATTGATCACCCTAAACCGGACCTAATCAAATATACGACTTGTAATCATAATTGGACCTGCATGGCAACTTATTAGGGGAAATCTAGGATTCTCCAACCAAATACCGACCACTTAGAAAGAGATAGTGTAGGATTGCATAATGGTCCCTTCTTTATCCTTAGTCGAATTAAGTGACAGGAGAGGAGGTTGCGACGAAGGTGAAGTTAATAGTTCGAAGGTAGTCACGAGAGGAGCAAGGTCTCCATTGCACAAGCCTGGGTTTGGTCGTAAACTGTTGTATTAATGGCAACTCCTCAACCCGGATTAGAGCGGGCGAAATTTCTTTAATCTCATGACGGGTCGGATAACATCGTGTGATGGCATTTGCTTGAACATGCATTGCACCTAATAAGTTGGTTGATAACCTTGTTGTGTTATGGTATAGTTTTAAGTCTTTCATCCTAACTTACTGAGCTGTAGTTACTCACGTCCCTATAGACGTGTGTAGGTGTTGGCTAAGAAGCGGTATACAACTACTTTGAAGCTAGCAATTGTAAGTCCCACAACTAACCATTTGAGGTTTCGATCAGTTGAAAGACTCGATCGAACCTAAATCATAAAGTAAAACTAAAAATATTAAGAAAATGATTTCGTAAGTTTAAATTTAAGAAAATAAGTAATAAAATAAAAGAATATAAAAATTCCAAATTTTAAATATATAGCTTGTTATTTATTGAAAATGCGTAAAATACATTTCGATAATTAACGAATCACTCGAGATAAATTATATGTATACTAAAAATCATAAAATAACCTAAATAATATTTAGGAATATTTATTTGTACTATATATGAATTTACATGTATGTAGAAACACGTGTAATTACTTAAAATACGTGTAATGTGCTAAAATCATATTAAATAATTAAATAAAATTCATAATTAATTAAGAAAAAATCAAGAAAAATCAAGAAAAATAAGGAGTGATCCAGATATAGGTCGTAGCAGCTAGGAAAAATAAGAAAAAAATCGGCCAATTAAATTAAGACAACACAAAAGCAAAAAATTAAGGGATAAGGCAATTGTCTTGTCCAATTTAATGCACAATAATTATACTAAAACTCTATAAATAACAAGAAAAATTCAGAAGCTCATTTGGACAGTTAGAAATTAGAGAAAATTAGAGAGAGCTGAAAATTGAGAGAAAAACCAAAGAAAAAAAAAAAGAAAAGGAAAACTGTGCAATTAGGGCCACAAAGGAGAACTCAGATCCGACGGGCAGCTGAGAGTGGACTGCGACCACCACCACACGGTGGTGGCAACGCCCAGGTGGGTCGACACACCCATAGCCAGAGCCACCCAAATCGGTGAGTTCGGTTTCCAGCCCGATTTTGTGTAATTTTGTAAAAATAGTAAATATTATTAGAAAATTATGAACTTTGTTATTCTAGAATATTTTTGTATGTCATTTTTAGTCAAAATAGTATTTTGATGAAAATATGTCTCGTGATATGGGGTCCTTAAGAAATAGTGAAAAACCGAATATGTTTCGGTTTAGAAATAAATGACCTTAGGAGTGTAGTTTTGAGCCCAAAATTTTTGTGTAGACCACTTAGCTGATATAGAACAGTGTTATGAAGCCCGTTTTCAAAAATTAATTTTTGAAATTTTTAGATAATTTTTAGGCTTTAAAATAAGGCATAAAATGGGTAATTTAGGGTTAATAAAGTAATTAGATGGTTAATTACTGATTTAGTGAATAAGTACATGTTTTAAGATGTTGAAATCTGATGGAGTATGATACTTGTAGCATTTAGGGTGTTAGATGTAATTATTAGGTTAATTATGTAGTAAACGAGTAATAGGGAAAAATAGTAAATTTTAAGTTAATTTTGGAAATTAGGGTAATTAGGAGTAAAATCTGATTTAGGATGAATTTAGACATTTTGAAATGATAATTTGTATTTAGAGACGATAATTAGAGCGATAGAAATATTAGAAGTGTATGATATACATAAAAGGTAATATTACATAATATGTAATTATTAGAATATAATAAATAGAAAAAATTATAATAAAAATTGATATTTTGATAATAATAAAAATGTACAATAAATTTGATACGAAACTTGGATTTATGTACTTATATGAAAAATGTAAAAATTTCTTACATTAGGAGTGAATTTGGTATATTAATACGGATTTAAGTGTACCAGGTAAAATAAATACTGACTAGAAGTAATAATGGTATTTAGGAGATCGGGAAGTAATGTGATTAATTTTACATTATGGGTTGAAACAAATTTATAAGGTTGGAGTATAAAACACTACTTAGAAATCGAACTAAAACCTAATTTAGAAATCGATGCGAAAACCGAATCGGAACCTAACCCTAAACCTAGAATAATTGTAAAAGACTTAAGGCCTAGATAATTAGGCATATTAAGCCCTAAACAAAACATAACAATAAGCATTATAGGATAAAATGAACCTATAATAGTTATATGATAAACTGAAACCATGCTTGTGTTATAGGGATGATTGGCGATGGCCTGAGCAAATCGGACCTCGAGTGAATGAGCGAGGAGTCAAGGTAAGTTGGGATTAATACGATACTGTATTTTAGAGGCTTAAGATTATGCTTGTTTGTGCTTACTAGATAGTTGAATGTATGCATGTGCTTGATTATTGATGATGCTATGATTCTGTTTATTGCTCTGGCATGTATTGTATGATTTGTATGAAATGATTGATCATCCTAAACTGGACTTAATCAAATATATGACCAGTAATCATAATCGGACATGTATGGCAACCCATTAGGGAAACTTAGACTCTCCGGCTAAATACCGACCCCTTCGAAAGGGATAGCGCAGGATTGCATAATGGTCCCTTCTTCATCCTCAGTCGAACTAAGTGACAGAAGAGGAGGTCGCGGCGAGGGTGAAGTCAGTAGTTCGAAGGTAGTCGCGGGAGGAGCGAGGTCTCCATTACACAAGCCTGGGTTTGGTCGTGAGTTGCTGTTGCATTAATGGCAACTCCTTAACCTGGATTAGAGCGGGTGTAATTTCTCTAATCTCACGACGAGCTAGACAACTTCTGGCGATGGCATTTGCTTGCATGTGCATTGCACCTAATAAGTTGATTGAAAACCTTATTGTGTTTGTGGTATAGTTTTAAGTCCTCCATCCTAACTTACTGAGCTGTGGTTGCTCACATCCCTATAGACGTCGTGCAGGTGTTGGCTAAGAAGCGGCAAACAACTACTCTGAAGCTAGCAACTGCTGGATCCTGGGAAGTGAGGAAAAACATTGAAGAATCAACATATATTTTATTACTTTTCATTTCTGATTAATGTAATAACTGAATTATAGTGATTATATATAACTTTTCTCACTTTCTTAGGTAAATGAATTATTTAAATTACAAACTGTTTATTTCAAAGCGGGTTAGTCGTGGACGCCTTGTGTAAATCAGGTCTAAAATAGCAGTTGTAAGGCCAACTTCTATCTTAGGATGGTTTACACGGCGAGGCTGTTACGACTCTGCCGCTTCGGGGCGTGACAGCAATTGCTGGATCCTAAGGAGTGAGGAAAAACATTCGAAGAATAAACACATATTTTTAAAGTCTAAGTTTTTACTTTAGAATTTTTCATTTCTGAATAATGTAATAACTAGGAAATATATTGTGGAGAAATATTGTAAACTTTAATTGTAATAACTGAATTATAGTGTATATATATATATTTTCTCACTTTCTTAGGTAAATGATTTATTTAAATTACAAACTGTTTACTTCAAAGCGGGTTAGTCGTAGATGCCTTGTGTAGATCAAGTCTAAGATAGCGGTTATAAGGTCAACTTCTATCTTAAAATGGTTTATACAGCGGAGCTGTTATGACTTTGCTGTTTCGGGGCATGACACCACCCACCAAGAAGCGGCATTACTCATTTATGGGCGAGTGGTTATTAGTGTAAAAATTGAAGAGGCAACGGTCTTTTAGTCCAATATTTGAGATGCGATACTATACTAATATGAATTTCAAGTTTTCTAAAAATATTTCAATTAAGGACTTCGATATTTCAGAGTAGTGGCAAAAGTACAAAAATGACTGCCCACTTCTATCTTGCATCACTCGTAAAGTACTTGTTGCTCTGGTTTCAACCGTCGTCGTTGAGCAAACATTTAGTACAATAAGTTTGATCATTAATGAATGTTGATTCTCCTTATTTGTTGTAAACGTTGAGGTAAATGTTTGTACAAAAGATTGGTACAATGTGGCCTGTAGACGACAAGAACCATGTGAGATATCAAGCGAGGAAGATGATTATTTCAGTGACTGGAACTGATTTGATGGAAGTCCAAGCTTAATTGTGAGTTTCACTTCTAATCACGAACATGAGTAGCTCCCTGAAGAGGAGATATAATAAGTTTTTTTTTTCCTTTTTTTTTATCTTTTTCATAAAAGTTTTATCACATAGAAAATTTTTTTTCCAATTATTCAAAGAAAGTAAATAGCATAGTTTTTCCAAAAGTGGTGATCTAGCATTAGGTTTTTTTAAACTATGATCAAGAAAATTTTCCTTAAAAAAAATTACATTAGATAGTCACAGACACTTGGATTCTTTTCGCAAAACATAAAATTGACTAACAAATTAAAGGTTTTCTAAAAATTCAAATCGAACTACGTCAGTTCGATTTCAATTAGCGGATATGTAGACACCTTCTGAAAGACTGTAAAATATAGTAAAAAATATTTTCCTTTCAACCATTTAACTTTACTCGATCAGATTAGTTATTCATACTTTAAGAGATTGTTTTATATTTTAATTTTAGTTCGTTTTTAATGTATACTTTATGAAATGATGAAAGAAAAAAAAAGGGTTGAAGAATCAGTAAGGAAAAAGGGAAAAAAATTATGCAAAGGAAATGAAAGAAAAAATCGAGAAAAAATCGAGAAAAAAAAAAACTTGTTTAAGGGTCTCAAACTGCCTCTTGAACTAATAGGCCCATTGAATTGGATCTGAATCACCAATTTACAAACCGGTCATAATTTACCATAACTTTGACTTATGAACTAGCGGTTTAAAGCTGGTTTGGTCCAACACCCACGTTTAGAGGATTTGGATCAATTTTATCGCCAAATCAGGTTGAATAGTATCAGACCGGAAAAGTTGACCGGGATTTGATGACAGTTTATATTGCATATACATCCAAATTGACATGTAATGGGAATTTTCAATCATAAGATGAGAATATAGATGTAAGAATTAGAAAAATACGGCTAATTTCTTGTAATCTTAGTAAAACTAGTAAGCCATGTGAATCGAATTTCTCGAGATTGGAAGCTATCAGGTCGTAAGTTTTTCCCATACCTACGTGCTCGCCGAGCTCTGACTAAGAAATTAGTAGTTAATTGAATCCTAAGGATCCTTAGAATAAATTAAATGTAAACATTAACTTCCTTTTGCATTTATCTGGAATCCCTAGTTAGATACATGGATTTCATGGGACTTTAGATTATCTTGAGGTGTTCTTCCAACCACCTGTTAACATATCAAAATATTAATACTAATAATGGAGTCAAACATTCAAGTTTTAAATTTACATACATCTGAAAAAAACATTGTCAATAATTGATCCGACAACGGACATATGTCGTCATATCAGGGCTGAATATTTTTCACCGTAGCGGAAATATGGACATTAATTTGTCATCTACCCCTAGGTCCCATATGGAAAAAGATCTTTGGGCTTAAAATGTTATTAGAAGCACAGCGGCGATTTCACAAGTCCAAGCCTAACCAAAGGATTAAAGAAAAAAAAAAAAAGAAAAATAAAGTAAAACTTTTTTTCATCTCAAGGATCGAATTTTATTTGATTATATAATTTACGTGACTGCAACGAATCTTTATGAAAATGAATCCTCAATGATAAAATGTTTCCGTACTAATATTTTTTTGAATATCTATTAATATTATCAAATTCGAATTAATCTTTATAATTTAACTTGAATCGATTATAAAACCGATCCGATTCAATCTTATTATAATCTTGTTTGAATAATGGTTCGAATCTGATTTCACCTTTTTTAACTTTTAATCATTTTATAAAAATATAAGGTTATAATTCTACAACATGTGTATGCCTGCCTTAGCCATAGTCTCGCTGGGGAAATCGTTAATGGGAGAAGACGATATCTCTGAGTCTTGAGACCCTCCGAGATGATTAAAAAGGACATGTTTGTTTTCTTTCTTTTGCCAATTCAATTAAAGAGAAGGGACCCCACTTTTATGGATCTTTTTTATAAACTTCACCCTAAGTTGTCCCATATACCAAAATATCCACATGCAAATTGAAACAAAATAACTTGGACGGCGATCCACTTGCGATGAGTAAAAGCACCCTCGAAATTTGAATGCTCAATGTACTTGTAGTCCTTCCTAAATATAAAATATCCATGTTTTCTACGGAGAAGAGGGATATGGAAAGGGGATTCTCCACACTCTCTCCATCCATCCCTAAGCGCAATGTTTAAGAATGAAAATATTATAAAAGATAGTAAAACTTCAACCTTTATGTATATTATGTTTTTGTGTTCATTCCCTTCGAATTCAATCGAGCTTAAATCTTTAATCTAAGCTCAGTCTCGATCTCGACTTTGATTATTTATGAAATTTTATTTTTCTTTTTAATTTAGTTCTATATTAAGGCTTGAATTTGATTCGAATTTTATGGAGCTCAATGTATACTTTAAGTTTGATTGCCACACGCTAAATATATTTAAACTAAGCTCGATTGACTCCATGATTTATTTGAGTAGCTTGAGTTTGAGATAAAGTTCATAAGCTAACTCAAATAACTTGAAATCGAGCCTGCCTTAACCATAATCAAACTGAATTCAAGCAAATACTGAGTTTAGTCAAGCTTAATTATTTTGTGAGTCGACCTTATTCGCTTGTAAACCCTACTGTAATGTCTTTCTAATAAGACTAATTAATCATGCTATGATCTGCAATGAGGATGAGTAGTTAGGGTGTATTAATTGTGTTTAAATTCAATAGACATCCAAATACTCGATTACAAATATCGAACTTTATCCACACCATATTTTGGATGATCTCCAGCCTGTCTTGTGACAATTCCAAGAGAAAATACAACCTGGTGATCGCAAGTACTTAGGGTAAGACACAAATATGCAATCCAAGTTCCTAGTAATTCCGACGGCCATCGATGAAAGTATTGTTACAATGTAATATTTCTTCAATTTTGTGGTACTACGGAGAGATAAATAGGTCCAACCTTATGATTAGTACTTCCAATGAACTTTTTTCTTTTTCTTTTCTTTTCTTTTTTTCTTTTTGAACCGAAAAAAAAAATAAAAAGAAAAAAAAAATACAAAATGGATGTTCACCTTTTACAACTGTTCTATTCAAACTATTCACCTTATAATTTTTCCTATGTTTGCCACTCTTTTGCTGAATTGTACTTGTATCCTTCAACTTTTAACTTTTCTATTCGAGATTATTAAGTTTAAGGGTTCTCTTATCTGCTCTTCTCTTAGTCTTGAGTTACAATAGGATATTTATATATTTTTAAATCTTATTAGAGTATCTAATATTATAGAATAAAGGATGTAGATTTACAAATAAACAAATAGAGTTTGGATAAACTTTTTTAAAGTTTTAAGGATAGTCCATGTAGTTTGACTTTACAAACATATTTTTAAGATTCATTTAATATATTTCTTATAAACTTTATAAAAAAAAAAAAAAAAAACCAAAGCCAAGATTATTATTATTAATTAGGGAGCTTCTATAGTGGTCTAGTCTGTTATCCAACTTTTAATTTCCACTTATTCAAATTTGGATTTTTCAATTTATAATTAATTCGATAATTTAGATTTTAAAAAATTTATAAATTAAGAATAATACGAAGATTCGTTAAAAAAAATAAAACTCTTAAAAAATAAATCTGTATATAGAAAAGGCGATGTGTACTAGCCTACATCCACTCGCCATTAATATCTATTTACACGTCTATCTATCCCTTGGATAAGACCAACTTTCGTGTCTCGCGTCGTACCCGCCCAAACTTCAATGCAAATCCCATTCGGACACGTTTCATTTAAAAACACAACCTCTCCCTTTAGATTTTTATATCGTACGGTCGACGGATATGTATCCGACCGATGAAAAAGAATGTTTTTGATTGCCTATCTGCAAATGTTCGATACATGCTCGATTGCATTCAAAGGGGATATAATGAAGCCGGTTTAGATATGATGTCGGTTTATTGTACTATAGGGAGCACGAGCTCTTTATACAGGTCCAATCCTTAAGAAAATTATAAGAATTAATACAATAAAAATTTTAATGATTAAATGATAAATTTGATATGATGTTATGTTTGTATCTGATAAGATTGATAATTTATGTAAATGGATGATTTAAATACGTTTGTATTTAAAAACTTTTAATTTATAACATAATATGTTTATTAATTATTCTTGATAATAAAAACCAATAATTTAACCTTTTTAGTTGGCAGGTTTTGTATTTGGATTAAATTTATTTATCGCAAGAAAATTTAAAATAAATATATAATGGCTATTGAATCTCTATTTAAAAGATATATTTACGATATTGTCTTATTTTGCTATATAATGAAAATCATATTGAAAACTATGTTAATGCTTGCTAAATTAGCTTTTTATTTCTATGTTAAATGTATACATAAATTCGATAAAAACATATACCTCAAGAATCATACCACCAATTTAGATTTAAGTACTATATGAGTAATTAAAGTAAAAATTTATGGTATAATTGTTTTATTATTCAAATTATAGCATTATGTGATTAACTTCAAATAAAAACTAATTAACACATTTCTTATTGGTTAAAATTATGCCCTTTAGGCCCTGTGTACCTCCTTAAATTGTAAGTCCCATTAGCCCATTTTACTTTCTCTTCCTAGCACCTAGTATGGTTGTCCCATTAAGATGAAGGCCTTTGGGGAAGTGACTTGACATTTGCATACCTAAGCGTTATGAAGAACATAGAGAAGTGTTGCCTAGTCAAGACTTCTAGCTAATTGAACAATTCGAGCCCATAAGAAGATAGCCAACTTACTAAGGAAGATATGTTGCCACCTATTTGTCACTATCTTGATGATAGAAGTACAAACTATAAGGAAGGACCATCGTTTCTGTAGTTTAGTCCCATAAGCTCTTTCATCCCTTTAAACCTTATGTGCAGCATTGTCAATTGTACCTTGGAAACTTTATACTCATTATCTACTTAGGTTGCCATAGTCTCTTTCTGTCTATTTATCTTGAATATTGATATTAAGGATTCTCTACCTTTTGCGAGTCTTCCCATTGACCTAAGCGTTGAAGCGCACATATTGTAGTCACCTTCAATGCACTCTTAGCTCACATGTTCTCTTTTATAAGCCCAATACCAAACCCGGCTAGATGGACAAGAATAAGACAACTTTCAACCATCAACAATATTCAACTTGATTTTACTAAAAATATCAAGTGGTTTCATTTATGAGGTTATGATAAATAAGGTATGCTTTGATGGATATATATACAAAAAGGAAACCTAAAAGTATCATACTGCATCTTTTCTTTGTTACAATAGTATAAATTAGATCATATAAGGAAATAATAATTTAAGAGTGTTACTCTTGTAAAACTACGATAATAATAATAACAACAATGCAACTAGGAAATCAATGGCAAATAGGTAATAGAGAGAAACGAGAGGAGAGGTACATAAGTGGTTCCTGCAGAAGAAACTAGAGTAAGAAGATAGTATAGTATAAAATTAATCTATTAATATTGGAAATCTCAATTTTAAACAGAGTTCATGGATTAGATTGAACATGTATGAAGGACTTATATATCAGATGGGTCCTAATAGGTTTAAATACTAAATTTAAAGTTAGACATATTTATAAAGGTTCAAATAAGCTTAACTTATTTATTAATTAAGTGTGATTTTACTTATACAAACTCATTTATAATCGTATTATGTCTTGTCTAGGTCGATGGGTTGAGTTCTCAATTACTTGCCTTAGTGTTTGATATGCAAGAAGCTTAACTTATTTATTAATCAATGTATTCATGTAATTGATAATATTCATGAAATTATTGATTCTATTTTAATATTATGTTTTATCGTAATATATTAGAAATTGAATGCAATGCATAGTGATAATATTTGTCAAAATAATCCTTCATTGTTAATTTCATTAATATAATATTTTAGCTTAAAGTCAAATAAATAATTTATAGTCAATAATTTCATTAATATAATATTTTAGCTTAAAGTCAAATAAATAATTTATAGTCAATAAGAGCAGAATGAGATTACTATTATACTCTTTTAAGGTAGAATCAAATTCTTTTTTAAAAATAAAAAAAATCAAAATCTTTTTTGAAATTAGAATCGCTGATTTTCACAATTTAATCTCTAAAAATACTTTCAAATATTGAACAAAAATTGTAATTTGGAATCCCAACTATATTTCCGGTCACTTACCATACCAAACAGGGTATTAGAATAATCGTATAAAAATTAACTGTAAACAATAAATCGAAGAAGACGAGAACAAAATTAATAGCTGTTTGTTTTGTGATTTTATTTTGGTGCCGTCCACGAGAAATTCAGTGCAAATGCATGCTGGGGATCCGGACACCCAGGTGTTGACAAGTATAGAACGCCAAGCAGCAACTAGCACCGTGTCCTGTCAAGGAAGGATCCACAGATTCAACCCCCAATAAATACACAATAATTAAAAATAAATTTCGAGATTTAATGCTTATTCTATTCTTGAGCTGTTTTCAGAATTATTAAAGGTGTATTCTTCGTTATTTCGAAATAAGAGATAAGCTTAAGGAGTACATGGATAAGATGTTCTATCTCGTTTTTATTTTATTTAAAAGACTATCATTTATAAAATTTTATTGAAATTTATTCTTTATTAATTAAATTTATGTGACGTATTTATATCACTAAAACTTAAAAAAAAAAAAAAATGAGTAAGACGCTCTGAGGATATAAGATTGTAACATTTAAATAAATAATGTGTCCTTTCAATTAGGATATATATCCTCCATATTCCTTGGAATGTTTAAGAAAAAAAAAAAAAACCTTAATCCTACTTATAGTACAATTAAGTCAACAAAACACTCTACTAAATAAAAATTTCTCCTGTGCTTGTTTTACCCCTTTCGCGCTGTCTTCACTCTGCGATGATGTTCTACTTCATCCATATGCCAAAGTTGACAAATACTGAACCATTGATATGCTAGTTGGTGTTGTGTGTATTAATGTTGGTTACCATATTAAGGAGGACGACTTTGTTAATTTCAATTCCTTAAAAGAGTTATAGATTTTCTTATGTACATTTTTAAGTTTAAGGAGAAGATAAGGTCTACACCGTCTGAATCGACCGAATATTTTTGTTTTTTGCCACATATTTATAATTATGAACTTATCAACAAATTCTAAATAGATTAAAAAGAAAAAAATTGCTAGGACACATGCATACACATAAATAAATACATATGTATATATACATACATAAAAAAAGAAAATTATTTGTTTATCGTCAAAATTAATAAATATTGCATAATTACAAATTATATGAAAGATATTATAAAAATATCATAATTAAGTTATATTTTCAAGATGCGACACTAGTATTTATATATATTATTGTATATTGGTGATACGACATTCCTACTTCTACTAATGTCGCATCTTGTGACATTGACATGCTCTACTTGTATCGCATTTTGTATGTGTGATAAAACGATGCATAGGATAAGGACAATTACACTTTACAAATTCGATTTCTGTGCAATTACCTAAATTGATGTAATTTTTCTTTTTTAAATAGTAATGATAGACTTGGTATTGAATCTTATATCAAAACGTCCATTCATTTATATATCCCAAGAAAATGGTCAAAACCAACTCCAAAATCTGTTTACATATTAACAAACCCAATCAAGCCGACGGGCAAGGCAAAATGTCCAACTTAAACAAAATTATTGGACAGGAAAATTAAGGTCCACGAGTTCAAAGAATTCAAAAACGTGTGGCTTGAATAATATATATGAAGAATTTAGAAAAATGTGATTTTCTTCTAATCAATTCCAACTGCTATTATGATTAAGATGACACTTGCATTACTCGAAAGGGCCCGCCCTCGACGGGGAAATTTGCAACTATATGATAATATAAGAGGCCAGTCAACTGTCATATTATAAATCTTTATCATATCATTTTCTAACCCATTGTTTTACCGTTGAAAATAGAGTGAAAGTGAAACATAAACGGAACGTGGATAGAAGATTACTAAACTAAATTTTCGGAAATTTCTACTGTTTGTTCGATTAGACCGTCTAATTTATCATCCAGTTATTGGCAATGAGAATTTTAATTTTGAGCATATCGGATGATAAACTGGACGGTCAATCAGTAGGACAATAAAATAACATCAACTTTTGTTATAATTTAATTGCAAACTATTTTTAATAATTATTTTCCACCTGAATTTTACGAATGTAAATTGCTTTGACAAGAAAATACACCTTACCAAGTATTCCCAAAAATATGTTAACACTTACCAACGTCACAGTTATGTATTGTATGTATATATGTATGTATGTATATATGTTGTTGATTATTTCAATGGTTTATTTGTATTTGTGCATAATTTTCAAACTACTTTAGGTAAAATAAAAAAATTAATAATTAAAATTATCTATATATTTGAAATATTTTATAATATTATGATGACATCATATTGTCTTAATTAATTAGGTGATTAATTGGTTACTCAACTATTTTTATCTTGAACACATGCATTATGCTTAAGAGTTTAAATGAAGCAAACTTATTTACAAACTACTCAATGTCATATAACAACAATCAAGTCCATTTTGAACTGAAGTCAATTGAGTAGAATCAATATGAAGTTTTATAATATTTAATTCAATTAGCATGAACCTAATTAGAATTCAAGTTGAATTTGGACATTGATATTAATTTAATAAAAATTTAATAAAAAAAATGAATTTTAAAGAAATTCTAACATCGAGCTTAATAGGTGCTACTTCAAATAGAGTTCGACTACGAGTTCAATATTACAATATTTCAATTCGACTCGGTTTCTCCCCCTTCTAATTTTGCTTTCATTACCAACAAATGTGGGGGTGCTGATAAACCCATGATCTACTCGTGCTCGATATAAACTGCAGACCAAAGAGGATAATGATAACTTAGAAAATACCAAGTCAAAGGTTTCACAAAACACCAACAACATGAAGCCGTCCTCACATAAAAATTTTATAACGAAGCTTAGATAGATATTTCCTATCCCCCAGCCCCCGCCCCGCCCCACCCCACCCCAACCCACCCCACAACGATATTGCAAATTGCAGTCCACTGTTGGCCCCATTATCCATTTTACGCATTCAACGCTTCACTTTTTTCCCGAATTTCCCTCCCTATATAAAACCCTCATTTTTTATTTCCTGACTCCCAAACTTATCCTACTCCTCCGAAAACCAAACCTTTAAACAAAAGCTCCCATTTTAACAAACCAGCTACTATACATCACCTATATCACAACACACACACACACACACACCATAAAATCGAACTCCCCAATATCTACCCAATACTATAAAATCACAATTAAGATGGTTTCCACATCAATTTCCACCTCCGACGAAGGTGGCGCCACCACCATCACCTCCGTCCACCCCGACATCATCCGGGCCCACATCCTCACCCGCCTAGACGGCCCGGCCCTTGCGGCGGTAACATGCGCTTCCTCCCACCTCCACGCCATCTCATCAGAACCGAAACTGTGGGATGACATATGCACGTCCACGTGGCCGTCCATAAACGATCCACATGTCCGCCGGGTCATCTCTACGTTCCCTTCCGGCCACCGGTCATTCTTCTCGGACTCCTATCCGCTCCTCCATCACTCCACCTCACCGAAGCGCAACTTCGACCGTCCATTCACGAACCTGAACCTGATCTCAGCCGTTGATATTCATTACAAAGACAAGCCGATCTTCTCCAAAGTCCACGAAACCGAAACACAAACCGGTTGGTTCATGTCATCACCTTTCCGGGTCGACTTGCTCGACCCGAAGGAGTCCGCCCCTACCCGGATCCGGAACGTCGCATGCAAACACGATGGTGCATGGCTGAAGCATTTGGAAGACACTCTAACGCTGAGCTGGTTGGTGATCGACCCGGAGTCGAAACGAGCCGTGAACTTATCGAGCCGGGAGCCGGTTTCGGTCCACCGTCACTGGATGACCGGAGACGTGCAGCTCCGCTTTGCTACGGTGGTTTCAGGTGGGTGTTCGGAGGAGGAGGAGGAGATGGTGCAATTCGGGGTGGTCGTCACGTGCGGAGGGAAAGACGGTGGGGACATGCACGTGCGGGAAGTGAGCTTGCAAGTGGAGGACATAGAAGGGAAGTGCTTGAATGGGAGGGACAGTTTGGTAATTTTGCAGGGGGCAATGGAGCGGGGTGTTAGGACGAAGGGTAAAAGAGGGGAAGTGAAAGGAAGGTATGAATGGTTTGAGGGGATGAAGAGAGAGAGAAGAGAGAGGAAGCTGAGGATGGAGAAGGCTTTGGATTTGGTGTGTATTACTATTGGGGTAACCATTTTTTTGGGTTTTTGGTTTTTTATTTTGTTTAGATAGAAAATAAGATGGTAAAAAAAAAAAAAGAAGAAGAAGAAGAAGGAGGAGGGGGAGGAGGAGATTTTTTTATAATTTTATATAGTAATAAAAATTATTTATTTTTCCTTTTGTCCTTGCAAAGTAAGTAGGCATACAATTACGGTTTCCACCGTAGGTTAGATATCATAATGAATTATTCATTCAATTTTTTTTTTTTTTTTTTCATTGTATGTAAGTTGACGTATTAATAAAAGCCATCGCGCATATTGAATGTAATGTCTAGCTCAACTCTATTTTGACATTTTTTTTTTCTCCTTTCTTTCTTGTGACATTACCTATAGTTGTGTTATGTTATTATTATTATTATTATTTTCTTAATAAAGGAGAGCTCATGGGCCATATAATTACGCAGTTAGAGGAATTACATGCCAAGTCCATCCAGGGGAGTTTGAAGCTCCCTAAAGCAGTAGAATACAGGATTAGCCTAGGTCCTCAGTTGTTTCAATCCTTAACAAGCCCGCTAGTTTAGCTTGTCAGCGACCGCATTTAATTTGTTAGGGCAGTCAGGGAGCCAATGTCTATTTATGTCGATTTTTTCTTTTTTTTCTTTCTTAAAACCCATTAATTTGCAATAGTATAAGCTCCAAACAACTCCCTGGCCGCCCTTAGGATATCAATCTTCCCCATTTTCTTGAAGAAGCAGCCCCTGTATTCACTGTACTAATTCATCCTTTACGACTTTTCATCATTTATAACAAGATGCATCGTTATCAAGCTTTCTCCATCCATGAGGGAAGGGGTCTCCACAAGGGGAAATAGGGTAACAGCCTTGATTCTTTTGTACCAAATATTTATACATGAATTTTGAAGGTTTTTTAAATATTATATTCTGTATCAATCATTTGGTATCCAAAATTTATACACCTAAAATGAGGCTCTCTCGGCCTGCATATAAGAGGAGGTTATGGAAAGATCCAACGAGGAAAGGATTCATTTCAATATCATTATCCTACAAGTTAATGTAGAGCTCATCCTTATTTAATATAATTTTAAATATTAAAAAAATTAAGGTTTCGTTGTTTGATAAGAATAAGATATCAAATAAATAAAAACATAATTTCATATATATTTTTTTTTCTAAAATTAAAAATATAATAAATCCTTGTAAAGTTAAAATTGTTTATTTTATTGATATTTATAAAAATATCAATTAAAATAATCATCTGTAATAAATAAAATATATTTTTTCAAATTTTCTCACTTAAAAATACGTAAATTTTTATTTATCGATTCTAGCACTTCAATAATTATTTTCGAATTATGACATACAAATAAATAAGATAATTTTTCAAACGTCATTTTTTAAATAGGTAAAAAATAAATACAAATAAAATATGGATAAAAGAAAGATAATTCAAATAAGGCCTAAATAGGTCCATGCGGTTATTACTTTAAAAGATAAAAGCAAGGCTCAAAACGAAGGAACGCACGCCTGCTTTTCCTTCCTTCTATAACCCTTCCTTTTTGTCTCTTAATACACCCGAGCCTTTAAAGACTCCATCTTCCTTCTCCTTGCTTCTCTTGTGAAGTAATATCTCCACGTCCAGTTTTACATATGTCACTCTCCTGAGCCTATTGTGAAACGCATGATACTGGTAATATAATATCACTGTTCCTGAACGAATAATCGTCTAATAAATTTTTGGGAGCCGTCATTTCAGAAACCTTCGTTCATCTATTAGGCTATATCCAGGCAGGTTCGTTCTTTTGTTCCACTATGGCAAGGGCAAGCGTATTCTGTTCTATGCTAATCTGCAAGTGCACTCTCTGATGACTTAAGTGGTTGCAACGTATCTGGCCGACTTGGATCACTTCAACATTAATGACAACGTTAATACGATCCTTTCTACATGCAGGAGTTCCTACCATCCCCTCATTTGTTTTGATCCAACTGCTTATCTCAATATTCATTATATTTAAATCATTAAAAATATGATTAATTTAATAGTCTAAATTTAATGAGTATTAAATTAAAAGTAAAACGAAATATAAGGATGAAACCGAGATAAGTATGGCGTTTCTCAAAACCTTATAAAACACTATAAGATTTTATATTGGCGGGTTTTTAATTAGGTTTATATAAGATTAAGAAAATAATAAAAACAAAAAAGTTAAATAGGATTAAGATTATATTTATTAACTTATATAATAATAAAAATTGAGAGTTAAATATATTATATAATATAAAATTTATATAAGATTACAATTATATAATTTAAGAATAAATACCTTTATTAATATATACTTCTTTTAACTGAGTAGGGTCTCCTATTGGGGTTTTTTTTTTTTTTTTTTTTTTTGTAATTTGAAAACTTCATTTTTAACCTTATAAGATTTTGAATCATATATCTCAAAATCCGATCATAAACCCTATAAACTACAAAAGTAATATCCTATAGAGTTTTTATCAGGTTTGCTGGATTAGGTAACTTTTAACGACTTACTTAGTTACTTCCCTAATAAAGTATCCAACTAATACCATAAAGGAAAAAAGAAAAAAAGAAAAAGAAAAGAAGGAATGAGACTGAAAAAAGCTTTATATACACGAGCAATGGGTGTACCATAACTATCGTGTAGATCTAGTAATTTTGACCAAAGACGCGGTCGATGGGAGAAGCGAATCGACAAGGAGACCTGAGATAAGTTTGATATGGGTCGACGCCATTGCAGATGGGGAAGGTAAGTAGTCAACCGGCGGACCTTGACCGTTGGCATTATTGGAGCATTAACCAAATAAATCGGATCCTCTGTCAATAATTTCAACATTTAAAGATCCAAAATTCGTTCTTATTGCCAGCGTCTTTTTATCTCCTTCTTTATTACTATTACATAGCTTCCTCACTACTATGCGAAACACGTTCGTCAAAAAAGGCATTTGTTTTACTCTTCGGTTTTCATATTGATCCGGCTAGCTTATTGCCATTTTCAAGTCGTGTATCATATGCTTTCATGTATGTTTTAAATCAAATACACATAATTGCATGTTATTAAGTGTTGTAATGAATTATTCTAGAAGGAATAACGGGGATACACTGTTCGACCAAAGCGACATCAAGATCAAAATCAAAACAATATGATAGATCCACATAGCTAAAAAGTAATATAGAAATAGTAAACCCACGTTCTATGTAAAATTCTACTATCCTATGGAAAAAGGACCTTGTCTAAAGGGAGTAAAATTTTGTTTAAATGAAGCCTTATAGAAATTTTGAAAGTGTGATATTGGACAATTTGTTTCAGCAAAGTAAATTAATGTTTAAGGAGTTTTAGAGTATATGTTCACGTTTATTTTGAGTATTACGGATCTGTCTTATCACTTCACTGTAATAGATAGTCATGACCATGTCCGAAGTATTAGTACATAGATATATCTTACAAAAAACAAATCTTAGATCCAAGATTATGTTTCTTTGGATGGATGTCTTTTAATTCGCTCCTCTTATGTGTTTATCAGCTGCTAAGTCCACATAGCTCTTGTTTTTGTACGATTTTTATTTTAAAATGAAGTATTTATTTATAACGACGTGTTTCAAATTACAAAGATTTGGTATAGAGAATGAAGAGACTGCTAACCATAATTCTCTAAACCTAGTTGCATGCGGGGGAGATCTGCCTTTTCTTACGTTAATAAACTGGGTATCAAATGTTAAGTCTAGCTTGTGAAAATTTAGTACTTATTATTTCCTTAATAATAAGTCAAACAATGAGCGGGCTGTATACAAGAGGGGTTCAAACACGATAAAATAACACATAATACTTTCTAAACTTTTTAAGATAATTTTTTGGAAGAAATTAAAGTTTAGGTGGAGTAAGGGTCCGAGCCCCCTTCACATTTTATTACTCATATCCAATGTTAACAGGTTACCCAGGTATTTTTAAGGTACAATATTGGATAAATTCATTAGTCTATTATTTGGTGAATATATTGGCCAAAAGTCATTAGATAAAAAGATTTTGAGGTACTAGATTAAAACTGAAAAGTTTATAAAAAAATCCACTTTTTGATACAAAATAAATATATTTTTTAAATTTAGAAAATAATCACATATCGAGTTTCTAAGCGATGATATTAAACCTTATTATAATTTATTATATAAACAATTAATTTTTAAATAATTTTTTTACTGCAAAGTCTGTGTCTAATATCACATACATGTCAAATGTGATATAAAGGGAATATATTATCTTATTTTTCTTATGATATATTATCCAATTCTCTCAAATGCTACACACACACACACACATATATATATATATATCATTTTATTATTAATCTTTATCTATAGCTAAATAATTAACGTGACTTACCATTTTTGTGGGTATTGTCTCGTCTTTGATGTGCATAGAATCCCACTAAAGTGGGCATGCAGTTTTGGATGGAAAGAAAATCGAGATTTGGTATGTGGTTGATGAAATTTCAAGCGAACAGCAAGTGCGGGTCCCGAAAACTATATTTAGAGTTAGGTGTCTCAGTGATCCACTAAGATTTTGATAGGACAAGGAAAGTTGTAGCTCAACATGAAATCATAGTAACGAAACGAAATACTCATGAAATGCATTTATCATGTTTCTCTTACTTCATTGCATGTTTGGCATGCCAATAAAACAATTGAAAGTAGCGTGCCAATGTTTTTGTCGGCCACAAAATTGCCATCCTAAGCCAAGTTTAGGAAATTTCATTTGACGCAACAAATGCCTTTTTCTTTTACAACCACCAAAGGTGCTTCGATTTGATACTTTTGGAGAGGGTGCCAACATTGTATAGAAACTAGTTATGTCTGTACGTACTAGCATGCCTCCTATATTTCCTTTACATAGTTACTATTTATAGCGTATGATATTAAGCCTATTGAAATAAATCTATATTTATATAAGACTAAATTTATCAAAAAAAAAAAAAACCTCTTTTATTTCGCATCTTTATAAAACATCCTTTGTCAAATACCATATTTGATATATGACACGTGAAATTCAAAGTTAGACAGAAATAATGATTAAATAATAATTTCATTAAAGAAACAAATGTTTAGAATTTATTTTATATCATAAAATTGATGGGATAAATACAATTCAACCTAATATGTAATTAATATAGATTTTTTAAAATTATGATATAGGATAATATTATATCTCATATAATTCTCTTATTATAGTACTAGCCAATGATGCATCTATGTTATAGGTGCAAAAATAATTACATGTGAAGTTATTAATAAAATAATAAGAATACGATACATTTTAGGAGTAAGTGGATACATGACAGGTAAGGTATTACACTTTACCACTTTATGCCTTGTAAATTCTATAAGGTATATGATATCCTGTAGAACATGTATTTTTTTAATTTATCTTTTTTCAAAATATTGTACAGACATATAATTAATATTAAATTTTTAACTATACTAATGGACTAAATAGTAATATTTGAAAGGTTCTTATATTTATAACACATCCAACTGTAACAATATAAAACTTTAGTAAGTAGAAGAGAGAATAATCCTTACAATTAGAAACGTTCAATCTTTGGCTGAGTCATGTTAAATTATTTTTTTAACCTTTTCTTTCAAATTATCAAAATAAATTTTTATCAAATTATAAAATTATTATACACAGAATACAAAAACAAGGTTTTACCCAAGAAATGAAAAAAAAAATAAATAAATAAGAGCGAGAAACAAGATAGTAGACATAATAGCGTATAATTTTAGGATTTTATTATAAGTTAGTATAAGTATCCTAAAATCTACACCTTTTATATTCTAGAGTATTGGTTTCAAGGTAAGTACATGATACCTAAATGTCATATCTATACTCTATCAGGTGGGAGTAGGTTTTATGAAATTATTATTCAGAACCTACGTTATAACTCTTTTTACTTATCCAAAATCTATTTAATAGAGTAGAGTAGGAGTGAATATCTTGTACAATGGGATTTTTTGTTCACCCATAATATACCTATAAAAAAAAGTCCAGAAAATACTAAATAAGTATGAAATTAAAAGTTACATATTTATTCTTATTGCCCATATGAAATTTTATTTTATGAAATTAGGTAAAAAAAAATTTCTTAATTATTTATTATTTTCAAAACTTAAATCATGAAAAAATTATTTCACACATACATAAAAGTAATATCTCTTCCCCTTAAATAATATATATGTGTGTGCATGTGATTAAAAGTTAAATATTTAGTTTATTATAAATTTAAAAAGAAAATATTTTTTATTGGTGGCAACTAATTCTATCATATACCTAAAAAAGGACAATGTATAGTTAAATAATTACACGTGCAATAAATATTAAAAATATCAATATTAAGTAATTGATATTTTATAATATTAATGAGTGTGCATTTATTTTGCAAATTTTGATTTTTATTGTGATTTTGCATTTATATATTGGTCAAATACTACAAACGTAAAAAAGGTAATGGTAATTAATTAATGATTATGGAAAAAAAAACTAAAATTTTTTATAGAAAATTTAATTAGTATAATTAAAGTTAGTATTGAATTTTATAATATTCATAAGAGCGTACTTTTTTTCATATTCTAATCTTCATTATAATTATGTATTTATATTGGTCAAATAAGTGAATATATTGTGGTTTAGTGAAGAGAGAAAATTTAAATAAAGAAAAACAAAATACACAGTGTAACTATTATGCTAATACATACATAAGGTAAACAATAGGTTTAAAATGTACGGGAATTCCATATTTATATTGCTCATCATAAGGTTGTGACATGACAAAAAGATATGTTTTTAGGTGAGTAGATTGCTTAAAAAAAGGTTATAGAATTCTTCAAAAAGAAAAATAAAACTCAAAATATCTACAAATTAAACAAACAAACTTTACAATATATAATTTTAAAGATGAGTAGTTTTAAACATTCTCTTAATTACCCTAATAACAAAAATTTTCTTATATTATAAATAAAACCTACCAAAATACAATTTTGAACATGAAGAGTTTGAAATTTTTTAAACCAACATAGTACTACGTTTTTTATATTGGTTATGAAGGGTTTCAATATTTAATTTTTTAAATGATCGTACGTATTGCATATTGTAATATTACCATTAGTAATACTACCTTGATCATGGGATAAATGCTTTTGTTAATTTTTTTCGTTTGTAAATTGTAGAAAGAACTTGTAGAGGAATTGTGAGAGTCAATAATCATGGATTGTGGAAAGAAACAACCATTTTTGAATGTAAGAGAGCTAAGTAATATAAAACTATATCGTTAACCTTTAGCGATTAATTAGAATCCTTAGATAAAGTTAAATGATATTTCAGATTTAGAGATGATTTAACTAACGAATTTAAATTTTATAGGGGTGTAGAGATGGATGAAATGTTGTTAATTTAGTAATAATAGAATAGATAGATATGTAATATTGATATTATAAAAGGATGATTTGAGAATATAGGAAAAGATGCCAAAAGACCCTCTCTTTTGCTGGATTTTCATTTTAGTATAAAGTAGAAAAAGATATTCAAGATGTTGATTGTGGATGAATTAACTTGGATGAGCCGGATCATATGGAGTCTAGTTGGAATAGGCTTAGGCTTTATTTCCTACTCTTCAAAGCTTCTGGTAGGTATGGTTACGGGAGCCTTTCGACGTTCAAGTTAATAAGGAGGACTAAAAAAGAAAAAGGGGACAAGTACTAAGAACCTTAAGGTTCGCACTTGCCTAATCGCTGTTATGTATGTAATGTGGCAATCTTGAGTGGAAGAGTAAGAGGAGAAAGAGGAAAGATTTTTGGAGAGAGAATGTTCTGTCTTATTATGTGGTGCTCAATGCCTTTTATGCAAGTCACCTGAACAGATGGCAATTCGAGATTTATTTGTCCCGATCGCCGACAAACAATGCGCTCTACGGTAGAGATTAAGCTTTACTACAAATGATATGTTATGGTCGGCTAGACCACCAAATCAATAACTCAGAAACTTGATAGTTCCAAGCGTTGTTGGGTGTGATGACCGTACGACGAATGTGAGACGCTCATTAATTAATGAGCTATGATGGAAAGTAGACGTTAAAAACAAAAGCCATGCTAAGACGTTGAGGAAGGGATTGGTTAATGTCTAATCAAAGGCGAGTTAAGCTCCAGGCTTGTGCTAGATAATTGGTGTATGCTAGCTTGATGATCGAGGGGTGACATGCTTGGATAGGTGTTACTTAGCTCGCAAATGGGGTCGCGGTATAGAGGATGGGTTCGCCAATAGCTCGCATCTTCCTTAGTGGGAGCACATAGCCTTGCGAGGAGGTCCTGAGGTGATGGATGAGCTTGCCGTTCGCTCAAGCACATTTTAGTGTCCCTCATGATGGCTATTGTTTGTTAGGCCTTGGTTTGGGTGAGAATCGGATATCAACATGAGATAATTTTTTTAAAAGAAAATCTAAAGCTAAATAAAGTTTGAATATTGTTTTGAGAGTAAGAAGAGAAACAAAAAAAAAAAAAATATGCTACATTGTAGTTATAAACTTAAACTTAAGAAGAGGGAATGTTATTAGCAGTAAGAGTGAGGAATTAAATAGAGAGAGAAAATCAAGAATCCTTGGCATTATTAAGCTAGATTTTGATATTAGATGTTTTAATTGTTATTTTCATATGTTTTAAGGGTATTTGAGGAGCAGCAAAAAAGACATCAGAAGGCCCCTTTTTTTTACTTTAATTATATATATATATATATATATTACGACATAAGATCCTTTCATCATGAAGTAATTGCTCCATATCAGTTTAGTAAAATATTCATTAGTAAGCTTAACTAATGTCATTTTATTATCATATATGTGTTATTGTTTATTTTTTAGTATTTTCAATAGCAATTAAACATTAAAAACATATACATATAAACATACATAATATGTACTTAAAGATATTTATGTGCAATAAAGACTCAAATAGTTAGATAATAGACATGTAATATTATATGTGCAATAAATATATAGTATATTGTATGTTTTATAGTTTATAACATATGATAACCTTTGATTTTATATTTTTGTTTTGCCTTAATTTTGAACGCCTAAATATTATAACATATGATAGACATATAATATTATAAGCACACATTATGTATGTTTATATGTATGTGTTTTTAATGTTTAATTACTTTTGAAAATATCCAAAAATGAATTTTCACACATATATAATAGTAAAATGATATTAGCTACACTTGCTAATGAATATTCTGCTAAACTAAAATAGAACAATTACTTTATGGTGAAAGGATTGCATGTTGTAATACTATAATGAGAAAATCATATGATACATAAAATTATCTTATATCATAATACTAAAAAATCTATATTTGGAGCATATTAGGTTGAATTGCATTTATCTCATTAGTTTTATGATATCAAATAAATTTTAAATATTATTTAAAATTGTCTTATATCATAATACTAAAATATCTATATTAATTACATATTAGATTGATTTGCATTTATTCAATTAGTTTTATGATATAAAATAAATTTTAAATATTTATTTCTTTGATAAAATTATTGTTTAATCATTGTTTCTGTTTAATTTTGAGTTTTACTGTGTTGCCAAATTTGTTATTTAATGAAGGAGGAAGGTCTTAGCATTTTTTATAACCATATGAAATAAAATAAAGAGATTTTTTTTGATAAATTTAGATACTATGTGGTATAATATTATAGGTTATGGCACATTGGCGATAGTAATTTGAGGAAGGTGAATTTTCATATAATTTTGAAGATGTTTTTCTATATTTAATAAAAAATTTAGATGTTACCATATGTGATTCGATTATCTCAAATTAACTCCATTAATCCAATATGCATAACAAGCCAAAGAACGTACCTGCCATCATTGTTCCCTAGTCCTGCCATTTTCCTTAGCAAAAAGTTACTCATGGGACTCAAATAATTGGGGCTCTATATAAAGTTTCAATTTTTAGGGTGAACTTCGGTGAGTGTTAGAGAAGATGGGGTTATGGTTTTGACGTTGAAGGAAATAAACAAAGAGTTTCAACATTGAAATAGTGGGTTAAGGTCCGGGATCGAAAGAATCGGGTTAGGATCGCAATATTTTAGGAGAAGGGTGGTAGTTCAACTTTTACTGACGTGGATTTGCTTTTACAACATAGATTTAAAGTGGAAATAATAAGCATGATATGGAAATATGAAATTTGAATAATTCATGTGTTAGGTAACTACCTGAGCCTGGTTTTATAATACTAATATACATATGCGATAAGTAATAAATATTCCTTTCTTTCTTTTTGTAATTATAATATCTATAAATATACAAATATATATATCTGCCATTTATGTGTTCATAATATTTGTAATTTTGTATTATGTTCATAGGATAAAATAATATACATAATCAATTATTTGTATACCAAATGGTTTTCTGGAGATATCCAAAACTAAATATTTCTGTTTTAAAATTAAAAAATAAAATAAAAAGAAAATAGCAGTCGTGGGTAGGTTGACGTTATCCAATTCCAGTTGACCACTGCACAGTAAGAAAGTCCTGTACTTCTGAGTGTATCCAACACAACGCGTTATAATGATCACGCATCGTGCGACTAACCCTTCTATCGTTTTCGTTGATTTGGTCCTAATGAGATGCTCTTTGTCACCACAGTAATCTTTCTTTTTCCAGAAACCACCACTTCATTTGTCCGGCGTACTATTCCTTATTTCCCGTTGAATTCGTGTTAGTAGCCAAAAATACATAAAATTGATTAAAAATTCATAAATAATTTATTTATATCGTAATCTGTGGTCGTAGATTGTGACACGACTGGCCCTCGATTAAAACCGAATCTGCCAGTTGGAACTGGCCAATGGCCTCTTAATTCCAAGTCACCGTTTCGTAACGCATCAACTGGCTCGCCCAGTTCTTTCTTTGCTTTCTTTGTTGTTTCCTCCATTGCTCATCAGGTTATAATTAAACCGGTATTTTGTAATTTTGCTTTGGCCGTCCGTTATGTAAATTACAATACCATGTATTCCCTTTTAGTACTAGTTTAATAATGTGAAAGATTCGTTTATTCGATGATAAGTACGTACACAAGAACACCGCTACTGTTAAAAATAAAATAAAATTATAATATAGGAAGTAAACAAGTTAATATTACTATCCATACATAAAATGATAAAAAAAAAAAAAAACTAAAATGTAGAAGTTTGAATTGTTGCTAATGCTAATATTTTTTGGACACCGTAGAGAATTACAATCGATCTTATAACTTATATTATAATTACCATTTTGTTATGCGGTTTTTATAGAAGACCCAAATTATTAAAAAATGATAAATGAAATGAAGCTAATGGCATAAGTCAAGAATTAAAAAGGAATAAAGAAGATGACTACTTTGATGAGTCAAATAGCATAGTAAAACTTAACAAAATTATGGTAAAATGTATTTATAATATTCACAACTAAATAAGCTATCTTTTTTCTTTTCCTTTTTCTTTTTTCGCAACACTTCCTTTATTTATTACATACAAGCATTTGTCGACTTCGTCTTCCATAAATCTTCTTCACCACTGACTACACTTCATGCTTGCTATTTTCTCAAAACTTTCGCATTAGTCAAGTCTTTTTTAAGTGATAAAAAATGTTTCAAAAGGTATCATAGAATATATGTTGTATTCTTGTGCGATTAAAGAGCGAAAGAAAATATACGAAAGCCATGGCCAGCAACCACTTGCATGCGATCGATACATCGCGAATGTACATTCATTAGTGTATATATTATAAAATGGAATAGGAGGTGGTGTCATAATTAAGGGGAAAAAAAAGAAAAGAAAAGGTAAGGAATATAGAAGTTATAATTAGGGTAGTGAAGTAGCAGCTATAATAATTAATAAATGGGATATGTAAAAATTATTATTATTTTGGCTATTTCATCTTGAGTGATATAGATGTTTGGAAAAAAGTTAGATTTAAAATAGATTAGAGAGCAAAGGAAAATATCTGAAAGTCAAAGCCAGCAACTATCTACATGCAACTGATACACCATCGAGTGTACATTCATTAGTGTATATATTATAAAATGGAATAGGAGATAGTATCTTTCATATTTAAGACTACTATAAGTTATCAATATAATTAAGGGGGGAAAAAAATGAAAGAAAGGGATATATAAGTTATAATTAGGGTAGTGAAATACAAGCTATAGTAATTAATAAATGGGGTATCTAAAAGTTATTTTTTGCAATTTCATGTAGAGAAGTGCCTACTACTATTTCATGATAAATGATAACTTTTATATAAAAAAAAACTGAAATTTTTTTCTAATAATCGCATAAATAATTTATTTAGTTAATTATTTACTATTTTATTAAGTACCCGTAATACGGATGTGGCACAGCTACAAGAAAGTATGTATGCATACCTACGTGTGAGAATTGTGGCATATGATGGAGAGCATTTTGGGAATCTTACAATGTATAGGTCTAACTTGAAATCAACGTGACCAGATCTGTATTACGAAATGCAACATTCACATTTTTCTTGCTCATATGTCAAAGGATGATAACCAGACAAATTGAGGTGCCATGTTACTGTACGTAGGCCACAAAATATAGGAAGATATTACAACTCACTTTCGCTATGTTTCTAGGAAAATAACGAGAGCGTGTACTTGGACAGCAAAATCTTTTTTTTTTATTTTATTTTTTTATGAAAGTACAAATGTATCCTTATTATAAGTCGTTTATTTTTTAAAAATTTTTTCCTCCATAAAGGGAAGATATTATAAGTATTATTTACTATATGCTTTTTGTCACAAATTTGTGATTTGCTTCTTGATTTAGAAAGCTGCTGATTAATAATTTAGGAAATATTATATCTTAGAGGATGGAGGATTTTAAAAGTATAAAAGTATCATATATCGAATATACATACTACATAATTGATGTATAACAAACGATACAACTCTTAATAATGCTTGTCTCCTTTTTATATACCTAAAACATTTTATCATCTAAGTTAATATTCCTTAGTTACAAAATGTGATCTTGCGAATACCGTTAGATAGAAAATAGTTAGATTTGTGCATAGGCTAATTCTTAACCCTAAACCAGTTTGGTCTGAATAAGGACAAACTCGAACTAGTCGATGAATTGCCAAACTTTAAGGGTCTTAGCAATTTAGCCTTAAAAAACTATCGACTCGGAAGACTGACTCACTAGTTGAACCAATAATTCTACCATTGGTTTGGGTCGGTTTGAATTTTAATTTTTTTTTTAAATAAAAAAGCAAAAAAAAAAAATACTAGTATGCTCATGCAGTCTAAATTAATTATTTAGAAATGAAAGAAATATTTTAAATAAAAATAAAAGTAAACAGTTTACACGTTACTATATGTCCAAATAGAATATTAAAATTATTAGAGGGAAAAAAAAAAAAGAAATATGTAAATAGGTGACAAATTATTAATAGTAATTGGTAAAAATATAAAAAATTAAATTTAAAAAAAAATTAAAAATTAAAAAGACATGATTTAAAGACCTTCGAACCGAATCTTGAACCAATGATTCACATAAACCACCTTAGACTGATAACCTTAAAGGTCGAGTCGGGTCTGATTCAACTAATTACTGACCCTGTGAATTAATGTGGCATGCACCTCTAGAAATAGTTGCCCTTTTTCTTTAATAATAGTCACACCCCATAGAGAGTATTCCATTTGTCGATGTGTCCCTTTAATTAGGGGTAAAATAGTCTATACAATAATATTGGCTGGATTTGC
The DNA here is from genome assembly GCA_024138005.1 of Lumnitzera racemosa. Classification (NCBI taxonomy): domain Eukaryota; kingdom Viridiplantae; phylum Streptophyta; class Magnoliopsida; order Myrtales; family Combretaceae; genus Lumnitzera; species Lumnitzera racemosa. The sequence continues at coordinate 104,637,281 of JAMXBC010000006.1, read as the reverse complement.
AGCCTAAATGGCCGTGAAAAATGGCCCAATCCAACTAAGAAATACCAGTCTCGATCTCCCCCGACGATATTGATAACGTGCCTTGGGCCATGTCCGATCCACTTGCAGTACCCAGCCCGATAATTATTTAAATACATGTATATACAATAACCATAAAAGGAGAGAACGATATAAAACGTGATACTGATTCTTTTGAGAAATCTAAAACATACGTAAAGATACTTTTTTGATGTTGTTTTCAATAAGTTCCATAATTCATCTTAAAAACAATTTACAATACAAACTTTGAAATTCAACTAAGATTAAGGCACTCGATAATAAGAAGTTAATTTTTTTATCTTTAACTCAACTTTATTTTTTTGGCATCTTGCACCATCATCTTCATTTATACTTCTTGATAAATTAAATAACCCAAAGAACTTCAAATTTTGCTCAACTTTTATAAAGCGGAAGAGGGTGGAAGTGTAAACTTTGACTTTGAAATGAGGATTAAATAATTTCATAAAACCACAAATAGTAAAACCATTAAAAAAAAAAGAGCATAATAATTGAGATGTATTTTGTATTGCAATAGTAATTTGAGTTCAATAATTATGATTAAATTCACAGTATCTATTCTTACCGACTTTTTGAAGGCATTTATAGTGTAGACTAAAAGTATTTTATGAACATTTACAGGTGTGTGGGTTTTTATTTACTGATGTGCATGTAGGAATATTTTATTTTTTTTTTTTAGCGAGATAATGAATTGAAAGTCAAACAAGTACCTGTATCTTTAAGGAAATCACATTTTAAGATCTTCAGTCTAATATTGTCTTTGATGTATCACTTATACTATTAATTACTGTTAACACGACATATAAAGCATCAACCTAAAATCCATTGATAATGTCAAGACCCTTGTAGTTTAGTAGATAGAAAGTTGGTCACGTAGATTTGAAAAAATAATAATTTTATGTGTAACGATTTTTGTCAGAGAACTATATAGCATGTTCGATACGCATGTAATTCTTTTATCTCGAGTATGACACACTTTCACTTTGTTTGGCATGTGTGAAGTGAGTATTATGTTGATAAAGTGTTAGACAATTCACACAAATCTCAAATAAAAGTGTGTTGGTGCATAGTTTTAGAAGATATAAGCATGGCTTCCCCCATCCTTTGTTTTTATTTCTTTGGGCCATGACTTGACTGGTGATTCTTGTAAAAAGGGCTTCTAAGCCCATAACCCATTCTTTACTTGGCAGCTATGATGGCCTACCGCATAGGTCCAGATGGACAGCCCATGTTTGTAGGAAAATCGGAGGCCCACAATAGTGTGCAAAACATTGGGCCTCAAATTATGATACCATCAAGCATTTTTGACACATTCCAGAACAATAATTTTTCTGGAATAAAGAAATTACGTTTTATTTTTTATTTTCCCTTCACCCGCTTCAAAGGAGCCATTCCATTAAAAGGAAAAAAAAAAAGAAGAAAGTTTTTATTATCACAGGTATTATCATGACACTAACTCTTCCATAACGGGAAAATAACAATGAATGGGGCATTTATGCATAAATTTGAATTTGGATATTTTTTATGCAAATTCATAATTCAAATTTCAAGAAGAAAATAGTTAATGAGGAAAAAACTATTTGAGCTTTTATCATGTGATTATTGTATATTTTTACTCGTCTGTTATCGTATACATATACATATATATATACATATAATTCCCCATAGCCGCTGATGGATCGGATTCAAATATCTCTCTCAATTGTACTCACTGAAAGAAAAAAAAAAAAAGAAAGAAAATTGCTATAACCCATCAAACCACTCAAGTAATTTTCTTTTTGTCTTTTCAAATGGATATTTCCGTACTATAATCTCGTAAATTTATTTTAATAAACAAGAATATAAGTACTTAGTAGATCATGGGACGTCAAAAAATTGCTATTGTATACAGTAGTGGATAAAAATATAATTAAGAATAAATTGCAAATACAATTTTTTATACTTGCTCAATGTGCATGTAACATCTCTAGCATTAAAATTAAACCTTTAAACCCTCAAAGCTTTAAAACCGTCCTTCTAAATCTTTGATCGTTTTATTCTTAGTAAAAACAACAAACAAATTTATAAAAATGAATATATATATATATATGTATGTATATATGTGTATAAAATGGAAGCTCTCTCTTTGTTTTGCAAATTTTATGCATTTTTTTAACATAGTACTTTTCTTGTTTTTGTCATTTTTATCGTGAGAAAAATAGTATGTAACAAACTTAAAACAACTATATAAATCTTATGAGTTTAAATACACAATTTCAAGAATTACGGAAATAGGCACGCATAAAACAATTATAAAAATTTATAATACATCCTATAATAAGATATCAGTCAAAGATTTGCACACTACCTTTCCGAAAAGTGCTGCGTCTTCAAACTACCTAACAAAGTGAAGTCTGACAGGGGAGCCATTTAAGAGCATCTGCATCAGCTTCGTACTTTTTATTCTTTTAGAGTGTCGAGTTTTTTCTTCCTCAAAATAAAATACATTGCACACGAACAGAAAATTATCCAAACAAAATCAACACTTAAAAATTGACAATGAGTATATGGACATATTATAGATAGAAAAGTAGAAGCAATACTTCATATTTTACGGAAAACTTATTGATTTATATTTCTTTAAATTCGGACGGTTGAATTTAGAATTAGTTAAATAGTTCAAATTTAAATGAATGTAAATAAAGAATAGATAGAAGACATAGATCAATTTCGTAAAAAATAATGATGAAACCAAAGAAAAATTTAAATACATATTGGATATTGTCGATAATAGATCAACTGAGTATAATGAAGAAAGTAGGATTGGACTTCTTAGGAGAGAATGCTATTGGGCTTGAATATTTATTGTGCTATAAAAAGCTCTTGATGGGTTGGTTCATGAAGGCCTTCTTACACTCAAGTTAATAAAGAGGGAAGAGAGAAAGGATAAAATACGTTGATGTGTGCGTTTTGAGGACTTTTCTCTAAGGAGAAGAAGAGATGCTCAGTCTACTGTGTGTAAATGTTATCTACTAATGGGGTCGAAAGAGAAGGCTTTCGAATCAGGATCCTTTAACTTCAGGCTCTAGTGCAATGGGCTTACATATCAAATATGCATGTCATCTTAAAATTTGTTTGTATTGAGCTGTTTACAAGGGACATGTGCTACAAGAGTAACAGGGAAGCTTTGAGCGTTGCTCGGCTATAAACATGCTAGTAGCTACATTTGAAACTTAGGACACTGATATTTTTATAGGATGTTAGGTGTGTTAGTTGTATCATAAATATTAGGTACATAATTAATGAGAAGAGAGAGAAGAAGAGGGAGCGAAAGACAAACAACCTCAATAAAGGGGCTTTAATCGATCTATAGATTATAAGATAACCTTTTATATGATGCCTATAGAGGAGAGGGTGTGTCCGGGGTAGCAAGCGCATGGCTAGAGGTTAGAAGGGGTCATGAAGCTTAGGGGTAGTCGAGCAATGGAGAGGTGCTAGATAATCACGTATCTGGATAGTATGTCTATTTTAGATGCTTGAAAGTAGATAAAGTGCACATAATTTTTGAAAATATATATCTAACTCCCAAAAGCTATTGCTAGTTGCCAGTTCATTGTTAAAAGAACGACAAAACAGTAATGAATTGTGGGATATCTATGCACATTAAAAAAAAAACATTACAAGAAGGGGCAATGAAGTTTTGAGAGTTTATCGGCTATCAAAAATTTTTGAGAGGTATTTGTAATATGCCCGATAAATAATCGGAATGGATGGACAAGAACAGCCTAACGGATACTCATCGACGACAACTGCATAACTCTAAAACAAATCGAACAGGTAGCGTTGAAACTGTTTCTGTTCCTTGAATTTAATGATAAAAAAAAAAAAAAAAGAGCAAATAATAGCTAGTGATTTACAAACGAAAGCAACTGGACAAAAACTTTTTGGTGTAACTTTTAATGAGGTCCCAAATGAATCATGAGCCCAAGTCAATATCATGGTCTTTCATGGGCAAGAAAGAAAGATTTCGTTTTCATATCCAAGAGAAAAAAGCAGATTCATATAATTTGAAATGAACTCATCAAAAGTAATTTGTATATCTGTGCTTTTAGATACCTTTTTTTTTTTTTCATCTTTTCTACGGAAATATCGTGATAGTAAAATATTTATGACCAGTCCATTTTTATAATAACAAAAATTTAATATGAGTATGCTGTTCATAGATGGAACCAAGTAAAAATTATAATTAATATTCATATTTATCCAAATATAGTTTACATAGATTGCGTTTAAAATAGAATTTTTCTTATAAAACGAAAGAATAAAAATAAAAAATAAAAAATCAAGATGATGGTTTAAGATGGAGGCCTGAACTCGGTGTGTTTGACTAGGAAGAAACTCGTCATTCATTCAAACGTATAAAATTGGTGCGAATGTCCATGACTTTAGAATATGATTGGAAATCGTAAAGAGTGCATTCACTAAAGATGTTTGTCCTCTTATCTTGGAAGACCCTTTGATGAATTAAATATATAAGGACTTGGTTATGAAATATTTACTATCTTTGCTATAAAAGAAAAAAAAAAAAGAAAAAAAAAAGAAAAATTCAATATTTATCTTATTTTTCAACTGTTATGATTTGTATTTTGTTATATATTAATAGCATATCATACATTGGCTAAGTTTGCAACCCGATAGGCACAAGCACAAGTATATTCCCCTTATCTTACTTTTGCCGGTGGATCTATCCCTTGGGGGTCCTAAAAAAACAATTTGAATGGTGGAGCAATCCGGTATGGAGGATACTTTTCTTTTCCTAGTCAAAATAAGGGTTTAAAGAGCAAAGTTTGTAATTTGAACATTTCCAAGATGAGATTACAAAGCCAAAGTGCATTGTCTTGGTCCAAGCATATGTTACTAAGTGATACCACTCGGACCACATTGGCCCAAATTTGTCACCGTAAATGCAGACATATACGTGGTGTCTTTTCTCTCTCTCTCTCTCTCTCCCTCAACCCCCAATAATTTCCGCAAGAAAAAAGAACAAAAAAACAAGACAAGCATTTACAATTACAACTGTTCATTTGTCAGATTGATTGTGAAAAAAGAAAAAGAAGATGTTAGAGTATCTTTATCTTATCGTAGCTTTGAAAGTTCGTTTCGTTGTCACATCGGTTTCTTTACGAACTCTGGTGCTTTATCTCTATTGTTATGTTTCGTACCCGTAATTGAGTCGGAATAGGATGGTAACTCCAGATTCTATTTATTTATTTATTTTTTATATTTAAAAATATATTTAAAAGTCAAAATTATGGATTCATGAAATCAATGATTTTAGTTTTAAAACAGAATTCGATTTTATTTTCTTAAAAGGGAAATTGACTATTATATTTCTCTCATATTTATTATTATTAATCAAATTACTTATTTAACTTTTAATTTATTTATAATATTCAATATTTAATAGTATTTTTTACAATTATTACTATACATACACTCATTTCATTCTATAGACATTTTCAAATATGGAAAAGGATTTGCCATTTCGTTTCTCATTCCAAACTATTGTTAGATACTAAATGTGATATAGATTTTTCATCGAAATTCCTTAAACACTTTTTTATATTTTTGTGGGTCAGATAGAATAACTTTTAAATTACTATTTTTACTATTTTATAAATACAATTTTAGAATCAAAAAATGTAATTTTATACAATATAATTAATATTGTTATATTAATAATAATATTAATTAATATTATATTTTCATAATTTTTTTTTAATAAGAGTAGGGACAATTCTATGAGGAGAATGTCCCTACATGAAGGGACAATGGTTTTCGCTAAAGGAACGCAAGATAGTTCCTACATGTCTCGGAAGAAAACGGTATTAAAGCTAGTCTTAGTTTATACATACTTAAATCCTTTATCTCATGTTAACATTATAGATCAATTTTACGCTCAAACATAATACATAATGTAATTTAGAGAAGATGCTCAAAGAAGATAAGGGTGTCGTAAGGATGTAAATTTCATAAGTTTAAGGGCAAAAAAGTAGGTGGACAAATGGTCCGTCTATTTTTAGCAATACCCTCTATTAAGAATGTAGCATATAGTAAATAGGATTAGCATGCAATCCCACATTTTGGTCTAATTTTCTAAGTAATATACTGGTATTGTTGCTAAGTTAAGTAGATCACTTGTCTATCTATTTATTACTCAAATCAAAGATATAGTAAATATTCACTTAAAGAGCATATCACAATTGCTAATTTATTAAAATCCATCTAAGTGTAAAGAAATGGAGAAATAAATCTCTATAATAAAAAATATATTCCATAATAGTTATCTTGGTCTATTTAGAGCCGTTTCTAAATAGACCTAATAAATAATATAAAATATTTAAGTCTTAAAAGAGTGTGTAATTAAAAACTAGTCCTAATAACAAATCTAACAAATTTTAATAAATATATATATATATATAAAAGTAAAAACAGCAAAGTTCCCACGTATGATATTTTATCTAATTTGAGAGTAATTTAAAGTAGTATTTATCATTCATTTGATGGAAAACCATTGATCTTAGAGTACAATAACTTTTGCAGAAGATAAATCCAATTTAACATTTGAAATTTGTACAAAAAGGTCGCATTAACAATATTATATTTTATCCATAAAAAAAGGAAAAAGAAATAAAAACAGTAAGCTCAAAGCACGAAAAATTATTAGCGATATTGTTCAGATTGATACATTAGTGGGCAAACAAAGTGATTTTCGCGAAACCTTTTATTTAACGAAATTCAGATGACCAGAAAAAGGAATCGTTTTTCCTTCATGATGATTATGCATTATATGTTCCAACGTCAGATTAGCAAACGGTTCAATCCTGCGGCACTTGGAATAGATTAAATCAAGTCCTTATTAAAAGGTTTTGTAGTTTAATAGTGCTCCAACACAATAAATCAGGTTAGGATTTTATTTATTTAGTTGGAAAGAGAAAAAAAAAAATCCAGAAGTGATTATTAATGTTATTTGTCGTATGGTTTTGTTGTTTGATTGGAGGAGCAAAGCATGTGGCTGCGGACAAAGAGGTGGGACCCAGTGTAGTCTGGCTGTAGGGTGTTTGTATAATTCAATCATGATAAAGTTTTAGCCGTCAATGGCGTATTTATTCCATTACAGTAATAATTTATTTTCTTACAATTTATTTTATTATACGTGCCTTTTGAGTTACTTAAATTGGGTTTTGATTACGAATTTTCTTTTTCTTTTTCTTTATAAAACATATTTAAATGGGATGCAATACATATCTACCGACCTTTTAAAAAAAATTACGTAATTATAAATTATATAAAAAAAATATTTTAATATCAATATTATAATACAATATTAGTATTTATATATACATGCAATATATTATGACAATTCAATGTTAATATCGTATTTTAAAAATATAATATATATATAAATATATTAATATTATATTTTTAAGATATGATATAACGTTGGTATTTTAGTAATATTTTTTATATAATTCATAATTATGTAATATTTATTAATTCTGATAAAAAAAAATTTGTATAATTCTATCTATTTAAATGATATAAAAGAGAACATATGAGATGATATATTCCAGCATGAAATTAACAAGTAAGGATCGAGATATTAATGAACCAAATCTATTAGACCAGCCTTATTGCTGGTGCCTTAACCGACGTGTAGGAACGCTCCAAAGTTCCTATTGCGATAAATAATGTGCCTTTACATGGGGACGTTTCCGGACAAGAGACACGTCTCCATCCTTTTTTTTTTTCTTTTTCTTTTTATTTTGTAAAATAAAATTGTAGTTGCTTAAAGTCCATTCGTTTCTATTTTTTAAAATATAATATTAATATTATTATAATATAATAATTTTTATTATATCATACAAGTTTTTTTAACATAATATTAAAAATAGTTATTTAAAAGTTATTCTAGTTATGGCTCAAAAATATATAGAAGTGTGTTAAAAAAATTTTATAAAGAAATTTTTGAATGAAGTGCAGAGTTCTTAAAAATATAGAGGTTTTTTTTTTTTTAAATATTGTGGCAGAAACTTTCGAATTTCTTACGAGATAAATATAATTTTACAAATTACTTAGACTTTAAATCGATATTTCACTTTCTAAACTTATTGGTCGAACTTTGATCTCTATACGCTGTTTCCTATAAAAATGTGTAAAATGAGTAGGAGACGAGTACGAGCACATGCATAAATGATTAAATACGAAGAAACATTAGAGCCGTTAGAAGGGGGACCTACCTCGTGGCCTCTACCAGGCATGTTGTGGCGTGGTGCAGTGCATCTCCCATTACAAAAGTACTATTTATTTCGATTTCAATACGTTCGGTGTTGTTATTGTTGTTTCTGATTGCTACATGATCGTTAGCTTGATTGATACGAACAAGAACAACATGTACTGTCACCAATTGGATGTACTGGTCGGCAATTATTTCTTCCTACTCTTTTTTTTTTCTCAACCTTTAATTTTATGTATTTGCATTTTCAAGCCCTTGTTTTTTCACGTATTGTCCCTTTATCCCTTGCTACAGTGAGTCGCGGCCTCACCGCTTACTCTTCTGGTCCTCCCTTTCCATCAGTTTTCTGTCCGATGTTACCCAGGTTATAAGCAAGTATATATTTCGTATAAATACTAATAATATTTAAATATAAATTATTAAAACATATTTTTTGAAAAACTATCAATAATATTTTATATATTAAAAAGTTTTATATTTTACTTATTTATTTATGTGTTATATTAATACTATTAAAACTTTTCTTATAAAAATACAGTTTTGAGATAAGTTTTCTAAAATTTAAATTAAATCCAATGTGTTATGAAACTAGGAGTATAAATAAATTAAGCGCGATCACAAGCTATTTGAGTTTGGTTCAAGTTTTATTTGAATTTGGTTAGGTAACAATCGCGCTCGAGTTGCTTGAAAAATAAATCGAGCTGAGCTCTAACTCTAGAATACTAAAGGCTCGTAAGTATAATTGAGTTTGATATAATTAAAATTCTTTTAATTTTTTAAAATATAAATGAGTATTAGTTTCTTTAAGGAAATTTTGTAAAAAAATTCAAATTTAAGTGATCTAATTGAACCAATTGAGTTAAGTTCGACCTTATAATATATATTTTCAAATCAAGTTCAAGTTTAAAATTTAAAACTCACTTGATCTTGTACTTAATACTGTGTTGGTTCGACTCGATTAGATTACAATCCTATATAAAAATTTTCCAAACCGTAAAGAGTATCTTAATGTATGTTGAAAAAACCTAATCAATGAAGTCCCGAATCTTTTAGCTTCCTAATGGGTTGGACTATATTGGACACTTATATCTTTCAACTAGTGTACATTCTCATCTGTAATACTTAAGGGAAAGTCTTTTTCGACCGTCAATTTAGTATCTTTATTAAATATTTTGAAAATAATAAGATGATTATACATTAAAAGAGAGAGTGAGAGAGAAAGAAATAATTGCCTTGCAGTTGCTACGTAGGTTCGAAACTTGTCAGTCTAGTTACTTCTTATCCTATGAATTTAAGGAATCTTCACATTAAATGTAATTACAATATAGTTTGGGTGCTAAATGAATGAAGTCCCATAAAAAACCTTATCTAATTGTATCCAAATTATGTTTCTTTATTTTAATTCAAATTTTTTTTATTAAAATATATTAAAATGCATGACTTTAGTTTGATTGTCCATGAAATTAGGTTTTTACAGTTTAGTTATATATTATTTTTAAATTTTTTTCGCACACATTGGGATGCAACATTTGCTAGTATCTTTTAACGTATTGTTTTGACTTTTACAACAACAAGGAAAGTAGAATATATTGCAGGTTTTTTGTTTCCTTCTTTTTAGATACCTTTTCAAGGATGAAAATAGCTTTTCCTTCAAAATTTATTGTTAAAATTATGATCATAAAATAGAAAAATATTAATGAGTTTCTTGAAGCTAGTTAAGATTTCATATGAAAAAACATTTCACTTCTTACATACCTTTTACTTTTACATAAAGTAAATAATGGATATTGAAATGGGGTTTTTTCTTTTGTTTTTTTTTTTTTTTTTTAAGTCTTAGTAAGTGTCTGAAAACCGATTGTAATAATATTCGGATAACACAAGTTATTAATATTACACCCTTATCCAAAGCAACCAGACTTATTGTTAATTTTTTGCTTCTTCCAATGAGCGAACACAAATAAACTATTATTGGGTGCTCCGGTTACTTTGTTCTTTTGTGCTTAATTTCTTGCAATTATATATAGGTATGCTATTTCTTGGAGAAATATTTGCCAAACTAAATGCATGCACCAAACAAGAGCAAAAGGCAAAAAAGCCAGTAGCATTTAACAATATGTTATAATCCACAACCATTTGGAGGTTTCCTTTAGAATTGTGTTATCAAAGAATATGTTTCTTCACCATTTTGAGTAGGGCCTAATTATTCAATTGGAGTAAGGGCTAAGGCTTCCTGAATCATTCAGGACAACCGCTATTTCCATTGCACATCAACTAAAATAGGAATTTATTTTGATTTAAACTTGAAGATGTGGAACCCTTGTTCCATTAACGAATAAAGTAGTCTTACACTATTGTTTGGCCTTTTTTTCTTTTTTCTTTTTTCTTTTTTCAAAGAGAAATGGACATAAATAAGTGGAATGGAAGAGAAATAAATATAATTTCCATTTTGAGTGTGAGAGTATAGAAGGGAAAATGAAGGAAATGAAAAGAAATGTTTTCTTTCTTTTCTATATTTTGGTTGGTTTTATAGAAAGGAAATATAGAAAAATGAAGTCAGTGTTTCATTAAATTGCCCCTATTATATTTTGATAGAAATTGTTTTAGGATAATCTTGCCATTCTCTTTTTATTTCCATCAATCTCTTCCTATTTCTCTCTAACTTTAGAGAGAAAACAGTGGACTTCAAGGTGGAATTTTGCGCATTCATTTCCACAATTTTCTATCTTTTAATTAATTTTCCAAATATAACATTTTTTGGCCAAAAGAAAAAATATAAAATTTTGTTCCATTTCCACGCATTTCCTCTAATCCAACACATTGTTAATATAATTTCGTTTCTATTGTTTTTGCCTTTTTATTGGGAAAATCATACGAACAATATCCGTATATTGGGGACTTCACAAAGAAATGCATGCTTTTTTCCCCCCTTTTTAATAAACACATGACCTATGTTGTACAACTATTTATTAATTTTAATAAGAAATAGATATCAGTTTTTTATTGGATTACTAATATTATTAAATATATTAACTAATTAATAGAATAAAAATAAAACAAGAAAATGTAGAACACTTTTGTAAAATAAAAGGAAATAAAAGGAAGCTAAAAAAAAGGAAAAGGAATAAAAAAACCCAAATGAAGCCTCTAGCCTTTCATTTTCAAGTTTTATTAGAATGACAACTTCTTTTTGAAACAGTTGAGTTTTCAAGTTTCAAATTTGGAAAAAGACTTCAATCGTGTTACACCATCAAATACGGTTCCTTTATATATCAATTTTGTTTAAAAAGGGATCAAATGGTTCGTAGTTTAGTTCTTTCATTTTCTAATGTTTCTAAAATATTTAAGACCTTTTGTCTATAATTTTATAATAAACTATTAGGATCATGTGTTGTGGTTTGCCAACATATGAGGTAATGAGAAGCAGTAGAACAAATTCTTGATATTTTATTGAGTCTTAATTTATTCTCTACTCAACTTGCATAAATGCAATGTTGATGATCTAACAAATAATTTATAGGATAAATTTGATACCAAGTTGAGCTTGTTCAAGAAAAATTATTATTCATAATTCTTTTGTTTCGACATTTATACATATTATTATATTTTGATAATTAAATTTCCTTTTTTTTCTCTCCTTTTTTCCCTTGAAATCTTGCATCGAAAAGTATCATTAGAAATTACAATGATACTTGTGTATTATGTATGGTGCAATGTGATTAAAATAATTCAACGTTAACAAAAGTGATTCGAGTTGAATTAAACTTGATGAACATATAGCATGAAATATAATATGTGTGAAGAATAAACTTTGTAATAATTTGTAAGATCTTGAACACAACTAATTCATAAAATCATTTATAGTCCTATAACCTTAGAATTATTAAAGAAATAGAATAAAATCAAAATTAAGGAAACAAAACAAGTTAAAGATAAATTTTCCTAAACTATAAAAAATCTTTGATAGTCTAGCATATCAAATGAAAATGTATAATTTTGATTTCAAAAACGGCACTAAACAATAAAGCCATTTATTCTAGGCTAAATTAGACCCAAATGAGTGTTTATTCACATATTATGGCCTTCATAGCCCTTCTATGTGAAAAGTAATACCCTTTCAAAGTTGAGTTAAAATTCTAGCATGAACTTCTAATATTAGACCACTTTTGCTTGCTTTTGAATATTGTGAAGTTCTGACTATTTTTTGTTTGGTTCCTTGCTTTTGCTTCCTATAATACTCCTTAAATGCTAAAATAATGAACTCTAATTATCGAGACGCCTTTTGGTGTAACAGCTTGGAGTATGTTGAAACTTTAAAGTTAAGCATGTTTAAGCTAGAGCAATCCTAAGATGAGTAATCTTTTCAGAAGTTGCTGCACTAAAGGAGAAAACCATATGGCGTTTTATGCTAAAGTGAATAATATCTTAATAGGAAAAGTTCCAATTGGGTCGTTACACTTCCTTTGATTGCTTCTACTTTTGACATACTTTTGATTCTAAATATCTAAATGCTCCATATATTGTACGTCTAATTCGTTTACATCAAAACTTAATTGTCTCACATTTAGAGCAATATGGTACAAAATCCTAAATTATTAAAAGCAATTCAATTCACTAGATGTCTAAATCAGTTTCAACCATAAATACCTTTGATTGGTACTTCTTGTTCTTTTTTGACATGGCTAACTCACTCTGAAGATTAAGTATCCTATTTCAAAGTCCAAGTCAATTTATTAGTCTTTACTTCTAGTATTTCAGTATTACGATGAAGCTCTCTTTTTCTTTTTTCTTTTTTTTTTGTTTTTGCATTCCTTTTCCTTTTGATTATTTTTTTGTATTTTTGTTTTCTTTTACTATTTCATTAATTAAATGTATTCAATAATATCAATAGTCCAATCACAAGGTCTATCTCTAGCTAAAATTAGCAAAAAAGAAACAGTCATGTGTTTGTCAAAATATATACATATATATATATATGTTACTTCTTTGTAAAACCCCCAAAATACTGCTAATGTTTTTGTAATTTTCATTTATCTTTATTCCGTTTGTCATCCTAATATGGGATTTCTACTAGCTAAAGTCCTATGTTTCAATCTGCAATTGCAAAAGAATTTTTTGGATTAATGTTACCCATACTAATATGGAAGGTATGTTCTTCTAATTTATATTTATGTTTATAGTTCAAATTTTCAAATTCTTAATTTCTTGGAAAACGTGCAGCCTTATTATTCTAATTTGTCTGAGTTGAATGCTTGCATAGTTTCTTCCCTTTACCTTCATGTCTCTCTTTTTCTTACATGATTACGAGGTTGATAGGCATATGAAGACTTGTTTCTATAGACTTTTGTTGAGTTGATTGAGTGGAGTAAAGCCTTGTAGAAAAGATTTTGGCAATTTGTTCCATCGTGCATCGTTCTAAAATACTTGCTTATGAGTCGATTATTTACTATGAAGTGCACTCTTATTCCATTTTTCTTTTAAAATAAGGTTAGTTCACTCATTTCATTTTTCTTTTACATATAAACTACAGTCCCTTAAGTTCGGAAAAATTTAATTCTTAGTATTTTAAGAAAATAAAAAAAAATATTAAATAGATATATTTTAAAAAGAAAAATATGTAATAATTAGGTATAGTTTAGTGGTTAAGCATTTAATTTTACAAATATGAGGTTTTGAGTTCAATTCCCAGGCTTGTCATTTTATTTTTCTATATGCATTTATTACTTAAAAGATGTTTATTCTTTTTCATTTATTAAACCTTTTTTTTATAATTTTATTAGCATTATACTGTGGACAATAAATACATTTTTTCATATTATAAATATTCTGGTCTTATCGCGTAAGCTATTGATAAATAATACCTATTATATGATTTGTTTTTTTTTTTAATTTATCTTATAAAAATAAATGTGGATTATTAAATAATTGATTAGGTAATAACTTATAGTCAAAATGATATTCTTTTTTTTTTTAGTATTGCTAATGAGACAATTCGACAAAGTTATCATGAAAAACAATAATATAATACTTATATCTATATAAATTTGCTTTTTTCGCTGTACAAGTAATTTCTTACTCAAATATTTTTTTATTTATTTTTGCTAAAAAAAACTTATGTAAGTTTCTATATCTTAATATGGTTTTTTTTTATAAATTAATATTTAAATTTTATTTGATATATATGCATAATAAAAATGTCAAAAATTTATTCTTTTAACTTCTTATAAAGTGTACCAATCATTTTAATCATTTTTAAACAGTATTTTTTCATCCTATGAACCTTTAGGAATGATTGCAAGTTAAATTATTAACAAGTTCCTTTAACATATATAAAATGCAATATAATTACAATAATGATAAGATATTTTTCTATAGATGATTTTAATATTAATTTAATTAAGATAAGTTCGCTCCTTTCGGTTATATCATTCTGGATCCATTCTTACTGTATTCATTATCCACGTGTGAACTTAAAACCATCAAATGCGTGAAATTTTAATTTATAATATTTAATAATTAATTATGTAAGAGAGTAAAAAACAAAATTATGAAAAAAAAAGTTAGCAGTATTATATAATTAATAAATTTTTATTCTCTACACAAGAAAAAGAAAGGAAAAGGATATTGAAAAAAAAAAATGTTACTTCAAGGAGATGCATAAATATGTATCAGAAAGTGTGAGATGTGGGAGAGAAAATGTAATAGAAAATGGGAAGGTGAATGTGAAGAAGTGCTATTTGAAGAGAGAGGGAAAAAAGCTGCTGTTTTGTATGTGAAAGGGGAAGAATAAATTAAGGGAAAAAAATTGGGAGAGAGAGAGAAATTTGGAATTAAAAAGTAGTGGGGGAGAGAAAAAAAAGGTGGGAAAAGAAGAAGCTAATAAATTTATCTATTGTATAAGACATTTATAATTTTAAAAAGTTATTTTAATATTGATATATTTTTTAAATAATATTATGTTATGGTTAAATAAGTGGAAAAATTTGGAATCAAAAGTAGTAAGGCAGATTAAAAAAAAAACGGTGGAAAAAAAATAAGTTGACAAATTTATCCATAGTATAAGATATTTATAATTTTAAAATGTTATTTTAATATTGACATTTTTGTTAAATAATAGTATTTTATGGTTAAATAAGTGGAAAAATTTGGAATCAAAAAGTGGTAAGGGAGAGTTAAAAAAAAAAGGTAGAAAAAGAATAAGTTGACAAATTTATCCATAGTATAAGATATTTATAATTTTAAAAGGTTATTTTAATATTGACATTTTTGTTAAATAATATTATGTTATGGTTAAATAGGTAATTTTTAGAAGTGACGGTTACACAAAACTCTTGGAGTGTTAAAAATATAGATAGTGAAAAAGGGTACGTAGCAAATATATCCTTTATATTTTTTATCCATGTGCTTTTAACTCTTTATTTTTATAATTATGCAATTTACTCCTCACATTTTTCTTTTAGAAAGTGTATTTAAACCTTATTTCACTATTTTGCCATTAGAAAAATAATATAATAAAAACTAAAAAAAAAACATAAATTATGAGTAAAATGGTCATATAAGAGCTGAAATGACTTTTTTTTATAAATATTTAAGGGCTTAAATGTGCAATTTAAAAAGTAAAAGGATTAAGTAGACGGGAAGTATTTATAAGAGTTTTATTTGCAATTTACTTTAAAAAATGGAGTTAAAAGATAGATTATCGTTCAATAGGTGTTGTCTAGATTATCGTTCAATAGGTGTTGTCTATCAAATTGAATGAAAAGCCAAAAGTAAAGCAATTCATTTAGCTAAACGCTTTGAATCAATTGAGCTATTTTAAATTGAACTAAACTATATTATCAAAAAAGGTAGAATTTTATAAATTATGGGAGCTTAATTGTAATTTCTATATCCTCAATTTTATTTAAACATATATTTTACTTTATTTCCATTTAATCTAAACTATTTTAACCCTAAAATCCTAACATTTAAACATCTCAAAATATATTACTTTTAAGTTGTTGAAAATTAGGTTTATAAATGAACTGAGTCGAATTGAGTTAAGCTTTTATAAACTCAGGCTCAGCTCGTTTAAGAATTATTGAACATGAGCCAAGTTGAACTTTTATGAAGTTTGAAAATTACAGGCTAAGCTTAAGCTCGATAAGGAATCTAAAGCTCGAGCTTAGTAAGGAATCTAAAGCTTGAGCTTTGTTGAAATAAATGAACCTAAGTTCATTTACTTAAATGAGCTTAAGCTCAAGCTCATTAAATAAACAAGCTTAAATGAGTCCAAAGTTAGGCTTGAATTTGTAAGCTTCGTAATCAAGTGTTTGAGGTTCGTTACGTAAAATTTAGGACAATTGAGTAAGTTGTCTAATTAAGTCTAAATTTTACGATGAAGATAGGAATATTAATAAAAGTAATTCCATGAGTTTGGATTTAGGAAAATAAATAATTAAATATTATAATACTAAGCTATATGTATATTACTTGTTATTTATAAAAAAATGTGTAAAATGAGTTTCACTAATTAATGAATTGATAGAGATAAATTATATGCACTTATAAAATAACATAAATAATATTTAGAAGTATTTATTTATATCATATATGTATTTACGTATAGGTATAAATATGTAAAGTTACTTAAATTATCTAGAATATGCTAAAATAATACTAATTAATTAAGAAAAATTTATAAAAAATAAAGAAAATTTAAAGAAAAGTGTAGAATCATTTGGAAATGGGCATGGAATGCTAAGAATTAAAGGGGAAAAATAAAAAAGTAGGAATTGGACATTTAGAAAGTAAAAAAGGAAAAGATAAAGGATACTTGGCAACAAATAAATTGAAGAAAACCCATAAAATAATCTATAAATTTATAAACCCTCGTCCATAATTTATTTTGATCAATTGGGAGATTTGAAAATATTAGAGAGAGGTAAGAAGAAGAGAGAAACCAATTTTACTAAAAATTAATAAATTGTAGTGTAATTAGGGCTAGATAAGGAAATGAGTATCAAATGAAAACTTAACAAGGTGGTTGTTGGGGTTCCTAGGTCTAACATGGTAGTGGTTTCAGCCGACCTACCCTTGTCGCCAATGTAACTCCGATGGTCAAAGAATTGAAAATGCGTGATTTTTGCCCGTAAGTTGCTATTTTTATAAAAAATATTAAATGATGTCCAAAAGTTATAAAATTTAGTTTTCCTAAGTATTTTTGCATATAGAATTATAATGTCAAACTAAATTTTTAAAATTAGAAGTTCTTATATAAGTTACTTAAGAACAAGCTGAATTCCAATAAATTTTGTATGAATTTTCAAAAATAGTAAATAATGTTATTTCAAGCTAATTTTTAGTGTACATATTCATTATATAATTTAATTTGAATAACAATAATTTTTTATAAATTATATGTTTAGTATTTATTAAAATTATTTTTGTTGAATCTACTATGTTTTTCATATGAAAGAAATAACGGATTTTTAATTAAATTCCTTAATGAATATAATTTGTAATGATTTCCAAAACTTAGTTGTGATTTTGGAAATATTCAGTTTGAATCTTATAATCTTATTCGGTCATTTACCTAATTTAAGTTAATTTTTAGCAAAATTGAACCTAAAATTGATATTTCAGAAAATAATATATATTAAACTATATTAGTACTTCTAATAATCAGAATATAACAACTATAATTTATTGAGTATAATATATTTTTCGTAACTTTGATAGAGTTTAGATATTAAGTATTATATATTTTCTTAGGGTTTATGCATATTTTGTCAAATATGAAAATATAAGATAAATTTGTATAATTGACATTATAGTAAGAGGATAGCTACTAAAGTGGAAACAAACTATATAACGAATTTTGAGTTTGATTGTGAGCCAAACTTATGAATGTTATGCTAAAATATGAAACACCCTCGGATTGGAAACAAATTCAAGAGTTAAATCAGAAAACTAGGTATATAGAGCAAACTGAGGAGTTAATTAGTAACTAAATCAAAGACTTACTATATCTGAAATATATTTAGTTGAACTTACAAAATAGATCGAAAGGAGTTTCTAGGATTTATGTATAAAATCGTAATAAGAAGCTAAATCATAACTTAGCTTAAAATGGAAATAATTGTAAAAAACTTAAAACCTAAATAATTAGATATAGTAAAACCCTAAACGAATGATAATAATAAGATTTACAAAATAAAGCCTATATAAAATAGTTATATAAGTACTAAAATAGCCTTTGTATTATAGGGACTATCGGTAAAAGTTTGTCGTGAGTTACATCTTTAGAGAGTTAGCGAAAAGTTTAGGTAAGTTGGGATCAATACGTTACTGTATTTTGGAATATTGTTTTATAGTACTCAGAAGCTTAAAATTATACTTATTTGTACTTGTAGGTAATTTGAATGTGTGCATGCTCGTGTGTGTGTGTTTTTGATTACATTGTGTATTATTAGCTTGCTATACTAATTTGCAATTGTTTTGTATTGTATGATATAGATCGATCGCATTAACTGGACTTCATAATGTATGGCTTATAAAATTAACCAATCAAGTATTTTAACCCATCAAGGGAGACATATAGGGTTCTCCAACCAAATACCGATCCCTTCGAAAAAAATAGCGCTAGATAGAATAATTAGTTTTTTCTTCATCCTTAGTCGAATTAAGCAACAAAAGAAAAGGTTGCGACAAAGGTGAAGTCAATGGTTTGAAGATAATCGCGAAAAGAGCAGAAGTTCGAGTTTGGTCGTAAATTGTTGAAATGTGTGCTAAACTTATTAATCCAGATTATAGTAGATCTAATTTCTCTAATCTTAAGATGAACTGGATAACATCGTACAATAACATTCGTTTATTGTATTGTATTAAAATAATTGGTTGGTAATCCTGTTTGTGCTTGACGTATAGTTTTAAGTTTCCGTCTTAACTTTCCGTCTTAACTTATTGAGCATTTGGTTGCCTATATTCCTATAGATATTATTGTAAGTGCTAACTAGCAAGCAGCTTTGTAGTTACCCTGAAGCTACCAACGGTTGGTCCTAGGGAATGGGGATATAAAATGAGGATTGGTCATAGTCTCAAAGTTTAAGCCTTAACTTTAAGTTTTGTAATATCAATTTATGTATTATTTAAGTGAAGTAAGATTAGGTTACTGAATCTTCTAAACACTATTAGAGATATTTAAATACTAGTATGTATTTTTCATATTTTCATAAATAAATAGTATGTTTAATTTATAAACTGTTTATTTCAAAATGGATTAGTTGTGGGGGCTTTGTGTAAATTATGTTTAAGATAGTGATTGTAATGTTATATTTTATCCTAGAATGGTGTGTATGGTGAGATTGTTACGACTCTACTGTTTCGGAAAGTGATAAAACTTGAACTAAAGTTTAAAGTTAATTTCAAAATTTCAAAATATACCCTTTATAACAATTTTTTAATATATTATTTGCATTTTTATATTTTTGTATTTTTTATTTTCATGTAAAATGATTCTTAATATAACATATTAACTTGAAACCCGTTCATAAGTCTATTCAAGAGCCTATTCACAGGTAGGTTTATTAATAAAATAAAGCGGCCCACTCCGATGCTAGCTCGTGAGCTTAAACATGAGCTTGAGCTCTGTTTATTTATATAAATAAGTTTTATTTTGAGTTTAAAATTAGATTATTTATAAATCAAGTTCAAGCATAATCAAACTTAAAGCTAACTCAACTCAAGTAGTTGGCGAGTAACTAGGCTCATTTATAACTATAATGAAAACATGTATAGGAGAGATGATTGAAAATTAAAAAATTAATTGAAATGTAGCTAAAAATAATATATAATGAATAACAGAGATGCTAGAAGGTAAGATATAAAAAAGAAAAAAAATAAGGTTCGAAGCAGCATTTTAAAGTGGTTTAGTTTAGTATCCTAATCCTTAATTTGAACTTTTTCTAAAGATAGAAGGCAATATTGCAAATATTATTTGAATTATGGTAGAAAGTTTAATTTATTATCTAAACTTGGAATCCATCAAACCCATTGCTGAATTTAAACTTTTTATTATGGTTACTACTTGCTATATATAATCAGTGAAGAACATGTCTCATATATGTGTAGTGTATAGTAACGAGGACATAAAGAGTTTAAAGTTTACAAATGGAAAGTTAACTAAAGTTGGAATGGTATTAACGATATTGTCTAGTAGTGTGATTGGCTTAATTCCCCTTACGTCATATATTTAATTTGTTGAACGAGGCATGTGAACTAACTATCTTTGACTTATTCATTAAGAAAATTTAGATTCTGCAATATATGAAACCGTCTATTAGATAAAAACTAATAATTACGGGTTGTATTATATTTGACTTTTAATATTCGTTATGTTTTCCAATTTATTTATTATTATTATTTTTAATTCTAAATAAAGGCTTAAATGATGGAAGAGCTAGACATTATAACCTAAAAGTTCTTGTATCTTTGAATATTTGATGTGGAAAGAAAAAAATTATATTTGTCGATATGAGCATTCAATAGGACATCGGTGCATATTAATGACATCAGTTTCATGCTTTATGTAACCTTAAAAGTAATGTAGGAATGACAGTCCCGAGCGAAAATGATATGGAAAGAGATCTGGGGAAAAAGAACAAGCAAAAACTCAATAAATGATTGCACTTGTGATGCGTCAAGAGGTCTAGATTGCAATATCACTGTTCTTCAGATCTCAGCAATAATAACTTGAAATCTAATCCTGTTTGATTTTGGAGCACATTGCAGAATTTTGTTTCTCTAATATCTGAATTGGGTCAAATTGAAAAAAATTCAAAGTGTTTAGAGGATATAGCACTGAATAATTGCTATTGGATTGTCTTGGTGATGAATGGCTGATATAAGTCAACTCTCTTTTTTTTGCCTTCTTAATATTTGAGCCAAACAATCTAGTTCGATTGAGTGCATGAGCCTGTTAAGAGATAAAAAAATTAGCCTAATTGGTTTTGATAGTCGTTGTTACCAAACCAAATTTCTTTATATCATCTAAAGTATGAGGTTAATTATCCAAGCTCTACAATTATCCCTAGTCAATGTAATATCAAACTGTTTCATTCCTAAAAATATGTATCTACTTTATAAGAACCATATTAGAGACTTTAAAAAAATGTAGCATTTTAAAAGTCGTCTAGAGAGGTTAATGCAATATTTATAAAGTTATAGGGACCTAAGCATATGCTTTTGAGTTAAAAATTAAGCAAACAAATAAAATGTAATATATAAGTTCAACTGCTAAAATAATGAAAAGCATATATATATATATATTTGATAATTATAATAGAGAAATGAGATATTCGAATTGAATTTATTTTATTAAAAGATCAATATCCATAATACTAAATTATAAGAATTTTAATATTACAAAAGTATATTTAGAATGATAAGTTGAGTATCAAGACTGTCGTAATTTAGTAATATTACTACCAACTGTTATTAGAATAGATCAAGATTCGAATCCTTTCTATCTCATAGTTGAAGAGAAAAAAATAAATAAATAAATAAAGAACAAGTTGAGTTAATAGTTTCATAAAATGCACCCAATCACTAATGTCCACCTAACTTATACAACTCTTTGGTGCATGAGTTGGAATGGATTATTGTCGTCCTAACAGTCAAAGAAACATAGTTTACATTTGTTTACAATGTGTCTTGTCCCTTTAACCAAATTATTTTGGCCAAACCTTATAATTAACATTAGCATTATTATCACTTGGGTAATTTACTTTTACCCGTGTTTGATTATCAGTTAAAGTTATTAATGAATTGAGTCAAGAAGATGCAACTCTAAATTGAAGATTGACTTAAACGTGATTGAAGAAAGAATTTTGGGTCAGAGTTTAAGTTGAAATGACAATAGATTGGTTTAAGTTTAAATCCATTAAACTTGTTTTAGAAATTTTTTTTTTTTCCTTCTAATAATTAAAGTGATATTGATGTCCAAATTAGATTCAAACTTAACTAACGCTTAAACTTAATTTTAATTTTATTAATCAGTAAGTTACTCGAGCTAAATTTTATGGAGCTTGAATTTGATTTGATTAATTATTTGAGTAGTTTGAAGTTGAGTTGATCTCTATTATTATTGATTAAAACTTACCTAAGATCGTCCCGACGCGAATTCAAATTATCTACGAGTAAGATTTGTTCCACTTGCACCTCTATGCTTAAAGGGAAAAATTACTTATTCAGGAGGCTAATAAAGCCAGTAAAATGGATCCAAAAATCAAAGTCTGTTTCCATGTTCTCACTTTCACATAAATGAAAATCTTTTCCTTTCCGAATCCATAGATCCACCTAACAAAGTTTGGCAAGGAAATTTTTTAGGTGTAAAAAAGTCATAAGAATCGGTACAATTATTACCTACAAGATAAGGTCACTCTCCCAAGATTGATACTCAATTATTAGGAAAACGTCACATGCACCTGTAGCATGTATAGTATAAGGAGATGGATCTATGACTTTAGGTGAAAAATGAATTTATGCATCTCAATTTATATCAAAATTGGCTCAAACTGTGATCCTTGTATTTAGGTAAGCACAAGATCATCCAATCTTTAATGATAGGTATATCTACCATTGTATTTGAATTTTCTTATTTAGGTCCTTATCATTTATAACTTTTATAAAACTAAATTTTCATCAAATTCATTATATTTTCTATCCTTCCTTAACATGTGTTAGTTTCTAATTGATCATAAGATGGTTAGACATGGTGATTAGGGTTTGCATAATTATTTGTAACTCTTTTTGTATTTTTTTTTCCCAAAGAAAAAACATACTTATTAGGGTTGAGAAAAAAATGGAAAATTGAATTGTAAACAGAATAGAAAAAACAGTTTTTTTTTTTTTTTTTACAAACCGTTTGGTTATGATTCAATTTGATTATATATGAATGGTTTGCAATTCGGTTTAACAAAATGAATCGAACTAAACCGTTTGGTTAAATAAAAATAATTTCATATAATTGTTTTGTTATTATTATTATTTTTTCATCAATATTTATGGATTTTATTAAATTTTTCATATTTTTTTCTTCTTTATCTTATTTTTCAGTAAATTATTAAAATTAAGTTAAGTGAAATTTTACATTTATAATTTTTTCTTTTTTAAATTGTTATTTTCTTATATGTTTTCAAATTAAGAGTTTTACCTTAATGCTTTTCACGTATTTCTCATTTCTTTTCTAATCTTAAGTGTGCTTCTTTTGTTTTCTTTATATTGTTTTTCTGATGGGCATCTTTACTTTTTCCTCTTTGTTATTTATTTATTAGAATAGAGTATTTTATCCTCGTTTAATCAAGTTGAGTTTATTAAGATATTGCGTAGCCCTTTACTAAGTATCATTATATATTATAAATATAAAAGAAATTAATTGAAAATATATGAAGTTCAATAGAAAGGAAAACATATTATTGGAGACAAAAATGTTTAAAAAAATTTAACATAAAAGGTTTGAACATAGCGGAATTGGTTTTAATTAGATATGAAAAATTTACGAATCGAACTGTATGGTTAGGTTCAATTAAAAAAAAAAAACTGTTATATTAAGTTTGGTTTAGTAGCGAACCGTACCGAATCGAATCGAATCGTACCCCCCTTAATACTTAGCCATCAACTTCAACCTGTTTTCCCATTTGTATTTTTAAAGTTTTAATTTATTTTTTAATTTGACTCATTAACATTTTTAAAACTTATGCAAAAATAGGACATTTATCAGTTCGGTTAGTCTTCTATCTATCCTTGATATGTGTTGCCCTCTAATTAGCCTTGTCATGGCGAAACAAGTTGGCTAACTTTGGAATTATTTTTATGACATTTCTTTTTCTTTTTGATATTTGATATTTTATTATTATTATTATCATATGCAATCAAATATATTCAATACTATTTTATTATTTTACGTAATTAGATATATTTTATGTTATTATTTTCTTAAATCAATTATCATGGACTAACAAAGTTGATATTTATCAAGTATTGATAGAAAACTTAATGAAGTTGACGGAAGTATTGCTTTTATAGAAGTTTGAAAATATCAAATACTGAAACAAACAAAAAATTAAAGATCGAATAGTGAAATAAAAAAAAATAAACGTTAATAACTCAAATAAAAAATAGGTAAATGTTGAAGATGAAAAATGTATTTTACCCTCTTTTTTTGTATTTATTATATCGTATAATTGAATATATTAATATTGTTTTTATAATATTATATAATTAAATGTATTTGTAATTATTTTACACGTGTTAAGATTAGATACAGAGTTTAATGAAGTTGATGAAAGTTCTATTTTTATGAAAGTTGGAAGATGTAATTAAACAGAAAGAAAAAATATTGGGGACTAAAATAGAAAGGTATGTAAATATTGAGAATGAAAATATTATGATAAATTTTCCCTTTAAAATATTATGATAAATTTTTGAGAGAAAAATTCAATCCATTGATAAATGAAATGAGAAGCAAACAATTCAGCTCCATTAAAATAGGCTACTTTATATTTTTTTCCCTCTCATGCCAAGATCAAAATCAAACCATTTATATGACGTCTTCACCAATCAAAATGATGGTTTGAGATAGGGACAAGCCCCGAAGTTTGTGGGATATTAGAATCTATTAATAGACTTGAGTTCTAATAGGCTCAATCTCAGTTGTCTATTTTAAATCGTTATCATGGTTTATGTTAATCGTGTTTTGTAATTACTGTGTTCGTCAACTAAAATTTTCGATATTTATATTTATTGTAGTTTACATTTACATTGATATTAACTTAAATTTGAATGTTTTGATTTTGAACATAAATGACTAATAATATTTTAATCCAAAAAATTTCGTTTTTTAAAAAAAATCACAAATCTCACAGGTACCTTGAAAATTGTAGATATATTAAATAAGGTGCAATAGATGGATTCTTACCTTATTCACCCAAGATCGCTATCTCTAGATTAGGATAATATAACTAACGTAGAAGTGATTATGAAATCAAACAATGATGAAGCTGTCAGAGAATCATAATAGAGAAGATCAATATTTGGATTGACGTTTTGAAAAAAATTAAATAAAAGATTAATATTTCGAAAAATTCAAATAAGAAAGTAATGTTTCATAAAATGATTCAAATAATTTTATGAATTTCTTATTATGAATTTTTTATTTGAATTGTTTTGTAAAATATTGTTTTTTTATTTAAACTTTTCGAAATATTAATTATTTATTTAAAGTTTTTAAAATATTGATTTTTTATTTAAACTTATTTCTAAATACTTATCTTTTCCGTTAAATTTTTTTTAACATGATATTTATGCCAAACTCAGCTCAATATATAGTCAAATTAAGTTGGATCATGATCATAATAGACTTGAGTTCAAACTTATTTCCTTAGCTTGTCAAGGCAAAGCTCAATTTAAACCCATTAAACTTGATAAGCTTGGACCCCTAGTTTGTTGTAGGCATGCTTAACATTAGTGAAGTCTACTCTACACCGTGGTTTGTATGTACTATGTAGTGTTATTATTGCCCTGAATTTCAACTAAATATAGGGGCATATGAGCAATTAAAAAAAAAAAAAATTTCCCGTCAGTAGAACATGGAACGACAGAATAAAATAGTTAAAATAGTAAAAACCATGAACCTGGTCAAAAATCAGGGCCCCATTGTCACGTATACACATCTCTTATTGACTAAACTCTACCACGTGGCTGCCACATCATCTTTCTCTTCTTTTAATCAACCAAGATCAAATCCCATATCTTCTCTTCTCTTCTCCTCTCTCTTTCTTTTCTTTCCCTCTTAACGATTCTAAATCAAAGCCCAAAAGATCACAAAATTCTGCAAAACCTTTAATCGAGACACTGATTACTATATGAAGACATTTTCATTCTAGCTTCTTTTTATTTTTTATTTTTATTTTTCTAAATATATTACCCTGCTTTCCTTTCATCTTGCTCGAGGTCTATTTATTTTTGTGTCAAGTGAAACCTGAATTACGAATCTTTAAAATTGTCTGTCCACTTTAATGAAGGTGACAGCCTATACTTCCCCAAAAAGAAAACATGTTCCCTCAGCTGTACTCTACTTAATCAAAACTTGTATAGTCTTTAAACCCCCATTGCACATAATCTTAAACTCACTCAAATCTCTCACCCTAAATTCAATATTCCATTCCCATATCATTAAGCCATTTGCACTATCAACTCTCTTGATCCCATTTCCTGGTGCTCTTTTAGTCTCATGCATTTCCTTATCATGATTCTTCAACTGCGTCACTGAGATTTGCTTAAAGTTGTAATCTTTTGTCAGCTTTTGTTACATCTCAATCAATCTTACTACAACGTT
Source organism: Lumnitzera racemosa (assembly GCA_024138005.1). Taxonomy (NCBI): domain Eukaryota; kingdom Viridiplantae; phylum Streptophyta; class Magnoliopsida; order Myrtales; family Combretaceae; genus Lumnitzera; species Lumnitzera racemosa. The sequence continues at coordinate 104,610,576 of JAMXBC010000006.1, read as the reverse complement.
GAAGGTTCTTATCTCTTTTTTCTTTTTTTTTTTGAATTTTTTTCATGTACTTTTACTGTTATTAAATTTCCATTCACAATGCTCGAATGGGTTGTTGAGATTTACTTGAAGTGGTAATTCTTTTATCTGCTTTTTTGTGCTTTGCAAGTCAAGTACCATTAAATTCTTGTAGGAAGCTGTTCACTTACATGTAATTGTACTCTCAAGCAACTGTACACCATAATTCAAAAATTGGGTCACTCACATTTGCATAAAGCTTGTGTCTTTTTATCTGTTGTTGTACACCACAATGCCGTCAGAGGGAAGAACAGGAAGTAGGTGTAAGATCAGGAAGAGGGGATGTTCCTCTTCATCTTCATCATCTTTAGTACGGAGGTACAAGTTGAAAAGAGCTATTTTAGTGGGGAAGAAAACAGGTTCCAGCACTCCAGTTCCCACGTGGAAGACGGCTATGAAATCGCCGTCTCTTGTGGTACCGAATGCGGGGATGGTGGTGCAGAGTGGTGGATGTGGGAGGGAAGTACCTGTGTCTGCTAGGAAACTGGCAGCTACTCTTTGGGAGATCAATGAAATGCCGCCATCGGGTGGTTTGGAAAAGGATGAGGAAGTGGTGGGTGACAAGAAGGTGGCTAGGAGGAAGGAAAAGGCCAGAAGGTCAGTGCCTTTGGAGTCGATGCAGTTGCGGTTGTTGGATCCCAGTTACAGCCCTGCTCCTGAGGTTGTAATGGATTAAAAATTGAGATTTCAGTTCTTTGAATTAATAGTGACCAAATATGCCTAATGTTTCTTATGTTTGGGGGTGTTACATGAAGAAATTGACTCTTTCTTAGACTTTGAACCGAGCAGAACCATTTTTTTTTTCTTTTTTTTTTTGGATCGAAAGAATTCTTCCAAGTGATGAATAACCAAGCTGCAAATTAAACTGAATCGTACCTACCCCTAGAAGGGCATAGACGTAAGCTTGTATTTCTGACTCCTATACGCATATCATAAGAATGGACCTTAAGTTTCACAGCTTTGAAAATGCAGATTTACTGAAAGATGTACTAATATGAAGCTTCTTTTTGCTTGCAGGGGATAGAGCAATCGAAAGGTACAAAACATTGTCGAAGAGCTTCTACTTTCTCTCGGCAGCTACAGATCACAGATTTTGTTTGGGGAGAGCAGGATTCTGTTAGCGATGCCAGTATGCTGCAGGTGAATTGTGATTTTCCAAGTTCTTGTTTTGTTGCAATGTTTTATAATGGAGATTTTCACAGATGAGGAAGAAGAAGCAAGTGTTGAACTGACATGATAGATATAGTTAGATGATTACCTAACTAAATGTCAGTCCATGCAGCCAGGATTTTCCATTGGTTATCATCTGCAAGAGTGACGAAATCTTAATAATTTTTACAGGATCTTATTTTTTAACATTGTAGTTGATTTTTCTCTGCTTACCGAACTTGCAGATTCATTGACCCTACAGTTAACAAAAACCTAACGTTTTGGTGACTTTATGCAATGATGCAGATTGAAAGTCGTTCTCATGCCAATAATTGTGCTGGAGATAGAAGGGCTCGCCTCAAGGATGTCATTAATAGTCTGATCATTTCGAAAGAGCTTCTTAAAGTCCTATGTCGGGTTGGGGGCCTTACGAAGCAGCATTCATCAACTCTATCCATTGTCTCAGCTTTGTTTGCAGAGCTTGATCGAGCTTTTCTAGATGTAGACTGGATGATCCATGAACAGAAGTCTCAAAAAAATCAGGTTGATATCCTTATGCAGAATTTTTCTGAAGTAAAGGCAGCATGGAAGGCCAAGGAGCGAGATAGAATTCGTAACTCAGTAGCTCACATGGCTGAAGAGCTTGAAGCGGAGAGAAAACTTAGGAGACAGGCAGAGAGACTGAACAAAAAGCTCGGTGAAGAATTAGCCAACACAAAGGCGTGCCTCTCGAATTCATTGAAAGAGCTTGGGAGTGAGAGGAGGGCAAAGGAGATACTGGAGCAAGTTTGTGATGAGTTAGCAAGAGGTATTGGTGAAGATAGAGCTCAGGTAGAAGAGCTTAAAAGAGAATCAGCCAAAGTCCTTGAAGAGGTCGAAAGGGAGAGGGAAATGCTTCAGCTTGCTGACGTGTTCCGTGAAGAGAGAGTCCAGATGAAACTTTCGGAAGCCAAATATCACTTTGAGGAAAAAAATGCAGCTGTGGAAAAACTGAAGAGTGAGCTTGAGGTCTATCTGAGATCAAGAGCTGGTAATGATGATGGCTCACCAAGGTCTGAGAAAATTAAGGAGGTTGAGGCTTTATTAAGGAGTAGCCACTTTGAGTCTGCTGCCAATAATAGAAACTTTGACCCTGCTGCTAATGGATACTCCGTAGAGATTGAAGGTGATGCAGCAGATGGAGAAGAAAGTGATGGGGATGACTCAGCCGAGAGTGAGCTTCATTCGATTGAATTGAACATGGATAACACCACCAGGAGTTACAAATGGAGTTATGCTCATGAGGATGACGCCAAAGATGATGCTGGGAGGGTTTCCGTAGACAAGGATATGAACGGGAGGAGGTCCCTGTCAGAGAAAATACAATGGGGGAGTATTTGCTTGACGAGGGATACTTCGAATGGTACCAAACTTGATGCTTGCTCAAACAACAATGAAAATCTAAATGGCTTCGACCGAGCTAGATTATTGGAGTTTGTTTCTCAAGCTCTAAGCAAAAACAACGAAAACGAAGTGAAAAAGTACAAAAACACAAAGAATCCTAGTAAGTTTTCCAGGGTAGTCCCAGAACAGAACATTGCCAATCCAATCCAGCAATGGAGCCGGTCTCTACCTTCACAGGATAGTGGGAAGGAGAACTGGGAAACTTCATTGTCTCTGCCAGGGTATGAACTGAAAGCTGGATTGATTGAAATAGGTAGTGACTGTGGAGTTGAAGCAATTCAAGATTGAACAAGTACGTGAATCTGTTGTTCCTGTTGCCAATTTAGTAGGGTCAGTTTGTTTTGTGGAAATTGTTTTTCTGAACTATTTTCTATATTTTTTATAATTGAAATTTTAGAATAGTTAGAGATATTATTACAGTAAACTCAAGAGATCATATTTGCTGGTGGTTTTTAACGGCAACTAATGATGGGATGTGAAAGATACGGTCAATGCTAGTGATAATGGTTAACCTTCATGCTAATGGAAGATGGAAAAAATGATTTCTAGTTTTGAAAATTGGAAATCGCTTTTTTATCATTTTCCATTAGCATTTTTATGGTTCGCTTTCCATCATCACTTACTGGTATCCACAACCTCTTGAGACAATTACAAAGCTTTACAATATTGAGAAAAAGGAAGTTCAGAAAGCATTTTCACCGAAACAACACACTCTTAATTGCATTTACTTGAACTATCTTATTCAAAATTTTGACACCTTCTGTATATTGTACTAATACTGTGTTAAAAACGCGCAATGCATGCCGAATCAAGTACAATTGTATAAAGCATGAGCATTTCATCAGTTATTGATGTAGCTGTTGTTTGTCGGTAGAAAGGGCAGATTTTTCCTCCTTTGAATTGGCTGTTAAATCGTTATTGCTAGAGATAACGATGTGAGGTTAAAACTATTCATCAGAGAACAACCGTTGGACGGTTTATTCTTCTGTTAAACTAATCATCAAGACCATGTTCTCTTGGTGGAAAAAGGTGTTCTTTCCTCTGTGAATGTGTCAAAGTTAAATAAGCATGAAAAGATGCTCACATCTGATTTAAGGCACGAGAGATTGTATTAAAAAAAAGATGCTTCCAATGATTTGAACACGTAAGGGTGGTTAAGAATCAAAGAGATAATGATATCGTGCACATGAACTGGCATGAATAATTTATACCCTACCGCTATATCATGATTGACCCATTAGTGAGTAAAAACAATTTTTTCTATTCAATTTAAGCCTTATATGGCTTTCTGTACAGGGGCTCCCAAGGATAGAGCATTATGTAAGTCCAGCAGGCCGACCAGCTAGCATACATCAAGGTGTAAAGTACACAATGGTGCTGAGATCATGGCCAAGGAAACTAGAAATGCACGAATTCCAAGTCTGTTATGATCAAAAGGCTATTCGTCCATCTTTCATGGTTCCGAAACCGCACAACTTTCGTTTTCGTAAATTCATGGAAGGATATTACATGTAATTTATTTAAACATAGAACAAGGGATCATTTCACATGTAGACATTTGTGAGGAATGTAACAGGGAAAAGACAATATCATTGCAAATGAGACATGCAAATTGCACAATTGTGACGTACAAGCGAACCAGGGCATTTCGGACTCAGATCAGCTAGAGCTGAAAACAAGTAGAACAATTTTGCATAATAATAAATAAGTATCTTTATACAAGAGCCTTCTCGTTTGAATAGCTCGTCAGTAGAATTACCAAGCATAGCGGCATCCTTCTACCCAACCGAGACCATGAGCAACACATGGCAGTGATATAATTTACAATTATTTGTGAGAACCTTCCGTTTTTTCAGATGTTGATGAGAAAGTAACTGGATTACATGGATGGTCCCTGACGACTAGGCTAAGTACCTCCGGTCTAGAATAATGGCCAACAACATCAAAATCGAACTTTGCTCGTGCTATTTCTCCAAGATCTGTGCACAATACCACCAACATTGCATCAAAGTTTACGCGATAAAAGATAAAAGATCAGCACAGCAAAACCATTAATGCATGTGCTTGGGGTGTAAAAGAATTGGTTTGGGATTGCAAACTACTAGAGTTGAGCTCGATATTTACTCGTACTCGAGCTACTTGAGTTGAGTAGCTTATAAAGTCTGAGCTTGAGCTCCTCATATTTGGTTACCAATAAACTAACAAGCCTAATTAGGCTGGAATTTAGCTTAGTTATAATCCAACTTCACCATGTACAAGTGGAAACTTAACTTTCATTAGTTTAAGAGAACCAATTGACTTCGTGCTAAGCTTAAGGTCAAAATTCATGCTTGAGTTAGTTTAAGATTTGAATTTTTCGGTCAAGCTTCAATAGACTTAGTATTGTATTGGCTCCACTCAACTCAATTATAACGCAAGGTGCACCACCTCTGTGTTTTTTTGCACACATGAGGCATTGTCTTACGTGCAGCAGAGAGAGATTACCAAATAGACCTCATTCATCACAACGTTTAAAACGGCAAGTTCACTCAAAAGAAGTGAAGGGATATTACCTAAATCGGCCAATATAAGGGCTTCCCCTTCGTAATTGGGTCCTGCCAAAATATTTCCTGAGGGTGATATTATAACACTGCCTCCAGCACAAACAACAGAGTCTGGGTTTAGATCATCTTCAGTTCCATTGAAAACATATTCTGGAGGAGGAGGATAATCCTTCCGACGACAAAACTGATTGGCTGATAAAACAAAACATCCACCCTCTAGAGCAATATGAGTCATGGATGCTTGCCATATGTCCCTAGCATCAGCTGTAGGGGCACAATATATTTCAACACCTGAAAATCCAGGACATCCAAATTCATAAATAAATTATGTAACAAAAGCAGCATGCACATTGGACACCATCTCCTAAAACGTTCTCTATTTAATAGGTCCAACTATATCTATCAGAACATGAGGCAAACTGATTATAAGCAACCATCAAGGCCTTAGATCTAAATATGATAATTTGGACTTGATTGAGGTTTTATCATTAGAAAGCTTATCAGTAGGTGTTTTTCCAGTGGATAATGCTGATAACGTCAAAATAGAGATTAAGGTACTTATAGTTTCAATTTTTGGCAATATAGTGCCTAAACTTAACTTTTCGCATTTTCATATGCGCACATTTATTTTTATCCCATCCAAATGGTTCACATGATCAAACAATACAAGAATGGCACAAAATACATAAACATGAACAGAAAGTGTAACATAAATGCACCAACCAGGCTGCTCTTACAATACCTGCTTCTAAAAGGAAGCTCAAGATATCGATAATTTGCATGAACTTTCACTTATACTCTAAAATCAAATTATAATGAATACCAATTATACATAAAAAATTGAATCACCATAAAAGATGTAAATCACCTGGAAGGAAAAATAACGAACCTTTAGCATACATGGCAGTTCTCAATAATGGCATTCTACTCTCCCAACAAATTGCAGCACCTATTTTTCCAATGGGTGTATCCAAAACTGGAATGGTTGATCCATCACCAAATCCCCATATAACACGCTCTAGTGCAGTAGGCATGACTTTTCGATGCTTCCCAAGGTAACGTCCTTGAGGATCAAAGAACACTACTGCACAGTACAATGTGTATCCATCTCTCTCAATCGCACCCATAACTAGATATACCTCGTACTTCCCCGCCATGCCAGCCAAACGGTCAGTCTCAGGACCTGCATCTCATGATTCCATCCACTCTAATAAATTACTATATAAGCATAGAGGTGCATCTATTGCATGTAATTTTTTATTATTTTGAGAATGAGAAACATTAGGATAATTCTAGTCTAAGTCTGATATATATGTGATAATATCAAATAAATCTCCTATGTTTTTACTAAGTCCAATGAATCCACAAGAGTATATGGAAGTGCATGTTCTAAATGACCATTTTGAAGGATAATGGAGGTGAGTGACATGAAGGAGACAAGCATGGTGGTATTTTTTTTTTTTGGCAACAAGCATAGTGATAGTTGACTGAGGAGAAAAATGTCATATGTATTTTTCCCCTGGAAACTCTAATTGCTTATTAGGAATCCGTGAACAGGACGATTGTTTTTTTTTTCTTTTTTTGTTTGCCACATAAGAGGAACATGATAAGTATGAAATAGGATCTGAACTGTTAGTTTAAATAGCATAAGCTCTTCAGGTATATTTGGTGGTTGACGTTAGTAGTTGAGCTGCCAGGTTTGCCAAGCAATAGACACTCATTACGTTATTATTGCTGATGATTGATTTTAGTTGGAAAAGAAGAAACGAACTAGAGAGTTTAGGAGTAGAGAAACACAGGAAGTGAACAAATGTACTCTAGAGCTTAAAGCTAGAACATCAGCCATGACAAGAAGCAGAAACGATATCTAGCCTTCTCTCAATGCTACAGATTGGTCCCTCAGCTGCACATGTAATTTAATTTCAGGGAAAGAATTTAATGCTATCCTCATTACGAGCTAGTTCCTTGTATTACTGGTATTCTCATCATCTAAAGAGGAACATAATTGACTTCTGCAGACTTGGACATTACTTTATTTTGTCGTGCAAGAAAAGGGAAGTGCTGATAATTTTCCTAACATTGAGAATTTGATTGACTTGCATAAAACATAGAGAGATTTTTTAAGTTTAATGCTGATTGTCATTATCGCATAACGTAACGTTCAACTAATATGAATGTGAATATTGCACAGTTAATTATAGATGCGAGCAAAAAGATGAGAGTAGTGGATACGATAATGCTAAGATGGAGATGCAGTCACAGGAGAATGGATAAGATAAGAAACTACAGTGATGACAAGATGAGGGGAACACGTCTGAGATTGTTTGTGTACAGAGAGGTGATTTAGGGACACCCCTTGATCATCGTGATATTTTTAAAGACAACTAGCACAGAATAAGTGTGTGGGGAACCAAAAAAAGACATTGAGAGAAGCAATGAAAAACGATACTATACTTATGCTCTCATCTTGCAAACGAGTGCACTGGCATTAGACATGTACATTTGATAAAAAAATTTACAGTTTCAAAACAAATACACTACCATTGCATTGAAAATTGCAAATTTACTTAGTAATTTCAACAAGTATGCTCATCAGATGCACGACACACCTTCGCAAAAACCCATAATACATATATATTCACTCGCCTAGCACAAACATCGGATAAACAAGACGATTGCACTCAAAACAGAACATCTGATCAACTTCTGAATCATATGGGAATCACGAAAACTTGGTACCTGGAATATCAATAGCGGAAGCATGGTATCTACGAAAATCTTCTTTACCCTTAGCTGTACGGTTACCGATAGTGACACCAAAGCTGGAGCCGCGTGGATACCCACCCACGAATGCTTCGGGAAAAACCACAAGCTGAGACCCATACGACGCCGCTTCAGCTAGCAACCTCTCTGCTTTATCTGCACCAACCACCATTGCCAATTGCATAAAAATCAAAACTTTCTACTTGGGTTAGTGATATTACAGCGGAAAGATAACATCAAGCACCATGTCACCAATTTGTAAAGTGTAAAAATTTCTCTGGTACGCTCGTGCATGGCAAAAATACTATGAACTAGGTCGTCGTCATACCGAGAGTGGCAGGAGTGTCGTAGAAGACGGTGGAGGCCTGGACGATGGTGGCTCGGACAGTGGGTGCGGAGGTGTCGGAACCCATGTTTACTTCGGCGATCAAGGGTCCACCGTTGATTGGATCAGAAGGAACCAGAGCCATGTTTTCTTTCTATGTTGGTTTTTGTGAATGTAAGAGACAAAAACGAGAAGCAAAGTGTTCGAGAGGGAGAGGACCAAACAACCGGTGACCGATCAATCCGAAGCCATGCTATTGCTAGTTAGGACAGAGACGTTTCTAGACGTTCTGTTTACTGTTTGGAAGAACGTGAACAGGGATGAAAAGGAATGAAAACTATAAGAAATATTTATTTCTGTTTTTATTAACGCGAAAAATGAAAAAGTATGGAAATGTTTGATTTTTTCGTAAATAGTAAGAAATGAATGGATAATAAAATAAATATTTATTTCCACTTTTGTTCACACGACAAATGAAAATGCATGCAAATGTTTGATTTTTCCGAGATTGAATACATTTTTATCATTCTATTATATAAATATAAATGAAATAATTACATAATTACTCATTTTAAATTGATTACTCATTTTAAATTGTATCCAGAAAATATAATATTAAGATTTATAAAAATATGGTATTTATAAATTAGATTTCATACTATTGCGAATTAGATGTAATTTTATTATTTTATTTATTATTTATGTTAAATATACAAAGGCAATGTGATAGTGTAATGGTTAAGATGCATTGCTATAATTCATTAGGTCATAGATTTAAAACTAGGAGCAAGCATGATCATATTTTTATTTTGCATATGTTTATATTGTATTTATTATATGTAACATTAATGCAAAATTAAAGTCTTATTTAATTTAATATAATTGATATTTATATAATATCAATTAATTTAATTTTTTCATAGCACTTATGTAATTAATTTAATATAAATAGTATTTATATAAGATTTATTAATTTATATGATAAACATGTAAATTTCTCAATTTTATCCTAAATAGTTTGCTATCCCAAAAAACATAGAAAAAGAAGAAAGGAATGGAATCCAAAAGAAATGTTTATTTCTACTTTTGTTGACATAAAAAATGGAAATGCATGGAAATGTTTGACTTTCTCGTAAATAGTTTACTAGTTGGAAGAACGTGGAAAGGGAAGAAAAGGGTGGAAAAGGAAAATGAAAAAGAAATATTCATTTCTACTTTTGTTGATATGAAGATGGAAAAGAATGGAAGTGTTTGATTTTCTTATAAACAATTTATTATTTGGAAGAACCTGGAAAGGGAAGAAAGGAATGGAAAATAAAAGAAACATTTATTTCTACTTTTATTGACATGAAAAATTGAAATGTATGATTTTTTTCCTAAATAATTTACTATTTGGATGAACATGGAAGGGAAGAAAGGAATGGAAAATAAAAGAAACATTTATTTCTACTTTTATTGACATGAAAAATTGAAATGTATGATTTTTTCCTAAATAATTTACTATTTGGATGAACATGGAAGGGAAGAAAGGAATGGAAAATAATAGAAACAATTGTTTCAACTTTTGTTGACATGAAAAATGGAAATGCATACAAATGTTTGATTTTCTCGTGAATACTTAATAATCAAGGTAAGGGGAAAAACAGAAAGAGTAAATAAAGCCGATATAACATACATTTTGAGAAATATAATGAGGTTCGACGTGTAACTCTTTTTATTTTTATTTTTTTTTTTATGTTGACCATTTTTCCCTCTTATTTCTTTTTTCTCCTGCAAAATTTAGAAAGAAATAAATATGGGTATAGAGTGAAAACATTTCCTCTCGTTTTCGCACCATTCATTGTTTTTCATATTTTATTAAAATAATCAACATATCATTTCCTCTGATTTCCACTAGTTTTCTAAGAATTCTCCTGAACTCCACTCGTCGAAACACAATATAATTTATGCTAAATCGCATAAAGGATCTAGCTAACGATGTCGATACGTTATACCCAAAAATAAAAATTCTTATCTTATTAATATTAATAACATACTTTAGAAAAATAAATATATTGAAAAAATGTACAATTTTATTTTCGTTTGGCATTTAATTGCAAAAAATTGCTTGATTGTGTCTATTATGATGGCATAGAAAATAATTTTTACACTAGGAAGAAGTTCGAGGGCTTGCAATTGTGATAACTTGAAAGAAGAATTTGTTGTACTTAGATTACCGTTGGTAGAGTGATTGGGGTTTGAAGTCTTTGGACAATATAAGTGAGGTTACAAGATACATAAGGTGCAAGTTTGAATAATTGGAAAACTGTCTGGCGAATGACTTCGATGCTTAATTTTGGTTGTATATTAAAACGGAGGCATTAGCAAATGGCCAACAAGAAGGCTTAAGAATGTATGAGTGCGGATAGATTTACTCATGGGCTTTATCTCCTATACATGGTGGAATAGGTGGAGACAAATGCAAAATATGGATTTCTTGTTGTGGGATGGTGTATCCTGACATTTTAGGAAAGTGGATGTTCCCACTAAGGCATGTTCTAAGTATCTTAAAGGTGAAGTGGAGATACTTGGCATTTTAGCTTAGGTAAGGTCTAAACAATTTAGCCTATGTCTAAAAAGGGTTTGAAAGGGCCTAAATAACTTAACCTATGCCCTAAGTAAGTCAATCTAAGCTTAAGGCCCATATAGAAAATGACTTATCAATATTTGCTTATCAACTCTCATTGGAGACAAGTTGGCTCCTAAGGCTCATATTCGAGTTGTTCTAAGCTAAAGGTGGACAAGCACTTGATGGGTAAACTTCTTGTCTACACTTTTGACCTTGGTTATGACGATGTGAATTAGAGCTTTAGATTGTATAAAGTAGCCAACCAAGCAGGCTGTCTAACACAGACATTACTTGTGCTTAACAAATTAGCAAGATGTTGATGGTGTTACAATGTTGTAGTAAGCTGGAGAAACAAGGCGAGGTTGGGTAGGTGGTTAGTTAAGCTATGTATGACTTAGCCCTTCATAAGTTAAGCTATGTGAAGCTTTGTCCCCTTTGATTCGAGCTATATAATATTTAAGCCTCCTTTAAGCCGACCACCGAGGCAATGAGCTCTTAAGGTTTAACATGTACTTTATCTTGAGAATGTTGGTGACTCCTGATTTGAGGTGATGGTAACTTCTCAAGGAAACTTTAATTTAATTTATTGGAAGGCATGTAAATTTCCATGCATTAAATGTGGAAGGCAATTATTAAGCTCTCATTATGTACATCTATGTATTCCGATCTTATCAGAGTGATCTTGGCCATAAAAGTTCTATGTGAGACATGTAGCAAGATTTGAGCATAATACATAGCATCTATCCCATTTCTCCATAATCCCCTTTTTGATTCTCAAGATAGGATGTTTATAGAAGCCCTAAACCCTTGACATCTATTGTTTCTTCTTCTTCTTCTTCTCTTCTCTTTTCAACTCTTTCTTCTCTTTCATTTTGACTCTTGAATTCCTTTTACAAAAATTTTCAACTTCGAATTGATCTCTTATACTTTCGAAGTATACTTTAAAACTCTCTAAAACTTTAATAAATTGGCAACATGTTTAAAATATATTTCCTTTTTTAATTAGAAAAGGTCACATTATAGTCAAAGTTTAGGAAATTTTAAAACATATTTTGATAAGTTTAAAAAATATTTGTATACCAACATCAAAGTTTAGAAGGGTTATTTTTAATCTATGAGGATTATTTATTAATTTATCAAAGTTTATTGAAGTATACTTTGAAAGTTCAAGGAATCAATTTGCATTTAATTTAAAGTTTAAGAAGGTTATTTATATTTTTCTTATAAAATTTTTGAGGAAATTTACCTTAGAGTTGGAGAGAAATTGAGCAATAATAAGAAAGAAAACGAGATAGCATAGGAATAAATAATATAATATACTTTAAAGTTTTACTTTCTATAATGGATGAATAGGTTTAGGTCAAGTAGAAATTGAAATGAAAATGTCACATGGGAAATCATACATGGAATGACTAACATTTTGGTTTAAATTTAAATATATGAACATTTAAAGTGATGCAAATAGAAGATGATTTTACGTTCAAATAAAATATGAAAAATCCACATTAGAAGAAAATTGCTTTGCACTTTTAAAATGCCTTTTCACCTAGATTTGATGTCTTTATCCTAAAGTCATGATGTCATCATATATTTGTATCACTTCAAGTAACACTCATCACTTACACGAATTACTAAAAATTTCTATCCTTTATTTGAATTTTGATTTAAAACATTAATCACCTCGTAAATAACTTCCCTAATGTTATATTTAGTTACATTAAATATTATTAATTAATAATTTTTTATAGGATGTGTACAAAACCTAAAATGGGCATGATCATATGGGTTATGAAGATGGGAAATGTCAAAATCACTACTTAAATTTTAAGTTTATTATTATTATTGAATTTCTTACCTAAAGTTTAAGGTTGATGAATTTTATACCCAATCAAACATTTCGTCATTAAATTTACTATCTCACCTCAATTGTTTACACTTGCACCTTTTGTCAAATGATCATGTCATATTTCTCAAAACAAGAAATGTAGTAAATTTAATACGTAAAAATTTAATTGGATGTAAAATCTAGCAACTTCACACTCAAGAAATTTGATAAATAAAAGTTTTATTAGGTATACTATTCAATAACTTCGAACTTCGGGAGTAAAATTAAAGAAGGAAAACAGACAAAACTCAATTAGTGTTTATGGTATTACTCCATGAAGATACTATTTCCTATGGAAATGGATTCTTTCTATTTACTTTCCTTAATTTCTCTTGATTTATCCTTTTAAAATGTTACTATGTGTAATAAACTGTTAAGATTATAAAGAATATGATGACACCATGATAATATCACATGGTATTTCAAGAATCTAAACCGTCTCCATCATTGATTTGTAAATTGAGGAAAAAGTAAATGAAGAAGATTCGAATCCATTCCGTATAACATACTTGGTGAGAGCATATTAGAAAAAAGTGGAACCCAAATCTATCATGTGCTCTTTAATACCCATTTAAAACCTAACCTATCCAATTGTGTAGGATGGAGTCGGTTTTAGATTTTAATAGCACCATTTGTTCACCCTTAAGAGACACCATTTAAGAAAGGAAAACTTGATTTGATGAATTCACTTCATTTGGCTACTTTAGTGGGAATCTCATGAGAGGTAACAAATCAAAAAATGTAGAAGGCATCTAGTATAGTATAAACCTTAAATCATATATGCTCCTAGTTATAAGTCAACCCAACCTAAGTAGAAGGTATATGCAGAAATAACATCTGAAGATTAGACTGCTTGATCCTATTGAATCGGCAACTTCTTTCCCCATAGTCTGCTCAAATAATATTACAGAAGATTACACACCTGACAATCTTGGCTTAGCATTTGCACGACAGAGAAGAGATTAAAACGTACGGTATTGGTGAAGAATATGATTAACAAGAAACAAATCTATAGGACAGGCCACATGACATACAAAATCACATTATATCCATTCATTCAAATTATTCAAATTTAACTTAGTACCGTACTGCACTAATAATACAACAACACTGGTGAGTGACAGACAGACGGACTTGGAAAATGATGGAACAACGATCGAATGTTTTTCTGAATTTTGCTAACTGAATAACTTGTACATTGCTGCAATTTTTTTCTTACTTTGCATATCACAGCCTCAGGATTTTAATAGCTATTGCTAGCAGTAGTTTTTTCGCGATCCTGGGGTTCTTTCAGCTTTGGTTAATATTTGAGCAGAAGGTGACTGGACGAGCCTGGTGGTCTTTCACCGTGAGATTCAGCACATCAGGCCTAGAGTAATGCCCGACAACATCGAACATAAACTTAGCCCGCGCTATTTCTCCAAGATCTGCATTATAACATCGATGTCATCGAAATTGAATGCGAGAATCATCTAAGATTTACTTAAAAAGAAAGGAAAGAAAGAAAAGACTGTTGAAAACCGAATCGCTTATAAATTCGAGTACCTAGATCAGCTGTGACGAGTCCCTCTCCTTCATGATTTGGTCCAGCAAGAACTTTCCCTAATGGAGAGACTATAACACTGCCACCAGCACGGACCACGGAATCTGGTTTGTGATCATCATCTGTATGGCTAACCACATAGTCAGGTGGAGGAGGGTAATCTTTCCTTCGGCAAAATTGGTTGGCTGATAGCACAAAACATCCTCCTTCATTGGCGATGTGAATCATTGAAGCTTGCCAAGTAGCAGTCGAATCAACCGTGGGAGCGCAGTATATTTGAATTCCTACAAAGATTCACAAGCTTTGTATTCGTGAATTCTCAAAAAATGGATATATTATAAACCAGAAAAGATGGACAAAAAGGGACATTGTTGTGGCAAAACCTTGACGTCGAGGTAATAATAAAAATTCACCTTTGGCATACATGGCTGTCCTTAGAAGTGGCATTTTGTTTTCCCAACAAATGACACAGCCTAGTTTCCCTAATGGAGTATCATACACAGGAAGTGTTGATCCATCTCCATAACCCCAAACGAGACGCTCCACTCCTGTCGGCATGAGCTTTCGATGTTTCCCTAGATACTTGCCTTGAGAATCAAAGAAGATGACTGTGCAATACAGTGTGTATCCATCTCTTTCTACCACCCCCATCACCAAGTAAACTTTGAATTTCCCAGCCAAGGCAGACAAATGCTCAACTTCAGGCCCTGCAGGTAAAAAAAGTTCCTCTCAAAGGAATAATTCGCCTATTTTAGGTCATGAAAGGCGAAATCCCGCTATTAAGACTTTAGAAGGTTTATTCATATTTGACTAAAAGTTTACGGGTGAATTTAGAATTATCATCACCATATATATATATATATATATATATATATATATCACTGATATGCTTACCGGGTATATTAATAGCAGATGCATGATACTTTTGAAAATCTTCCTTGCCCTTGGGTGAGCGATCGGCAAAGTTTTCTCCCCATGGATACCCTCCTACAAATGCCTCCGGAAACACGATCAGCTGTGATCCTAATCCTGCTGCTTCAGCTATCAATTTCTCTGCTTTATCTGACATATCAATCCCAACATAACAAACATTAAACCAAATCGATGTGCAGTCAATAGTAAAATTCATTTTCAAGACTCTTATGGTTCGTACGATAAGTCCACTTCTCACCTATTGTAATGATGCATCATCGATCCTCCCTCCCTATGTCCTATGATATGTCATAAGTCTAGCCACTAAACACACTTAGCAACAGTATATTTATTAATGATAACTTTCCATAGTTTAATCGCGTGAAAAAAGACTGATTATGTGTTGTATGTCATTTATAGTGCTTAGTGCCCAATAAAAATAACTATATATGAGTCGATTTGTCATATATCGAATTCTAACTTGTATTTATTCACCATTAAGCATTCTAAGTAGCATCCTCTTCCCATTAAAACATTTTTCTCTCTGGGCTTGCATCCCACATGCAGTTTTAATTACCTAACATGCTTTAAAGTTTCTTAGCCACCTACAATCTATTAAATTTTCAAGAGAGGCAAATCATGCCTCTTTCTGTCTCATTGGGAAAGTAACGTTTATGTAATAGCGTACAAGGGTCTTAGCTCCTAGCATGGGAGACATGAGAACTAAATGCATCACCTCATGGTCACGGGGAAAGAGAGGAAAATGTTCAACTAGACTTGGGAAAATGAATTTCATCCCCTAATAAAGCTAATTATTTGTCCTTATTTTCATTTTTATTTATTTATTTTACATATCGACATAAGCTAAATACCAAAATCCACTAGCAATGCTACCTTCAAATTCCAACATTGTCTTATTAAAATTAAGATGCCACTAGGTAACAACAAAGCTCTTAATATTACTTACGGTATTGTTTGATCGTAAACTCTGTGTTGTCTCAAAGATTGATAAATAACTGAAAAGGAACATAAACTGTTTGACAAGAATCAAAAGCACTTTTAGTTTCAGTTTCACCTATACAAGACATGTATAACTAGCCATATAAGGTGTTCTTAAGTGATTAAGACTTTTGTTTCGGTTGCTAGAGCATCTAGGTTCAAATTTTGTAGGCAACAAGCCGTGTAAAACCAAACTACGCATGAAAGGGTGTTTTACAATGGTTTAGACCCATACTAGAGCATCCATGTTCAAATCTCATAAGGAGTGGAATAACTAAGAGAGATTACTCATCTTGTAAATCCCCGAGCATGTATGGAACCCAACATCTACCCCTGCCCCTACCCCGTGCGGCCACTGAAGGATAAAAGAAGAGACATGTAAAAGCTACAGAGGAACGAAGTTGAGAGTTGGAATTATTGTACCTAGAGTTGCAGGAGTGTCATAAAAGATGCTTGAAGCTTGGACAACAGTAGCTCGAACCGTGGTTGGTGTTCCAGATGAAGGAACAGAAGGGACAGAATCATTCATATTGACTTCTGTCACTACTGAACCTGTTGCTTCGCTGCTCACAGGAGACGACATAATGACACAAGTTCTTCTTTTCTCGTCCAGGGGCTATGTATTTTTGTACAATGTTCTTGTGATTCTTCAAGGAAATGTCGCCATTGTTTATAGGAGACAAGATGAAAGCATTTCTCGTTTACTTATCCAATAATTTTGAAGCATAAACATAGTTTATTGGTAGATCCCAAGCTGGTAGGCTAATCTGAGTTGAAACAGTCTTGGGGAGTTGGTAGCTAGAGTTGGGTTGTTTAGCCCATCCTGAAATATTAATGAAGAGTGTTGAATTTAAAGTGGTTGTTGGTAAGAGAAGACAAAGCCAATTTGTCTTTTGTTATGAATTTTGTTAAAATTTATAAGTCACGACATAGATGGAGTCTAGTAAGATAAACATTCTTTTTTTTTTTTAACGAAATGGATTAGATTCGAAATCTATGAATTAGATTCGAAACCTCCTTCCTAAATTGTAATATAGCTGGAAAGAAAAAAAGAAAAGGTCAGAACACAAGTTCACACGTAAACTAGACTTTATCCTATGAATTAAATGTCATTTTAGCGGCTATGCCCTTACACCATCTTGCTTGGTGGATAATAATAAGAATACCAATTACAAGGAATCTAATGTTGGATGTAAGATGATATACCTTGGGTAAGTACATGAACATAAACTCCAAAGAACATTGAGACGTCTATTCTCTTTTGTCTATGCGAGTCATCTTAATTATCAGTCTCGTAAAATGATAGTTATTTGCTGGTCATATGCTTCTGATTTGATTTCAATTCATGAATACTTTTGGCATCCAGACTTGGCAATGACAATGATAGTTTCTGGTTTTTGAATAGCTGTTCTTCTTTTCTTTTTCTTAGGGTGTCCAGATAGGCATGGTAGGTGAGCTGAACATGTGAGTACGAGCACGAATGAGACTATTCCTTGAGCTACCTGGGCATGGACATGAATGTGCAAAAAAATAGAAGGCACCAGCATGCATGCGCATGAGATCACAAGCACGCTATGCATGATAAAGTTGTTGGGCTACTTAGGCACGAGTACAAATACACATAGGTAGAATCTGGGTTTTATTGTAATAAGAAATTTAAATAAAAAATGGTATTTTAAGTAATTTTTAATTAAGTAGAATATTTAATACATTAATTAATTTATTTAATTAGTTTTGTTTTTTGAATTACTTGTAAGTAATTTTAATTTTTAATAAATATATTAAATAAACAAAAACATAATAATTATTTCATTTATTTATATCATTTCATTTAACCAATTTTCTTATTACAATTTCAATAAGTAAACTAAGTAAGATTTAAATGAATGATTTAATATAATTAATTTATTTCTGTAGATTTATTTTGAATGAAAAATTCAACTAATTAATTCATTTAAGTAACACCATTTATTTGAATCAAATTAACTGATTAAATAAAATTATCAAATGGATTATTCAAACAAATTAACTTAAATTGTTTAATTGTATTTATCTAAATTAAGTACTTATACATCGAAAGTACAAAGCAGTTCCTTGTAGCAAAATGACATGGGATTACAATTACATGAGCATAAAGTTAAAATGTTAGAGGATAGACTGCAGCTAAAGATTTAATATGCTATACCCATCGATACACTTAGATAAAAACCTTGGTGGTCTACCTTAGGGTCCAAGATATATTAATCTGGATTTTAAAGCAATTGCCTTTACATGCAAGAGATAATCTACAAGATAACTAATTACTCAATTAATATTAATTATAATGGTTTAATAGTTATTATTTGATTATATCGGAGGTTTCAGCTTTCAGGTAGTTAGCATACCAATAGTTCTCATTTCCTCATTCTCATCATCTATCTACCTTATTTCTCTTTTTCCAGCATCGAATGGTCTTGTGACCTCATCTTCTTCTTTACGACCCAAAATTAATTATACACCCCCTTGTCTCCTCTTTTGAGCATTCCTTTAATCCTTTAGGCACACAATCACTTCGACGATCTCAGCTTTGAGTCGAAGGTGATGAGAGTTATGGACTCACCTGTCTAAGTTAAAAGCAAATTCAAATGATATAATCAATGCTATAGACGTCAAAACATTACTTACGACAAATGACAAGGTTGACATTATGTAGAATTTCGTTTCACAGTACACGTAGACATCTACGTCCATCTCGTATTCCTTTGGTTGTTGCACTTAGTAGACTGACAATATACTAAAAGTTTCATTAGCAGTACTAGTCCTCATACTTTAGCTTATCATGTCCATCTGTCTACTCTTTTTTTAAGCCAAAGCATGAGAATTGTTGGTATGGCCAAAACGATTTGCTTAGGTTGATGGCTGCATTCTAGCCTTGTGATAAAGGAACAAGGCTTTAAGCATATTTTCGGCTTTTGTGTTAAGCTTAACACCTTCATTTGTAGTATTTTCTATACCGACGTTTCAATAAAATTTCTTTAGTAGATTATATGTACTATAGAACTTATGTCGTGGATCTAATATTGATGCAGCATAAAATAGAAAGAGGAAAGGGGAAAAAGTTGATAAGCAATTTAGCCTTCATCTTTACGATGGTGGAGATGAGCAATAACTCTTTTGTAAAATTTGACAACACATAAATGATGTTAACAAGCTTTTTTAGTATAACATTGCTCATAGGATAATGATAGATGGATAGATGGACGTCAGAGTTACAGAATGTGGTTAAAGCCATCCAAACCTATATTAATAATTAGTCGAGTGTTAAGTATAATACTAATTTAAGCATAACTTTAAATAATCATTGGACACTACGAATATAATAATAATATGAAATAATGCTAACCCTTAAGGATTTATTTAACATTTCATGCTTTGAATTCCAATATGTTATGTAGTCACATGGTGGGATGTATAAGTCGTGGTTCTTATGCCAACAACAATCTACATACTCTTAGTGTTTCTGCTTGTTATGATGTATACAATTGATTTCAAATCGGATCTTGATAATGTAATCCATTATCCTATCGGTAGTCATGCCATTTGGTATTGCAAGATTTAATATGTGACACAAGCATCGAACATGGAATAACTTTCCATGGCATATTTGTGAACCCTGCAGTTAGGTGTTTAGGGTTTGTAAAATTTACAATGTCCAATTAAGCTCAAATTTTACGAAAAAATTGTGAATATTAATAAAAGTAATCATGTTAATTTTGATTAGGAAAATAAATAATAAATTAATTGAAAATTATAATATTAAATTATATGTATGTTATTTGTCATTTATCAAAAATGCGTAAAATAAGTTTTGATAATTAACGAATTGATAGAGATAAATTATATGTGTAAATTCCATACTCGGCGAACGGAAATCGAGTTGGTAAATTTAAAGTGTCAGTAAAACTAATTCGATTAACTTAAAAACTTATATATAGGCTCGAGACATTAGTTGAAATGATCTCATAAGCTTGAAATTTAAAAATATAATAAAATATTAAGAATATAGTCAAAATAGTAGAAATGTATTATATCGTTATTATATGATCAGTTACGCACAATGTAAGTTCTAAAAATTAATGAATACTTAGAGATATATTATAGGAGTAATCTAATTAATATTGGACCTTAAATAATATATAAAAGACATATATATATATATATATATTGGGCATAATTATTATATAAATATATATACCCGTAATTATTGTAAATGCTCGAAATTAAGTATAATTCACTAAATAAATTAATAAAAATTGGAAAAAATGGTAAAAAAATTTGTTAAACAGTTAGAGAACAAGTGTAGAGGCATGGCAATGAAGGCGGCAATACATGGAGGTAAGATTCCTAATTTTGACACCTCATCATGCCATATATACATGTTAATTAGATAAGAAAGAAAATTAAACCATCTCAAATGGTGATATAAAATTATATCTTGCAATTTGGAGCAAGTTTGGTTATTCACTAGTCTGGAAAAAATTTTGGAAGTTAAGAAATAAAGAGAGAGAGTGAAGGAAAGAAAAATTAGAAAATATAGGGAAAATTTAGGATTTACAAGTACCCGAGGAGGATGAGTAGTTGGAAGTGAAACTAAGTGGTGGCTTGAAGAAGTGGTTGGTAGCAAAGTGGGTTGACATGCCCTCCCCTTCCTACGGTAACCAAAGCTCATGTTGCCAATAAGTTGCTAATTTCTTCAATTTAGACAAAAAGTTAGGGAAAATATCAAATGATCACCAAAAGTTATGAAATTTGGTTTCTTTATGTATTTTTGCATGAGGAATTCAAATATTCAATTAGATTTTCAAAATTTTGAGTATAGATATGTAGTTCTTAAGAAAAACGTCCTACAAAACGAATTTTAAGCGAATAATTAAAAAACCAATTGATGTAATTTCGACTTGAAATTTCGTGGTTATACTTATAAGATGTTGAATTTTGATATTATGTTGTTGATTATAAAAATTATGTTGTTAGATTTTGTAGAAAAATTCCTTTTCATTGAAATAATGTGTTGGACGGGTGTTTTAAAAAAAGTTTTAGTGATTCTTTGTAAAACTATAGTGTGATATATAATTATTATCTTACATCAACTTAAAGTGAATTATTATGATGTAAGAAATGATGATTTTCAAGTGAAAAGTTGGTATTTGGTGAAATTAAAGTTACTTTTCTAAGTTACTTTTCTAAGTTACAACACTAGTATAAGTGGATAGTTATTGTAATGGGAATTGATGTCTGTAATTAAGGTTTTTGGTTGATGATTACTGACATTACAAAGTGTAGAAAATTCTAAAAATGTAAGGTAAGTTTGTGTATAAGTTAAATAGCAACTTGTAGTGATGGTCGCAGAGTCAAAAACTATGTTAGAAAGAAGATTAAAATGTACTTTGATAGTAAATAACTAAATATACTAAAAATTGGCTTTAGGTCAGAAAGTAGTTGATACTGGAACTTTATAACCATATTATAGTTAGAATCTAAGTCTGAACCTTAGTTTGAACTTATCTTAGGTAAATAAATAACTAAAGAGCCTACTTATAACAAAATGTAAACATACTTAATAATAGGCTCTTACCTTATATGTAGATTTAAAACTAAAGTTATATATTATTTTGTAGGGATTAATGAAGACCACAAAGGAGAAGTATAGGAGCTCGTGACATTACATTCAAGTAAATTAGGATTGATACTTAATGGCATATTAAAGTATCATATTAGGTTACTTGAAGGAGTAAGAGTACTTGTTTGTAGTTGTAGCTAGATTGTTTGTGTTGTGCTATACGTATGTTTGAGATACTGATTGTTGATTGGGAGTTAAACTTTAAGTGTTGTTTCCTACTTAAACATATATCATATCTTGCATGTATGAACTTGGTTGTTTACCTAATAATCTGGACTAAGCTTAAGTTGACTAAAGATCTAACTTGACATTTACGACAATCAAGTAAGGGTAACAATTAGGTTATTAAACTAAATACCGACGCATTCGTTAAGGATAGCAGAAATAGTCCTTTTTTTACCCTTAATCGAACTTAGTAACAAGAGGGGGGGTTGCAGTAATGTTAAGATCTGTGGTTCGAATGTTATCTAGGGAGGATGGTACTCTCTATTGCACAAGTCCAGATTTATTCTTATAGTATCACATTGAAACTCTTCGGAATCTAGGTTAAAGTGGACAAAATTACTTTAACTTCACAATGAATTGTTTAAACATTATGAGATGTTATATCATTTGTTTATTACATTTGCATTTAATTAATAATTGAATAACCATGTTTGTAATGTATTCTTACAACTCCGTCCTTTCTTACTAAGCTAGTTGAGCTCACATTTTAATAGATTGTTTTGTAAGTGTAGAGTAGTACCAAAAGATGCCTCATTGCAGTTGTTTTCAGGTTAGTTCTAACAAGTTAAGGAGTGAAGTTGTAAAGTATAATGAACAGATCAAAGCTTATGACACTTTTGTTTTTCTTTTATGGGAGGATTATAAGGTCTTCCTAGGAAGCCTTATAGTCTTTGTTGGCTCACTGTTATATCTATATGTTTAATGTAGTCTTCCTGTGAAGTTATAGAGTTTCTTTTGAAAACTTTGGAACTTTTGATATATATATAAGGTTGTTTATAAGAACTGATCTATTTATAAGTATATATAAAGTATTGCTCCATAGGTTTTATATATTACGGGTGCTTATCTAACTACTTCAAAGCTGGTTAAGATTAAATTGGTTTACATAGCGAAACTGTTATGACTCCTTGAGTTTGGAGTATAATAATATGCATACTGAAAATTATAAAATAACTTAAATAATATTTATGAGTATTTGTTTATACCATATATGTATTTAAGTGTAGGTAAAAATATCTAAAATTATTTTTAAATACTTGAAATATGCTAAAATAATACTAAATAATTAAATAAAAATAAAAAAAAATTATAAAAAGTGAAATTATTTGGAATTGAGGCATGTCATGTTATGAAGTGAAGAAACAAAATTAACCAATCAAATTAAAATAAATGGAAAACAAAAAGAGAAGAGATTAGGGGCATTTGATAACAAATAATTCACTAACCCCATTTAAACAACACTATAAATTAAAAGACAACCATCTGAAAATCATTTTGACATGTTGGGAGTCTAGGAAAATTATAGAGAGACCAGAAAGAGAAGAGAGAATCAATTTACAAAAAATAGAAAAAATAATGTGCAATTAAAGCTTATAAGGTGAACCCATGTTCGACGACCACCTAGAGAGAAACAGCTACCACCACTTGACAACAGCCCACTGCTTAGGGCAACCAACATAGGTAAAGTCACCATTGGTGATTAGAAGTCGATTAAACAGTGAGTTTTATTTTATTTTTTTAATTTGTTAAAAATATCAAATATATCTGGAAAATTATAAAATTTGGTATTATAAGGTATTTTTGTATGTAGATTTAGGGAAAAAGGTTAGATTGATAAAATTAGATCTTTAGAGATATAGTGCTTAAGAAATTTTTAAACGTAAATCGATTTTCGATATTGATTTAAACAACTTTAATGATATAGCTTTAACTTCAAAATTTTTTGTATAAACTATTGAAGGTGTTTATGATAGTTATATGAAGAGATTTTTTAAAAATTAATTTTCTAAAATTTTACCTAATTTTTAGGCCTTAAAATTGAAGAAAAAAATGTATATTTTAAGTTAATTTTATGATTTAGGTTAATTTTGTATAAATACTGATTTAGTATGTAATTAAGTATCATGAGATGTTTTTTCCTAATGTCGTATGATATTTGTGGTATTTGGAGTATTAGATGTGAGTATTATGTAGTTAATCTGTGTAATTGAATAATAGGTAAAAAAAAATAGAGTTAAATTAATCTTGTGATTTAGAGATTATTTAGGTATAAATTCTGATTTATGACATAATTAGACATCTTAACATATTATTTAGTAGTGAAAGATGATATATGTAATGTTAGAAGTATTAGATAGGTGATATAAGTATATAATATGTAATAATATATAATATATGTATATAGGAATTAAATTGATAGAAAATATTAGGTAAAAATTAATGGTATTACAATATTAGGAATATGATATAAATTTGATTTGGAATGTGAATTTATGAAATTATATGAAAAATGTAGGCTATCTCACATCAAAAGCTAATTTAGTAGTTAAATTAGAAATATAGTGTATTGTACCAACCAAAATATTGGCTAAAAGCTAAAATAGAAATTTAAAATACCCAAGTATAGTTAGATGAATTTCCTATATTGATTCAGAAGAAATTCCTAGAGTTTATGAATAAAAAAATAACTAGAAGTTAAAACAAAATCGAAATTTCAAAATTGATTAAAAAATTAAATTAAAAACTAGTTTAGATTTAGCTTGGTGATAAGAAATATAGAACTTAAATAATTGAGTAATACTATAAGTTTAAACTAAAACAACATTCGTATCATAGGGATTATTAACAATGGTCTGCTGCGAGTCATACCATGAGTAAGTAAGTAGGAAGTCCAGGTAAGTTTGGGATTAATATGTTACTGTATTTTGGAGTGTTGTTTCATAGTACTCAAAGGTTTAAGGTTATATTTGTTTATGCTTGAAGGTAGTTTGATTATGCACGTACATGTGTATGCGTATTCTTGAATATATTGTGTACTATTAGCTTGCTATACTACTTTGCAATTGTTTTGTATTGCATGATATACATGATATAGACTAATAACCTTAATTTGACTTAATTAAATAAATGACTTGTAATTATAAATCGGACTTGCACGATAACCCATTTCAGGAAATGTTAAGGTTCTCTAGCTAAATATCTACCCCTTCGAAAGAGACAACACTGGATAGCATAATTAATTCCTTCTTCATCCTTAGTCGAATTAAATGATAGGAGATAAGGTCACGTTAAGGGTGAAGGTGATAGTTCAAAGGTAATCACAAGAGGAGCGATGTTTCAATTACATAAGCTTAGGTTTGGTCGTGAGTTATAGAAATGTGCGTTAAACTCCTCAACTAGGATTATAACAAGTATAATTTCTCTGATCTCATGACGGATCAAATAACATCATGTGATGGCATTTGCTTATTGCATTGCATTAACATAATTGGTTGATAATCCTATTTGTGCTTAATGTGTAATTTTAAGTCCCTATTCTAACTTACCGAGTGATTGGTTGCTCATATCTCTATAGATGTTGTTGTAGAAGCTAACTAGGAAGTGGTTATATAACTACCTTAAAGCTAGCTACTGTTAGATCTTAGGGAGTGAGAAAATAAAAATTGAACAGTAGATACATTTATAAGGTTCTAGTTCTTAATTTATAATCTTTAATTGTTAAATAAGGTATTACTTAGGCAAAATTATGCTATGAAATTATTGTGATATTTGAATTTTAGTATATATTTTTTATACTTTCTTAGATAAATAACTTGTTTAATTTGTGAACCGTTTACTTCAAAGAAGGTTAGTCGTGGATGCTTTGTGTAAATCAAGTATGAGATAGCTACTGTAAAATCACCTTCTATCCTAAAATGGTTTGCATGGCATGATTATTATTGCTCTACCGCTTTAGAACGTGACAATATCAGATTTAGCTAATGCTTTAATGATCTTATCGATGTCATATTTATAGATATGTTATCGCAGCAGATGCTAAAGGTCCTTCGAATTGCATAGGCTTATACAGTATCCAAGATATTAAATGCGATTGTAGAACTTATGCGAGCTTCCAAGAACATCATAGATGTAATAATTCTCTTCTACGTCATCTAATTATCATCAACCCAGTACAGTAGTACACATGTAGCTATCATCAATATTGATGACCAGTAACTTCCATATATTTGAAGTAAAAGAGTTGTTGTACAAACAATAAAGGCATTGAGATTGAGAAGAAGACTTTATTATATTGACAAGATTAATTTGATGGGATGATACAAATTAAGGATACTTGAATTCGAGGTTATGTAATTGCTTCTTCAAGACTTTATCATTTAGACATGACAACGACAACAAACATACTACTAGTTATAAGGTTTTAACTTTCTATCCCCCACAACCTCTCCTCAATAGCAATCAAGGACAAGGATAAGGGCAATCATTGATTTTTATATACATACAGTTTAGAGAAATTTAGGCTTTTTGTTTTTTCCTTTTATATTTTTCTTACCTTTTTTGAGTATTTGTTAGATGTTAGTTAGTATCAATCTTGTAAAAGAACAAAGATCAGTTTTAATGAAATGTCCTTAATTTAATTCTTTTATGCCTTTTTTATTTTTGTTGTTTCTTCTTTCTTATTCTTTTATTAATAACACGTGAAACTAAATATTATATTGTAAAATGCATATGCAATTATGGATGCACATATATATATGTATATATAATATATGTATTACAATTTACATACAATAATACTATATAGTGTATGGTATATATGTTGTATATATTTATATATTTAATACATGTATATGTATATAAGACTAAGTAACATAACAATATACAGTTGTAGATAACTGTTAATGTGTTATGTAATCAACAAATGCGATAGTAGCATATAATTATCTAACATAAAATATATATTAATTACATCACATAAATATCAAACTATATGAATAGGATATATAATACCTAATAATATATGCATACTACTTA
Organism: Lumnitzera racemosa; assembly: GCA_024138005.1. Lineage (NCBI taxonomy): Eukaryota > Viridiplantae > Streptophyta > Magnoliopsida > Myrtales > Combretaceae > Lumnitzera > Lumnitzera racemosa. Next base: position 104,583,650 of record JAMXBC010000006.1, on the reverse strand, counting down.
TCGCATATATCATACATACTATACGTACATGCATATAGGCATATGGTCTTACATACTAACATACACGTAATATACTTTACACGTATGAATGTAAATATACATAGTATACTTATATAATATATATGTATATATTCCTTACATGTACATAAATACGATATATGTTTATATACATATATGCTATACATACATACTTTTGTATACAAATGTTACGCGTATAACGTTACATATATATATATATATATATGTATGTATACACGCTTCGAGAATGACATTCGTATCATGTCTACTTAATTATTCATTTTTTGAAGCTATATAAGTGTTAATTGTATGTGAACTACTTACGAAATTGAAATATTTTTTCCACTTAATTTATTTTTGAAACATAATTATTTATTTAATTTAGTGTATTAATGTATAATAATAATACAATACAAACAAATATATATATATATACCATAAATTATTGAGTCCATTTATAAGTACGTAGGTTATATTTGAGTTGGCATGCAAAAATAAATAAACCACTGGTACACCAAAAGTATGAGTACACTAGGTATGTGGGCTATTCATTTACCATGATTACTTAAGGATTTTTTTTTTTCTAGAGTACAAGAAACTTCATTCAAAAATAGAATAAAGTAAATATAAAACATCCTATAAAAAATCAAACTAAAGAGATGGGCATAACAAACCCAAACCAACATGGTTGCATATCTTATACAAGAAATGGGTACCAACATGGTAACAAACTAAACCTAAACTCAAACCAACATAGTCACATAACTTTCTTAATTTTAATCATTCATTTAAACCACTTATTATAGCATGGATACTTTATTTTATACTTAAAAATTCGATTGTTTATTTAAACTACTTAATATAATGTTAATTCTTTATTTTAACTATTTAAAAGTTCAATTCTCTATCTAAACATCTGAACTTAACTCCAATGTCATGTTTGATGCACATGAATAGACCTAGAATATTGTGATTTCGAATTTCATTTCTTTTTTCATGCTTAGAAGTGTTTTTAGAAGATAAAATCATGATTTTTTAAAATCGAAAATTCTAAGTTTATGGCATAATTGGATTTCACTTTTAGGAAGGTGAAATGTTTTAGTGAAGTTAGTTTCAACAAAGTTTCTTTTCCTACCGGCCATGCTAGTTGTCGTCTAGAGGTTTTGCTAATAGAGTGAGATGAAATGAAATAGGCCTTTAAATATTTAAATCTAGACCTACAAAAGAAAACATAATTAGGAACATCGAAGTGTTGCTCCGATTCTTAAGTTAATATTTAACTATTTGTATGTTAGGAGAAAGAAGAGAATAAGAACGTGTAGAGAGTTTAAGGGTGTGAGTGTGTGAAGATGGTTTATCGTTGGTAAAATTCCCCTATTTATAATGATGAGGTTGAGAAAATCTAGTAACCACGAATTCGCCACAAAAGAAAAGTGTGTCGGCCAAGAATAGAGAGTGGACTCCGTGTGCATGGTTGTGACGCAAGAATTTAGGGAATGGATGGTTGATTAGGTCGACCGTCCTTATCTGGCATCAATGTTTGTTTGCTCTTAGCCTTTCTCCTTCAGCCTAATGCCTGCATTTCGAATGAAGTTGGACATACTCTTGAGGTAGATGGTGTGGACACTGGGTGGATAGTCTCCTAGGAAAAGAGGTCAACGATGAGACAATGCTGGATTTATTTCCTTGGGAGCTTCATACAAAGCAGTCACATGTCGGAACAGATCGTCCAAAGCAAAATGAGGTTGACCATGACCAAAACAGGTCAGCACATGATTTCTTTAGATCGATATGCGCTTGAGGAACCTGTTTTCAAAATTTCTTATCAACATAATTTATTTTTATTTTAAACTGCTTTTGCATTTCAAATAGGATAAACATAAACTTCTTTCTTCCCTAAAGATTACTAAGGAGAAATTATATTTATTAATATAAAAAATGTGAAGAGGGATTTTGTAATTATATTCTTGTTAGTCATCCTTATTGGAGAAATAACTTTCTATTTTTCAAAAAAAAAAAAAAAAAAAGAAGAAGAATAGGATAGGATCAAAATTACTGGGCAGAAGCGCAGAACTATAGCAGTATGATATGATACTCTATGTTGCAGAAAACCGAGGAAACTCGGGAAGCACACCATCGGCGAAGCATTGTCCTGCTAAGTTAAACGTGAAAGTGAAACTGCTCTGACCGTAGCAGGTAAGGTAAGGTAAGGTAAGGTAAGGTAAGGTAATGTAAGGAAAGTAAGTCAAGAAAAGAATATTTTATCACACCAAGTTTAGATATAATAATGTACGATTCACTTACGTTGTCCGACGCAACCTCCGTTGCCCATACAACAACACGTATGTTTTGCATGCTGCGTGACAAATTATTCTATCCGTACTGCTTCTTTACGTCATCGTTACGCCGCCACCGATTTCTGTGCCATTCACCAACACCAACATACTTACTCATCGTCCATCTCCAACTCGAAGAAAAGCACCATACACGTTAGTTTAGTATAGTAGTACTCCGTTTCCACGGATTCTGCTTCCTTCTTTGCCTTTTTCACCAAGTAAAGTGTTGTAATATCAAAACCCCATCATTCCTCAGAAACCAAAACAGAAAGCTATTGTGGGTGGGTATATTTTTCTTTTCCAATGGAGGATAGAGAAAAGCATCTGGAGAAGAAGAAGATAGATTATCAGGAACAGGAGCCTTCTAGTTCTAGCCCTAGAGAGATGCAGATTACATTATCTGACCCAACCGTGTTTCCAGGATTCAGGTTTGCACCAACTGATGAGGAGTTGATTTCTTATTATCTTAAGAAGAAGTTGGAAGGGTGTGACACGTGTGTGGAAGCTATTTCAGAGGTTGAGATTTGCAGATATGAACCTTGGGACTTGCCAGGTTGGTTTTCTTTCTTTCCTTTTTAATTTCTTTTCTTTTCTTTTTCCTTTTTCCAACTCCTTATTTGCAGAATCACAAGTCAATATGTTCTTTTCTCATGCATTTCTTCTTTCATGGTTTGATGAAAAAAACAAAGAGAAAAGATGGAATCCGCTATATATTTATTTTTTATACAGATAATTGTTATGACATTAATCTGCCAATGCTGCTAACTTGTCGTGACTTGCGACTGTCATTTTTGGGAAAAATGGTAGAGATGAATATGAGCGCCTGTTATTTTCTCTGTTATTGATGCATTGTGCTTCTGGATGGTGAGCGACAACTATTAGTGATATGATGTTTTGTGCGCGATAGATAGATCATTTGGTGCAAATAATGATGACGGAAAAGTAGAGGGAAGGGGAAAAGAGACGAAGATTTTAGGTGAACCCTCAAATACAGAAGTGAACCTTGAAAAGCCATAATACAGGTGTATACATATGTCTTAATCCAGGATATAACATAGGAAACTGAGTTTTGCGCCTGATTCAGTGGACCGAACCCTGATGTTGGTTGATCACAAGTGACTTTGGTTGACTGAACTTGGTTGGACTTGATCAATCCATGTTTTGTCTTGATTTAGTGGTATGACCATCTATGCCACCCTCATCCATTTTGCTCTTTCACCAGCCCACTGGCCTGCATATGAGCCACATGCTCAACATATGGCAAAAATGGTGAGGGTAAATCTGAGAATTCAAGTTAATAGGGATGTTTTTAAGAGAATATTGAAATTTTTAGGATTATATTGAAAGTACATAGCATTTAAGTTGTCTTTGGTTTTTTATGTAATGTTAGGCCAACCCTTATTAGAGTTGGAATTTTTTTTTCCCTCCTTTTTTATATACTATGACTTTGATAAGACCAAAACGTTCATTATTCTTTAGAAAAGGTGGTGGGGACTATCTTAATATTGAAAAATAAGTGGATGAATTCTTGTATTATAATTTTTGAGCATTGGCCGGGTATTATACGCATTGCTATGATGGACATATGTATCATGAAGTTCTCACCATTGGAGTGGTTGTGCTGTGAGCTACTGGCATACCCAAACCTGACTTGTGATGAATTGGACAGTATAAACCTGATTTCAGCTTCATATAGGGCTATCTGGCTTGAGAAAGCTGGCAGCACAATTGGAGCGAACTTAGTACCACCGAATTTAGTGAACTCCTGATGAAAATCAAGTGTAAGAATTTTTGTTTTCACTATTTAAAACATATCACAATACTAACAGGAAACCGAGGAAAGGATGGGAGCATTATGGCATTTATAGATTAAGAGAAATATCTATTAGCATAAGTGGATGATTAGATTTTGTCTTGTCACAGTTTGTTAATAATCCATGCTGCAAAATATATGTATATTCTAAAATCTCAAAAGTGGAGTTCAATCATAAATTTATATAGTGCTGATGCCAGGTCAGTATACTCACTCATGGTTATCAGCTTCTTGTTTAAGTAGATAAAGCCTTACAATATAGGAAAATCACTATGGCAATTATGATCCCCTGTTTAGTTGCTATGACTTGACTCTTTTTTATGTATAGAGAATGGATAGAGAGGAGAAACCATAACTGATTATTTAATTTTTTGTTTAGTTGCCCCTGGTCATTCTAGGAAAGCAGTAGAGGGGGATGCATGATGTATGTGATTAATCCAACCACATTGAATAGGATACGATAAATTTAGTATCAACTGCAAAGGCTAGAGTTTGCTGTTGAAATGATGACTTCTGTTGATTCCTAATCCACTATCAACTGAATCCTTGGATGGGTGCAGAATCAGTGTTCTTATTTGTTTTCACGAGGATATGGCTTCCTGTTTTGTTCCTTTTCAAGAGAAGCGTGAGAATGGGGTGTGTTCAGTGGTGATGAAGAAACTTAATTTATTATAGGTTTTGGCACAACAAACTTGATTTTAGATTCCCAATCTACTTCCAGGTGATTTTCCAGCAGGGTAAAGTCGAAGATAGAAAGTTTCTAAATTCTATTTCAATACCTTCTAACCTGGCACAAGAATGTTATTTTTTTTTAACCAACAATCAACTGCCAGTGAAGGGAGAAAAAATAAACTGAGCAGGTCTGTCGTAGAAAAAAATTTCTTTAGCTAGAAATCCTCCCCTGAAAGTTTGATGAGTAAGACTTTGAAGTTGATTTGAATGATTGGAAATGCTCTGTTTCTCCAAAATGCTCCAAAATTCATTAGTCTGGATATATGTCTTATAATATATACACCTATAGCCACCTGCTTAAGTTTTCACATTGGTTTGTTCTCGTACAAACATGGGAGGCCCCTTGAGCTTGAATTTTCTTGTCATCACATCTACCCCATCTAGGTGTTACTAATCATGTCCTGATGTCCCAACTCTGACCCTAAAAAAGAAAAAATAATTCAAGCATAGGTGAGGAAGAGTATATACGTATAAACATGGAATCAACACTTTATTTATCAACTAAACTACCATGTCTTTCTGGGGTGGAACTCACCGTGAGGACTGAGAGAAATAACATGAAGTTGCTTGCGGAAAAAAGGACCAACATCATGAGATTAGACAGAATATTGGAAAGAACACAATCACCGTAGCATTGATTGAGGAAAGAAATATCCATTAGCAGATAGGTTGTAAATATCATGTCTTTGCAGTTTAGTCCTGAAGCTATACTTGTAAGGGGGCTTTTGGTTGGGTGGGGCAGTGGGGTGGTGGAAGAAATATGTATAATTCTAAAAGTTGGGGTTATAACTTTTAGTCCATTTTTTGAACCATTCAGAATTTTGATGATGATACTTGACTCATGATCTGCTAAAGTTGCTTATTGGTGATGCATATGTGAAATGTAGCTGTATCCTGCGTTGAATGTGGGTGTTGATCATTTTTTGTCTTTCAAAAAGGATTATTGCTGATTATCCTTGTAGATTTGATGACTGACAAATGTTGTTTTTTTTGGGATCAGCCCAAGCCATCATTAAGTCTGAAACAGAGTGGTTCTTCTTTTCTGCCCGTGGAAGGAAATATCCAAATGGTTTGCAAAGTAAACGAGCAACCGTACTTGGATATTGGAAAGCCACTGGAAAAGAAAGAAATGTAAAGGCTGGCAACAAAGTGGTTGGTACAAAGAGGACTCTTGTTTTCCATCTGGGCCGAGCACCAAAAGGGGAAAGGACAGAATGGATCATGCATGAATTTGCTATGGATGGGAAGTCTCAGGTTATTATGATACTCTCTGATTTTCTGCTTGTTCTAGTTTATTTATTTTCACAGTCCTGTACATCATTCGCTAAATTTTTCCTGGTACTCAAGATATACTAGAAAGTGGGTTGTCAAGCTATTCCTGCTGTCGATACATTTTGGAGTATTTTCATTTTCTAGGGGCCAAAATCATTTTTTCCTTGTAACAAATAGCTTCATAGCAGCACCAGGTTGTAAAACTTTCACATGATAAACTGACTATGTTGAGTGAACACTATGCTAGAGAGCTTGATGGTCAGATGCCTTCTCCACTCCTTCAACCTTTTAGTCTTGACATACTCCTAATGAATGGTCAATCAATTTCTTTTCAATTGCTGCAAGTACACGGGAATATTGCTTCTCTTGGGTTTCAGGAAGAATAAAAGAATTGGGTTCCAGATATGCCCATTCTATATGCATTGATGGTTATGTGCCTGCTACCTATTTTTCTCACTGATGATCACTTTAACCGTGATTAGTTTTCTAACAGAAGCAACGTGTTTTGACGATAAACTATGATGACAATAACATGGTATCCATCATTAAGGCAGCATATGAAAGAAAACAATCTCTTGACCAAAGATGAATTGTGTATATATTTGTTTTATTTTATTTCAATGTATAATGCTAAAGGAGTTCGGTCCAAAGGCAAGAAATCATTGCCAATGACCCCTAACTTCTAGATTAACCAAAGAAAAAAGCTGATTATGCTGTTTAAGCGAATATGAAAAGGAAACTTTTGGTTTTAGCACTAATGATCTATAAAGAAGCTGTGAGTTTTTCCCTATTCAATGGATTGTTTTATTTGATCTAATGCAGGGTTTGCTAAGTGTAATATTTGACGGGATCTTTTTGGAATTTTTCCACCTCTTAATTTTTAGGATTCTCCAGTAATATGTCGTTTGAGGAGGAATATTGAGTTCCGCTTGAATGAGACCACAAATCAAGCTTCTCTTCCGGATGTATGGAATGAGGATAATCCAGTCCTTAAAGGTGGTATTAACCAGGTGACTGTCTTTGAAGATGAGATTGCAGAAGAAGGTGTTCCAAAAATTTCTACTAGTAGTTATGACTCTCATTCTATTGAGCAACAACTTGATTCTGCATCGGAGTCCAATCAAAAGTTCCTGACAGATTTGACAGTAACAGAATCTACAACCCACACGAAGGTTTGTCGATCTCAGCTTATATTTCCATAATAGTGCTCGATCTTTACCTGTCACATTCTCTTTTGGTTGTTCTTATTTATTTATGACAAATATTTAGGATAAATTAAACCAACATAACGAGTGATTTAGTGCTTTTCAATTACGAAACATTGGTTTACTTTATGTCACTCATATAAACTGTGTTATTCTCCATCCTGAAAATGTTCAACTTTCTTTTAGTTATAGCCAGTAATATGTAATTAGGTTGCTAGAAACCCCAAACAAACCTGGACACTTGCTTAACAAAGTTATGAATTCCTCTAAAACCCCCTTATTTCCAAATTATTATAATCGCCTTGACTTTTAAAAAGTTAATTGTTTTGGGCCTTAACTGGGAAAAGAATGGTGATTGTAGGTTTGCTTTAGGATTTCTAGTAACCTATGTGTACATGAAGTGATTAAAACTTTTTGGAGAGTTAACAAGTTTAGGTTGGAGGGTAACTTAGATTGTATAAGTGAGGCAAAAGAAAACGAGGACTATACAAATGAAAAGTCGTTTAAACTCAAAAGTAATATTATCACTGCATCTCAACTTAATGCAAGAACTGATAGAGCCTTTGGAGGTTGAAAACTTATATGCTGTCCGTGTTTTATCAGGAAACCGATGTCGAAGAGGATCTTTTTGCTGATATACTGAAAGATGATATAATCAATCTGGAAGAGGCAGCAGTTTCCACGGCTAAACATGTGCTCCCAATACAATCTTATCTGCCAGAGGCTGAGCGAGTATCTCGACAACCTATCGAAGCGTTTATGACGCAGATTCTTCCTTCACGGGATACCATAAGCAGAGAAGTTACGTTGAGGAGGCGCCAGCCTGAGAGCTCCATAGCATCAGCTTTGGAGACGATGGGACTAGATAAGGAAGAGCAGAATGCCGAGAAACAAAAGGAGGATAAATCATGGTGGTCAGGATGGAAGGCGTGTTTTGTGGGAACTGCTATTGTCGGGAAAAAGTTTGGTCTACGGACTTTTTCGAAAGGAGTGGTAGCCTTGATTCTGCTCGTGGTGGTCGTCTATATGCGTGGAGGTCTACAGGGGTTGAAAATGATTCCACACCCATCTAGGTACTTCAAGTTTTGGCATTGATGCGCCAAAGCAGCAATGGTTGGCCTTGCATCCGAATATATGCATGTTGGACATGGATAAGGGATATAGCATGTTACAAAGTGAAAAGTGAAGTTGTACGTTTCCGATCTCGATTGGGTATAGAGCCAGATTTTTGGGTTGGTTCGATGTCGTATGTAAACCCAAATATGTTGCTGGTCCTTTTCTGTCACCAGACTAAACAATGGCAAGTGTAATCCAATTCGAATTCAAAGCTGTTAGCATGTTAAGTGCACTTTCCTTTGCGACCGTTGAATGTTATATATTAATTTTGAAGGATACATTTCAATGAATGGCGTATAAATATTTATAAAATTTTAACACGTGAAAACATAATCATAAAGTACATTCTTTTACATAAACGTATTAAAATTTTATAAGTATTTACACGTTATTTATCATTTCATGTGATATATTAGTATTATTGAATCTTTTTTCTACAAAGCATTGAAAAAGAGGAAAGCATAAAAGCTAATAGATGTTGCCGGAAAATATAAAAAACTCTTCTAAATTTTGATTTAGGTACGGTTTGCTCTTTTAAATTTTTAAAATGTGATTTTTTGTATTCAAACTTTTATAAATTAACAAATAACTTTCATAGCTTTTTTGAATTTTGATTTTGGTGTATAAACTGTTACGTCCTGAAGCGGTAGAGTTATAACAGCTTCGCCGTATAAACCATTCTAAGATAGTAGTTTGTCTTATAACCGCTATCCTATACCTGATCTACATAAGGCGTCTACGACTAACCTGCTTTAAAGTAAACAGTTTATAATTTAAATAAATCACTTACCTAAAAAAGTGAATATATATATATATATATTCTATAATTCAATTATTACATTATTCAAAAATTAAAAAATTTTAAAATAAAAGCTTAGACCTTAAAAATATATATTTGTTCTTCAAATGTTTTTCCTCACTCTCCGACATCCAGCAATTGCTAACTTCAGAGTAGTTGTGTGCCGCTTTTTAGTCAGTATCTACACGACGTCTATAGGGATGTGAACAACCACGGCTCAGTAAGTTAAGATGAAGGACTTAAAATTATACCACAAATATAACAAGGTTATCAATCAACTTATTATGTGCAATGCATGTTCAAGCAAATAGCATCACATGACATTATTCAACTCGTCGTAAGATTAGAGAAATTATGCTCACTTTAATTCAGGTTGAAGAGTTACTATTAATGCAATAACTCACAACCAAACCTAGGCTTGTGCAATAAAGACATCGCTCCTTCTACGACTACCTTTGAACCATTGACTTCACCCTCGCCGCGACCTTCTCTTCTGTTACTTAGTTTGACTAAGGATGAAGAAGGGATTATTATGCAATCCTGCGCTATCCCTTTCGAAGGGGTCGGTATTTGGCCGGAGAGTCCTAAGTTCCCTTAATGGGTTACCATATAGGTCCGATTATAATTATAGGTCGTATATTTAATTAAGTCCAGTTTATGGTGATTAATCATTTCATACAAATCATACAATACAAACCAGAACAACAAATCGAATCATAGCATCACTCATAATCAAACACCACTCATAATCAAGCACATGCATACAACCAATTATTTAACAAGCACAACCAAGCATTATCTCAAGTCTCTAAAATACAGCAACGTATTAATCCTAATTTACCTCGACTCCTCGCTCGCTCACTCAAGGTCCAACTTACTTAAGCTATCACCGATCATCCCTATAACACAAACGTGGTTTCAGTTTTTCATATAACTATTATAAGTTTGTTTTATCCTATAATGCTTGTTGTTATGTTTTATTTAGGGTTTAACATACATAATTATCTAGGTTTTAAATCTTTTACAATTATTCTAAGCTTGGGGTTAGGTTCAAGTTCGGTTTCCGTATTGATTTCTAAATTAGATTTTAATTTTGATTTTGGAATCTTAAATATGCTCGAATCCTAATATGAAATTAATCACATTAAGCTTGAGTATTCTAATATCTTATTGGGTCTTAATTTGGTATTCTAAACTGTTTGGTACACGTTAATCCTAATTAAGGTACTGAATTTATTCCCGATGTGAGAAAATATTACATTTTTTTATATAATTACCTAAAATTAAATTTTGTTTCAAATTTATTATATTCTAATTTTTATCATTAAATTATCTAATCAAACCTAATTTTTTATAATATTCTTAATTTTCTGTAATTAGCACATAATTCCTTTATTAATTACACTTAACACTCCAAAGGCTAGAATTAGGTTTCCACATCAAAGACTAACATCCCTAAACATCTAATTACTATCTAAATCAGTAATTAGTGTCTTAATCACATAATTAACCCAAAATTACCCAATTTTTTCATCATTTTAGGGCTAAAAATTAACTTATAAATTTTGAAAATTAATTAAAAAAAATAGCTTCATAACACTGTTTTATATCACTTAAGCATTCTATAGAAAAAATTTGAGTTCCAAACTACACTCCTAAGCCTATTTATTTCTAATTCTAATCATATTTGGTTTTGCTTAATTTGTTAAGAACCCTATATTCTCAAACATGAGTAAACTAAATCATTATTTTTTCCTAAATCTACATACAATAAAACCTTAGAATAACAAGTTTCATAATTTTTTGGGCAAAATAACTAATTTTAAGAAATTATACAAAACTGGAGCAGATAAAGGACTCACCTAGTTCGATGCCTTTTGGCCATCCAACTCCAGTCTAAGTGTTTCGGCCAGCTTAGGCAGTAGGTCTAGAGTGGGGTGATGGTGGTGGCTCGGTCCCAGGTAGTGGTGGTGTGTGGGTTTGGCTCATTAGCCCTGATTGCACAGTTTTCCTTTTCTTTTTTTTTTTTCTCTGGTTTTTCTTTTGAATTTTCGAAACTCTCTATTTTTCTCTGATTCATAACCGTTCAAAGAAGTTCTATAAATTTTTTTCCTATTTATAGAGCTTGGTGATAATTAATATGCATTAAATTAAATAAGACATTGTCCAAATCCCTTAACTTTTGGCTTTTGTATTGCTTGATTCTATTTGACTAATTTTTCTTCTTCAGCTCCTGACTTACCATGACCAGATATTCATCATTCTCTATTCCTCTGATTTTTCCTCAATTAATTAATAATTTTTTTAATTATTTACTAAGTTTTTGGTCAATTTAAGTAATTTCGCGTATTTTTATCTACACGTAAATACATATGGGATACATGTAAACATTCCTTATTATTATTTAGGTCATTCTATGATTTTTAGTATACATATAATTTATTTCTAGTGATTCGTTAATTATCGGAATGCATTTTACACATTTTCGATAAATAACGAGTTATATACTTAAAATTTGGAATTTTTATATTTTTTTATTTTGTTACTTATTTTCTTAAATTTAAACTTACGAGATCATTTTACTAATATTTTTAGCTTTAGCTTTACTTATAATTTAGGTTCGATCGGATCTTTCAACCGATCAAGACCCTAAATGATTGGTTATGGGGTTTACATAAACATTTCTTAAATTTTGATTTTGGTATATAAATATACTTCCTAAAAACTGAGTTTAAGAGGGTGTTTATATACTAAAATTAAAGTTTAAAAGGTTATTCTTAATTTAAGAGATTATTTTTATCAATTTATGAATAAAAAACCACACTTTAGAAATTTAGGAAGATAAATTGTACCTATGTCAAAGTTTAGGGAAGGTTTTACGTAATATCTTGGTATGTTTTCTTGTTACCTTTGTTATTTCCATCATTGAATATTGTGATGAGGCTTTTATGTATATCTAACTTAAGTGGGGTAAGTAGTTAGAGTCTTTTTTTTTTTCTTTCGTATATTAGTGACTTTATTAAGGTATATATTTTAATAGGAATTACACTAAGTCACATATGCAATAATAAACTAATAAAAACTAAGTCAAAATTATAATGCTCGGGAGTAGCACCCTGTTAGATTGGTTTTACTTATAGCAAGCAAAGTCAAAATTTTGAGCAAAAAGAATGTATTCCTAGTTAGGCTTCGTTTAGCTTTTTTTTTTTTTTTCATATTTTTGGTATTTACTTATATCTTGCATTTATCAAGAATATGATACCAAAAAGATAAAAACGTTCTATATATACTTGTATTCTAAACGTAAATACCTAACAAATTCTTATAAAATTGAACATTTCTATTCTTTATTTTATTCATATATACAAAAATACCAATTAACATAATAATTTCTAATACATAAAATATATATATTTTTCAAATCTTTTCATTTAAAAGTAAGTAAATTTTTATTTCTTAATTCTCATACTCTAATCACTACTTTTATTATAACTATGAAATATAAATAAATAAGATAATTTTTCAAATATTAGATTTTAAACAAATACAAATCAAATATAAAACAAATATAAATAAGATACAAAAAAAAAATATATATATATATATATATATAAACATGACATTAATTAAAAAAAAATTAGAATACAAACACTTAAAATGATATAATGAACTGGCAAATTGAAATATTCAAATATGATATTAAAATATTATATGATTATTGGATTAATGACTGGTTTAGATTATTTTATTTAAATTCCTTTTGAGTTATCAAAGTATGCAAGCATGGAATTCACTTTCTCTCAAGACGCAAATTACCTTAATTAATTAAACCTTTCTAATCTTAGAAAAAATTATTAAGTTAATTAATCGTTTTATGTTCTAAACCTAATAAAGTTACAATGCACAGTTTTGTATGTTTTACTTGTAATCCAAGGTTAATTTATCACTGAATTGATTAAATTAATTAAATTTTTTTAGATCTTAACACAATCTTACATGCATTCCACATCATATAATGCACATCTCGATAATAAAAGTATCAAGAGCATGCAAATTTTCAAATATTTAATATAATAATATCATAGATCTATTAATCAAATATCCTAAATAACGAAGGCCAATCGATGATCATGTAAAGCACATAAATTACAAGAACAAAAACGCAATCCATAAACAAGAATAATAAAAGGAAAGAGATAACTTAATATTTGTTAAAAGTTCAGAAATCATACATTCTCCGGTCCCTGTACAAGTGAGGCAAAAGAAAACGCGGACTATACAAACGAAAGGTCGTTTAAACACAAAGAAATATTATCACTGCATCTCAACTAAATGCAAGAACTGAGAGAGCCTTTCGAAGGTTGAAAACTTATATGCTGTCTGTGTGTTTTATCAGGGATCCGATGTGGAAGAGGATTTTTCTGCTGACATATTGAAAGATGATATAATCAATCTGGAAGAGGCAGCAATTTCCGCGGCTAAACATGTGCTCCCAATACAATCTTATCTGCCAGAGGCTGAGCAAGTTTCTCGACAACCTATCGAAGCGTTTATGACGCAGATTCTTCCTTCACGGGATACCATAAGCAAAGAAGTTACGTTGAGGAGGCACCAACCCGAGAGCTCCAAAGCATCAGCTTTGGAGACGATGGGACTAAATAATCAAGAGCAGAATGCCGACGAACAAAAGGAGGATTCGTCGTGGTGGTCAGGGTGGAGGGCACGTTTTATTTTTGGGAAAACATTTCGTCGGCGGACTTTTTCGAAAGTAATGGTAGCCTTGATTTTGCAGGTGGCGGTCGTGTATACGCGCGGAGGCTTAAAGGGGATGAAAATGATTCCACATCCTTGTAGGTACTTCAAGTTTTGGCATTGATGCAACAAAAGCAGCGATAGTTGGTCTTGCATTGAATACAACCCGCCACTGATGGAAGTGCACAAATGGTCCTTTGGATTACTACGATAAAGCATGTTACAAAGTGAAGAATAAAGCTGTATGTTTCTGATCTTGATCTGGTATAGAGCCAGATTTTTGGGTTGTTTTGATGTCGTACGTAAGCAAATAATGTTGCTGTTAGCGTGTTAAAGGGCACTTTCCTGTGTTAATTTTGAAGGTTACACCACCTGGTACTGTACGCTCCAAAGCATCGGGAGAGAGTAAAGCATAGAATAGAAGCCGATATGCATTCAAACGGGTCTTTCTCTGTTCTATTTTCGAAATGTTATTATGCAGATGAAGATTTTTATGGTCTTTTTCTCTGTGTCTTAAAATTTATATGCGACTCCGGCTTTAGATGCATTGATAGGTGAAGAAATGAGCAAAATATCGATTGTTTTCGGATTTTCCTAATTTATGTTTTCTTGTTGCCTTGAGTCATTTCCATCATTGAATATTGTGATGGGCCTTTTATACTCTATGTATATCTTACGTACAGAAAGTGGTGGGGTTAGCATTAGTGAACTTCTTCTTTCTTTGTTTTTTTTTTTTTTTTGGGTGGGGAAAAGATAAGGGGTAAATTGGTGCTTCATGAGAAGTATACTAGATGGTATATGCAGTGATAAATTAATAAGAATTAGGTCAAACCCAAATGATTGATTCTGTTTATAGCCAAGGAAAACCAAAATTTTAAACAGAAAGAGTGTACTCCTAATTAGGCTCCATTTGGCTCGTTTTTTATTCTTTATCTTTTTAGTAATCATTCAAATCTTGCGTTTGGTAATAATTTGACACAAAAAAAGAAAAAGAAAAAGAAGGAAATATCATTCTATATATATTCCTAATCTAAAATTAAATATCCCAATAAATCTCTATAAAGTTGAATTTATTTACCGTTTACTTTATTTATATTCACAAAAATACCAATTCAAACGATCATTTTCAATATATAAAAAATATATATTTCAAATATTTTCTTTTAAAAGTATGTAAATTTTTATTTCTTAATTCCTAATCTTTAATCACCACCATCAACATAATTATAAACTAGAAACAGATAAGATATAAGTAAGATAGATCTCCAAATAAATATAGATAATATATAAAACAGATAGAAATAAAATACATATAAAAAAAATCCAAACCCCTGAAGTTGCCTTACAAATGAGATTACAAACACTTAAAATGATAAAATTAGTGAACTAATAAATTACAATATTTGAATTCGATATTAATGACCATGATATTAAAATATTCCATGATTATTGGATTCCTGACCGGTTTAGATTATTTCATTCAAATTCCTTTCAAGTTATTAAATTATGGAAGCATGGAATTCACCTTTTCTCAAGATGTGAATTGCCCTAATTAATTATTTAAGCCTTTTTAATTGTAGAAAAGACAATTGAGTTAATTAATTGTTTTATGTTCTAAACCTAATCCAGTTACAATGCATAATCTCCTATGTCTTACTTGTAATCTGACGTTAATTATCATTGAATTGATTGAATTAATTTGATCTGTTTAAATATTAATCCAATCTAACATGCATTTAATGTCATATAATGCACATTTGGATAACAAAAGTATCAAGTACACACCGTTTTTAAATATTTAATATGACGATATCATGGGTCTATTTATCAAATATCTCAAATAACGAATGTTAATTCATGATCATATAAAGCACATAAATCACAAGAGCAAAATGCAATCCATAAACAAGGATAATAGAAGGAAAGGGATAACTTAATATTTGTTAAAAATTCAGAAATCATAAATCCTCCGATCCTTATATAAATTATGTGGATTCGATTAATTATCTATCAAGGACCAAATGTGATACCTAAGCTAAAAATAATTAATAGCGAAACAAATATTAATGAATTCAATTAAATCACTTGAACGAAGAGTTTGTAGACAGTATTAACATGGCATTTATTATATTGGTCTTATAAACCAATATAACTCTTCTCTTACAATTCATGTTAGATTATTTACATACAAAGTATCATAATCTCTCCTATTAAGTAAGTAATGTTTTCATTACAAGACCTTATAATTGAGCTTAAATTTACCTCACTTGATATATGATTTGGCTCCCTGCCATTCTTAGCTTATATATTATCCTAAAAGCATGCCGGTTACTAATAGAAGTTGGTTTTGATACTATTTATAGCATTTCAACTCAAAAATAACTAATAGTTATACTAATAAATACTACATAGATCCAAAAGTTTCTAACTATTATTAACATACTACATAGACCCAAAAGTTTATAGTATCTTTATAAACTATTATTGCTGTTTCGCCCACGATTCATGCAAGTCATGGAGAATAACACTAAAACAAACGAAACTACCCTACGAAACTATGAATGGCGGCTCTCCGTGTTTTATTGTACGTTCCGAGCAAGCTGCGGCCGTCTTCGTGCGGTCTGACTGCATTCCATTGACTTCACCTAAAACAAAAACAAACATGGACGTCTACTGCTGCATGGGGCTCGAACGTGTAGATGTGGTCTTGTGAATTATACGGTTGAGCCTTCAGTTTTAATTGGCTGCCATATGGATTCATAGTTGGACAGGAACTTGCATTTTGTTGTAATGAACGTTGACTCCATGAAATTCTAGTCTTCTTTTGGAGAAAAGCTTTAGTCCTACTAAACAAAATTATAAGGTATAAAAATAATAGTATTTTTCAAAAAGTTATGCATTATCATTAGTTCTATGCTTCATTCAAATATATGGTGTATTAATATTAATGAATTGTCTTTCTTTCACCTAGCTATTTAACCGAGATGATCATACATCTATTTTCTTGTGGCTTTATTCTTATTTCCCAAATTGACTTCTTTTTATCATATATTTTGTACACACAATAGATTGCGTGTATATTTTTCAATTCTGTTTATTTTTCCTATCCTTTCAAAATATAAAAAGCACATACATAAATGTAGTATAAAATCGGAATTAAATAAATAAATTTACAACTTATTAGTTAGGATGAGAAAGAGCCATGCCTATATAATGGAAATTAATTGTGGAAGCATTACCCAAATATCTCTATTGCCATCCTGTATAAAGTGTTGCAAAAACCAATGGGGCTAAACTACGAAATTTGATGAGTTCCCTACCTCTTAGGCATAAGAGTGAGTGAAGATTGATTAATACGCTATGACCCTACACAAGAAGAAAAGATGTTTTCTATTAGCTTTTCAACGAAGTCGACCACTATGTGATAATGTTTCCTAAATAATAGATCATATAAGTTGCTGATGGCGAATTCTCGATGAAGCGATTTAAGTTTATGTTTGGCTCGATATTACTGGTTTAAGCCTATATTAGTAGCAAACACAAGCAATTAGGGAATGCTTGAAGTATCTTTGATACGTGCATGCTCAAGTTAGTAAAATGATTGGGAATAAACTAATAAAGAGCACCATAAAGAGATGGTAGCAAGATTCTAGGTTCCTTTAGAAGGCTGTAGATGTATTTATACGGGGAAAAAAGAAGAAGATATGAATTGATTGGGCAGTTAAAGATGTAAAAGTCTTTTGCATCTTAGATTTAAATAAGTGTCCATTGGTTACTTGTTTTCTTTGGGCAAATAAAGCTTTATTTTTTTTTTCCTTCTTCTAATAGTTAGCTTTTATTTTTTTATTTTTTTTCTTCAAAGGTTGAACAACTACAATAGACCTCTAATTGAACCATTAGGGTTGAGGAGAGGTTTGTGATAGGTGAGCTCTTTGAAAAAAAAAATAGAAAAAAGGGGTTAGAGGAAAAACTATTTCCATGTAAAGGGTAGTGAAGAAACCTTTTGAAAAAGCACCTTCTATTATTTTAAAAATAAAACTAAATGTACTTTTTGAAAAAGAGCTTTTAGATTTTTTTTTATTTTTTTATTTTTGGATATAGAAGGCATAATGTGCCTTCGCTTATATTTTTAAAATAACTAAGGATACCTTTTAGAAAGGCATCTTCAGTATTATTATAAATACCCCAAAAAATAAAACCATGCCTACAAGCATAATACTCTTAGAATGCTAAAAAGAAGCCAAACATATGCTCTTTTCTCTCTCGACTAAGCGCCGTAAAATCGTGAAATCCAACTCGTTCAACTTTTTTTTGTTTTTTTGGGCAAAATCTCCATAAAAAATCATAGGTAAACATCTTTCTACACCTATCTACTTTGATTGCATGAATCATTTCATGAATCTTCCCTAATTTAACAAATTGCACACTTGAAACCTTAGATTTGCATGTGTTTGTATTTACATGTTTTAACTCGTTTAGATATTGTTTTTTTATATGAATGTTGATTGTATAACATGTAGTTACATGATATGTTGGTTTAATGTACTTTGGCAAATAACATAGTCGTACTAGAAGTAGAATTTGAGCATGTTGCACTTCCCACATTAAGTGTTTGATGAAATGCATATTAGGGAATTACTTGGTTAAGATTATGGGAAGTAGCATGCGATTGAAACACATGGTGCACAAACCATGGTGTGCTAACCAAGATGTTCGTTGTCATGTGAATAGGTTAAAAAACATAAGTATGATGAAATTTATGATTTAAGCTGGTGGAAACATTGTGAAGGGAAATTCAAGATTGAAGTATGATTGTAACCTGATGAAGATACTAAAAGTGAGAACTAATGTGAATTTCTTTGAACTATTACGAAAGATTTTCTAAGGCATTGGAGTTGATCTAAGTGCTGCAGGGTTGAGATTTTGTATAGATATCCCAATGTTTATTTGGGAGTTGTATCTTATTTACTAATTACCATTAAAGATGATGATGATGTCGAAAACTTATTTAAGATGGTGAAAGCATGTAAACAAACTCACATCCATCATTTATATGTCAGGATTGGAGAAGCGAAAGGAGGCCCCCTAAGGAGAATGAGTAAGTGACATATGAAAATGAGCCATTGCCCATGTTTGCACTTATGTGACGATGATAATGTAATCAATGAGGTAGTTGGATCAATCTTGCAAAAGGGAGTTTCACATGACCATGTGGTTCAACATATGAGAGGCTTAGATGATGAAGATGACAGTAACGATGATGGTGATGATGACTATAAGCTCGATGAAGATGAAGGGGACTATGATGATGATACCGATCCTAAGATGCCTCTTACACATTCTATTGTGCCTAAGGTGATTGCCACTCATTCTTTGCCTATTGAAATGTTTGTTGTGCATCCATATGCCTTAGGCTCAAGTTCAATGAAGTTAATACCAGCCTTGATACAGCCTCTAGAGGTCAATAGGACTAAGATAGGGATAAGAAATGAGATTTCCTTTTTCAACAAGGGTAAAGACTATAGTTACTTAAACTTTGAGAGGGAAATTAATGAGAAGTTCAACAACCTACATGTCGGTAAAGAACTTTGTATGAGTATGAACTTCAATACTAAGCAGGAACTTGTAAGAGCCGTGAAGCATTACCACATCAAACATTAAGTAGTTTTCAAGTTAATAGAATCCAAAAAGAGCAAGTATTCCATCGTTTTTCTAAGCATGAGGATGACTGTAAGTGGAGACTCAAGGTATGTAAGAAAAAGTTGGAGGGTATGTTTATGATAACTAGATTAATAGGAACCCACACTGGTGAAAATTACGTCATAACCCAAGATCATCTACAATTAGATGGCAATATGATGGCTAGGGAGTTCTTGAATGTTATTAAAGAAGATCTTAATGCAAAAATTTATCAACTGTGTAATATTATCAACAAACAAATAGAGTATATGGTCACTAATAAAAAGGTGTGGGCCAATAAGATAAAGGCCATTGAAGCTGTGTACGTTAACTAGGAGAGATCATCCAATGATTTACCAAGACTTCTCAATGTAATCCAAATGACTAACTCCGGTACAAAGGTTCAGTGGATATAGAACCCTTCGAGGCAGTTAAGGGTGACAGAGTTTGAAGTGAGTATGGTTGTCTTTTGGCCCATGCATAGAGATGTGGAAGTTCTGTAGACCTGTAGTTGGTATTAATGGCATATTCTTATATGGAAAGTACTATATAAGTTACTAATTGCTACTAGTATGAAAGGCATGAACCATATAGTCTTGTGGACCTTTACATTATTAGATTATGAGATGGCCGAGGCATAGGGTTGGTTTCTAAAGATTTTAAGGCAATGCGTGTGTGGTGAGAGAGTAGGTTGAAAAACCATATGCTTGATATCGAATAAAGAGATGGGTATTCAATCGGCATTAGATAGAGACAAAAATGGGTAGAAATCCCACTTTGCGGTATGGCGATGGTGCATATGCCATCTTGTAAGCAACTTTAATAAGGTCTATAAGAGCCAATAGTGCAAGAAGTAGGTGACATTTGGTGCAACACAGGCTTAGCCCTAGAAGTTTGCAAAATGTATGGAGAAAGTTCTAAGTATCAAGTTGATGCCCTAGGTTAGTTTTGCCCTTTATCGATGCAGCAATGGATACTTGCACATAATGGGGACTATTGGTTCGGGTACATGATGTCAAACCTTATTGAAGCTTATAATTCGATATTGAAACATGCCGATGGACTACTAGTGACATCACTTGCGAAGAAGATCTTCTATAATTGTATATTGACCTAGGATAAGAGATAGCGGGAATCGCTTAGGTAGGTCGTTAAGAGTCGACCATAGATTAAATATGTTGTGGACATGTTAGAGGAATGGGTTAAGCGGGATAGTTTACATTAGGTGGTGCATTTCAACAAACTATATGAGGTTGAGACGAGAAGCAAGTGTGTAGGTAATGGGATGAAGGGAGTGGGCATGTGTAAATGGTAACTTCAACAACCACATATTGCCATGCCCCGAAGCGGTAGAGTCGTAACAGCCCCACCGTGTAAACCATCCTAAGATAGAAGTTGGCCTTATAACCGCTATCTTAGACCTGATCTACACAAGGCATCCACGACTAACCCGCTTTGAAGTAAACAGTTTGTATTTTAAATAAATCATTTACCTAAGAAAGTGAGGAAATATATATATACACTATAATTCAGTTATTGCAATTAAAGTTTACAATAATTCTTCATAATATATTTCCTAGTTATTACATTATTCAGAAATGAAAAGTAATAAAATATGTGTTGATTCTTCAATATTTTTCCTCACTCCTCAGGATCCAGCAGTTACTAGCTTCAGAGTAGTTGTTTACCGCTTCTTAGCCAGCACCTGCACGACGTCTATAGGGATGCGAGCAACCACAGCTCAGTAAATTAGGATGGATGACTTAAAACTATACCATAAATAGAACAAGGTTTTCAATCAACTTAGTAGGTGCAATGCATGTGCAAGCAAATGCCATCGCACAACGTTGTCCGACTGGTCGTGAGATTAGAGAAATTGCGCCCGCTTTAATCCAGGTTAAAGAGTTGCCATTAATGCAATAGCTCACGACCAAACCCAGACTTGTGCAATGGAGACCTCACTCCTCCCGTAACTACCTTCGAACCATTGACTTCACCCTTACTGCGACCTCCTCTCATGTCACTTAGTTCGACTAAGGATGAAGAAGGGACCAATTGCAATCCTATGCTATCCCTTTTGAAAGGGTCGGTATTTGGCTGGAGAGTCCTAAGTTCTCCTAATGGGTTTTCATGTAGGTCCGATTATGATTATAGGTCGTATATTTGATTAGGTCTAGTTTAGGATAGTCAATCATTTCATACAAACCATACAATACAAACCAAGACAACAGACAGAATCATAGCATCATTCATAATCAAGCACATGCACACATCCAACTATCTAACAAGCATAACCAAGCATAATCTTAAACCTCCAAAATACAGCAACGTATTAATCCCAACTTATCTCGACTCTTCGCTCACTCACTCGAGGTCCAATTTGCTCAGGCCATCGCCGATCATCCCTATACATAAACGTGGTTTCAGTTTTTCATATAACTATTATAGGTTCATTTTATCCTATAACGCTTATTGTTATGTTTTGTTTAAGATTTAATATGCCTAATTATCTAGATCTTAAGTCTTTTACAATTATTATAAGTTTGGGATTAGGTTTAGGTTTGGTTTCCGCATCAATTTCTAAATTAGGTTTTAGTTCAATTTCTAAGTCTTAAATATGCTCGAATCCTAATGTGAAATTAATTACATTAAGCTCGGGTATTTAAATATCATATTAGATCTTAATTCAATATTCTAAACTATTTGGTACACGTTATTCGTAATTGGGGTATCGGATTTATCCCCGAGGTGAGAAAATCTTACATTTTTATACAATTACCTAAAATTAAATCTTAATTCAGATTTAGTATTATTCTGATTTTTATTCTAATATTATTTAAATAACCTTAATGTTTTAGATTTATTAATTTTCAATTCCACATATTACAATTTCTTATAATAACTACTTAATTTCCTAAATTAACTATACTTAATACTTCAAAGGCTAGAATTAAGTTTCCACATCAGAGATTAACATCCCTAAACATCTAATTACTATCAAAATTAGTAATTAGTATCTTAATCACCTAATTAACCCAAAATTACCCAATTTTTCTATCATTTTAGGGCTAAAAATTAACTTAAAAATTTTGAAAATTAATTTTAGAAAAATGGCTTTATAGCACTATTCTATATCACATAAGTATTCTACAGAAAAAAAATTAAGCTCCAAACTATACTCCTAAGCCTATTTATTTCTCGTTCTAATCATGCTCGGTTTTGCTCAATTTTGCTCAATTTGTTAAAAACCCTATATTTTCAGACGTGATTAAACTAAATCACTATTTTCCCCAAAATCTACATACAATAAAACCTCAGGATAACAAGTTTTATAATTTTCTAATGATATTTACTATTTTTA
The DNA here is from genome assembly GCA_024138005.1 of Lumnitzera racemosa. Classification (NCBI taxonomy): domain Eukaryota; kingdom Viridiplantae; phylum Streptophyta; class Magnoliopsida; order Myrtales; family Combretaceae; genus Lumnitzera; species Lumnitzera racemosa. The sequence goes on along the minus strand of JAMXBC010000006.1, from coordinate 104,560,567 downwards.
TAAAGTTACACAAAATCGGGCTGGAAATCGAACTCACCGATTTGGGTGGCTCTGGCCACCGTCGGTGGCCATGGGTATGTCGGCCCATCTGGGCGCTGCCACCACCGTGCGGTGGTGGTGGCCATCTACTCCCAGCTGCCTGTCGGATCTGGGTTCTCCTTTGTGACCCTAATTGTACAGTTTTCCTTTTCTTTTTTTTTTCTTTGGTTTTTCTCTCAATTTTCACCTCTTCCTAATTTTCTCTGATTTCTAACTATCCAAATGAGTTTCTGAATTTTTCTTACTATTTATAGGGCTTTGTGGTAATTAATATGCATTAATTAATATGATGTTGCCCCATTTCCTTGATTTTTAACTTTTGTGTTGCTTAATTCTAATTTGATAATTTTTCTTTTTCAGATTCTAACCTGCCACAACCATATTTGCATTAATCCACACCTTTCTGATTTTTCTTAATTAATTTAATAATTTTCTTTAATTATTTAGTAAGTTTTTGGCCAATTTAAATAATTTTGCGTATTTTTATCTATACGTAAATACATATGGGGTATATGTAAACATTACTAATTATTATTTAGGTCATTCCATGATTTTTCGTATACATATAATCTATCTTTAGTAATGTATTAGTTATTAAATTACACTTTTTGCCTTTTTGATGATTAACAAGTATACTTAAAATTTGAAAATTTTATAGTCTCCTATTTTATTACTTATTTTCTTAAATTCAAGTTTGCAGGGTCATTTTTATTAATATTTCTAATTTTACTTTATAATTTAGGCTCGATTGGGTCTTTTAACCAATCGAAACCTCGAATGGCTAGTTATAGGGCTTACACATATGCACTTGCAACAAATGGTAGATACATAGGATTCCTTACTCACATGCAATTTTTGCGGCTTGTTTCAAGTGATTGGACATCGTGTCATCAATTGAAGGTTGGTATAGGTCCATCTATTAGGTACAGTGTTATAAAGCTTACTTCTTCTCTATCGAAGATGAGTTAAGTTGGCTTATATACCTTCAAAAAGTACTTCCTAATCCATGGATGGAGCAAAAAAAGGAGGCTTAGGACACAACGATTCCACATGGAGATGAGCATACAGATATAACAACTTGTACTTTGTGTAGGAAGGAGGGGCATAATAGAAGAATGTATCCTTAAAGGAATTGACAAGGTAATTGAACTTGATGCTAATAGCTAAATTGATGCTTGATTTTGTTTATTTATTGACTAATTCCCTAGTTATACAAAATGTTATGTAATTTTTCTAATTAACCCTATTGCTTTTGCTTTTGCAAGCTAAATAAAGCTCGGACCCCTAAATGGATCAATTCTCACCGAATAGGATAAGCATAAATCTTGGCGTGTTTGGGTAGGACATGTAAATCCATTGACCAGTCTTTTATTGGAAACTACTGTGTTTACTTGGATCTTACTGACTTGTATCCTTTCTAAGACATGGAGGCTTTATATGTATGGCATCGTAAGTAATAACTTAGACGAGATCAATAGGTATATGAGCTCCTTACTTGATTACCATATTGGTGGAGAGATGGAGGCGAGAGACTTATACTTTTCACATGGCCTATGGAGAGGTTACCATCATACTTTAGGATGTAGAGGTGCAATTTGATCTCCGAGTCAATGGCATGCTAATAAATAGGAGCACTTACAAAGAGTGGCCTGAGATATATGCTGTATACCTTGGAGTTCTTCCTAAGGGCTTCAGTAGCAGAGGAGGGCATGTATGTATGGGCTGGCTAGCCAACCATTTTGCTTCCATACCTACTTGGGTAAATGAGGAGTAGGTTAGGCATCACATGATAGCATATATTATGTAGATGTTAGGAGGATTCATGTTTACCGATAAATTCGACAACTTGGTGTATGCCACGTTTCTCCTTCTATTAGAAGACTTCATTTGAGCTGGACAGTCTAATTAGGGGTCTACATGTCTTGCATAGCTGTATAGGTAACTATGTAACTTGTCATTAGAGACTGTCGATAAGATAAGATGCACTATGATTCTATTTCAGGTATGGGCTTTGGATAGGTTCCCACACATTGCCCCTTTAAGTAAACATGGGATGGTCATCAATATTGAGAGGCTACTAGTTGCTAGGTAGTTAATTAGACAAGACATGAAGACGCACTCGACCCATATAGTGAGAGCTTATTGGGATGCGTTAAATAAGCAAACTCCATATAAGGTTCATATGTTATACACTTTTATGACCATGTATTTCAATACTTTACAAGGACATTAACTATAATAATATGGTCTTGTAGGTCATGTAGCAACTATATTCAGATGAGATACTAGAGATCTTACCTGACATCTACCATTGTAGCCACTACATTTGGACAGCATAAGTACCACTCATCTGCTTCCACATAGTTGAGTGACACTTCCTAAAGAGTATGGTTCGATAGTTTAGTGGATTGCAAAGGATTTTACCACTATGTGACACAAAGGAGGTTGTGTACTGATCGGCCTATGAGACCGGATGGAGTTTAATTAGATCACACAGAATCTATTACACATCACCACTTGGAATGATGGGCACTCTTGGGTAATTCAGATTGACAGACCTAAAGGAGTAGAACATGGGTACTGACAGTAATATAGGAGCATCACTTGTCCATATATTGGCCAGACTAGAGCATTGCTTCGCTAATTGGTAAGGCCGCTTCTGACTACGGCTATTTTTTCAACTTACCTCACTTTGCCTTGTCTTAATCCTTATCTTTTTGCAAGCTAAAGAGTTACAGTAGATTAAGATTTCTCTCATTGGAGACTAAGTAGCTCAAGCCTCTAAAAATCGTGGGATATAGTTGTTGCATGACCATCTTTCACTCACTATGTATCCTTTATATCTAGCTCAAAATCAGGTTCAGGGACAGGACAGGAACATCCGAGTAGATTATAACCCTCCAGATCCCCCTAAGTGGGGTGGGCGAACCAATATGAGGGGAGGTAGATGACATCAAGGACGGGATTAATGTAACGAAGACAGTATAGGTTGATCTCATAAGGCCCGATCATTTAAGGGTCCAGGTATAGGCAACATATTTAAGACCCTGACTTTAGAGATGCAGCATGATCCCCCCTTCATACGGCTAGCTCTACATAAGAGAAGAAGGAGGTTTGTTAGTTCTCAGGGGAGAGAAATCTTCTTAGATAGCTACTGTTAATCTACCATAATTCTCTATGCCACCTTAGCAGCTGATAGAGATATAAGAGTCAAATGCTCCACCTATTTGAAAAGAAAAGAGGTTCGGTGAGAGTTTAGCATCTAAAGTATCTCGGGTCTTCACTAGGTTTGGGAGAAGATGAGATTATATGTATTATTTGCTAGACTTGTATGAACAAATGCATTGAACATTTCTATTTATGTAGGATTTAATATCGATTTAATTTCATTGTGCTTCTTTCTATGTCCCGGATGTCTTATATTTCACTTTTTATATTAAAGTAATAACTAACAAGTTTGGAGTTTTGGGTATGAGCGATATATGTTTTGCTTGTAATTTCAATACAAGTAGCTATAATTAAGCTTGAAGTTGAGAGGCAGGCATGTGAGTTGGATGTGAAGTTTTAGGTGTTTGACTAGATCATTGTTAATTTTGTAATTGTGATTATGGTTTGTTTTGTATTTCGTTGGTTAGTTTCACTTATTGATTTTTGAGTGGCACCTTCCTTATTAAAATTATCAAAAGTGAAGGCACTTTTGAAAAAAGCACCTTTACCGCCCCTTGCACGTAACTAGTTTTCCCTTAACCCCTTTTATAATTTTTTTTAGGTGCCTTTCTTACGAAAAAAGATTCACTAGGATTAAAATGACAAGTGCAATACTAAGAGGTATGTAAGATTAAATAAAAATAATGGATGACCATAATAGGATAACTATGGGTAAACAATGTATGAGGTTTTGCTTGTACCTTATCTTATATCCGCTTCTAATAATTTGATCACATATCCCTTGGGAAGCGTGTATCACGAATTTGATAACATGATTGCAAATAATTTGTCATAGAATACTATCACAAAAATATAATTTATCATTAAATTCATGTATACTTGCTTAAATTAAAGTTTAATTACAAATATGTGATATGTGTTATGGTAGTTTTGCAAAGAGGTGACCTAGGTTGCTTTTTTTTTTAAAAAACATGACCTGTATTTTGTAGTTTTTAATTAACTAAACTTAAGGGACATATGACATAGTTTTATTGGAAAATTTAATAATTAAATAAATTATAAAAAAAAATGTAATTAAAAATTATTAAAAAATGCAATAAGTAAATATAAATAGAAAAAAAAACTAAAAAATAAAATACCTAATGACAAAAAGGTTCCTACTTTAGATTTTCATTGGTTTTTACTTTGAACTAAGGCTTGAAATAGCCCCCTGATTTATCTACTGTAGATAATGGTATGGTGGCTTAAAAATTTTTGTTGAGAACCTATTGTCCACTATTTTGTTTATTTGTTATTTTCTTTTGCTGATGACATCTCTGTAATGAAAACAAAGAAATGTAGCATTTATCACATTACTAATATCATTCTTTGTAATTAAGAAATTTAAGTTAATACTCGCTAAGGCTAGTTATCATATAAAAATTTTCTTAATTACATTACCTCTCGATATCGTTCTTATTAGCCTTTAATCTTGAAGAAATGATTCTCCTATTTGTGAGGATTTATTTTATTCTTTCATGGCTTGCGTAAACATGAAATGCATAATAGCTTTTTATTTTTCTATTTTTTTGTTTATATTTACTTAATATAATTTTTATAATTTTAATTATATTTATTTCTATAATTTACTTAATTATTCAATTAGCCAATAAAAGTGTGCCCTACGGCCTTTAAGTTTCATTAACAAAAAAATACAAAATACAGGTTATGTCTTTGTCGAAAAAAATAACTCACATCACCTCTTTATAAAACTACTATAACATATATTGTGTATTTATAATTAACCCTAACTTAGATAATTAGCAATTAACTCACTTGCAATACATGTACTAAAGGAATACATAAAAAACCATTTATATTGAATATATCGTCTAGAGAAATAAGAAAGAAATCTTACTTTCTTAATAAAGTTATCTAAATAAGCAAATAGTTTTCAATATACAAGATGGGTCATATTAAAAGTAAATGAAATCTAGGAAAATTGCATACCCCTCTTTATCTATTTTTCAAGTACATTATAATGAAACATGTAGTATCAAATAATCAACAATGAAAAATAGTACAAGTTGCTCTAAGATAGAATTACAATAAAAAAAGAAATTATATATTCCATAGCGTGGATCTCTCTCTTTTTTTGTTTTTCAAATAATGTTGCACTATTTTGATTAGGCATTTATTAAGAAGTTTGGAAGAAAGAAGGTAGAATTATATGGTAACAAACCTTCAAGCATTTAATTCCAGCTTTGTATTAAAATGTCAAAACATTAATTTTAGCTTTGTAATAAAATGTCAAAACATGAGAAATTTGGCTATTTACCATCAAAACTAATAAATATTATACAAATACAAATTAGATAAAAAAAATTAGCAAAATACCATTATTATGTCGTATTTATCGTATTTTCAAAATGTGATACTAGTGTAATACCTATATTGCATTTTGAAGATGCGATATTAATATTTATATATCGTGACTATGTCACATCTTGATTTGACTTTAAGATAAATAGTAATGTTGTATCTTCAACATGCGACAAAATAACGGTATTTTAGTAATTTTTTTATACAATTTATAATTATATAATCTTTTTTCTAAAGTTGATAAACATAAATTGCTAGGGGTGAGCGCGTATAAGATGGATAAGATATGAGACATTACACGTATCTTACTCTTTGAGTATAGATTCTGAAACTTTGCTATTTATATCATATCCTTTAGTACCTTAGAACTATCATATAGCCTATAGATTGTACTACGTATAAAGTACTTTATATAATCTATAGATTTGTTTTTTAAACTTTCTTTATAAATTTCAATATGACTATATTTTCAAAGCATAAAACAAACGTGATCTTTTTCTTTTTTTTTTTTTTAAAGCAAGTGCTCAAATTAGCCAATTTTTCAAATGATGCTAATGAATAAAGTCTATTAAGGTTTATTGCTGACTAATTTTCTTTTTAATGGTTTTTTGACAATTATTGTTATGGATGAATTTTTATAAAGCATTATACGAAATATTTTTTATATGAATAAAATATTTATTTTGTAATAATCACATAAAAAATAGAGCTCAACAAAAATTCAAATTAAAAAACTTTTCTTCCTCAAGATACATGCAATAGTAAAATAATCTCCTTATACTATAAAAAAATCAAATTTCACTCTAATAATAATACCGAATCTTTTATCAAATATAAAATAAAGAAACCATTTCACTATAAAAAATAAGTAATAGACGTACCTTATGACTAATAGATGATGCTAGAAGTAAAAATTAAGAACTTAGATTTCCTTATTTGAATTTTACTAGATGATGGATTTAATAATAGAAAAATGAGTAGAAAGAATATGAGAATAGAGTAAAGATAAAAGATAAAATAAGAAAGTGAATGGATTAACAAGCATTTGATTTAGCGTTTTTAATATGTTGGGTTTTGCTTTATTTTAATAAGGTGGTATACTTTATTTATTAATTTTATTTAATATAATTACAAGGCAGGAACATTGGAACCTATTCCTCATATGCTTCAAAATACAGGTTTCAAGGTGGCTATATGATATCTTGAATTTTTACTTGTACCCTCTCAAGTGAGAATAGGTTTTCAAAATATTATTCATAACTTATCATATAGCTTTAATTATCCATCTAGAATCTACGTAGTTGAGTAGATTCTTAATGGGTATCCTATATGATAAGGGTATTTGCTTAACCCATGAATCACACCCATTAAAATATTAATTCAAAGTTTTCGGAGAAAAAAAAGAAAAATCACGAAACAGTAAAATATAAAAATAAAATGCATCGAACAATATCAAAGCAATCGGTTAAGATAAAACTCACCACTTTGTAAATGTACTGGCTCCTATCTTTTGTTTCTGATTGAGACGTCGCTCCAATTTCCCTAAGGAAAAAATATACTAAATAACAAAAATTGAAGGGAAAAAAAAAGCCATGACTTTAACTCGCTAATCCCTTTTGCTAAAGAACTTTAGTATACTCCATTCTCTTATGTACTTTAGCCATGTTGTTCACATTGAAGCCCTATGGGGAAATTACAAGCTAAAAAATAAGTAAATAATTCCTACCGTAGAATAATAAAAAGAGAGATGCAAATTTACGATGAAGATATTAAAGAACATAAAACAACACAACTAAAAACACGAAGAAACTTCTTTTAATCCATTCAACTCATAAAAAAAAAATTGAGCAAAAAAAAAAACCTCATATAAAATATTACATTAACCATAATCCATAATATTCATAAGTTTTAAGACTCATTAGAGACATGCACCTTTTTTCCCTTCATTGTATGTCTTGGACTTTGGTATTCCCTTTCATTCACATCATTATCAAACTCATTGGAAGAAACCAACCTACTTTTTGAACGCTTTCTTGGCTTATATATGAATATTGAAATCTTCCTAGAGATTTATGATAAATGGTGTCTGTTGATAACTAGTTTTCATATACTCATCCTGATAAGCGTTGATAGTAAAAGCTTCACTTACTTATCCATTCGGCTGATGATAAGTCGAGTAATCAACATTTTCGGCATCTCACTAAGTAATATAGATCCGATCTCAATTTAAATTCAAGTTCATGGTGCGAATAGTTATCATAAATACGGTTATATTAATAACTGTCTACTTTCTGTACATTTCAGGGAAGGTGTTTAATAAAAAAACTTCTACGTATCTCGAGAATTGTTTCGATAATTGCTACTTCAGACACGATAATTTCTACTTCAGACACAATAATTTCCTATAAATATGGGAAATAAACTTTGTAAGAGACATCTGATAATTCTTGACCACTTGCTCTACTTTTCCTTATTTTTCTTACTGACTTAGGTGTCAGAGTGGTTATACCAGACTGGCCCTAGTACTAAGTAACTTTCTTTTCTTTGTAGAACATTCCTAATCACCAAAAGTCTACTAATAACATTTGGTACCGTCTATTTTTCTGAAACATGCCTACATAGTTAAAACTCAATTGACCAAAAGTGCAGGTGTTAGTACTTCCTCTCAACACCTTGATGGGAGGAGTAAGCATACTGACAAGCAATGTCTGGTTAGGCTTAAGCAATTTTATCTTAACTTAACCAAAGAAAACCAAGAACTAAACAAAAAAGCATGAAGAGATCTTTAATCTCCTTCATAACAATGTTCACCCAAATCAAAACAAAGAGCATGGCGATCATGACGCTGAGAACAGCGATAACTCAATTTATTTACCTAAAATGCCGAAAAAGCAAGCTGAGGTTTCCATGAGACCTTTGGCTCCTGCACACAAATAAATTGACAAAGGCAACCAACTGCAACATGCCCACCATACTAGACCTTCGCATGTCAGTACCCTTACTACAACAAGCAAGCAGTTCCAAATTAAAAAGAGCCCCTTCACTCTAGAGGTTTTGGAGGAAGTAATGCTACGGCATGTCAAGTTGCCTCAGTTTGAAACTTATGTCAGGACAAAAGATCCTAAAGATCATTTAGAGTACTACCGTACATTAGCTAAGTTGTACAGTTTAAGTGACGCAGTGGCCTTTTAAGCTTTTCCTTCAACCTTAAGGAATGCGGCTAGTACATAGTTTAAACACTTGAAATCAAACAGCACTTTTTGTTTTGATAAATTAGCAAAAGTATTTCTTCAACACTTCCTTGCAAATAAGCTTCCTATTAAGGATTTCTCAATCCTTAACACAATTAAACAAATATCAAATGAGTTAATTAGAGATTACTTAGCCAGGTTTATGGTTGAAATGGTTCAAATCCTAGAATTGGATGAGAGTGTGACTCTCAATGCCGTAATCAATGGAGTTAAGCCCCATGGAGACTTTTTCAAGTCTTTCGCAAAGAATAAACTGAGAAATTTCACTGAATTCAAGGTCAAGACTACCTCATACATTCGTCGAGAGGATAACATAAAGGCTTAACGAAAAGCCCATCAGAATAAAAGGACATATGAAAAATGATAGGAAGAAAAGTGCAAAGGATAGACTTAGCATAAATGATGATCAAAGTTCAAATGTTGAGAGAAAGAGACCAAAGATTCCAACATGTTCATCCCATACCCCCGTTAATCATCTAATTTTAGACATTTTGATGGAGGTACATGGGCAGAGAGGCATTTTATAGTGGTCGGAAAGTATGAGAGGAAATTCCTTAAGGAGAACTTCCAATAAGTACTGCGATTTCTACAGCGACAAAGGTCACAACACGAATGAGTGCATCCAACTTAAGAAAGCGATTGAGGATGCGATCCAACGTAGGCATTTACGAAAGTTCTTAGCATATGATGTCGAAAATATCGAGAGACCATCTCAGAGGAGACGTGAGGAATAGGAGAATGACACTTAGCTAGCTGTTGCCAGAAGAGATATAAGGGATGTGAATTCCAGTAGAACACCTAATGGAGTGATTTACATTATTATCGGTGGACCTACTGTAGGATAGTCAAGCGCTTTGAGCTTAAATAGCACCAAAAATTACGTTTGCAACATTCGAGAGAAGAAGGTCAGAATTGATAACACAATCTTTTTCATAGAGGAAGACTTTGAGGGCATGTAGAGGCTGCATGACAATGCATTCATTATCAGTACAAGAATCGCCAACTTCAAGGTCAAGAAAGTTCTTGTTGATATAGGAAGTTTCGCAGATTTCATTTTTCGGCATGCTTTTGACTGGATAAGACCTAAGATTAAAGCATAGCTAAGATCTTATAAGTATGATTTGTACGCCTTTAACAATCAACTTATTCACGTAGCCGAAGTGATTTCTTTACTAATACAGATCGGTGATAACGGGCATGTCGTAGAGGATAAAGTAGACCTCTTCGTCATCAAATGTTGGTCCCCATGCAATACGATCATGGGACAGCTGTATCAGCATCTATTCGACATTATCCCTTCAATTCCGTACCTTAAAGCTAAGTTTCCTACTCCCACGGGAGTCGACATGCGCAAAGGGGACTAGTAACTGGTAAGATCCTCATACATGAGGGCCTTAAGATGAGAAGAGATATTTCAGGTAGAAACCTATTCATAAGGCAAGTTAGTAGGCATAGAAAATGCCAAGAGTGATATTGAGGAAATTTCTTTGGGAGATGACCCTGGAAAAACAATGAGGATAGGGAAACCCTCATTAGTAGATATTTGGTAGAGTTTGATTAACTTCTTACGAGTTAACGTTGACGTGTTTGCATGGTCTCCTTCGAATATGCCAGGTATCCTGAGAGAAGTCATGGCATGCAAGCTCCAGATTAATTCGAGTGTGAAGGTGATCCAATAAAAGAAAAAACACTTTGCACCAGAGAAGCAAGCAACAATAGAAGAAGAAGTTTAGAAGCTATTGAAGGTAGGACTTATTCGGGAAAAGTCTTATCCGACTTGGTTAGCCAATTATGTATTAGTCAAGAAGTCTAACGGTAAGTGGGGAATGTGTATAGACTTTACGGATCTTAACAAGGCTTGTCTGAAGGATTGTTTCCTACTGCCGATAAGATGGTAGATTTAACCGCTGGACATGCGTTACTTTTTTCTATAGATGATTTCTTTGGTTACAACCAAATTAAGATGGATAAGGAAGATGAAGTCCATACGTCATTTGTTACCAATTTTGGAACATATTGTTACACGATAATGCCATTTGGCTTGAAAAATGCTAGTACAATCTACTAGAGACTTGTTATTAAGATGTTCAAACCCTAGATCCACAAAAACGTCAAAATATATGTTGATGACATGATTGTGAATAGTATGAAGGAGGATCGGTATCTTACTGTTCTTGAGGAGACATTTGTTACTCTAAATAGATACAGCATAAAGCTTAACCTACAAAAGTGCATCTTTAGGGCAATTTTAAGAAAATTTTTAGGATATATGGTCACTTAGTGCAGCATTAAGGCCAATTCGAGAAAGATTGAGGCGATAATAAACATGAAATTCTCTTGTAAGATCAAGGAAGTGCAGGAACTCACTAGGTGAATAGACGCCCTCAATAGGTTTGTGTCGAGAAGCGTGGATAGGTGTGTAGATTTCTTTAAAATCTTAAAGAATCTAAAAGAATTCAAATGATTCGACCGTTGCGAAAGAGTTGTCAATGATCTCAAGGAATTCCTTGCATCACCTATTATACTCTCAACACCTATTCTTAGAGAGAATTTATATTTGTACCTATCGGTTAACTGCTGAACCCCTTTTTTTTGTATTGGTCTGAATTGATGGCAAAGAGTATCGACCCGTTTATTACGTGAGTTATGTTTTGCAAGGGCTAAAGTTTCGGTATACGAAAATTGAGAAATTCGTTCTAGCAATGGTTTTCTTGGCAAGGAAGTTGAAGTCATATTTTAAGACTCACTAGATCATAGTGCTTACTGATCAGCCATTGCAGTAGGCATTACAATGGCCAGACTCCTCCAAGAGGATGATGAAGTATATCTTAGAGCTAAGTACGTATGGCATATAGTAAAAACCAAGAATGGCACTAAGAGCTTAGGTATTGAGAATTTTGTGGCCGAATTCATTGGTGAGGAAGGTAATGTGGAGGTTGCTAAGAAACCCATATGATACCTTTATGTGGATGGTTCTTCTATGAGAGATGGAAGTGGTGCAGGCTTCGTTCTCCAAGGCCCCCATAATGTGAAAGTTAACTATGCTTTAAAATTTGGATTTCGGGTTAGCAATAATGAAGCAGAGTATGAAGCTTTGATTGCCGGACTGAAACTAACAAAAGAGATTGGTGTAGAGAAACTCGAAGTGCTCTCTGATTCACAACTAGTAGTGAATTAGGTCACGGGCAGTTATGCGATAAGGGAAGAGGAAATGAATAAGTATTTGTTGATGGTACGAACGCTTATAGAAGAATTTCAATCTTTTTTCAATCCATAAGGTTATGAGAAATAAGAATATTGCTACTGATAAATTATCAAAATTGGTTAGTATGGCATTCGACAAACTTTTTGTCGAATTTCTTCCATAGAAAAGTTGATCCACTTTTTTGTAGAGTTGTGAATTGGCTCTTTGCCTGAAAGAAGAATCTTGAATGGATCCCTTAGTAAATTATTTGAGAGACAATACTCTCCTTGATGACAAGAAAGGAGCACAGAGATTAGTTTACTAAGCCGTAAGTTAGACACTGATTGATGGTTAGCTGTAGAAATGCAGTATATCATAACCTTACCTTTGATGCCTTCCATCAAGAGATGCTTAGAGGGTGTTATTTGAACTGCATGGAGGCATATGTGATAACTACGTAAAAGCGCAGACACTGTATGTTTGAGCATTGTGACTTGGCTATTATTGGTCGACTATGAGAGAAGATGCAAAAGAAGCTGTTTGGCACTGTCCATAGTATTAGAAGCACGAGTCGCCTAATCATGTGCCTGCGATTGAACCATGCAGCCTATTAAGTCCGCAGCCTTTTGCCTAGTGGAGGTTAGATATTCTTGGATCCTTTTTGAAATCTACTACCCAGTGGTAATTTGTCATTGTTGTCGTAGATTAATTTACCAAATGGGCAAAGGCTGAAGTAGTGGAGAATATCACTAAGTACAAAGTGGAAGTATTTGTAGTCAATTCCATAATATCAAGATTCGGAGTTCCTTAAATGATAATCATGGATAATGACCCGCAGTTTAACAACAACAAGTTCTGAGCATTTTGCGAGAAGTTTGGCATTCACCTAAACTATACGTCTATAGCATACCCTCAAACAAATGGATAAGTTGAGCCATGAATGAGATCATCTTACATGGCTTAAGGAGGAAAGTAGATCAAGTTAAAGGGAGATGGACCGATGAATAGCCAAATGTCTCATGGGACTACTAAACTACCTACAGAACTGCGATAAGGGAGACTTCCTTCAAATTAGCATACGGTATGGAAGTAGTTTTGCTGATTAAGTTGGATCTACCTAATCTGCAGACGCAAAACTTCAATGTGATGGTTAATCAAGTTGGCTTAATGGCGAATTTGGACACCATTGATGAAATTAGAGATGTTGCAAGAACTAGAGTTATAGTATACCAACATAGAGCAGTTAGGTATTACAATTAGAAAACAAAGCACAAGGTTTTACAATCTGGAGATCTGGTTTGCAAAAAGACGGAAGTAACTAGTATGTGAGAGGGTCAAGAAAAGCTCGATGCAAATTGGGAAGATCTTATGAAGGTTCAGGAAGTCATTGGTTAAGGGGCCTATCAACTAGAGAGATTGGATGTATCAATCAGTCCTCGCTCATGGAATTCTAAGAATTTGAAATCTATTTTAATTGATTGTCCGAATAATGTTCATCTCCATTTGTTTGTAAGGCAACAACTTACTTGTTTATGAGAATTATATTTGAAGTTTTATTATGTTTCTTGATCTTTTTATGACTGCCGAGTTAATGAGTTTTAGACTGCACTACAAACGAACTAACGCAAGTTCCAGCTTGTCGTGGTTAGCGAACTATAGAAATTAATTCTATAGCGAAATAATGTGGCTAGTTTACGTCTTAAATGACTAATAAACAATGTCTATAAAAAATGCAAGACATGTGAAATAAAACATACAAAAAATAATTAGGCATGTGAAGTAAAACATGTTAAGAAATATTTAGTGTATGGAATAAAACATGCTAACGAACAAGAATGTGTAAAAATGAAACATGTATATTATACATGCTAGAAAAACATAGTGGATGAAAAAAAAAAAGTACTTGAAACATGAAGTCATATGAAAGGCACTATTCATTCATCAATGTATTAATACAAATATTCGGCTTATTTTTAATGTAAGGACAATCTTATGGCCTATTCTCAAATTTAGTAGAAGTAATTTTTGGTTCGGAGGTTAGGGCTTTTCCCAAGTAAACTTCTTTTTTAGCACTTGGGGTCTCAAAGTAAGTTGATTTCTTTTTGCCCTCATAAGGGATTTCTTTTGATAAATGCTCTTCTTCTTCCCCTAGATCCTCGACACAAGCTTCGTTATTACCCTTCTTAACATTCTCGGTGCTCAATTCTTTGTCATCGCCTTCGTCGCAACTGCTAACTTTGTCATCAATATCGGCGAAGTCAAGGTAGGAGAGATCGTAATTAGGGTGAAGCTTCAGGATCTTCTCTCTTGCCACCTAGACCCCTTCTAACAACTTCTTCCTTAGAAGTTTTTTGTACTGCCGACTAAGAGTAATTATGTCAAGTACCTCTTCAACATAAGGTCTTCTCTTTATGGTTTCCTCCAACTCAGCAACACGGCTTTGTAACTTCGTTTTGTTGGTCTCCAACTCTTTGATTTGTACTTTAAGCTTGTTCTCCTCATCGCTCATAGTGCAAAGAGTTTGGCCTAGCCCCTAGCACTTTTCTTTCTCTTTCTACAGCTCCTTCTTTAAGCCTTCAAACTCCTTGTATTACTCTTCAACTTTGGCCTTTAGGTTTGAGACTTCATCAACAGCCAAGGTATGTGAGAACTTATCGGTAGCTAGGTCTTCCAAGAGCTTTCTTGCCTCCATCTCAAGCCTTATCATTGCATTATTGGTAGCAGCGGTCTGGGCTTTGGAGACATTATATGCATCCTCAATTTTCTACAACAATTTCATTTAGTATGATGAGCATTAGAAGTGACTTGGTAGAATACGTGAAGACTACTATGGATATTACCTTCTTCATTTTTTTCTTGGCCTCATCTAAAGCCGTCAGAATGTGGTTGCTTATTTGAAAGTGAAAAGTAGTGTTAGCTGCTAAATAATTTCAACAGTTAAAAGGATGGTTATAAATACTCACATCATATAACTTGGCAGCGATATAGGCCTTATTGCAACCCCTAACCTTGTTGACGTCCTTCTTGGCAATCCCTTTGTCTTTTAGAAGGATAATTCCTTCCTTTAAGGTTAAGGATTTTGTCCTATCTTCTAAGGCCGAGTCAATATCCAAGATAGTGTGGCTCCAACAAGGGATGAAGTATTAGTTGACCTTCGTATTGGGGACAAATTTGGCATTGTTGATAACGAGAGCTTTGCTGTGCATTGCCTCTTATGTCCTCTCATCCAAATCTTTGGACCTTTTGGCAGGTGATTTGTTAACAAGTTGCTTCCCCGATCTCTTATTATTACTTAGCATTGTCTCCACCATTAATGACGACCCTTTAGTGGCAATAATATCTTTGGCCTCACTATAGGGTTGGTGCTTGTTGACTACTTAGCCTAACAAGCATTGACAGTGAAAGCTTCACTTACTCGTTCATTCGGCTGACGATAGGTTGAGTAATCAACATTCTTGGCATCTCGCTAAGTAATACAGATTTGATTCCAATTTGAATTTAAGTTTATGATGCAAACAGTTATTACAAGCATAGTTATATTATATAACTACTTATTCTCCTTACATTTTAGTGAAGGTATCTAATTAAGAAACTTTTACGTATCTTGATAATTATTCCAATAACTGCTACTTTAAACATGACAATTTCCTATAAATATGGAAAAGAAATTCTATAAGAGATATCTGATAACTCTTGGCTACTCACTTTACTTTTTCTTATTTTTGCTTCTTAATTTAGGCATCGAAGTGGTTGGATCAAACTGACCCTAGTACCGAGTAACTTTCTTTTTTTCGCAGGACATTTCTAATCACCAAAATCCACCAATAATAGTGCCAATGTGATGATGGTTTTAAGGTTTAAATGTATAATTACAAAATTAAAACACAAGCCAAATCAATTAACAAACATGGACTAACCAGTAACTGTTTTCTATTACTGGTGAAAGAAAAGAATAATTATTTCAAATCCATCATCATCGCCTCTTCTCAAAGTATATAATATATATATATATGTAATTCTCGAAGGAAAATCGCAAACCTAAAGTATCATTCCAGTGTTTTCCCTTAATGATTACTATAAAGATGTAATGAATCAGTAAAAGAAATATACATAAAAAAACCAAGTTCAATTATAGGACATTTACATACAATAGAAGACAAACTATAAGGGGAACTAGAAAAGTGACATTTAAATGCAAAAGAGATGGGAAAAAAAAAACAAAGAAACCTAACCAACGAATCCAAACGAATTGATGTGGATTTCTAAGAAGAATGCAATGATGGATTTTAAAATAGTTTTTGGTATAATTTAATATAAAGCGGTTTCTAACATAATTATTAATGGAAAGTAGGTAGGATAGGAATATAGTAGAGAGAGGTGAAGTGGTAACTATATATGAAAATTAATAGTAATTATTAATGGAAAGTATTTGTATGATGGGAAAAGAAAATACTAAAATTACAAATGGAAGATTATTTATAGTAACAAGAGCAAAGTGAGAGAGAGAGAGAGAGGTGTGGAATGTAGGTTTGGAGAGTGAGGGGAAGAGAGAAAGAGATAAAAGAGGGTAGTTAGGAAGATAAAAAAAGAATGAGAGTAGAGAGAGAAATCTAATAAAATCTTAAATTAAAATTTGTAAAATCAAATAGTAGTTACATGATAGTTATTTCTTACTTAAATATTATAGATAACACTAATGACACTTTTAATTGACTTCATAAGGATATAATGTAATGACTAGTTCTTATTTGCAGACTTATTCTTGCATTTGATTGGTAGAAATGCTGTTTTATGGAATTGCTATTAGTGAAAATAAGGAATTGCGATGCTTTTACAGGACCAAAGGTATAATGTTCTTTTAATTTTCATATCTATGTATGTTATCTTAAAATAATAAGAAGGAATAGTTACTTTATTCCATTACATAAATTAAACTACTTTTAAAAGTATAAGACCATGTAATGAAAAACATAATACAATACCATCCATGAAGCTTAAATAATTTTGATTGGAACATGATTATCCTTCTTTAATAAGAAAATGAGCTTAGGTCTTGAGGTTGTGTTAAAGTAAATTTATGATCAACATTTCTGTAGGAAGGATATAAAATACTAAATCTATATCTTTAAAGTAATTAT
Organism: Lumnitzera racemosa; assembly: GCA_024138005.1. Taxonomy (NCBI): domain Eukaryota; kingdom Viridiplantae; phylum Streptophyta; class Magnoliopsida; order Myrtales; family Combretaceae; genus Lumnitzera; species Lumnitzera racemosa. Next base: position 104,543,426 of record JAMXBC010000006.1, on the reverse strand, counting down.
TACAAAGTCAATACATGATATGAGATACTCCATTCTACACCCAACTATGAGTGAGTAGTCCTCAAACAAATTTGAACTTCCTTCTTTTGGTTGGATTCTTCCGGCACGGTTATGCAAATTCCTTTTTTTTTTTTTTTTACTAATTTTTTTTACATTCCACATTGAAATCCAAATGTTGGATCACCGTTAGTTAAGCCTTTTCCAAAGTTCAAGTAGGATATGTCTCTATATGGAAAAAGGATTTAATAGCAAATATCAATAATAGTGTTTAATTTTTTAAAATCATAATTTATGTTTTTATATTTTAAAAATTTATCAATATTTATATTTTATTTATCAGTTTACGTGATATAAATATTTAGATAAGCAAGTTGAAAGTAAAAATAATTTATATTTTTATATGTTAAAATTTTATTAATAATTATATATTATTTATCGATAGTGAGAAAGAGGAAAAAATGGATGCAGGAGAGAGATTTTACAAACGGGTGGGTTTTGTTTTTAGAGTCAAGTCTCTTGAACCGGTCAATCTTGAAGGAACATACCTCAGCCTAAGCTCCCGTGATCCAACAATCACATCATTCTGCAGGGAATAGAGAAAAGAGGACGAACAAAATAAATAAATTATTCATCAAGTTGAAGTTGAGTTTGGGAATATGAAATTCGCTCTATATGAGTTCTGTGCCTGACCACTAACCCATCATGATCGTATCTCCATTTCGGCAAATTCCGTAAGTTTTCTTCATTACTTCTTTGCCCTTTTAGTTTTAACCCTAATCTGATTTTTACTGCCTAGTATGAAGCAAAAGATTGAAACTTTAGTCTGTTTGGGGAACATGGAAATCATTTGCTTGGAGTTTGTGATTTTCAGTTGTTTTTTTTGGTGATTGTCTGTGGGGAATGGGTGATTTTGTGAAAGTGAAGATAAGTACGGTACAATTAGATAGACGATGAAGCGTAGTTCAGATTATGAGACGCTTTCTGCGAGCTTATAAAGTCTAGGGTTTTTGAGTTTTGGACTTATTGATTTCACTTGACCACCTAAGAATGTATTTGAGGTAGAAGTTTAGAGAAAAAAGCTGTATTCAACGCAGGTTTATTCAGAATATGACATAGTAAGTTCCTGCTCATCAAACTAGATGAAGCAGAGGTGGGATCGGTCTGGTGTCTAGGGCTTATTCAGAAACTATGAGAATTTAAATTTACTTGATGCATAGTCCAGAGTTCAATTAACGCGGGGAAAACTTTTTATAAAACTGAATTTTACTGGTGCATAGGGCTTGCAAGGTGGCTCATGTATCCAAAGGCAGTGGTGGTCTGTCCTATTAAGGTCATAACCTCTCCATCATGAAATATTTATACTATGCATATATATAAGGCTAGACATTATAGATGATCAGTTATATAGGTGAAAAGCGATCAGATTCTGTCTTCCTGTGTTCTCTACAAGATCAACTAATCGAGGGTTTTTCTTTTTTTCCTTTTATTACAATAAATTTTGACTGCAAAGCATGAAGGAAGACTTTTTATGGCCATTTTTCTCAGCAGAGATTGATGCTGTGTTACAATTTTGAAGCCTAATTACTTCCTCTGTTATTTTGTGGTTTTGAACATTTGGCAGATTTCAGGAGAACTTTTAATGATGTCTAGACCCATGCTGCTTGCGTTTTTACTGATGATATTGATAATAACTTCTCAGTTTGAGTGGAAACAATCACTTGTAAATGACACAGACAGTACTCAGAACAATTCACAAAAGCAAAACCAAATTGCAGAACAGCAAGAAGCCGTTAAAGAGAAGGTAAATATTTAATGTTAACTGCATATTTCATGACGTCTTACACTCATAATGTTTTTGGTCTTTTGACATGGTGTGTACCACATGGACTAGGGAAACTTGTTTCTATGCCATACCAATGGTTGAAGGCTTTCTGTATGATCTGTCTTTTCCCTGCCTGCACCAAAGTCAGAGAACTCCTGTCAATACCTTGATGGAAGCTTTGTCATTACTGATATTGTCTGAGAAGAAAGTAAAGGAAACTTTGAGGTTAAATTTTAGAAAATAAGAGCAGCACTAGGAAATTTTTTCGTGCAGAGAAATCTTTTTACCCTGAAACTCCTGATGTAAGAGGATATATTGCTAATTCCTTTGAAACTGCACTGAAATTAGGGTCACAATTGTTGGATTGATGAGAGTGGTTTTCCTGACTGCAAAGTTGATCTCTGCTTAGAATGAATATAACTGAAGATTGGGGATTTAGCAGTGGCATATAGAAAGATTGAGAGGGGAAATTTTAGAGATTGTCTGGGTTCATTTCCACTTGCTGTGTGATTAGGCTAGTGTTAGCACATGCCCTTGGAGTGAATTTGTTTTGTGCACCAGTATTTGTTCTCAAGAAGTGTCACTTAGGTGGCAGATAAATGTTTGACCCAAGTACTGACTTGCTGAGTTCACGACTCATAAAATCCTGTACCACATTCAATTTCAACGCTGGTTTTAATCAAACATGTTGGAGTTGAGTCCTTGTAATCAACTCCTGAACCTGTTCAGTTAGGTAGTTTACTGCCTAGGTTCTGACTCTCCATTGATCTACTACTTTGTGGTGGCAATGTTCATCTCACTTTTTTAATTTTTGATTTCAAAAATTGGTTATACTGTAGGGAAAATAAAAAGAAAAGGAGATTTCTATTTTCTTAACATCTTTTATTTTTTATTTTTTGATAAGGTTGGTAAGTATTTCATTAATAGAAAAGGATTTACAAAGAAAAGCCCACAACAAAAAGCAAAAAGAGGGCAGACAAAAGGCGTAGTTTTAGATGTTTACATAGACAAGAGGAGCCCACAACAAAAAGCAAAAGGTGACATAGAAAAGTTGTAGTTTTAGGTGTTTACAGCTCAAGCTGGTGTAAACAGTGAAACAAGCACCTTATTGTCCTTGAAGTACTCTGATAAAATAAATCCTCAAAGCAAAGGGCCTAGCTGAAAAACCATCTATTTATAGGTCTCAAAGTGCTCGAAACTTACTCTAAACACTTCTAAAGCAGAACTTGCTGACTTGACATATTTTATCATTTGTTTGTGATGAAGGAAGTACAGAAGTTAATAACATACTATCCTTAAAGATTCTTAACTGCTGTTCTTTGGAAAGAGCTTGAGATTTGAGAAAAGAGCTTGCACTTTGTTTGAATTAACATAGAAGGCAATTAAAATGGCCTTCCATTACCAAAGGCGTGTAATGTAACTCTAGGGTTCAAAGATGTACCAGATGGTTCAACCCTGATTTTGAGATCGCACAGTTTTCTTTGATTTGGAGTGCATATAACCTGACTTACCATACTTAACTAGGGCCTTAAATAAGCTAAGTTATTCGTGAGATGTTTGAGTTGAGTTCATTTTAAGCTTGGCCTGACTCGAGCTCAATTAGTAAATAAGTTAAGCTTGAGTAAAATATGAAGCTCATTTATTTAAATTAGCTAAGTTCAAGTTTCAATTCAGACTTGCAAAGGCTTATGAACCGGCTTACAAGTTTTATATATATTAGAAGTATTACATATATTATGTATTATTAAAATTTAAAAGCTAATAACTATATAATATATATAAATCTATAACGTGCTCTGTGATAATATATGATATATAATCTAATCTTTGTCTACTATTCATTAATCTATTTATTTATATATATATATTTTTATGTTGTATAATTAGGCTCGTGAATAGGCTTGAGCTTGGTTGACATTAGATTCGGTTTGAGTTCGATTAGTAAACGAGCTGAGTTTGGATTTAAGACAAAGTTTGCTTATCTAAACAAGTGAAGGTCGATAAAAATTCAGCTCGAGCTTGATATTGTTTAAACCAGCCTAACTTGAGCTTTTAGAAGCCCAACTTGGCTCATTTGCAGCGTTATACTTAATACATAAGTAATATTTTGTCATGTAAGTGATAGTATGTCAATTTCCCAACCAAATGCTAATATCTTCCTGTTTCCACTTGTGGTGCATCATCCCTTAATTACTTATAGTTATGGCTAATGGAGAACATACTATGTTGCATCCCAATATACTAGTTTCATTGAATGAATCAATGACACAGTTCTGCTGAGATAAACCTGTCCTTGTTTACTTCTAGCCATCTAAGCGCCGAAAACAATCTGAATGGACCCAGGTCTTTAACTTCAAGCTCAACTCAAATATGCTTCTCATTTTCAACTTCACTGTACTTTGCTATAATGATGCCGTCCCCATAGACAATATAATAGATCTCTTCCCATATTTTTCAACCTTAACAAGTATTATCTGATTGACCTTGAGCATACACCAATCTCAGAAGAGTTGAGCTAAACTTTTAAAATATGGGTGGTTGATTGAGTCATAGAAATTCTTGTTTAACTAGCACACTCTCCATTTGTGTTCACTCTTGAAACCTGGTGGGATGGATGTATGTATTTCCTCTTCCACATCTCTGTTGATGAATGCATTTTTTTTAATATAATTAATGAACTGCAATAGACAATGACACCAGCATAGAATTGTGAGTTTTACAATAGGAGCAAATATTTCTTCATAATCAATCCTACAAGTATGTTTGTATCGATGAGCCCCAATATGGTTTTTTATCTTTCAATTACTTCCATCAGCTTGGTGTTCGGCAGCGAATACTATTTACTTGCCACAGCTTTCTTGTCTTTGGTTAAATCTACAGTTTGCCATAGCTTATTTTCAAACAAGGCTTTCATCTCCTCAGAAACAACTTCTTTTCAATTTTGAAGTTTGAAGTCTTCAAACACATTTATAAGAATCATGACAATATCTGTCCATGCTTTAAAAGCACTAATATATAGGAGATGACCGACTTAGAATAGGTAACTCGAAATAAGATCCTTAATGCACGAACATTTACCTTTTGGAAGAGCGACTAGAAGATCAATACTATTTACCCAAAAAAAAAAAAAGAAAGAAAGGAAGATCGATAATCATTTGATTGACCATCACCAGAATTTTCCTCAACCCCACTAGTGATGCAGCAGCAACTTCATATTCAATTCTGTACATGTTTTCATGTTACTTTATTTTGAGAGCTATCAAAACTAGTAAAAACTTCTCTATACTTAGTCATAACCTACCCTTCGACCTGTACTTCATTTGTTTACCTATTTCCATGTGAACTTCCACCTAGTTTAATATTATTCAGAAGACAATCAGGGTCTTCACATCTTTACAATGCCTTGTTTTCAAACTTAAGGATGTTCAAGTATGGTAGTTTAAGTTATGTACATATATAGTGGCAGTAAGTTCATACACAAAAGTCCAGTACCAATGCCAAGTCCTGTGAAAAGAAAGAGGGAAAACTCCTATACTTTACCCAAGTCTGCTTTTTTCCCCAAAAGTCGACCACCTACCTTGGGAATGGTTGGAGAAGATCATAGCATGCTATTGCTTGTACACCAAAAGTAAATCTATAGGTGTGGGAGCAAAATCAACAGCTCAATGATATTAACTCTCATATTACACAACATACAAGTTAAGCAAGTTATTAACCAATATGTTATGTAACATTCAACCATATGCAATGTATATACTTACAAGACCTTCTAGAGATCTTGCAAGGGTTGGATTTACATTCTCTGAAGCCAATGGGATAAGTGATCATTGTTACACGTTAGACATAGATTTCGAATTGATAAATTTGTTGATGAGTCATCGCAGCCATTTGATATTTGCTTAATACTCAAAAGCAAGTTAGATAAGTTATGCTCTAATTAGAGGGTGGTGTCCCTCGGTGTGGCGGTAGTTTCTAAAGGGCTAGGGTAAGGCTACATATGGAGAATCACCTCTATATGACTTCCCTGTTGCGCTGTGTAGCGTTGGCGGTTTTCAAGAAAAGATGCAGAGGATGTAATGTATATTTGATTCAATTTAACTTAGCCTATCCTTAATTAATCCAATTTATAAATAGCACACACTTAATAATTTCAACCAAGTATCACAATCAAGTTATTTCTGTATAAGCTTATGATCAAATAAGAGCAATCAACACATTAGTATTTACAAGTATATGATTTTCTTAAACCCCATATACATATTGTTTATAAGTTAATAAGCAATTAATTCCATTAACTAACTCTATTAAACACAAACAGGTGTAATAATCATAAAGTATTACTCGTTTGGACATCTTGGCGTCTCAATTGAAATAGTTATCAGGTAAGAAGTCCTCTTGTTCGATAAAGTTACTTATAATATGATATCAATAAATCAATACAAGGTGTCTTTAAGAATTAAGAGTTTAGCCTAATGATGCTCTTAATATTTTCTATAGTTTCAAATTCGTAGTCTAGGCTTTAGTTGCGCATTTCGGTTTGTTTTGCCTGTAACTTCAGCGTTTTTTAATGAAATTTCACGAGTAAGTAATCATTGCGAAGCTGATTTAATGAAGTTTTGAAATTTGTTGGTCGTATAAGTCATAATTATCAGGAAAAATTGCAGTTTTTGTTGAACAATTCAAATGAAACAAGGTATACTTCCAGTTGTGGAGTTTAAGTTGTTTTAGCTATATCTTGGTTGTTTCTCAATGAAATATCACAAATAAATAGTTGTTATGAAGTTTATTTAATGTTGTTTCAGGTTTTATAGGCTTTACATGTTTTTAATCGTAGAAGAAATTGCAGCACAATAGAACAGAATAGAGTATTCTGGCAGATGCCGTTAAATTGTTCTCCAACTCCTCTCTTGCTACTTGGTCATTATTGTATATTGGGGCTCTAACTAAATGAAAGTTGACTTCTATGCACTTAAGATTGGATTCAAACAATCATTTATTTTCTGAAGTGGGCATGGGCAACAAGTGGTGTAGCCAATTAATATTGTAGTTTTGGTCATTTAATACAAATCCTAAAGTTGCACTTGGTTCATTGTTTAATTTATTTGTCCTAGGTGTCAATATCTTTAGGTACTGCTACTCTTCTTTATTTACATCTTAATTAAGATAATTTGGTGTGTAATATATTAGGTTAGCTGCTGTATGTATGAATTTAGTGGAGGAAATCAGCTGCCTACAGTGAAGATCACATTGTTTAGTTGGATCATGAGCTCTAACACTTAGATATTAGTTTAATTCATTTAAAAGCTCTTGTATATCAGCTAAGGGGTTTCAACAGAGGTCAGTACAGCAGCATGCGATTTGTTTTTCTTATCTATAGAGGTGACATATGCCTAGAAATGTAAGTGATCAAGTTCCAACAACGTATTCAAGCATAGACTGCTTTACTAGTATCTAAGCCACATTATCTCCAACTGTCATTGTATATCTTAACATGCAAAAGCTGGAGCAGCAAGGACTTACCTCCCGCTGCTTGGTTCCATGCAAATTTCGAAGAGAATGGGGCGGCATTGATCATAAAGGAGAATCTGTTTCAACTTATCTATCTTATACTACTTGAAATGGAAGGAGGTGGAAGAATTTAATTTACCAATGCCTTCCACAAGCCATAATGATGGAAGGGAGTGCTTTTGTGGGTTTCCATGTGTCCTTCCTGTGAGATTTAAGTGGGAATTTGCTGGGGAATGGGGAAGGAAAGTCGCTGAAGGGAAAGGAGGAAGTGGGGTTCTACTATTTATTTGTGAAATTTTGATGAGAAATGACCAAGATATGGATGAAACAACTTAAACTATGTAGCTGGAAGCATATTCTATTTCACTTTAACCGTTCGACAAAAAAACTGCAATTTTTCTTGATGACTATGGCCTATACAATCCACAAATTTAGAAACTTCATTGAATCAATTTTGCAATGTTATTTACTTGCAAAATTCCGTTAAAAATTGCTCAAGTTATAGGTAAAATAAGTCAAAATGTGCAACTAATACTTGGAATATGAGTTTGAAACTATTGAAAATATTAGGAGTATAATTTAGACTAAACTTTTAATTTCCAAAGATTTTGTACTGACTTATTGATATCATATTATAGGTGACTTAATTGATTAAGAGGACTTTTTACTTGAGGGTTATTTCAACTAGGCCACCAAGATATTTGGGTGAGTGATATTTTGTGATTAATACACTTGTTTGTTTTTAATAGGGTTAGTTAATGGAATTAATTGTTTATTGACTTATAAATGATGTGTGTGGAGTTTAAGGGAATTATATGCTTGTGAATATTGATGTATTGATTACTTCCACTAGATCATAGACTTATATGGAAATGGGTTGATTGTGATTCCTGGTTGAAATTGTTGAGTGTTTGCTGCTTATAAAGTGGTTGGTCACCATATAAATCAAATTAATTAAGGACTGACTAAGTTAAATTAAACTGGACATGCATTAGATCTTTTGCATATTTTTTGATGGCCATCAGCACTATATAGTGCAACTGGGAGGCCATATGGAGGTGATTCTCCATATGTAACCTTGCTTCAACCTTTGGGAACAATTGCTACACTAGGAGTTGCCATCCTTTGATTGGAGCACAAAAATGGCTCATCTAGCTAGCTTTGGAGTATTAGGCAAATATTAAATGGCTGCGATGAAAAGATAGTGTATTCCCTTTTGAAGCATTGTCAATTGTCTTACCTATACTGAAATTCACAATAATATAGAAAGAAAATGACTTTGTAGTTCATATCTTTGGTCAGTTTTCTGATAGATGGTAGGTTATATTTCAAATGCAGTACATTAAGAGTGCCATTTGATAAAAATCAGACAAATAAAGCACTCCTTGCCCCTCTAAGCTGGTGCATTACCATCTGCAACCCATACCTTGATATCTTTATCATGTGGTTCGTGACTGTTGAATATTTGTGAGGATTATTTGTGTGATAAATTGTAATTGTGTTGATTATCCAATTATCTGTTGCAACAGTCAATAGAGAATAGTGATGAGTATGTTTATGTGCTATAACCGCAGTTGAATATAATTTACTCTTGGCCTCATTGATTTTAAGCCTGCTTTTATTTGGGATTTGCTAGAGCATCTCACTCTGTTCAGATGAAAATTGATATTAGATGATTTTCAAGATTCTAATCAGCCATTTTTTCTGCTGTCCCTATCCCTCCAGTTGTGTGGCTTCCCATACAAGCTCCAACATCTCATGGGTATGATAAGGCTTGAGACTGTTGGACAGCTAGAGATGAGCTTGTGACTGATGAATAGGAGGTTGGATTTGGTTTAGAATTGAGGCCATCTAACCAAGATTTGATCTGGTTTTGGCGGTAAAGTCAGGAGCTTTGTCCTGGGTGTCAGTAACCATTTTCCTATCCTGAAGGATTTAAGTCAAGTGAAAGCTCTAATACAATGAAAAATTATATAGATCAACAATATTTCTTTGTTCATTATATTGATTTGTACAAGAGAATTGAGTACAAGAAAAAGGGAAGACAATGAAAAGATTTCATGTAATACTTTCCATTTCCTTGAATAGTTGAAACATATTTGCTAATGAGTAATTTGATCAATGAAAATGCTTAACACATTGACGTGAATGATCAGACAATAGTGTAAGCTTTTGTCATTGGCTTAGAAGTAGATGCAATTTGAACAGGCTTTTATTTGACCTTTTGGGTTAGAAATGTGCTACTATTTCATGGTCGGTTCAACAACCTTAGGAGAAGATTGTTGAGGGATTTGATGTGATACAGAAACCCCCAGATGCCTGCTTCTGTAATTGGCCATAAAATAAGGTCATAACCCGACGTTTAACTTACTTATGCAGCAGTCTGGCAGCATCTTGCTTTAACTTCACAATTTTCTTTTGCAAATGTATGCATTCCTTCTCTATGCACCGATATGAGGTAGCATGCCTACTTGTGTGCGATTATTGTTATTTCAGTCCAGAAGCGTTGCTTGTCTTGTTGGTTTTGCAGCAATGCAAGCTTGTTTGCTGCTTGAACTTAAAGCTGTTTCATCATCTTCGTACCTAATAAATATCCGCCATCCAATCATTGTGTGATTATCTTTCTTGTTCATTTTCGTGTTATATAACTACACATCTATATAGGATTTCTAATATGTCCTCTCTAGCATTGTGTTCTTTGGTTGTTGTAATGACTTTTCTTGTTTCCTCCTGCAGATCATCTTATCACAAGAGAGGCACATTCAGAAACTTAATGAGCTTGTCATAAGCCTAAAGGAACAATTGCAGCAATGCCGTGTTGCTGAGGAGACCACAAATAGCACTGTAATTCCTCTGACTCATCATGTAATTGAGCTTGAACGAGGGGCATTATTAGACGATTAAATTGTGAGTATGTTTAAATTTCCAATGGTGTATCATCATTAATGGGGATTGTTCATTTCTATATATCATCAGCACCCAAAGATGTAAATTTCTGAGTTTTTCCATTTAACGCCCGCAGAAAAAACGTATGCCTAGAAGTTGGAGGTCAGGCCATGCGATAGTCGGTTCATTTTTACATTAAAATTTGTCAATCTGGTAGTGCCACAGAGTAATAGCATGGGGTATGGTACTGCCAAAATCCCCACCCAAAAAGCATCAGTTAAAAAATCTCTTTTTATGTAAAAATTATAAATCAATGTTTAAGATTGGTTAGATTTTTGAATTATCATATCATATCGTTAAAATGTCATTTTCTTTTTCATAATCTTAACTATTTGTTAGGCTTATAATATCTGGTTTCTGCTTGTGTGGTGTTTGTGGGTTGATTTCATGTTTCCTTATTTTGGTGGATAATAGTTGTATTATCTTTATGATTCAATTTCGATAATCTTGGTTTTGGTGAGCATTGACATGCATTTCTGTAATGGTCGATATATGTGATGTAGAAAGATGAAAATAAAAACGAACACGTTAGGATTCGGGTTTTTTAAGAACAAGCAAGAATGGTGGTATTAGTTCTGGTGAATGTGGTAAGATCCTATTGCGATTTGACGAGTCTTGATGGTTTTTTCTTTTTAATAATTTATATGCTTTTCTTTTTCAATTTTCTTTTCTTTTTGGTATTTTTGTTCTTTTTATCGTACCATGTAATGAAGTCTACTTAGAGAAAATTATTTGACAATAGATAATATTACATAAAATCTCCTAATTTAAATTTTATCTAATCTTACTTCTTTCCCACCTGCCTAAGAGAAGATTGTTATGCCCTCTCTTTCTTTTAACTATTTTTTAATTTTTATCAACACACATAATGGATGTATATCTTTAATAGGTTTTATAAATATATAGAAATAGATTGACTGATCTGTTTACCACATAGATTTCACGAAAGTGTTATCGGGATGGGCTTCACAAGTGTTAGAGAGATCAAGTAAATAGTTATATAAAAAAAAAAGAAATAAAAAACAAAATTGAGAGAATTGGTAATAATTTGGGAAATTTTTGAGCGGCGTCTGAAGGAATTTACTTTCAAAACCAATATTGGTGTAGCAATGATTTGCTATATTCTTTTCTTTTTTCTTTTTCTCCAACACTAGTTACTTTATTTTAAGTTGCTAGAATAAGTGTTGATAATTTGACATGACACGGTTACACGAGCATGAATGCCACACGATGTGGAATACAATTATCTAGAGAAGACACGTTAATGACATGACACGACACAAAGTATAAGTATGATGTAAATAAACATATGATCGTATTGTTATCAAATTATTTGTAACCTCCATTCAATTTTATATATTACTCTATTACAAGATAGAATAACGAATGCGACCCACTAAACAAATCGCGACCGCTAGATGAAATGTGATTTAGGTGCACGAATGGATTGTCCTTGAGCAGATGGTGATTGAACTCTGCTATTAGTGCTAGATGTACATGACTGAAGGGCATGCTATTATGTTTTGCTTCCTGCACTGATATTTTGTCTCCAATGGGAATAGTTACCGAGCCAGCAAATGGTACCATCACAAGTCCTTTACACTACTCAATGTCTTCACCTTTTTGTACTTCAATCAAAGCTGGAGATGAGTCCTCTTGTACGGATACTCGTGAACTCATCTGTTGAAATGATTTATTGCTTTCTGCTTTTGGAGTTTTGGACTCAGTGCTTTCTAATGTGTGGTAGCAAGACTAACTTCTGTGTATATCGAGATGATTCGTACAGAGGACTAGGAAGTAGGAACGTGCATCCTGGTCCTTTTCATGTTTCATCTAATGCACGGTACCATTTGGCTGGTAGATGAAAATAAAACAAGTTGTCTGGAATACATCCACCACGTTTTCGGGCGTTTACAATACGTTTGGTTGAAACTGGTAATGGAATTCCTATTTCTAAAGTATTGAAAATATAAGTAATAGTCTGTATTTATACTAAAAATGCATGATTGACCAAGAATACGAAATTAAAATGACTAATAACCAATGCCTTTTGAAAATCTTAATATGAAAAATCCAGCCACCGTCTCTTCATCCTAATCCAAGTCCGCAATCCTAATCCTAACCTAGTCACCAACCCAGCCCCTCATTAGTAATAGATTGTATTTCAAACTTTTAACTTCAATACCCTATAGGGTTTTGATTGATAATCATCATCAAGATGGTATTAAAAAAAACACCAACCTAATTTGTAAAGACATATATTACCCTCAAAATAAGCTTATGAGGTACTAATAACAGAGGAATGATGGCAGTTCTTTGTTTCTGTGTAAAAATATAAAATTTAATATATTTTAATCAAATATTTATTTTCTTGTTAATCGGATTTGGTCGTGCAATCATATTCTTGAGCCAAGTTTAGATATCACAAAATTAGACTAAAGCCAACTCTACTAAATCCCTAAAAGTTGTGAACTAAATTTTTTTTTGGGATGATGTGTACCTACTACCTAGTTAATCATGTTAGCATGAAAACCATCTTGCATATAGAATCTACATAGATTCACACTATTCTAATTTTGGGTTTTGGTTGGTTTAATAAGGAGCTTGCCTAAGTTCAATGATGGTTTGTTGTGGTTCAACACCATCTTGGTGGCTTTAACAAAGTGATGGTATAGTTAAGATTTTGAGTCATGTGAAAGCTTGGAGCTAAGTGGGACTAGGATTGCAAGGATAGGAGGACGAAGATGACATAAATAGTCAAATGTTGGCTAATCCTCATACTCTTGTCTCCAATGAAGATTGTCTATTCCCTTATTAGGTTATTTATTTTTTTTCCCATTTCTTTGTTGAATAGTATATACTGTGAATCAAACGTGGTAATAGCTAGCCCTTTGAACGAGAGAAGAGATCTAGTGGGTAGTACATGTCATGTAGAAATACATAAAATCTACATAGGCTCACTCGATTCTAATTTAAGATTTTAGTTAGCTCAATAAGGAGCTTGCCTGAGTTTAGTGATGGTCTATTATGGTTTACCATAATCTTGTAGCTTTAACTAAGTGATGGTATAGCAAAGATTTTGGGTCATGCGAAAGGTTAGAGCTAAGTGGGATTAGAATTACAAGGATAGGAGGACAAAAATGAAATAAATACTCAAATGTTGGCTAACGCTTATACTCCTGTTTTCCAACGAAGATTGTCTATTCCCTTGTTATGTTATTTATTATTTCCCCATTTCTTTGTTGAATAGGATATACTATGAATCAAACGTGCTAATAATTAGCCCTTTGAACGAGAGAAGGGATTTAGTGGGTAACATAAGTCACGCGGAAGTATATGTAGTGTATAATTACCAATCGAATTTAAACATATGGATTAGTAGTGGGTAGTTACCTAAAATCTCACTATCTATGTTATGAAATGTCTAAAAGGGAAATGACTAGCAATCGGATGCAATAAAAAGGTTTAAATAAAGCTTGACAACACATGAAGATTGTAGTTGTAAAACATTAAGCTACAACAACTAGATTTACTAAATAAAAATGGAAAATAAGGGCATCATAATAAAGAGTGGTCATTAAGTTATTCCTGGTGTGTGCAATAAGAATGTAAAATTATAGCTTCCTCTTAGGTCCAAACATTACCATAACTTGCCTCATCCAGTAATTTTAGTTGATAATTGCTTTTATCTATTTTGAACCACTATAGTTATTATATCCATTGTTCATTATTGATACTATTGTTATCAAGGTTTTAATACTATTAACACATCGTATGTATTAATAAGTAGTGAATAAATATCAATAAAGTTATAACACATAAGAACATGAGCTCATTACTATTATTATATGTTTAAATATAATTGGTATTTATTCACTATTTATCAATATATATAATTATTAGAACTAATCAATTTTTTTTCTTTTTTTTTTTGTTAAAAGTGTTTGCCAAGATGCTTGAGACGCTTGAGTCATGACCATATACTATGATCGTTTTTCATCCCTTGGAAGAGAGCTCTTAACACTTATTCCCTTCTTATTTCTTCTAAAATATAGAATTTAATTGAAAAATTAGGATTATTTATCCAAAAATATACCTTTGTTTTAAATTTTTTACTTTATCTATTTGTCCTTTCATTTCTTAGATTTCATATACTTGTGTTTCCTTCTATTTAAAAGACTTAATTGATTAGACGTTAAAAATAAACTTGTGAAATACACAAAGTTCAAAAAAAAAAATAAAAATCTAAAACTCTTTTCTCTCTCATTTCTCAGTTGAACATCTATGAATTCCTTAAAACAATTTATGACTTGACTTTGTGACCAATTACACCATAAGAAATATATATATATATATATCACATTATAATTTTATATTGTACAAAATGTTGCAAAAGCCAACAAGTATCTTGTTACTATATGTTGACATTGACTTTTTCCGTCTAATTTATGTTAGGCTTCCTTTGGACCTATAAAATAGAAAAGCCTTCGGAATAAGCATTGATTTTTTTTTTTTTTTGATACAATTACTTTGATACTTAAGAATTGATATAAGGAACTTAATGGATGGTGTTGGAGAGCGAGTAGAACACTTTTTGGCATATATGTTTTGAATTTTGAAAAACCTAGTTTCCTTGATGGGTGCATAACTATACCTTTTATGTTTGTAGGCTAATGTGATCTTTCCTTCAGCTAAAGCGATTAAGCTAGTACGTAGTTGGTCTTGTCTGGTAGGACTTGGCTTGGGTTAGATGTGATCACCTTTCAGATAATGCCTTATCAATTGGCATCTCTTTAGGTGTGCTATGATTGTTTGGCTCAATGACAAGGCGCTTGAGTATTGAGTGTGAGCCCTTAAAATCATATAAGGGCAACTGTATCTGGATTTAGGACTTTTAGGAAAATCTATCTAATTGAGCCTAAAATTTACGTTTAAGTTAGAAAAGTTAATTAAAGTAATTTAGTGAAGTTAGATTTTAAAAATAATGACTTAAAATCTCAATATTTTAGCCTTAGAAAAACAGTTATATAATATATCATAAAACTCGTCGGAACTCTTAAAACTAAGCTTGAAATATGACGAAAACTTAGAAATAAGTTATTCAAGCTATAAGAGGAAATAATATAGTGTGATATACTATATGAATATATATATATTTATGAATATACTTGACATGTATAATAATTATACTTGTAAACTAATCCGAAATTATATAATTATATATAACAAGTGATAAACTCATAAAAATAAATAGAAAATATATCTTAAAAATAAGAGATATAATAAAAACATGATTATATGCATATAATTACTTATTATGTGTAATATATACATAGGATATACTTGTATATTAACAAAAATCATTAAACATTAATATATTAAATATAAATTATCAAAATGGCCTTCAAATTCATCCAAAATTTAGAGAACGACTTGGAAAAATCATAGAATTCACTGTAGCATCCTAACAGCAATTGGGAGTGATGATTCAAAAGCAATTTCTCCAAAAATAAAAAAAAAATGGCTACCTCTTGCTAATTACTTTAAGAAAGATAATTAAAATAATTTACTTAATAATTAAGGAAATTCTTGTCACCTAACCCAATATAAATAGGAGTCCTAGACAATCATTTTCAAACGAAGACTTGCTGTTGCACCTAACCAACCACCAGTAGAGCACACATCACCCAGCTCCACCGATACGCTTCCTCTGTCGTCTACACAAGCTTAGAGTTTCAACGAACAAAAGGTTAGAGTTTCTATCCTGTTTTTCTTAAAATTTCTTAAAATATCAAATCCTTCTAGAAAATTAATTCATAGGTTATTTTAGATGTTCTTTTATGTTGTAATTTTATTTTTGCAAAATTATGAATGTTTTATATACTTGCTGAACAAATGCATTATATTAGAGTATACAAAACATTCATAATAAAATTCATAATAAATAGCTCGAGTTACCAAAAAAATTTCACAAAATTTGCATTTTGAACTCCTTGGTGTGATTGTATCGCTTATTGGGATACTATATTAGAGTATTTGAAAGCTCAAGAGTGCTTTGATTGTAGTTGTAAATTAACTATTTATGCATATGCTATGTGTGTGATTAGTATTTTGTTTGTGATAGGAGTTGAACTCCTTGGCGTGTTGTTCTATATGATTTCATACTTTTGTTTTGTATGAACTTATTTAGCTACTCCTAAATGGAACTAGTAGTGACATGGTCGCTAATGTAATTGAATATGCATAGCAAACGTTAAGAGAACAATTAGGAGTGTTAGACTAAATATAGACTTCGTTAAATAAGGATAGCTAAAATGGTCCTTTTCCCATCCTTAATTGAACTATGTGATAGGTACGGAGGTCGTGACAAGGGTGGGGGGCCATGGTTCTAAAGTGGTTATGGGAGGAGGGTGTTCACCATTGTACAAGCTTGGGTTTGGCTTGATTTAAGTCACGATAAACTTCTTAATATGGGTTAGAATGGATGTAATTTCTCTAACCTTATAATGAGCCGGATAATATTATGCGATGTTTTAAGTGATTGATTGTATGACATTTCCTTATAATTAATAACCTTGATTGTAATTGTATGGTACTCTTCTGTCTCTGTCTTGTTTACTGAATTAGTTAACTTTATATCCCTATAAACTTTTTTGCAGGTGAAGAGTGAAAGTTCAAGATGTACAGATATCACCATCCTTAGGTTAGTGTGCAGTTGATTGGGAAATTGAAGAAAGAAGAATTTACTGAATCCGGACTTTTGACTTTTCTTTTTAGTTTAGTTTTGAGAAAATTAATTAGGAATTCTCAGGACACCCACTAGTTTCCCATCTGATTATAAATAGACTTCAAGACTTATAGCTTTTTTATAAACTTTAAGTGTAAATTATAACTCTATATGTGAAATGCTTATATGAGTATTATTATATTATCGGATAACAAGTCATTGTGAATAGGTGTTTTGAAAAGCTACATCACAGGTATGATTATTGACAGGTGTTAGATTGGAAGTTTTAAGCTGATTAAGTCGTATACGTCTTGTGTAAATTGTATCTATGATAACAGCTGTAAGGTTATTTTTTATTTTAGATCAAAAACTTATCACTATAATATGATATGAAAATTGTTGCCAACTTTGACAATTATAGTTGATGTATAAACTATAAAGTGTGATTTGTTGTACTTGATGTTCTTTTTTGGTGTAACAAATAATTTGTATTTCATATTTATTTGTCTCTCCATCGTTCCATTTTTATCTTGTAGATTAAACCAAAACTCTCTCTCAAGTTTAAGAAAAACTTTAAAGGTACTAACATACTACGTTTATTAATGAATACGTGCAAATATCTATAAATTTTAACATATAAAAAAACACAATTGATTCTTTTTCAAAAAGTATGTGCTTTTATTATCATATGCTTCAAAATTATTGGTACTTATATATTACTCAATGATTCACGTGACGTACTAGTAGGGTTGAATAAAAAAATCGCGGATCACAGGTTGAACCGTAAATTGAACAGAATAGAATTGAAAAAACAGTTTTTTTTTTTACAAATCTTTTGGTCATGGTTTGGTTTTGTTATATATAGAGGTGTGTAAACTGGTTAAATGGGCCAACTTGGCCCGACCCGCCCCCCTTTGACTTGTGGGTTAAATGGGCCAGGCTCATTTGGTCTACTTTTTAAATGGGCAAAAAAAAAAAAAAAGCTTGATCTTAACTTGTTTTAAAAATGGATTAAATGAGCCATCCATAGGCCAAAAGCATAAATTTATTAAATGGGTCAATTCAAATAGGCTTATTTTGACTCGTGAGTTAAATAAGTTAGGCTCATTTACCTTATTTTTAAATGGGCTAAAAAAACCATAATCTAAATCTATTAAAAAAGTAGGCTAAACCGGATGACTCGTAGGCCAAAGCTTACTTGTACACCTTTAGTTATATATAAGTGGTTAGTGGTTTGGTTCAAAGAAATGAAGCGAACCATTTGGTTGAACAAAAATAATTTCATGTAATTGTTGTGTTTTTTTTTTTCATCAATCTTTATAAATTTCATCAAATTTTTCATATTTTTTCTTCTTTGTCTTATTTTTAGTTAAATTATTAAGATTAAATTGAGCAAATTCTATTTAAAATTTCATATTTAGAAATTTTCCTTTTTTAAATTTTCATTTTCTTATATGTTTTCAAATTAAGGGTCTTACCTTGATGCTTTTTACGTATCTTTTATTTCTTTTTCGTTATTTAGTGTGTTATTTTTGTTTTCTTCGTATTATTTTTTGATAAGCAGCTTTACTTTTTCCTCTTCGTTGTTTATTTGTTAGAGTAGAATTTCTTATTTTCATTCAATCAAGTTGAGTTTATTAAGATCTTATACAACTTTTTAATAAGTATCATTACGCATGATAAATATATGAGATATAAATGGGAAACATGTGAAAGTTTAATGGAAAGAAAAATATGTTATTGGAAATAAAAATTTGATATAAATGGTTCGAATCAAACTAAACCGATTTTAATTAGGTTTAAAAACTTTATAAACCGAATCGTATAGTTAATTTTGATTTTAAAAAATAAATTCGAATCATTATATTATGTTCAATTCAATAAGGGAAGGTGAATTGTATTGAACCAAATCTTGCTCAACCCTACATACTAGTATCATTGAATGATTTCTCATCAAGCATTAATTTTGAATATTCTCTAATGATTTCCAACACCATAACATTCTTTAAACAAATGACATTTTGTAAAACTAAGTTATTCAGTTTAAAATGAAGTTTTTATATTATTAATTAATTATATCATATATTACAATCTCGAGAGGATGAATTTGAATCCTATCCATTTTGTTAAGAAATTAATACTAGATTTTATTTACTTAGATTTAGTAGGCTTATGTACACCAATTACAAGTCACAGTAATGTCTCCAACAACTTAAGCGGTGTACACAGTTAATTGCAACTGTTATATCAGCTCCTGCTATGCTATGCTATGTATGACGTAACAAATGATTTTGAAACTAAAAGGTCGAAAATCAAAACCCCCCGAATAAATAATGGCAGTTACAACCATCAAATTTTCTGCTACATGGTTGATTCCTTTACACAGATTTTCCCGACATAAGCAGAGACTCAAACCAACCGCTCTGTATTCGCTCCAGAAAATTATTGTTATTTGGCTTCTCATAAGAAGAGTAGAAGACAACGCAAAAGCAAGGAAGAGTTTTTGGGATTAAGTTGAAAACAAAGAAGGAAAGGTCTTGCTAGTACAAAAAAAAATTGTACAAATAGAAAATATCTATTATATGCATGGACAGACCTAACGAGGGATTGAAAGGGATTGTTTTCTCGAAGTTTGAAAAGAATTAAATATCAAAAGTTACTTAAATGGAGAAACATTATGCATTATATGTCTATTTCAATCCTCCATTTTTTAACATAGTTACTAGATGTTGAGCCTATAAATAAACAAAAAGATGATGGGTTTAAATCCCATAAATGGCATTTTATTCCTTTAAGTTGCATTTATCTTTATGTTGTTTGAATGATATTTTTTTTTTTATATTTTTTTTAACTTTTATTCACAATTAGGAGGTGTAATAAAGTCAAATTTACTTATAAACTCTTCGAGTTTGGCTCAATATTTTCTAGAGTTTGTTCGATATTATTTGATTTGAGTCTATAATCAAGCTATTCAAGTAGTTTATGGAGTCAAGCTCAAACTTTATAATAATTGACTTGACTTTCCCATGAGCTTAATCAAGCCTGATTTGGATTTATTTATTAGTTAAAATTCAACTCAAGTCTAGATGTTAGTATTATTTTTAGTTTAAAAAACAGCTTTTGCATAAATCAAGCTGAAACAAACTTAATTTAATTGAGCTCAAGCTCGAAATTTGAGTTGAGCTTAAGCTATCAATTTTGAGTTAGGTTATGTTTGAGCTTGACACTTATGTCGTTTTGGCTTAACTCATTTATACTTTATTCACAATAACTAATAAATTTCATTTATTTATTGTTATTACATCATAACTATTGGATGAGGCATTAATAAATAATAAAAATGATATGACTTAATATACAAATATTTTTATCCAAATAAAAATATCAAAATGAATATCGATTATTGAACTACTGATTACATAATCACAATATCATATTGCTCCTTTCACTTAAATAGCTTTTGTATTTTAACATTTTTTTGATTCCTTCTTCTTTATAATAAAACTTGCACAAATTTTACATATTAATTTTATTTTTTTGTAAATTGATAGTTAAGCTTCATAATATGCCATAACTAAAAGGTAAAATGTTTTTTTTTTTAAGGAACTCTTAGAAAATGCATCCAACACTCTTAATCAATTCTATAAAAATTTAAAGTTTCATTCCTGTTGAGTATTAAAAGTATTGTAGGTGCATTTGTGAGCAAAATCTTTTTATATGTATATTATATATGCAATATAATTGCAACAATAATTTGATATTTTTCTACAAATCAACTTACAAGGTAAGTCCAACCCCTCTCCTCCCTTGATTATATGATTCCATATCTTGTCCGTGATTATCTGTTCGCTGCATCATAATGTAATGTCAAGGTATATATTTATGTCGTATGTATGTAACATCTAATGATGTTATAATAGTAGCATAAGGATATTCTTTATTTACATCACTTTTAATAATATTTATCTTTGTTTTATATTATGAAAATTTTTTATTCTTTATCTTAATTGAATCTAAACCTTCATCTTTTGATATGTAATTTTCCAAAAGAAAGTTCACTAATTAGCATGAGAACTTAATTTACAAAGTAGTATTAATATATCAATTGAAAGAGATTTTAGATATCCAAATTAAAAGATATTTAATATGCATCAATAACTCTAAAATAATATATATTTGGTCAAAATTAGCTATAACTCTTGTTATTGTGATGTCTCTTGTGGATGAAGTCTTACATAAATTGTGAGAGATCAAGGTTATAAATACTAAATTAAGGTTACTTAGGAACTTTTGGACTAACTGATGGGAAAAATCCTATTAATAATTTATTCATTACTTTTAAATTAGAATATTACCAATGGTATCGAAGTTGATCTCTTATCACTAGTTAGATGATTTAAGGGCGAACCAAAGTGAAAGTTAATAAGCCTATTTCATCTTGGTTAAGAGAAATGTTTGAAGACGGCAAAGAGCGTCATTAGTGTGCAACTCATAGAAAACTTCTACAATGACTTGTAGGTAAAAGGTAGTAGGAATGATTCAAATCATTACATAGTAAAATTGGGAAAGAATTAGACCCCAATTATAAGATCTAACATAAAAAATGATGGAGAAAGAATGTGATATCTCGTACATTTAAAGCTTCACATGTATTGTAGGAAAGTAGTCTTAGTGGTTTATGATGACAAGGTAATGAATACCAAATTAATACTAGTTAAAAGCTTTTTAATCAATTTATTAAAAATGTTCATTGATCTATTAACTATTTTTAGTAGGATGATACAGTCACCACTATTCAACTCCATATATGTAGCTTTCAGTTACTTTTTATATAGTATTAGTTATAGATTTATATCATTGAAATTGTTATTAGATTTTCATTAAGTGATTCTTCTTCTTTAGATAGGTAATTATTTCAAAATTGATGTTTGTGGCATTTAAAGCTTTTCCGTTGAATATTCACTAACGGTGGATTTATATGACTAGTGTGACGTAAATTGAGACCTCTAACCAACACTTATTTATGGTTGATATGGCATATAATAACAACGTACTTCTTCTTGAAAAAGATACCTCCCTCCGCTTTTTAATAAGTTAGTTGGATTCAGCTGCCTAAAGATAGCATTGATGTATTACATTAATAAATAACTGACCAAAGTTTACTGCCCCAGATAGATAGACAGATACATATACGTTGCCTTTGTTATATCTTATCTTATGATATATTCCGAAGTGCCATTCAAAACATGTAAGTGGGAAATTCAAAGCAAATACTAATGTTGGACTTAACTCAAAACCTTACTCGATAAGGGCTGTTCTCATGATACTATGTAGTTCAGTTTGAGTACTATGTCGAATCAATCAAACCGACACGCACTTGAAACAGTTTGGTGTTTGAACTAATCTCTTATTGTTTTGGTATATAGCCCACAATGGATTTTCTACTAGATATAATCTTTGTAGGAGAAGTTTGTTAACTGATCCAACTTTTTTTCGATGCCATCATGAAGAAGAAATGGTAGAACATGTCTTCTGGAATTGTATTTATACAAGAAGTAAGTAGTAAGGAGTAAGGACCTCCTGATATGGGGTCGAACTAGTCAGATTGTCTTTCTTCTAATGAAGTTATCTTTTGATCCAAAAAAAAGAAGAAGAAGAAGAAGAAGTAAGTAGTAAGAGTTGAATCCAACTACTTTGTTCATGGCAAGTTGGGATACCCCATATTTAGATTGGCTACAACATAATAGCAAATGCAATGCAACAGCTATAGAGAAAATGGATAAGCCTTGGGCAATTATTCTCTCTCACATGCTATATGAAATTTGGAACGACAAGAATGTTAGCATTTTGGGGGGACAAGTTTAGAATACAAGCCTTAGGGATAGGGTACTCATCAAAGCTTCAGATTTTAAGACTAAAGTTTGTACGGAATGGAATGCAAGAAAGTGTTGTTGGATATGGCCCATAATTGGCTGGTTGAAATTTATTGTAGATGGGCAGTCCAATTTGAATTTACTTGCAGGAAAATGCTCAACGAGATGAACAAAGTCGTAATCTAGCAGGTGCTGAGGGAAATGGATGAGGATGCAAAAGCCAGTTGGCAAAACTTGCTCGCTTAAAAACTATTAATTCGACGTTTACAAGAGATATTCCTGTTGATGTTCTTTTCATGTTGCACGAGGATGCTGCTTTTTCTTCTTTGGGACTTGATAATCCCTCTAATTGTTCTGTCCTCATCAAAGCCGTTGATAGGAATATTCAAGATATCTCGTTTAGCTCGAATGTCTAGTTCGTTTTCTTGTTTAGCTTATTAAGATGGTGTCCTAGACTACACTTGAAGTTTCTTTACGGATCATCTAAAGTGTAAACTATTGTAGGCAAGGTTTGAAGATGAACGGCTAAAATTGCTTAGATATTTAAAATTTAAGTGAATAACTTTAAAAAAAAAAAAAATTTTGGAGTATGGTAACATTAAAGATCCAAATCCAAATTAGAGTTATGTACGTGAAGTGACTTATAAAATTAAGGTTATGGAGAATTGTTGGGAAACCTTACAGAAGTACAGTGGACGCAACTACCGTGGAACTTCTACCCATGATTGTGAGAGTGCAGAGGCTTGTGTTAGATAAAAGGGATCTATAAGGAGATGACTTGATGAGAAGTCGTTGACGTCTTGGTGACGATATCACTAAGTTTGATACATGGTGCTTGCCTGTGATCAGAAGACATAATTGCAAGACAATGGATCAAATTGTAAGAGCCGTAAATGGCCAAGTGACAGGTACGGTCCCTTCTAAATCGGTAGTGGAATAAATAGGGTTTTTATGGGGGACTGAATTAGTTTCTTAAATTTAATTCATGAAAAAAGTGTCGTCAACCACTTAAATGGCTCCACGAGTACGCTTGATGTCTGAAAAAATCCTCGATAAGGATAACCCCAAAGAAAAAAAAAAAAAAAAAAATCGCCGGAAAGGAAAAGATAACAAAATAATTCGATGGGCCTGCAAAGTCCTCTTTGAGAAAAATTAATAAACATTTCGGAGTAAAATGAAAAAAAAGAAGAAGAAGTTAATAACTCAAATAGAAAGTAAACAGTGATTTAGAATGCTATCTATATATATCTATCTTATTTTTAAGGTATAGTAAACTTAAGTAAAGGTTTTTTTGGACAATTTACTATTTAACCTCCGATTTAATATTATATAACTAAAAAATTATTACTAAAATAACCTTTTAAAATTAAAAACGACCTATAATATGGATATTATGGACAATTTATTCAATTTCTCTTTCCTCGTAAAACTTCCAAAATTTTCTTTTCCCATTAACTTCCCCCCGGTTAATCTCTCTATTACACCCCCCACGTCCAAACGCAATCGCTCGATAGGTTGAATTTTACCTTCTTCCCATCATATCAATTGTAATACGTAGATGGCAAAACTAAATAAATAGATGCAAAGCATAATTTATACATGAGTTATGATTTTTTTTTAAAAAAACTAATAATAATGCATAAAGTCTGGAAAATGCGTGGAAAAAAAAAGAAGATATGTACCATTATAATAATAAAGTATACATGTACTTATTACAGTTTGTTAAAAATCTGTTAATTGTACTTAATTTTCATAATTAAAGAAGTGCTAAGAGAAGTTTGTGAAAATCAAATCTATGAAAGTTGGTGAAAATACAATCAACAAATTGACAAAGCCACTTATATGCAAAATTATTGAAAAAGAATATTTACATCATGGAAGAAAATAGATTTTTCTAAGCGAATATTATATAGTAATATTAATAGTATATGTTTATGAATACAAAGAAAATAATATTATTTAAATATATATATATATTACATATTATATTATAATTTTATACGATGATTATTGAAAAACATCCACATTAATTATGTATAATATTTTTTTGTGCTGACACCAATGTTAAAACTTCATTAGATGTCACTTCACTAATATTGTGCACTTTCCATTAGCATCTATTTTTTTAACACTTAAGGTGCTGCATCAACAATATATAATAAAGTTATGATAGTAAAATAACGACATTTCAATCTCCTCTTTAAACTAGTAAAACATTATATTATCTATTTAAACTTTAAATCGAAATTCACTCTCCCATATATTTACAATTTCGATAAGAGAAGGCCAAACACACATCTATTCTGAACCATCTCTCGCATGCTCAATTTCAAAAAAGAGTTTCAGTGAAAATTCAAATCCACCTGTATCGACATGTTGAAATAGGAAAGTACACAATCATTTATTCATTTTGGTATTTGGTCATGAAAATGAATAATGGTGTTGGCTAAGTAGAGAAAAAGTTAGCTAGGACATGATAGATATTCCCAGCGTAATAATCTCTTGCGTAATGGTCACCCTCTTCCCTCTAAGTACTTCCAAACGTTGGTTTCGTCGCTGTACGTCCGTGACAATCTATTGCAATTGATGCTGATTGTTAAGGTCGACAGCTTTTTTTTTTTTTTTTTTTAAATTTTCACCAACGAAGTTGGAGTTTAACATCACCTTTTTCCACAAGATTATTTATAATATTTGCGCAAATAATAACATATGATATAATATATATATATATTATGTTCCTATTATGATAGGTAAAAAAGTGATTAGTTCTCAAATTTATATTTGTTTTCTGCAGTTACTAATGTCACATTTGATTAATAAAATAAAATAAGGTGAAAATAGAATCAAAATTCATAAAAATTGAACATAAATTAATAATAAATTTTAGGGATAATGTCATGATTTAAAACTTAATATTACTACTTTTTTTAATCATACATTTGAAATTTCAACTCATCTTATTATATATTTAATTTATGATTTAATCATTACCGTTTATATTTTAATTAATTTTTATTTATAACAATAATTCAGCCAGTATGATGAGTCAATGGGATAGCCATAAACTTGTGTAAGGGTTGGTTCTGAACTATAAATCAGCCCAGCCCAACCCACTAGGGGGCAGCCTTGAATTGATGCAAACCGCTAGGCTCAAAAGGCCCTAGCGATTTACCACTCAAGTGGTAGGTTGAATTGTCAATTGACCTGATAGGCTACGCCTAACATTAAAAAAAAAAACCCATTTCTACAATTAATTATTTGATAATCTTGATATATTATATATATAAAAGGAATTTCCTCAACAAATCAAATAAGATTGGTAAACGTAAGATTAACGCTATAAATCTAATGTCATTTGAACATTTTCATCATCCCTTTGATAAGCTTAATAATACATAGTCTAAGTATGTATATACTATACACATATGTATAAGGTTGTCGGATTCACAATTCTATATATAATCGCTAGAGAATTAGTAAAATTGGAATGTAGAAATATATGTAAAATAATTTTAAAAAACTATAGAAATGCTTATAGTAGTTATTCAAAACTTGAAATACATGATGGAAAGATATAAATGAAGAGATTAAGTTCTTTTTTTTATGAAAATTTTTTAATAATATATAATTAAACATACGAAAGAAGAATAAACAAAATTTAAACAAAATTTTTTCTATTATTTTCTTTTGAAAAAAAAAATGAATTAAAGAGAATCAAATATTTCAACTCATTTCAAATTGTTGATGATATAAGCTGAATTATATAGTTTTTCTTGTAGTTTTTGTTGTTAAAATTGAAACCTGGGTGAAGGCTATAAATATAAAATAAGTGATTAAGAGAGAGAAAAAAAGAAAAAATAAAATAAAATAGGACAGAAAAGATGATGTAATTACCTAATAGTTGATAACTTATAAAAGCTTGGTTTTATTTTTTATTTTTTTATGTTTTAACTTATTCAACTTAAATATATAGGATCGGTAAACTTGGTTAAAAACTTAAGTTTTTATTGAGTTTTTATATAAACTAGGTTAAAAATGCAAATTTCTACATGAAAAAAAGTTTATACATAAGCTAACTTGGAATGGTTTTCTAAAATCGTAAACTTGTAGAATCGTATGGGTAGAATCGCGATTTTGACAACTATGTATATGTAATAATGCTCTTTATTGTATCATATTAAGAATTTACTTTACTTATTTTGTTATCACTTTTAAGTTTTTTTGAATTATATTAATTGTTAATTGAGTTTAGTAAAGTATATGATTACAAAAATGCTAGGTATTGCATTAACTTCATAGCTTGCATCAAATGGGACACTTGCCTTGATTCATGAGCTTTGCTATTCGTAATTCTCATTCTAATTTTTATTATAGTTTATATTTTTATTGGTAAAGACTGTAGAAAGTTTGTGTATTATTCTTTCTTTTTCTTTTTTCCACAACTATTTGTTAATTGATTTCAAATGGATCACTTTTGATATACTAGTACGGTGTGAAAGTCACATAATCCGAAAAAAAAAAAAATACAAGCACGAGAGAAGATGGGAAATTATTTGCAAGAATATGGAAAAAAATACAAAGAAGGAATTAATTATTAAAAAAATAAAATAAAATGGTTTAAGGATCGACAAACTAGCTCGAGCTTGTGGCAATACGGGTTGGTCACAGTTCAGTCTAAAGTTGACCCATCAAATGGCGGATACATGCTAGTTCGGCTTAGTGATTAAGCCTAGGTGGATAGTTACAACCTTAGGAGGATCATGTGACCATCATAGGGCCATGTGTGACCACCATAAGGCTATGCATAACCAACTACAGTTGCTAGTAGGTTTCATGACCCATATTTTTTAAGTAGGTCGTAACATATTATTTTGTAGTGGATGGTCGGTGGCTATTTGTCGGGGTTGCACAACCTTTCTTAAGGTTATAGGCAGCTATTTTATTAGCTAATCATGTTGATTTGATTAACGGTATAAAGTAGAGTTAACTAAGGTGTAGACGGTAACAACTAAATCTTTAATTAAGTTTATAATTACATAAATTGAAACTTTAAATGTATAATTACAAAAAATATTAAAGTTGAGGTATAAACTGTAACATTGACCCTAAATATTACTATATATTATGATATTTAGAACGATATAAATAACAAATTCATGATATATCTAAAAGTCGTTAGTGGTTTGGTTAGGGTTGACTTAATAAATTGTGATGGTTGGAGTGTAAGTGGTCCGATAGATAGCTTGACTTGCATGTTAGGGTCTCTTGAGTAAAGTACCAAAATATGTATAAGAAAATATCAAGGAGTGGCTATATCTTTAGTTTGAAAAAAGAATCATAATTCCTTTTCTGGTAGTAATGGAAACTCTGTGAAATTACTATTGCGATCTGCAATCCAAATGCAGTATCATATCTTAGAAGGGGGAAATAACTAGTAAGTTATAAATTCTTGGCTTGGAGGGAAAAAAAATAAAATAAAATAAATAAATAAGTATTACTCTCCATGTGTTGTGACAACACCGTAGTTAAATTTTTTAAAACATACCCACTATCACTACTAAGCGTTTGAATATAATTGATAGTTTAATTTCATATGCATACACTTACATAAGTATTATCTGATAAATGGCTTCTCCATCAATCCCTACTAAATCTCTTAACCATAATATGGGTGTCATTATTGTTACCAACGCCTTGGGCTAATTAATAAAAACATTGTGGCTCCACTCAACCAGCATCATCGGTGGATTTCCCACACTCGCTAACATTTTCATGCATTAATATTCGTATACTCCTACCAAGTATTTCCTATTTCATCCCAAAGTTCATTTATTGTGGTTTTTTTATCCTGAGTGTCTCATACCCTCCTTTCCTACCCATAATTAATGGGCATTAAAGGAAAAGACTACACGTGTTTCTCTCATGAAACCAATATATAATTGTGACACTTGAGAAGGAGACTTGAGAACCCTAAGGCATTTAGCAAATCTTCTTCCCTTAGATTTATTTTCTACCTAGTCATCTTCCATTCAAACCTTGAAGAAAAAACTTTCATTTGGTTGCACACTTGTGCCTATCTAAATCAAAGGTATGGAGCTATATGTGTTATATTTCTTTAAGTGGTGTTGCTTCACCAGCTTGATGCACTACATGATATTTCTATCAAGCGTTTGCTCGAAAAACAATATAAAAATGATGTATCACTTGTAATGAATTTTTCCGAAGAGGACTATTGAGAATCGTAATCAATTGATATTGATACTTAAAAAAGTCCCTTCATTCATATATCAAATATTTTAATCGTCTTAGTACTTCTTTTCGAAATGAAATTTAGGCATGTGTATCATTGTTCTTTCGTTAATCTTATATATTGTCATGGTCATTAATAGGCATAGCAAAGGATGAGTTGCAAGAATAGCCCAAAGCTGGAACTGAAGCTAAATTTATCACCATCTAGTGATCATCATCACATGAAGCTCGAATCATCGCCGCCTTCTTCATGCGAAAGCTCGTGCGTGTCGTCAGGCCAAGAAGAGGCCCCCGGCTACCTTAGCAGCCCAGAAGTGAATTCCATGATGTTGGTGGGGTGTCCTAGATGCCTCATTTACGTGATGCTGTATGAGGTCAGTCCAAAGTGTCCAAGATGCCAAAGCACTGTCTTGCTTGATTTCCTCAACGATGCAGATAACACTGCAAAGAGCAGGAACTGATCCTGTCAGGGCGTGTCAGTAAAAAGCATAACCATAGATTGTGAAACAGATGGGTCTAGTGATTAGCATATATATATATATATATATATATATATATATATATATGGTTTGTGTTTTACGGTGTATTTTTACATAACACGTACCATATAGTTTGTTTATTACGACCAGAGCTACAAAAGTATTTTTCTATAGTATTGGCCTTGAAGTAGCTTCATTTTACACAATAGGCAATCAAGTTGGTCGTTTGGTATCTTCGAGGATGACAGTTTTCATTTGTATTATTACATAGAACCCTTGTAGTTTCGTTTTTTTTTTTTTTTTCCTTTGCTTGTATATTTTATCCCTTTTGTTTATTTACTTATCTCCGGTTTCTTTTTTACCTTTTCTTCATCTTATATTATTGGCACCGCTAGGCTAATATTAGGCGTAAACTATTGTAATTACACTCTTTATATTTATTTTATTTTATGTACGCTTAATTTTGTTATCTTTAAAATTGAGTGCCATTAATAATAGAATATATATATAGATATATATATATATATCTAGATCAAATTAAAAGTAAATAGATGCAGAATTATAACATGTTAATCACAAAGTAAAAAAAACGAAATGTGTGTACTTAGAATAAAAGAAGGATCCATCTTGAATATTTTGTAAATCGTAAAGTATGGAAAAGAATACTATTCTTTCTCTAATAGGAGATTAGGGTTAAACTAAAACTATTTAATGGGAGGATGGTTTTTATATTCTTATTAAATGAGAGTAAGGATCTCTTATTAAACAACTATAATGTCTATATTAGTCAAGTATTATAATTAAACAATAATTTTATAAATGATATATTAATAATTTAAAGGATTATATTTTGAATAATCGATTAATACTAATTTACATAATAAAATAATTTAACATTCACTCATTTAGATAGCATTAATCAATTATTAGAATATATGAATTATTAGATCGAAAATATTAATTGTGGTCAAAGCATACATCAATTTATAGTTTAAGAAATATAAAGCTTTAATATTATAGAAATAGTATCTGATAGGGAGATATATCATACATATTAATATGCTCATATTTCAACAAAAGAATAATGGACACGAAAAGCACAATAAAATAATACAAATGTGCCATCTTAAAAATTGGTCCAAGCATCTCAATAATACTATTAGAGATATGATGATAGAAATGATGTTATCTCATACATATCTTATAATAATAACAACAACAAATATAAAATTTCGGACTCCTACTAAACTAAAACATAAAAAAACTTGACCAAACCTATACAAGTTACATGGTTTTGAAAAACTCTAATAATTAAGCCTTTAGTCAGTAGATCTGCTAATATGTTCTTTGTAGCAAAATGCTTAATACAAGTATGAAACTCCAGAATTTTCTCTCCAATAAACAAATATTTTATATGAAATGCTTTGAGTAAGAAGAGCTTTTATTGTTTTGAAAGAAATGCACAGTAGTAGTATTGTTGCAATATATTACAAGTAGCTTAGATATGATTTCAACAATATGAAAACCATAAATTAAGTTCTTTAGCTACATGGCTTGACAAGTAACCTTATAGCAAGCAATCTTATAACAAGCAACACACTTTGCTTATAAGTGTCAGTTTGATACTCTTCTACGAAATAGCTCCTCCTGGCATCATAAAAACAAAGCCAGAAGTAGACTTTTGGTCGTCAAGGCAACCTACAAAATTAAAATCAAAATAGCTAATGACTTGAAGTTGATCAAAATTTTTATAGGTTAGCATATAATCCTTGGTGCCTTGTAAATATCTCACGATCTTTTTTACATCTTTCCGATGACCTAAACCTATGTTGCTCAAATATCTCCTTAAAGCATTAACAACAAAGGCAATATCGGGACGAATACATACTTGAGTATACATTAAACTAGCAATAGTGGAAGCATATGAGACCTTCTCCATTTCAATTCTCTCTTTATCATTTTGAGAACATTGAAATTTCAAGAGTTTATCACCCTTTTAAATAAGCGCAGCACATAAGGAGCAATAATGCATTTTAAACCACTTAAGTACCTTTTCAATATATCCTTTTCGAGAGAATTCAAGAATGCTACGTAACCTATCACGAATTTAGATTCCTAGAACAACTAAAGCATCTTTAAGGTCCTTCATGTTAAAGTGTTGTTCAACATTTGTTTTACCTCCATCAAAAGTTTAACATAGCTACTAGCAAGAAGTATGTCATTGACATAGAAGACAAGAATTATAAAATTGCTCCTACTAGTCTTATGGTAAATACATTGATTTGAAGAATTTTCCTTAAAGCTAAAAGAAGTGACAACTTGATCAAATTTAAAATACAATTGTCTAGAAGCCTATTTTAACCTATAAATAGATTTCTTTAGTCTACTTACTAAGTGCTGTTTACCTTCTTCAATAAAACTGTTGCGTTGAACCATATAGACATCTTCAGCTAAATCTTCATTCAGAAAGGGCCATTTTAACATCCATTTGGTGAAGTTATAAATTAAAGTGAGCTACCAAAGCCATAACAACTCAAAAGGCATCCTTAATGGAAACTTGTGAGAATGTCCCCTTATAATCAATGCCTTCTCTTTGACTTTGTACCTTTTAACTTTACCATCATGATTATGCTTAGTCTTAAAGACCCATTTATACCTAACTAGTTTGCAACCATTTGGCAATTCCATAATATCCCAAACACCATTGTAAAACATAGAAACTAATTCATCATGCATTGCATTTAGCCAATTAGAAGCATGAGAGCTAGAGATAGCCTTGTTAAAATTGATAGGATCACTATCATCATTGTGATCGAACTCATTTTCCTAAAGATGCACTACATAATCATCTAACATTGAAGGTATGCATACTCTTTGAGATCCCCTTAATGGTACCTCTTCAACAATATTATCACTTGCATGTCCATCTAGTACTGGTTCCACTACATTTTCTCTTTCTTGAATAGTTTGATTATTATCATTAACAATTGGAATAACATTTGCTGGAAGTGAAATAAATAGTATAGGAATTATAGTACGATCTTCTTTAAAAGTGATTGATCGTAGTGTATGGCTCCTATTGTCCAAGTCATCCTCAAAGAATATCGTACAGTTAGATTCAATAATTTTCATGGAGTATGAAGGACAATAGAATCTACAGCCTCTAGAACTCACTCAATAGTAAATGAAGAAGCCACTGATAGTCTTAAGGTCAAGCTTCTTCAATTGAGGATTATAAGGTCTTACCTTTGCCTTACAACCTTATACGTGAAAATGTTTTAAACTTGGCTTCTTTTTAATCATTAGCTCATGGGGAGTCTTTGGCATAGACTTGCTAGGCATTAAAATTAAGAATGTACATTGCAGTCCTCAATGCATCCCCCTAAAGAAAATCTGGCAAAGATGAGTGGCTCAACATGCATCTCACCATAGCTAGAAGCATATGGTTTCACCTTTTCGTAGCTCCATTCTGATCTGGAGTACCAAGCATAGTATATTGGGCTTAGATTTCGTATTCTTCAAGAAATCTAGTGAAGGGTCTAGGGTTTCTTCTAGTCTCATCATATCTACCATAATACTCACCTCCTTTATAGGATCTTACACATTTGATCTTCTAACCCGTCTTCAATTCAACAGTAACCTTAAAAGATTTGACTACATCTAAGGAGCTAGACTTTTCTTGAAGAAGATCTATCCAACCAAACTTGGAGAAGTCACCTATAAAAGTAATAAAATACCTATATCCACCTATGGTGGTGGGGTGTAATGGGCCCATACATATTAGTGTGGATCAACTTTAATACATCAATACATCTATTTGCTCCTTTATTTCTAACTTTAGCAATAAGTTTTCCCTTAATGTAATCAATGTAAGTATCAAAATTAGAGAAATCTAGATCATGCAAAATGCTCTATTTAATCAATCTCTCAATTTGAGGTCTAGAAATGTACCCCAAATGTCTATGTCATAACATAGAAGATTTCTCGTCAATCCTATTATGCTTCTTTCCAAAAACATAATTAATAGACATATCATTTAGATTTAGCATAAATAGCCCATCACATAAGATTCTTGAACCAACAACAATAGAATTAAGATAAATAACAAGTTTTCAATTGCTAAATTCAAAAGTGTAGCCATAGCTATCCAAAGTTAAGACTAAAATCAAATTCCTTCTCATAGAAGGTACATAAATAGTACCTTTGAATAACAAAGTGTGTCTGGAAGGTAAATTTGAAGAGACTACTCCTATTTTCTTAATAGATACCTTAGTTTCATCTCCTACAATAATCTTGGATTTAACATTACTTAGCTTCTGCAGGCTTGTGAACCCCTTGCTTTTCGTTTTTCTTCTTAAGAATATAACAGTTATCTACCTTATGACCATATTTCTTGCAGTACTTGCAATTTCCCTTAAAGAATTTCTTCTTAGGCTCTAAGCGTTGTGCTGCTTTTCCTACTTTCTTCTTATTAGAGTTCAATTTGCCTTTATAATCCTTCCTCTTCTCATTCTTAGTACTGAAGGTAGAAGCAACAAATTGAACATTATGTGATTTTCCCTTCTTCATAGATTCATCCTCTTGAGTAACTATAGCAATCATCTCATTAATAGTCCACTCATTTTTTTTAGTGTTATAAGAAGTTTTCAAAACATCAAACTGAGATGGGAGTGACTCCAAAACTTGCTAGATTAGATAACTTTCACTAAGTTCAACCTTCAAAGATTTCAATTTATTATAATAGTGCACCAATTTCATCATATGCTTATGTACAGAAGAGATATTTGTCCTTTTCTGCTTTGTCAAAAGTCTTGAATTTCTCATCAACTGACTTAAAAAATTCCTGGGCATTTTTACTCTTTGGAATACTCTATCTAATAGACTTCTCCATAGTGTATTTCATCACCATTAGGCATACCTTGTTGAGTGCTCCCATTTTTCACAAGAAGGCTTTTTAGTTGCAATGGACTCGCTAGTAAGAGTTGCAGGTTCTTTTTCTCTCAAAGCTAAGTCCATGTTAGTAATAGCTCAATAGAGATCCAAATATTCCTTCCAGCGCTCAAAATTGGTCCTACTCAATGTTTTGACAGAAGTTAGTTGCATAGGCAAAGAAGCTAGCATCAAGTTAATAAAGGAAATATTTAATATACATGATATTATCATGTAAATTAGAGAATTAAATAATTTCATATGTACAGTGAACATGCCTTCAACACAAATTTTTTATCTATTATGATCCAGCCTAAGGGTCTCAAACAATGTATAAATCTCATTTCACCAAAAAATTCTAATACATTGTATCAACAAAAAATCACATCAATAACAATATATCGATAGAATATAATCATTATTAATGCAATATGTGATAACCATCAAAAGAGATTAACTTTTTCTTAATAAATTTTGTATAATTGTACTCATGATGAGTGGGCTTACTACTATACAAAATAATAACACTCATGTCCAACAAAATATGATAAATTTATATCATATAACATTGAATCAACATAGAATGCAATATTTAATTCATATCAGGACTAGAAAAAAAGTTTCTGAAATACACCATTGTAATGAATTGATTGAATCAATTTACTTAAAATTTATCTAAAATTCTCTCTATTTTCATAAATCAACCAGTTAAAACTAACCTCAATAATCGGCAAAATCAAATTCACGGGCAACAGTTGGTGACAAAGATTGCATCAACAGCTGAAAATAAAAGAATTGTTCAATAGAATTCTACCAATAATTTCGCACCTACAAGCTTATGAAATAAAAGTAGTTCAGAATAATAAATTACGTACATCAATATATGCGTTAATTCTACGATGAATGACCGAAAGAAAAGGAAAAGACTAATGACAGAAAGAAAAGCAAAAGACTAATGGCCGAAAGAACACAGAGAGGACAATGCCTCCAAAGCGCAATAATAGTATCTCCAATTTCATGTTTTCGAAATGCCTCTGATTTCGTATATCGAGGGAGAAATATAGATCGAAGGAGATTGTCAACAGTCACATAATCAAGGTTCCTCCAATTTCATATTATGAGCTTAACGATCAGATACATTGATATGATATCAAACTCAAGAATTGATGCAATGCCGAAACCAATAATCTAGATTACTATTGCCGATCAAGAGAAAATTACGGAACAAATTCTCCTTCTTTTTTGTTGAGTCTGAATTTTTCGATTTTCTTATTTCATTTCATTTCGCTTTTTTTGATTAATACTAAACCCTAATCCATTTAAGATTAATTATCGACTAGAAAAATTAGGAAATTTCGATTCTTTTTTAATTAAAAAACTTTTGGAGTCTACCCAACTAAGATTGGGAAAAAAGAAAACCGTAATCAATTTGTTGGATTGACTGCGATTTAGTTACTGATTTTTAACTTTCACTTGATAAAAATTAGAGTGTTTTGAATTCAAGAGCTAACATATTAAACCATAACGGGTATTACTATTTATTTTTCAAAATTAAGCTTATTCATAAAAAATTGTCATTTTCTAATATTTTTAAGAAAAATGAAAACCAAAAGAAAATAAAAAAAAATTAAGTTTTTACGAATTTTAACGTCGCCTCAAAGATGCATATGTACCCACTAATCGAGATTAGACGATTGTAGTTTTTTCTGAAAACTTTAGTACGTTGGTTTATTTTAACTTTAAAAATTGAAACTAACTTAATTTACGTGTTTAATCGATTTAATTTATTAAAAAAAATCTAAAAGGACCATAATCCTAGAGTAATTTTATTTTATAAAAAGATTTCTAAAATGTTCTAGTTTTTTTTAAAGGTTTTTATTACTTTTTATTTCTAAAAAAATATTTCCTAAACAAGAAATCCTAAAAAACTAACTTCATGCTAAACAAATCTCCTAAGCCAATATATATATATATATGTTTATATACTATGTTATTAACATAAATAAATAAGTAACTAATAAATAAAATAATAAAAATTAAAAAAGAAGAAGAACAAGACCAAACCTTAATTATTGTTTGGCTGTAGCAGTATTGTCGGAGCTAGCGTGAATTATGGCCTGGTTGTGGAGTTGGCTTCAATATCGTATGTGCGAGCTAGATGGTATATGTTGCATGTGTGCAGTCAGGTGTATGTGCGCGCGCAAGTGATGAGTAGCTTTGTGCTTGGCTATAACTAGAGATCGTGCAGGTATTCACGTGTTAATAGTGAACGGTGTAGTATGATTCAGCAAAGTCTATATGTAGGGATTGGTCTGGAAGTATGCTATATGCTGCTACTGTTTGGTGTCATGAGAGAAAGTACAATGTGTGTGTGTGTGATCATGCCACTATTGTTTAGTGTACTGGATGTGTGCAGTGGGTAGTGGTGTGTGTTGCTTGAAGTGCAACCATAAGCTTAGTGTTATGGTGGGCATTGGACTGATGTGCTGGATTGCTGTTTGGTGTTGCGGCTGTGAGTGAAGATAGTGGAGTTTGGCGAGGGAGCAATGCGTGTACTAGTGAAGTGCTGTGTTAGATGCTGATGTTCATAGCGTATTGCTGGATGTAAGTAAGGCCTCATCATATTCATATAGTGTGTGAGGTGGGGACGTCGTGACTATGTGTAACTCAGAGTAAGGACTCGTGTGTGGATGGTAATTAATGAAGTGGTGTGGGTGTATATAGGGGCTTGTCGTGCTCGAAGTGTGGAAATGAGGCTGTTGTGTTCATGAAGTGGATTGTTCAGATTGATGTATGTGGTTGGAGTATGGCTCTACGAGTCCATGCGTGATGTAAATAAGGGCTAGTTGAGAGAGGGTGTAAATTGCCATTTTTTCTATGTCACGTGAATGATATATATAAAATTTGAAAAACAAATATTTAGATCATATCGATCCTAATTCAGTAAAGATTTAAAATAGATTTGAATCTTTTATATCGATTCATATCCGATTTGATAGAAATCAAATTAGATTTGAATTTCACAAATCTTTATCGCATTAGATTCAAAAAATTTAATAAAATTAGATTTGAATTTTATACGCTCAACCGATTCTTACAAAATGAAAAAAAGAAAACTAAAAGAAACGTATGTGCCTAGTAAGATTCGAACCCGTAATCTCAAGCTAACCTAATGCCAATGCTTAAATGCTTATCTGTTAGGCTGTTGGCCTGTGCCTTAACATTTAGTACAATTAAATTATATTTAATTTACGTGACTATCTAAATAAAAGCTATTTGAATTGAGTTAAAACTAAATCTATTGTTCCTAAAATGTTTTACTTTCTAAAATTCTATTTCCCTAAAAAATCTTTATAATTTTTCTTTTTTTTTGAATTTTTATCATTTTTGAATTTAATTAATTAATATTAATAATATTATTATTATTTTATATATTTTTGAACTAGAACCCCTTCTTTTTAAAAAGAACAAAAATGAGGAGGCAAAAATTAGGTATCTACAACTGCTTCTTTTTGTAATGAAATGTGAGTAAAACTTTGCCATAAAGAAAAACGAGACACCATTTTTGCATTAAGACTAACTCTATCCTAAAAAGTACTACAATTAGTTAGCTATTGTAAGGCTAGTTCGTTGGAGATTTTGTGACAAAAAACTAAAAAAGAATAGTAGTGAGGAGGGTAAAGCCCTATGAGCTGGCTATCTTAAATGAATGGGTAAAGCGTTATTTTAACTAACTAAAACCTTAAAGAGGTATTAAAGACTTGGTCGTGCCCCCCAATGGGCTGACTAACTAAGGTGGGTGAATGGCTCCTTGAGTTGGCTAAGATCTTAAAAAGATATTGATGACTTGGTCTTGCTTCCTATGGACTGACTAACCAAGGTAGGTGAAGCGTTCTTTAAGTTGGTTAAGACCCTAAAAAAATATTGAAGACTTGGTCATAGTCTCTATGGGCTAACTAACTAAGGTGGTCAAAGTTTTCCTTGAGTTAGCTAAAATCCTAAAGAGATATCAAGAACTTGGTTGTATCTCTTATAGGCTAACTAATTAGGGCGGGCCAAGCGCTCCTTGAGTTGGAAGAGATATTAATGACTTGGTCGTGCTCTCTATAGGTTGACTAACCAAGGCGATCAAAACGCTTCTTGAGCTGACTAAGACCCTAAAGAAATGTTAAAGACTTGGTTGTAGCCCTTATGGGCTGACTAACTAAGATGGGTGAAGCATTCCTTGAGTTGGCTAAGATCTTAAAGAGATGTTAAAGGCTTGATTGTGCCCCTTATAGGTTGAATAACCAAGGTAGGCGAAGCACTCCTTAAGCTAGCTAAGAGCTTAACAAGATACTAAGAACTTGGTTGTGCCCCCTAGGGCTGACTAACTAAGGTAGACGAAGCACTCTTTGAGCTGGCTAAAACCCTAAAGAGATATTGAGAACTTAATCGTGCCCCCTATGGGCTAACTAATGAAGGTAGGCAAAGCGTTCCTTAATTTAGCTAAGATTCTAAAAAGATATTGATGACTTAGTCATGCCCCCTATGGGTTGACTAACCAAGGCGGTCGAAGAGCTCCTTAAGTTTTCTAAGACCCTAAAAAGATATTGAGAACTTGGTTATGCCCCTTATGAGCTGACTAATTAAGGTGAGCAAAGCACTCCATGAGTTACCAAAGACTTAAAGAGATATTGAGAACTTGGTTGTGCCCCTTATAAGCTGATTAACCAAGAAGGTCGAAGTGCTCTTTGAGTTGGCTAAGACCCTAAAGAGATTCTAATGACTTAGTTGTGCCTTCTATAGGCTGACTAACCAAGATGGGCGAAGAGCTTCATGAACTGGTTAAGTCCCTAAAAAGATATTGATGACTTGGCCTTGCTCCCTATAGGTTGACTAACTAAGGCAGGCAAAGTGCTCTTTGAGCTGGCTAAGACCCTAAAAAAATATTGAAGACTTAGTCGTACCCACCTATGAGTTGACTAACCAAGGCGGTTGAAGTGCTCCTTGAGCTAGCTAAAACCCTAAAAAGATATTGAGAACTTGGTCGTACCCCTTGTAGGTTGACTAACTAGGGTAGGTAAAGTGCTCCTTGAGCTTGTTAAGACCTTAAAGAGATATTGATGACTTGGTCGTACTCCCTATTGGTTGACTAACCAAGGCGATTAAAGCACTCCTTAAGTTGGCTAAAACCCTAAAGAGATGCTAAAGACTTAGTTGTGCCTCCAATGGGCTGACTAATCAAGATGGATGAAACGCTCCTTGAGTTAGCTAAAACCCTAAAAAAATGTTAAAGACTTGATTGTGCCCCCTATAGGCTAACTAACCAAGGCGGGCAAAGTGCTCCTTAAGTTAGCTAAGAGCTTAATGAGATACTAAGAACTTAGTCGTGCACCCTATGAGCTGACTAACTAAGGCGGGTGAAACACTCCTTGAGTTGGCTAAGATCCTAAAGAGATATTGAGAACTTGGTTGTGCCCCCTATGGGCTGACTAATAATGGTGGGTAAAGCGCTTCTTGAGTTGGCTAAATGGTAATTGTGTTTGGGATATCTAAACAAATGTCTATCTTCATTTTGGTTTGCATATCAAATTCAAAATGGACTTCCTTTAAGGAATGAGTCCAAAATATCCTTGCCATGATATCTTTCATCTCTCAAAGTGTTTAAGGGTTAGTGTGTGGGATATAGCTCGCCTTTTTTTATTCTAATTTTTTTAAAAGTGAGTTTCTGATTTCCTAAGCAAGAGCCCATGTTGGTTTGCCCTAAGATGGAGATTGACATTGCCCCCTTAGTTTCTTGAAACATGCCCTCAGTTGTGAAATAATAACTTTTACTCGATTTGAGTTCAAAATGAAATTTGAAAGACTAAATGCCCCATACCTTTCATGTTCTTGCCTAAATTGCCTCAAACTTGTAGGTCGTAATTCCCCTTAGTTTCCATGTGTGATTTCAGGCTTAGTTCTTTAGAATTGAATGGGTTAGCATTAACATCTTTTGAGGTAGAAGGGACTGTGAATTACCCTTTTTTTTTTTTTTCTAGTACTAGAGATTGAGCTCAAGATGGTGTTTCATGGTTTCATATTTCAACTTGGTTCATGGTTAGACTTAATGGCTCAGGGGCTTCGAGTTGGTTCAACGATCTCAATGGACTAAAGGTTTGGGTTTGGTTGGTTACCTTAATGGGCTATGTGGTTCATGCTCATCTTAACTCCCATAAGTGTCACGCCCCGAAGCGGCAGAGTCGTAACAGCCCCGCCGTGTAAACCACCCTAAGATAGAAGTTGGCCTCACAACCGCTATCCTAGACCTGATCTACACAAGGCGTCCACAACTAACTCGCTTTGAAGTAGACAATTTGTAATTTAAATAAATCATTTACCTATAAAAGTGAGGAATTATATATATATATGTTATCATTCAATTATTGCAGTTAAAGTTTACAACATTTCTCTATAGTATATTCCCTAGTTATTACATCACTCGGAAATGAAAAATAATTCTAAAATAAAAACTTAGACCTTAAAATATGTGTTTATTCTTCAATATTTTTCCTCACTCCCCAGGATCCAGCAGTTGCTAGCTTCTGAGTAATTGGTTGCCGCTTCTGAGTAATTGGTTGCCGCTTCTTAGCCAGCACCTGCACGACGTCTATAGGGATGTGAGCAACCACAGCTCAGTAAGTAGGGGCGGAGGACTTAAAACTATACCATACACGCAACAAGGTTTTCAATCACTTATTAGGTGCAATGCATGTGCAAGCAAATGTCATCGTACGACGTTGTCCGGCCCGTCGTGAGATTAGAGAAATTGCGCTCGCTCTAATCCGGGTTGAGGAGTTACCGTTAATGCAACAGCTCACGACCAAACCCAGGCTTGTGTAATGGAGACCTTGCTCCTCCCGCGACTACCTTCGAACCACTGTCTTCACCCCCGCCGCGACCTCCTCTCCTGTCACTTAGTTCGACTGAGGATGAAGAAGGGACCATTTTGCAATCCTGCGCTATCCCTTCCGAAGGGGTCGGTATTTGGCCGGAGAGTCCTAAATCCCCTAACGGGTTGCCATGCATGCTCGATTATGATTACTGGTCGTATATTTGATTAGGTCCAGTTTAGGGTGATCAATCATTACATACAATTCATACAGTATGTACCAGAGCAATAAACAGAATCATGGCATCACCCATAATCAAGCACATGCATACATTCAACTATCTAACAAGCACAACCAAGCATAATCTTAAGCCTCCCAAAATACAGCATCGTATTAATCCCAACTTACCTCGACTCCTCGCTCGTTCACTCGAGGTCCGATTTGCTCAGGCCATCGCCGGTTATCCCTATAACACGAACGTGGTTTCAGCTTTTCATATAATTGTTATAGGTTCGTTTTATCCTATAATGCTTCTTGTTAGGTTTTGTTTAAGGTTTAATATGCCCAATTATCTAGGTATTAAGTCTTTTACAATTATTCTAGGTTTGGGGTTAGGTTCAGGTTCGGTTTTCGCATCGATTTCTAAACCAGGTTTTTAGTTCGATTTTTAAGTAGCGTTTTATATTCCAACCCTAGAAATTAGTTTCAACCCATAATGTGAAATTAATCACATTATTTCCCGATAACCTAAATACCATCATTACCCTTTGTCAGTGTTTATTTTACTCGGTACACTTAAATCCATATCAGTGTACCGAATTCACTCCTAATGTGACAAATTTTTACATTTTTCATATAATTCCATAAATTCAAGTTTCCTATCAGATTTATTGTGCATTTTTATTATTCTCAAAATATCAATTTTTATTATAATATTTTCTATTTATTATATTTTCAATAATTACACATTATGCATTATTGCATATTATGCACATAATGCATTTCTAATATTTCTATTACCCTAATTACCATCTCTAAACACCAATTATTATTTCAAAATGTCTAAATCCATCCTAAATCAGGTTTTACACCTAATTATTCTAGTTTACAAAATTAACTCATAATTTACTATGTTTTTCTATTACTAATTTACTACATAATTAACCTAATAATTACATCTAACACCCTAAATGCTATAAGTATCATACTCCATCAGATCTTAACATCCTAAAACATGTAATTATTCACTAAATCAGAAATTAATCATTTAATTACATAATTAACCCTAAATTACCCATTT
The DNA here is from genome assembly GCA_024138005.1 of Lumnitzera racemosa. Taxonomy (NCBI): domain Eukaryota; kingdom Viridiplantae; phylum Streptophyta; class Magnoliopsida; order Myrtales; family Combretaceae; genus Lumnitzera; species Lumnitzera racemosa. The sequence continues at coordinate 104,500,739 of JAMXBC010000006.1, read as the reverse complement.
TATGCCTCTTTTTAGAGCCTAAAAAATTATCTAAAAATTTAGAAAATTAATTTTTGAAAAAGGGCTTCATAGCACTATTCTATATCATCTAAGTAATCTACAGAAAAATTTTGGGCTTGAAACTACACTCCTAAGGTCATTTATTTCTAAACCGAAACATGCTCGGTTTTGCACAATTTCTTAGGGACCATATATTACGGGACATAATTTCATCAAAATAACATTTTTTCTAAAAACTACATACAAAAATATCGTAGAATAACAAAATTCATAATTTTCTAATTATATTTACTATTTTTACAAAATTTCACAAAAATCGGGCTGGAATTTGGACTCACCGGTTCGGGTGGCTCCGGCCACCGCGGGCCGCCGTGGCCTTGTCGTCCGGCCTGGGCGCTGCCACCACCGTGTGTTGGTGGTGGCCGTCCAGTTCCAGCTCCTCTTCTGGTGTGGGTTCCTTTTAAAACTCTTAATTGCACAGTTTTTCTTATTTTTTTTTATTTTCTGGATTTTATCTCGAATTTTTTACTCTCCCTAATTTTCTCACTTTTCAAACTGTCCAAATGAGCTCTGTAAATTTTTTCCCTATTTATAGACATTTGCTGTAATTAATATGCATTAATTTGACAAGACTTTGTCCAAATTCTTTGATTTTTGGCTTTTAAGTTGTTCAATTTCTATTGGATAATTTTTCTTTTTCTTATCCTGAAATGCCACGACCTGATATTGATGCATCTTATCCTCTTCTGATTTTTTTCTGATTTTTCCATAATTATTTTATAATTTTCTTTAATTATTTGCTTAGTTTTCGGCCAATTTTAGTAATTACGCGTATTTTTATCTACACGTAAATACATGTGGGATACACGTGAACATTCCTAAATATTATTTTGGTCATTCTAAAATTTTTAGTATACATATAATCTATCTCTAATAATTTATTAGTTATTATATTACACTTTTTGCCTTTTTGGTAATTAGCAGTTATTATGCTTAAAATTTGAAAATTTTATAGTCTCATATTTTATTACTTATTTTCTTAAATTTAAGTTTATGGGGTCATTTTTTACTAATATTCTTCTCAATAGTTTATAATTTGGGTTTGATCGGATCTTTTAACCGATCGCCCTAAACCTTGGGTTCTAAGTTCAATCCTACGGTTACTTAGCTGAACTTTGGGGCTTACAATAAGGATTTATAACTATTAGCAAGTTTCTTTTTTCTTCTTTGCATTTTTTTTCTTTTTTGAAAGAGGGAAAGAGAGAAAAAGTTAGGGCCTTTATGTTACAGAGACCGAGTAATCAAATTATAAATGGGGGATTGCTTTCTTAGGATTTCACATACTGAATAACAATATTGAGGATCTATTTAGAAAAGATGAATTCTAAAGAATGAAAAATAAAAGGCTAAATAGAGAAAATATCTAAATCCTATTTATTTTAAATGAGAAAGGCTATTTACAAAGTACTAATCTATCCAAAAGAATAAATATTCCTAACTGGTAGAATACTTGGCAAAATGGCAATTACCTAAAATTATTTTACAGGTTTGATTTTTTTGTTTGTTGTGTTTTTTTTTTTATTTACTTTGCGAGGGTTAGGCTTAGCTGATGTGGGCCTAAACAAAAAGTGACAAATTCAGGCTCTTATAGATGTACTAAGGTTTACACTAAGGTAATATTTACAGGAGTCTTCTATATGGATAAGATGCGTATAATCTTGTTCTTAATTAATTCTTGCTTTTCTAGGCTGAAAAGTTTGAACTACATCTGGCATAATCTTTGAGGCCAATGAGGTGGGTGGACATAGATCTCTTCAAAAGCCCTTTAACCTAATCTATCCACTTCTATCTAAAATATTAAAATTACAATAAGAGTCTATCCTAAACTTTATATGGAATTATTACAGGATATTTATAAGGAAATATTATAATGGACAACTGCCCTTATCCTTCTAGGTTTACTACATTATGGGTTCTCATAAATTTTTTGAAAAACGTTTTCAAATATGCAAAGGATGGGTTTTAAAGGTCCTCAAGTTCGGCGACCACTGTATTTTTCAAAGCAACGGTTAAATGGTCATATTTGAACTTAAGTAAAGTAGCTTGATTGGCCCTGAAAGGTGGTTGCCTCATAACATCTAAAGCTTACACAATGGTTCCCCTCTTAAGTTTCTAAGACGACTTGGTTTTGACTATATCTACCATGTATTTATGGTATAGAGAAATAAAATAAAAACCCTAAAATGACCCCCCTAGATGAGCTATAGCATACATGTTAGTTTATCTAAAATAAATAAATAAATAAATAAATAAATAAAAAGTAATCACCTAAAGTATTCTTTTATTTTTAGAAAAATAATCCTAATTTCGAAAAATTCTAATAGCTTACCTTCTTGATGATCTCCCCAATGAAGTCACCAAACTGTTAAGCTTGAATTTTTTGGTTTTCTTATTTCATTTCATTTTGCATTTTTCGACTAATACTAAATCCAAATCTATTTAATATTAATCATTGACTAGAAAAATTAGGAAATTACAGTTCTTTTTTAATTAAAAAACTTTTAGAGTTGCCACCCAATCGAGATCAAGAAAAAGAAAACTGTAATCAATTGGGCGGCTTGATTACGATTTAGCTATTGATCTTTGACTTCATTTTGATAAAAACTAGATAGATTCGAATTCAAGAACTAACATATTAAACATTAACGGGTACTACTATTTATTTTCCAAAATTAGGCTTATTCATAAAAAATTGTCCTTTTCTAATATTTTTAAGAAAAATGAAAACCAAAAGAAAATAAAAAAAAATAACTCAAGTTTGTACATATTTTAATATCGCTCTGAAGGTGCATATGTACCCGTTAGTTGGGATTAGACGACCATAGTTTTTTTGAAAATTTTAGTGTTTTGGTTCATTTTAACTTTAAAAATTGATCGAGTTTATGTGTTTAATAGATTTAATTTGTTAAAAAAAAATCTAAAAAGGTCCTAATCCTCGAGCATTTTTATTTTGTGAAAAAACTTTTTAAAATGTCCTAGTTTTTTTAAAGGTTTTTATTACTTTTTATTTCTAAAAAATTATTTCCTAAGTGAGAAATCCTAAAAAACTAACATAATGCTAAATAAATCTCCTAAGCTAATATATATATATTTATTTATTTATATACTATGTTATTAACATAAATAAATAGTAATTAATAAATAAAATAATAATTTAAAAAAAGAAGAAGAAGAAGATCGAACCTTAATTATTGTTTGACTGTAGTAGTGTTGTTAGAGATTGTGTGAACTATGGTCTGGTTGTGGAGTTGGCTTCAGTATCACGTATGTGAGAAGGACGGTGTATGATGTATGTATGTAGTTAGGTGTGCGTGTGTGCGTAGGTGATGAGTGGCTTTGTACTTGGTCGTGACTGCAGATTGTACAGCTATTCACACGTTAATCGTGAACGGTGCAATGTGATTTGGTGAAGTGTATATGTGCGGATTGGTTTGGAAGTATGCTCTATGCTATTGCTATTTGATGTCACGAGAGAAAGTGTGGTGTGTGTGGTTATGCTGCTGCTATTTAGTATGCCAAATGTGTGCAGTGATGTATGTCATGTAAAGTGCATCCATGAGCTTGGTGTTGTAGTAGGCATTGGACTGATGTGTTGGATCGCTGTTTGGTGTTGTGGTTATGTGTGAAGACAATACAGTTTAGTGAAGGATTAGTGTGTGCAGCAGTGAAGTGAGGTGTTGGATGCTGATGTCCATAGTGTGTTGCTGGACGTAAGTAAGGGCTGATCATGTTCATGCGGTGTGTGAGGATGAGGATGCCGTGATTGTGTGTGACTTAATGTGGAGACTCGTATGTGGATGGTTATTAGCGAGGTGGCGTGCGTGTAGATAGGGGCTTGTCGTGCTCAAAGTGCGGAAGTGAGGCTACGGTGTTTGTGAAGTGGATTGTTCGGACTGATGTACGTGGTTGGAGTATGGCTCTGTGAGTTCATGCGTGATGTGAACAAGGGTTGGTTAAGAGAGGGTTTTTGGGCAAGGGTATAAATTGCCATTTTTTTTATTCCGTGCAAATGATATATATATAATTCGGAAAACAAATATTTAGATCATATTAATCCTAATTCAATAAAGATTTAAAATAGATTTGAATATTTTATATCGATTCATATTCGATTTGAAGAAAACTAAATTGCCATTTAGGATTGATATGATCTAAAAATCAAATTAGATTTGAATTTCACAAATCTTTATTGTATTAGATTAAAAAAATTTAATAAGATTAGATTTGAATCTTACATGATCAATTGATTCATGCAAAAATGAAAGAAAGAAAAATAAAAAACACATATATGCTTAATGATTTTCGAGCCCGTGACCTCAACTAACCTAATGCTAATGCTTAAATGCTTATTCGTTAGGCCGTTAATATATGTCTTGACATTTAGAACAATTAAATTATACTTAAACTACATAACTCTCTAAAATAAAACTATTTGAATTGAGCTAAAACTAAATTTAGTGATCTTAAAATGTTTTACTTTCTAAAATTCAATTTCTCTTAAAAATCTTTATAATTTTTCTTTATTTATTTATTTTTTTGTATTTTTATCATTTTTTATTTTATTTTATTTACTTATTTATTATTATTATTATTTAACTAAGACCCTTTTTTTTTTAAAAAAATGAGAAGGTAAAAATTGGGTGTCTACATTTTTTTTATTATATATATGTGCTACATAGAATATATGTAAAGTAAGAAACCCTAATTTAATTTGTCAATTTAGTCAAAACTGGAACTAACATAATTAGGGTTCCTAGATTCTATTTAATTATTAAAAAAAAATTATAAGAGAAAGAAGCATAATCTACACCTATAAAAGCTTTATATCAATTGATAGAATATATATATAGATATATCTAGATTAAATTGAAAGTAAAAAGATATAAAATTATAGCCTACTAAATCATAAAGTAAAAATGAAATTCGTGTACATGGAATAAGAGAAGGTTTTATCTTGAATATTTTGCAAATTATAAAGTATGTGAGAGAATATTGCTCTGTCTAATAAGAGGTTAAAGTTAGACTAAAACTATTTAATGAGAGAGTAGTTTTTATATCCTTGTTAGATAAGAGTAGGGGCCTCTTATTAGGCAACTAAGTAAGTAACTTTACCTATCACAAGTTATCTACATTAAAAACCAATTATAATATCTATATCAGTTAAGTATTATAATTAAATAATAATTCCATAAACAATATATCAATAATTCAAAAAGATTATATTCTAAATAATATTGATTAATACTAATCCACATAATAAAATTATTTAACAATCAACACTCTGAATCTTTAAAAAAGTTCATCTAAACTCTTATATGATCATTCTATACCAAGTCAAAGTGAAAGAAATATATATATATATATATATATGTAAAGCACATTGTTTAAGGATTCAGGGTTTAAGTGGTCAATTTCTAAGAAAAGGGAATTAAACCTACATGTAGTAAATATGAAGGATGTGTTTGCAATGTCACAATTTCTTATACTGCAATATTATAATAATGAAATTGTGACATCATCTAGTTCTACCCTTTACATAGTTTAATTGAGTATTACTAGAGAGCAGATAAATCATACATGTGCATTGGATAAAACTGAACAAGAAATTACAAATATATGTAGAAATAGAGGTGTGTAAATGGGTTAAAAAGGTTAATTTAACTCAGTCTACTTTGGCCCGTAGGTTAAACAAACTGGGCTTATTTGATCTATTTTTTAAACAGGTAAAAAAACTCAATCCTAACCTCTTTAAAAACCAGGTTAAACAGTTGTCTCGTGGGTTTAAAGTATAAATATATTAAATAGGGTAACTTTGCGAGTTAAATAGATCGATTTCATTTGACTTACTTTTTAAACGGGTTAAAATTTTTTTATCCAAACTTATTTAAAAAACCAATTAAATAGACCGAGTCATAGGTCAAAGCTCACTTGCACATCTTTATGTAGAAACTATTGGCTAGATGTAAAAAGATTTTAAAAACACTTGAAAGAAAAATGGTTTTTAAGAATAACTTATAAAAATGTTTTATATCTCTTGTGTAGCATGAATACGTGTGAGATAAACCATCAAAATAAAATCATTGCCGAAATTTCCAAATATATACGGAACTATTGAGAAAACACCATGTTAGGAGTAATAGTAAAATAAGAAAGGACCGCAATTTGAAAATTGATGTCAATTTCAAAGATTGTAATGACTTATAGGTTTCCGGTCTTTTCTTAATTAGTTGGTTCAAGCAAATCAAAGCTCTTCCCGAGTAAAAATTTAAAAAATTGTCAACAAGAAATATTGCATGATTTAAAAAATTAATTTAGCTTAAAGGTTTTACACTAATTACTTCTAGATTGATTTTGAGAGTTTTTTTTTTTTTCCTATCATTCTAACCGACATCTCCATACTTAATAATATTTGTATGGGAGATTGAAATTTCCCGACTTCAAACGGGAAGAAGTTCAGAATCTTATCTTTTCCTAATGTGTATCATTCCACTTTATTATTTTTGGCCAAATTTATGATTTTATGAAAAAGTGTATATTAGAGAGAATAGATTAACCATATGATACAACCTTTGCAGAGGAAAAATTAAATTTGATCTGTCTTATTTTATATGATATTAAACTACAACGTTCTTGGTTGTACATATTAATTATGATGAATAAATCTAGTATCCGTGAAAACAGTAAAACGGTTAGTCGTCGCAGTCAAAGTAGTTTATATGGTTGCAAATTAATTGAAGATATGTTGAGTAGTCACATACTAAAAACTAATTGGGAGTTGGCAATTAAGGGCTTGTTGTGTTCGCGCTGCCTTCTACAGTTGTTGAGTTAATTACTTGTTATTGTCATATGTCATTCCGAGGACGACATCGTGATGTTGTTGCTCACACATGAGTCTTGAGTCTGGATTGCATGGATAATTGGATATTCACCTCACAATTACAGCTTTCGATGACGTTACGTATAGACAGTACGGACAATCATCACCACTATACTTTTGAGTAATTTATTCTTATTTTCTTAACCGGAGTACTTCCGAACCAATTGCATAACGACACTTTTATAGGATAGTGAAATTGGGGTTCAAATTGTTTCGAGTTTGAGACGAGACCTTGATAAGGATGAGCCCTACTCAAAAATCAAAATGGTACTTGAAGAGCTTCAGGCCAGCTAGACTTGTTTAGGTATCTGTTCATTTTGGAAGATTGTTGTATTAATATTTAAAGTTATACTAAAACTACAACTCAATTCAAAATTTACTCCGCACGGATCCAAAGTTAACTTACATTTGTGTTGGAATAGGCTTGTGAGTTTATAAAGCAAAATAGTTTAAAATTGAGTTTTATTTATTATATTACTTAAGTAGCTTGGCTCAAACTCAATCTGATCATATTCAAATCGAATTCAAGAAAATTGTTAAACTCAAATTTTTTGCAAAACACTTGATTTATTTATAGCTTTAACTAGAATAATTGTTCCTTAAAATTTCAATTTGTATCAATAAAAAATATGGGCTAGCATTATCACAAAGATTATATGCAACATAATCTCGCAATGGATTTCCATGTTTATATGATAAAGATTTGTTGTAGACTATTTTGGACATGGGCTCTAATTCCAGGCTGACCTCTTCAATTGCTATCCTAAGCTTTTAGAGCCTAGACCGACCTTACTGGAGCCTAAGCCAAACTCCTTCGAGCTTGCTCGTCCTTGTCAAAGTTCGTACCTAGTTCTAAATCCCAAGGTTGATCTAATCAAGATAAGAGCCATTGAACTCCTTATAACTTACCCTTTGAGGCCTAGGTCAATTAAACCTAGCCTACAAGTTTAAATGAAGAATAGGTAGGAGCAATTTAACCAGATAAGGAAAGTCAACGGCTTGCTCCTTGGATCTTCTACATAAAATATGAAGTCAAAGAGAGGATCTCAAGACATTCATCTTTTGTATAGGTTGAGTATGGCTCTCTATAAATATAAGATAAGGCCTCCTAGTAAAGGATCTAATGCTTTAGATACTTACACACACTCTCTTTATATACTCTCTCTTTTTTTATCCTTTTGTTTCTTACTTAGGCATCGATGTAGTTATACTACAACCAACTCTTGCACCATTGTGGCCTAATTCTTTCCTTTTATCGGTTTCTTAGAGCCTTACAAGGATCACACATTAATGAATAGGATGAGAATCTTTCTAATATATTGTGTTGAGGGCTAAAATGTAATTATATCAAATGGACTAAACTCGATGACATTTTGGGTAGATTATTTGGATAAGTAACCGCTTTAACATAAACAAGCCCATACTTTATGATGCATTAGGGAGTTTATCTAGGTTAACTTGAAAAAATAAGAAGAATTGGTCAATCTCATTCTTTCTTGGAAAACATGATTTAATGGTGGTTATTTATTACAAAACCCTATAAATACCACCTAATTTCTTATTATAGGAGAAATTTATTCAATTGTCAAGTTTTGAAAGTTCAAGATTTAGAGATCAAACTTCATTTAATGTTGCGTGGATTATTTCTTAACCTGGATACTTATGGACACCAAGTCAATTAGAAACTCACACATGCTCAATATGGATGGGAAATGTAGTGGATTTTAAGGGAAATCTTACTTTTATTTTTTCAAGGTTTTAGAAAATTGAGAACTCAAATAAGAGAGAGAGGAAAAAAAAAAGTTGAAAACTCAAATAAAAGATCAAGTAAACATTGAGATAGAAGTGTGCTTTTCCTTTTCATATTTGCACGATAAGACTGTTGCATAAATCTTTCTATCGCAACATCAATTTTTTTTTTTTCTTTAAATCACCTACGCTTATGATCCTCTCTCTTATATAGTAATTTACTATGTAATTCACTTCCTACATTCATTCTAACGTGGTACCAAAATTGTCCCTTCGATACCTAGATATTTTATTCTCTTCGTAGGTTTTTTCTCTCTGTTTCATGTGACTTATTCTTGGAAATTCAAGTAACCTATACACGCCGCGCCATGTGAACAACTCAGCCACATGCTTTATCCAATTGGAAACTGCCACGTACTGAGATTTCATTACACCATATCTCAAGTGCCACTTCGTCATGCCCCGTTCTACATTGCGTATCTAAAGAAGAAGAAAAAGCAGACCAACTCTTCCCAAGATGACCTTTTGCAAAGGCCCAATAGGATACTCAAACAAATTCAAAGATGTAGTGGAATGAAATCCCCCTTCTCCGGAGAATTTCAATATTATTAAACTTGTTGCGAAACCTCTTCGAGGCATTCAAACAAAGTCACTTAGTCCCTCTAAACCAAATGATCGAATCTTTTATTTGTATTAGTGATTTACTATCGTATCCTTAATAACGTCAACTTAAAGTTATCAAATGGATGTTGCAACGCTCCATAATCTAGAAAATTATAGCCCGCCACATATCATTTTAAAGGTAGATATGCTAAAACGTCTAGAAATCTATAATTTGTTTATGATCCACAAATAATTAATAATAATTTGCCAACTCTCATGTATCAACTCCTCAATCATTAATAATAAAATAGCATAAATATTCACTCATCTCCAAATATATAAAGGTTTGACATTGACCTACCAAAAAAACATACATGTCATATCTTAACAAAGAAATCTCATAGCTTCAACTTGTAACATAAAATGCATAACCAACAGGGGTCATATATGACTCCACCTTATAAATCAATGGCAAGAAAAGTAACACCTTACAAGTAGTAATAAAACCAAATCCCAACTCCAATCCATGCTTACCATTTATTCTATGCATAACTCGACCCATCGTTAGAGTAGCAATCTCTATCCTCTTCATAATAATAATAACAATCATAGTTGTCATCATCATAAATCTCAATAATATCATCATAACTTGAACCTATAGTTAAGAAACACAAATCCTTAAAGGGTAAACTATACCCAAAATAGAATACAAAAGCACATGCAATGAACATCTAAGAAACAATTCACATGCATAACAAGTACCTAAATGCAACATGGTTGGTTTATTATCTTTCCCTAAATCCAACAAGTAGCATAGTCCTAGCATCTCATGACTAAAGTAATTCATTGTTACACCTCGAAAGCGATAGAGTCATAATAGTCCTATCATGCAAACCATTCTAGGATAGAAGTTGATTTTACAGTCACTATCTTAAACTTGATTTACACAAGGTATCCACGATTAATCCGTTTTAAAGTAAACAGTTTATAAATTAAACAATTATTTATGTAAGAAAGTATGAAATAAGAACTAAGTAATGTTTACAATTAGGATTCAAACATTATAATTAATGTTTACAAGATTTCATTGTATTATATTACCTAAGTAATACTTTATTTGAAAATGGAAGATTCTAAAATAAGAACTAAGATCTTAAAATATATGTGATCTTCAAGTGCATTTCTTTACTTCCCATGATCCAGCGGTTGCTAGTTTCAAAGTACATATAGGTCGCTTTTTAGCTAGCACCTGCAAGAACGTTTATAAAGATGTAAGCAACCAATAACTTAGTAAGTTGGGATGGAGACTTAAAACTTTACAACAAACATAAATAGGGTTATCAACCAAATTAGTTAAATACAATGCATGTACAAACAAATATTATCGTATGACGTTGTCCAGTTTGTTATAAGATTAGAAAAATTTCACCCATTCTAATGGAGGTTGAGGAGTATCTATGTTTTTGCAACAACTTACAACTAAACCTAAGTTTGTGTAATGGAGACGCCACTCCTCTCGTAATTATCTTCAAACCATTAACTTTACCTTTGTTGCGACCTCCTTACATATCACTTAATTTGATTAAGAATAAAGAAGGGACCTATTATGCTATTCAGCACTATCCCTTTCGAATGGATTGGTCTTTGGTTGGAGAACCCTAATGTTTCCCCTAATAGGTTGCTATGTAAGTTCAATTTAAAATTTCAAGTCATATATTTAATTAGATTTGTTTAAAGTGTTCAATCAATTCAACAAATCACATATTTCAACAAATCACATAAAAATAAGCCAAAGTAGTAACCAAAATCATATTATCAAACTTAGAAATAAGCACATACAGCCATGTACACAGTTAACTACCTAGCAAACATAACCAAATATAATTTCAAGCCTTCGAGTACTACAGATTAATACTCCAAAATACAGTAACGTATTAATCTTAACTTATCTAGACTCTCTTGCTTACTTACTTAAGGTGCGAGTCGCATAAATCATTACCAATAATTCCTATAATACAAATCTTATTTTAGTATTTATATAACTATCTTATATAAAATTTATTAAGCATTTCTTTATGTTATCTTTAGCTTAAGGTTTTATTATACCTAATTATTCAGTTCTTTTAAATATTTTACAATTTTTCTTAATTTACACTAATTTTTAGTTCAATTTTCGAATTAGTTTCTAAATTAGGCTCTAAGTTAGTTTTTAATTACAAGTTATATAAGAAACCTAAAAACTTATTCTTAACCATAATATGAAATTAATCATATCATAATCGGGTATCCTAAATATCGTATTTGGTCTCTAACTAGTATTATAGTCCGTATGATACATTATAATTGTCATTTAATTATTGATTTAGCTTTTGATGTGAGAAAAATTTACATTTTTCATATAATTATATAAATTTATATTTTATATTAGATTTATTTTATATTAATATTATCAATTTTGACATAATCTTTTTTACTTATTAATTTCCCATATTTACATATTATGTGTTATTACATAATTCACTCCTAAATCACTTATTTAACACTTCTAACACTACATGTATCATTCTTCATCATCTAATAACATATTAAATGTCTAATTGTATCATAAATCATAATTTTATGCCTAATTACCCTAAATTACAAAATTAACTTAAAATATATCATTTTACCTATTACATATATACTACATAATACACTTAATAATTACATGTAATATCCTAAATGCTATAAATAACACACTACATTAGAATTTAACATCCTAAAACACATAATTATACACTAAATCAGTAATCATTCATTTAATTACTAAATTAACCCCAAATCACTCATTTTATATATCATTTTAAGGCCTAAAAATTTCAAAAATAGATTTTTGAAAAATCTCTACATAGCACTATTTTAAATGCTTTAAATAGCCTATACAAAATTTTTGAGATCAAAACTATATCTTTAAGGTCATTTATTTTTAATTTGAAAATAAGCTCAAATTTAGGGGTTTCTTAATTACTATATATCACAGGACTTAATTTCATCAAAATAATATTTTTTTTCTAAAAATTACATACAAAAATATCTCAGAATACTAAATTTCATAATTTTTTATAATCATTTAATATTTTTAGTAAATAAAGTAAAATCAGAGGGAAAATCTGACTTACTGGCATTAGTTGCTCCTGCCACCAAGGCCTTGTTGACCAACTTTGGTGCTGCCACTACCATCAGGAAGTAGTCGCTTGTTGGGTAAAGGTTCACCTTACATGCCCTATTTGCACATTGCTTTTCTAATTTTTCTTTTTTAAAATTCCTTACTCTTCTCTTCTTGAACTCTCTAATTGTTCTAAGCTCACAATTGATCAAAATGATTTGTAGAAAGGGATTTCTGAATTTATAGATGTGTTTGGATAATTTGTTGAATTATTTATTACCATTTATCCCTTATTCTCTTCCATTTTTACTTTCTATTTATTTAAACTTTATTGGTTACTTTTTTTTTTCTTCAATTCCAACTTTCTAAGCCTTAATTTTGGAATTCCCTTCACTTTTTTATATTTTTATTTAATTATTTATGAATTTTCAATAATTATTTAGTATCATTTTAGCATATTTCGAGTATTTTAAGTAATTTCGCATATTTTTACTTACATGTGAATACATATATAGTACAAATAAATACTCTTAAATATTATTTAAGTTATTTATATTTTTTAGTATGATATAATTTATCTCTATTAATTTGTTAGTTATCGAAACTTGTTTTATGCGTTTCCGATAAATAACGGTTAATATATATAATTTAATATTATATTATTTAATTACTTATTTTTTCTAAATCCAAACTCATGGGATCACTTTACTAATATCCTTAGTTTCGTTGTAAAATTTGAGCTTAATTGGACAATTTACTTGTTTGCAGTAAACTTTATGGATTAAATCTTGAGCACCAGATTGCGGGGCTTAGATTCATGATACCAAACACAAGCAATATATATACATTGTATTGGTGTAGGTCATCCCTATCACCTAGTAGCTCATCTTATAATCTAATTGGGTCATCTTAGGATAGGTTTCTATTTGGGACAATATTGCACAGAGATCATCAAGTTCTTCGCTAACCACACTTAATCTTACTAATGGGAGGTTGAAGCCAAACACAAGCAAGCATAATCAATAATTAGGTCATATATAAATAAAATCCATTAAAGCTACTAAGCTAATAAGCACAAACACACAAGTAAGTTTCTAGTACCTAGATTCGAGTAAACAGTGATAACCGAGTCAACTAGGAGTCTAGAATCTGTTAATAAGAAACAATGTAGAATCAAAATCCTATTTTAACTCAAGTCTACCTCTACCTTTAATAACTAACCCTCTACTCCACTTTTCTTCACTTAAAATTACTCTAACTCTATTTACAAGAAATAATTTAGAAACAAAATCTTATTGCATCTTAAGTCCACCTCCACCTTTGATAACTAACTCTCTATACCTTTACTTTGTCATTCTTCAAACCCCCACATTATTTTAACTATGTTTGTAACAGAAACTTATAGAGTTTAAGGGAAATTACTTAGTTATATATATATATATATTATCCATTGAAGACATATAATACATATGTATATTTATTTAGAAATACTTTGCAAAACTATGTTCTTGTAATATATATATATATAAAGAAGTCATCAAATTTAAGTTTACAATTTGATCCACCAATAGGTAAATAACTTTTAAATAGGAAGGATATAAATTTAGACATAAGATATAGTTTAAAATAAATGAATATTTTTTGAAAAGGGGAAGCAAAGCATTCATTAAAAAAAAAAAAAACTAAATAGTCATTGGAAAATTTATTAAGAAGAACTGGTTTGATGGTTCCTCATCAAATCATCAAGCCGACTTGACAAATGCTAACCAAGAACTAGCAAGCCAATTACGGCTATTCCAATAACCGGTTGGAGAACCAATAGGTTAGTTCTAACCCTTCTCCCACTTCCTTGCACAACTCATCTGCAATTTTGTAGAACTTCCATAGCCATAAAACCCCTTGGATAATTCGATCATTGTTGAGCTCTATTTCAATTTCCCTTAATTTATTTTATATTAATCATAGCTTGCTTAATAAAAAATACTCGACATTAAATTAAGGAAAAACATTTTTCTCTTACAAAATGTTTAAAAAATATTTTTCAAAATTAGAGTTGCTAACCAATTAAACTAGTAACAAGTAAAATTAGGATTTCTGGGTAGGAAAACCCTAATTTAGCTACTAGCTTACGAATATTCTAAAAAATTATATTTTTATAAAATTAAAAAAAACTAAGTTTGGAAGCTAAGTTATTATGATTAAGTCATCAGGTAAAAATAAAAAAAAATTAATGGGCTTTATTTTTATAATTTTTCTAAAAATACTAAGATTTATATAGACATGCAAAAAGGTAATTAAAATGAATTTTTTTATGATTTTTATTACGAATTTTCAAAAAAATTGATTTTTTTTTTCTTTTTTATGGTTGCTCTAAAGGTATCTATATACTTGTTAGTCGAAATCAAATCAATGTAGTTCTTTTAGAAAACTTCAGTGTGTTTATTCTTTTTAATTTTCAAAACTGATTGAGTTTATATGGTTATCAATTTAGTTTATTCAAAGAAAACTCCAAAAGGGTTGTAATTGTTGAGTATTTTTATTTTATAAAATAAAGTCTCTAAAATGTCCTACCTTTTTTTTTAAAAAAAAAAAAATTCATTATTAACTTTTATTTCTAGAAAATAATTTTTCTAAATGAGAAATCCTTAAAAAACCTAACACTAAAAAATTCCTAAGCTACATATATATATTTTTCTTTTCGTACTTTAAAACAACTACCTAAACAAATCAAGCCTAATAAATAAATAAGCAAATAATAATAATAATAAATGAATTAAAAAAAATTTAGAATCCAAAGCTTAACAATCAACACATGAGTTGAGAGTAGACTGTGAATAGCATGATTAGAGTACAAGCTAGCGTCTGCGGTGTTGAAGTTGCAATCGACAGTTGTAAGGCATAGACAGCGACTGTATGTGATTGCTGCCGGATGTGATGCCGTATTCATGTGTGCTCAGCAGTGATGATAGTCGTATAATGAAGTGTTGCAGTGTTATGATTGGCCGGTGTAGAATTGTCGTGGCGTGCTTCAGCATCGCATGTATGAGGGAGAGGACCTATAGTTACTATCCGAGTCGGCGTAGCTTGACAGTGATGTTGAAGTGGCGTGAGCATAATTAAGAGTGGGTTCGTATGGAGGCTGTTTGAAGATAGTAAGTGTGGCATAAGATAGTAAACGTATAGTATCGACCGCAGACGTGTGTCTTGGTCAGAGCGTGGATGGTCATGGATGATGGCTTAGCGTGTATATGTTTGTGACAGGGGTTGTGAACAATGCTCGGTGTGTGTTGATTAGTTGATTGGAGATGTACTGTGCATGAGTAATGAAGTGATGGAGGGACGCTATGTTAGTCATAGATAATATAGAGTGCGGTATGCTCGCGTGGTAGGCTGGTTGTTGTGAAGTGCAATAATGAACGTGTATGGTGTACTCGGTGGGTTGTGTTGAGTGTGGGCTGCTGAAGATTGTGTTGTGTGGCCTGAATGGTGAGTGTAGTGTGAGTTGTAAGGGATGTTTCAGGGTTTGATGCTGGTTCATGTCTGTAGTAGGGATTGCGGCTAATCTATGGGCAGTCAATTCCGATCCATGTGTGTTGGTGCAAACTAGAAGAATGGTGGGACGGAGTTGAGTTGTTTGTATGAGGAAGAAGGTTGGGTAAGTATGCTGTGCGTAGGATTGTAGAGTGTAGCAGTAGTGATTAGGGAAAGAGTATGAAGGACAATGGATGCCTGTGATTTGTGGTGAATGTGTTGTGTGTTCGGGATTGTGAAAAACGTGTTTAAACTTTACCGCCAAACTACTATTTATAAGCATACAATTGAATCTTTTAAATATTTTTTAATATAGATTTAATCTTAACAAATCTAAGATACAAAAGATACGATAACAAATCCCAAATATAAAAGATATGATAATCTTTGATTTAGATTTATTGAAGACTCAACTTAGTTTCAAGAAACCTTATATTGATTTAGGCTTTCTTTCTTAGATCCAATTCGATTCAGTCTAACTTGATTTAGCCTAAAACATACTAACCCATCTAATAAATCCTAAGCTTATTTAACTCAATATAAATTAGATAAAAATTCACTTTGTATCAAACTGGACTGAAAAATATTTTAACAAAGCCCGATTCTTTAACAACTCAAAACTTACTAAATTGAACTTACACCATTATTCGATTCGACTATAAACGACTTGACTCAATGCGACTTGATACTTTATTTTTTCAAATTTATTTATTATTTATTTCTTTTTTTCAATTTTATTTATTACTATTTATTTATTTTTAACCTAGCCCAACAAAAATAGTAAAATAAAAACGGTAAAAATAAGGTGTCTACAACTGTTCTTCTTTGTAGTAAAGTTTGATTAGAACTTCGCTATAAAGATAAAAAAGATACCTATTTTTGCTAAACCTTACTTTGAATTGATAGATTGACGATTATTAACTTGAATGGTCATCTAAGTTGTGCTTTATCTTAAATAAGGATATCAATTTGAAAGGTTGATATAAAGAATAAACAGCTTGTCTTCAACGGACAGGGCAAAGGAATAGGAAGTTCGTCTTGAAAGGACAATGTAAATGAGTTTATCTTGAAAGGATTGGGTTAAGGATTTATGGTGCCTATCTTAAAAGGATAGGGCTAGGGAATAAGGAGCATATTTTGAAAGGATAGGGAAAAACCATTGGGGGTCAATTAACTTGTTTTGGTTTGATAGATGATCTGAAGAGGATATATCTCTTTGAGATTAAAAAAAAAAAAATCCTAAATTCTCCTAGATATCTTTTTTAAGGACTTTAGAATTATTTTACCTGGAAATGGAGAATTTCGTAGATAGCAAGCAATCAGCATACCTCACGTTAACTCTCGTTATTTACTTATTCAAATAGCAGAGTATCACCAAAGTATTTTCTTAAGATGGTGCTTTCTTCTTTTCTTTTCTTTCTTTTTTTTTTTTCGTCTCTCTTAGGATACGATCTTCTTCATGATTAAAACTTTTTGCTGATGAGTCTTTTAGCTATACTAAGTTCATGTCTTGTTTTACTTTTATCATCACCAGATCTTAATTTCTACCCCTCTATGATTCCTAAAAAATAATTCTTTTTTTGAAAAACTAGATTAAATCATTAAGAGCATTTGACTTCAATTTATTTGGTAGTTTAAGTTCATTGGTAAGTGTTTGGTGTTTAAGTGTATAAGGTTAAGAAACATGGTATGCAAGAATTTGTTGGTGACATGTTTGTTTATCGATGACCATCCGAATTCAAGAATATTCATGGATATCAACTTTACTTGCAAATAATAAAAGATTAACCACAAACAATTCTCAAGAAAGATTGGAATATTTATTGAACTTAGTTTTCATGGATAGTACAACTTAACAGCATTTGAATTCACAAGCCCCCTTAACTCCGGACCATCCATTTTTGTCAATACTAATGCACCACTTGATAATACCCTTTTTACCACATAAGGGCCTTCATAATTTGAAGCAAATTTGCCTTTAGGGTCTTTTACATTTGGTAGTACTCTCTTCAATACCAAATCGCTTTCCTTAAAGTACCTTGGGCACACTTTTTTGTTAAAGGCTTGGATCATCTTTTGTTGGTAACACTAACCATGACATATCGCTGTAAGCCTTCTCTTATCTCAAGAGGTTCAAATGCTCCATTTATTTCTTCATCCACTCCGCTTCATCGAGTTAAATTTCTGCCAACACTTGAAACGAAGATATTTCTACTTCTACTAGTAGTATTGCTTCAATTCTATATACTAACAAATAAGGTATTGCACCTGTAGAGGTTCTGTAAGCTATAAAAGCAAAGGGAAGCATCTCATGCCAGTCTCTATAACTGATTGTCATCTTTTCAATGATTCTCTTGATATTCTTATTAGCCACTTTAACTACCCTGTTCATTTGAGGTCGGTATAGAGTCAAGTTTTTGTGATCGATCTTAAATTGACTGCATACTTTAGCCATTAGCTTGTTGTTCAAATTTGACTCATTGTCCATAATAATAAACTTAGGTGCATCATATCTGTCAATGATGTCTCTTTTTAGAAATCCAATTACCATTCCTTTGGTTGTTGTAGCATATGATGCTACTTCTACCCATTTGGTAAAATAGTTAATCACGACTAGAATGAATTTATGCACCGTTTGAAGTCATTGGTGAAATTGGACTAATCATATCCATCCCCTACATTGAGAAAGGCTATGGAACCGACAATACATGTAATTCTTAGGGAGGAGCGTTGATTTTGTTAATGTATACTCGACACAGGTGACAATACCTCACGTGCCTGATATAATTTGATTCCATTATCATCTAAAAATATCCCATCCTCATGATTTTGCTAGTTAACAAGTATCCATTCATATGAGGACTACGGACTACAGACTCCGTCATGCATTTCTTTCATTAACTTCTCGGCTTCCTCTTCATCTATACATCTTAGTAATGTTGTTTTAGTGATCTTTTGTATAATGTCGCTCTACTTAACAGGAAATGAGGAGCTAATCTCCTTAAAGCTTTTCTATATTTTCTATTAGCCTCATCATGGAACTCACCCATTTGAAGTAACTTTTTGATATCATAATATCAAGGTTTCTTTTGTTGTTTCTCTTCAATAGTTGAGTAAAAAGTTAGTCTTTCCTCTACCTCGATTTTTAGGGGTTGAATTTCTATCCCATCAATGACTTTCACCATTGATGCTAATGTAGCTAGTGCATTAGTAAATTGATTTTGGGTTCTTGGAATATAAGTGAATGAAATTTCTTAGAATCTTTCAATCATCTTTTTTAAATATTTGTGATAAGGTATCAACTTCTCGTCTTTCATCTTATATTCTCCAAGGATCTGAAGAATTATAAGAGAGGAATCTCCATATACTTTAAACCTTTATATTCTTATATCTAATGCTGTTTTGAGCCCCAAAATGCAGGCTTCATATTCTGCTATATTGTTTGTATGTGGAAATGTTAACCTCGCTGCCACAGGGAAATGATTACCCTTAAGTGATACCAGTACTGCTCCTATCCCACATTTGAACACATTGGTTGCTCCATCAAAATATATTCTCCATTTTGATTTCTCACCACTCAATTCATTTGCTACCATCATGTTTTCATTTGGAAACTGAGCTTTCGAACCATCGTCGTCATCTTCGAGTGGATATTTTGCCAATTGATCAGCCACTGCTTACCCTTTAACTGAACTTTGACGTATATACTTGATATCAAACTCAGAGAGCAACATTTGCCACTTCAATATTCTCTCGATCAATGCTATTTTTTCTGATAAATACCTCAATGGGTCGTGTTTTGTCAACAACTCCATTGAGTAATAAAGAGTGTATTGCCTAAGCCTGTGCATTACCCATACTAAGGCACAATGTGTTCTTTCCACCTCTGAGTATTTTTGTTCACCTTCTTTGAATTTCTTGTTCAGGTAATATATAGGATGCTCCTTTTTGCCTATTTCATCTTTTTATCTCATCATACAGCCTATTGATTCATGAAGGATCGTTAAGAAGAGAATCAATGGCCTTCCCAGTGTGAGAGTAACTAGTATTGGCAGATTCATAAGATACTGCTTGATTTCAGTAAATGCTTACTCATATTCTTCATCCCATTATATTACTGCATTCTTCCTCAAAAGTTTGAATAATGGATTGCATCTATTGATTAGTTCTGATATAAATCGAGTAATGTGATTCAACCTCCCCAATAGTCCTTGAACTTATTTTACAATCTTTGGTGTAAGCATGTTTACAATTTCCTTGACTTTGTCTAGTTCTACTTTGATCGCTTTTCTATTGACTACAAAACCCAACAATTTGCTTGAAGTCACTCTAAAGGTATACTTTTCTATTGCTTGAGGTCATCCTTCTTGGATTTGGCAATGATATCATCTATATAAATTTTAATCTCTTGATGCATCGTGTCATGAAACAAAGCTACCATAGGCCATTGATACGTTGCCACAACGTTCTTTAACTTGAAAGGCATCACGCGATAACAAAACTTTCCCTAAGTGGTAATGAAGGTGGTTTTGATTTTATCTTCTTCTTCCATCTTGATTTGATTATATCTCGAGAAAAAGTCCATAAATGAGAAAAAGATTATTTTCGGACATGTTGTTCACTAATACATTAATGTGTGGTGAGGGGGAATTATCCTTAGGTGTCGCTTGGTTTAAATCACAAAAGTCTATACATACCCTAACTTTCCTATTCTTCTTCAGCATTGGTACCACATTGGCTACCCATTCGGGGTAATTTGATAATTTTATGAACCCAACTTCTAGTAATTTCTTCACTTTTTCTTTTGTTTTAAGGAGTATATTTAGCCTAAACTACCTAAGCTTTTTCCTTTTAGGTTTAATATAATCTCTTATAAGCAACTTATGAATTACGATTGATGAATCCAAACTGGGCATGCCTTCATAGGACCAAGCGAATATATCTAAGTATTCTGATAATAAACATGATAACCCTTACTTCTGATCATTTGCCAGATTACCCCTAATTGTCAAGTTTCATGAATTCTCTTCTATTCCCCAATTAATCACAACTATCGGTTCATCAATAATCACTCTCTTCTGTTTAAATTGATGCCAACTCTCTTGTATTTCACTTGGAATCTCAATATTATCTCCGACGTCTGACCCAGCAAGGCCGAAGATGATATTAGTACTTTTATCGTCTATAGGTGCGAAATATCCATTATGTTTATTGTTTTTATTGAATCTGAAGAGTAAGGAAAAGACAAAAAGATAACAAGTAAATAACAAAGAAGAATTATAAGAAAGAAAGGAACTAACTTTATTAAGTGAATTGAAATTGTCTGAAAGAAACTAATCAGACTAATTTTGAAATCGAATGCTCTTAATTGATTTAATATTGCTTTTCTAAAGAGACCTATTAATAAGAATGGAAAACCAGTTGCATAAGGAAACTGGGACACTAATATCTTTCTCATTGTTTGGACTGATGTTGCATTATTGAGCCAAAACCTTGGATAAACTGGCTACTTCAGATTCTTAAATACAAGCTGGTACTGCAAATGTCTAGTAGATATCTGGAAAATCTATATGAGCATGGTATAGCTGATCTCCCCTCTTCCCTCTAGTTTTGGCCTTCATTTCTTAGATTTTTTCCCTAATGAATTCGTCTCCAAGGTCAAATGCTCTAATCTACTGCTTAGGTTATTCTGAATGATCCCATGCCCCTTATCTTGACACTTCAAATTATGTTGACCTCATAAAATATCTGCAATCTTTGTTTAGAAAATTCAGCAATGATCACATTGATTGAGTATCCATGATCTGGTAGGGGATTATTACCCATGTTGGGAGTAGGAGTCTAAATGAAGTCTAATTGAACCAACTTGGTAATAATAAGATCTTGGATCTTATGTTTGAGTTTCCAGCACTAGTTTGTAGAGTGCCCCATTTGCCTCAAATGATAATCACAATAAAAGGTCTAGGTTGTAGTCTCTCGATCTTTGTCCCTCCTTCGATATTTCAAACGTCAAGAGATTCTCTTTCCTTAGTTGTATAAGAACTTGGCTTAAAGGACTGAGGATCTGAGTAAATTGTCTCCTTTGTAGGTGGTTATTTTGATTTGGATTTGATGGGGGATTAGATCCTCCTAGCATGGCTACTAGGGCTGCAGGTCTGATAAGGTTATTGGTATTGACAACGCTTACAGTAGCTTCTTTGGCTTTGTTGGAAAATCTCGTGAGAGGCGTCTTCTTGTCAACTATTTCAGGATTAGGAAGCCTTCTTGTAGCGATAGCTTCCTTGATTTGGTACCTTGAAACCACAATCTCTACAAAGTTAAAGGCAGGGTGACTTAATAGATGTTAGTAGTACGAGTTTCTAAGAGTATTGCTAAAGGTAAAAATCATATCCTTTTTTGTTAGGGGAGGAGTCATCGTAGCTGCCATGCTCCTCCATCTCTAAGCATACTCCTTAAAACTTTCGCAGGCCTTCTTTTGTAGATTATTCAAATCCTACGTAGATGAGGCTACCTCGATATTAAACTTTTACTAGTTGTAGAAAGCCTGGGATAACTTATTCCATGTATTAATCTCGTTTAGTCTAGTTGGGCATATTAAGTCAAGGCAAACCTAGTCAAGTTATTTTGAAAGGTTTAGACCATCATCTTATCATACTTTATGTATTTTCCCATTTTTTTGATGTACAACCTAGTGTGGAGCTTCGAACATCGGTCCTATCATATTTCTCAAACTTCAGAATTTTAAATTTTTTCAGGAAATCATCATCTTCATACGATAGCAAATTGACCATTCCCATCTGCTCAAGCTTATTAACCATTTCTAGAGTGATATAGGTACCATAATGCATCCCAATCTGAAGTATTGACTATCATGTGAAAAACACGATATTTATTCAACTTCACACCATTCTAATAAAAACCTCATAAACAAATTATAGTGTCTAAAATGATTATCTTCGTTCATCACTCTAAATCCTTATATGGAATCCTATTAATTTTAATAGTTGTAAATCTACCGCTACTAATATTAAATCTAGGTTTTTCAATGATTCTCACCATCATCAATCCATCGACTAGGTTTTACCACTATAAGTCTACCTCTATAGACATGGTTAGTTTTAATATTATGTGGGAGTCAAGCATAAATTAGTTTATTAATATTACTTAAAATAAGGTGTTATCATATTCTATTGGCTTTATTTCGATCACCAGTTGAGAAGTCTTGTTCATTTAGTAGAAACAGTAATTTATCTATATATATGATATATTAATTCCAGAAAAGATGTTTCTATTTATTTGGTGGGATTTTCATACCTTCAATTCTTCATCTGTTGTTTCTCTTATATCAATCAATAAAACCGATGCAATTTTTTCTTTTCCATCCAATTAAATTCATCTTTATTGGGAAAAAAAAAAGTATTAACTGTCACTTCGTCCGAAGTTATCCAAATTTATTCTCTGATTTTAGTTGAAATTAGAATCGATTAAGTAGGTTCCTGGAACCAGACAATGACCACCAAAAGGAAATCTAAAGTGGGTGAGGTTAAAAAGACTGAACTGAATTCCCATTATAGAAATAGACCATCCAGAGCCAGCCAGCTGGGGAAGCCTTAAGGAATGAGGATGCTTCAAGGAAAACACTTATTTTGAAAGTCACCGTCCCCACACTTAAACGTCCAAGTTCATATCAAATTAATACACGTGAAGGATTCAATAAAATAGATTCCAGCACGAGTTTCATCATTATTTTCTTTTTGTCGCTGTTAACCTTATTTTATCTTCAAAAAACTTTTTTTTTTTTTTAATTTGTTTCTAGAATCCTTTTTAGTAATTGACAATTTTAATACATGCTTGACTCTAGTATACAAATATTCTATTACTTTCTAAAGACTAACCTTCTTTCTTTTTTTTTTTCATCTCCTAAATTTTGTGGTAGCATTTGATTATAAGGAGGACTTGACAATACAAATTTATAGTATTATATTTGGTATTTATATTAAAAAATTAATTATTTCTATTATAAAATAAATAATTTTTTAAAAATATTTAATAAAAATAATATTCATTAACTTAATATTATAATAGGTTGGGATATTTTTGAAAATATAAAATATTTTTTATTTTTATTTAGTGAATTTTATTTTTGTACTATAGTGTAGATTAGACAAAATTTAGGCATTTTATCCAATCTATTAACCTAAATTTTTGTCCAGTTATTAAGCAAATTTATAAACCAAATATGAAATAAATTTTTTTATATAGTCTAGTATCATAAAAATTACATAACTAAACAATAATTTAAGATTATTTTCTTTTTGGACATATGAAGTATTTTGTATCTCGTAGGATTTGTTTGACATGAAGGGTAGGAAACCAAAAGACAGGAGATGATCGGTACATGAAATCAACACAACTTTATTGGGGGGGGGGGGGGGGGGGAATATTATTAAAATTAAGTATAATTTAATGTCATTAAACTCTTATAAATTGACAACGTTATATGACATTTGCTTTTCTATCAACAAGACATATAAGTTGGTATACGAAATTAACATAGACTTTTTGAAGGATTGAAAATAACCACCTAAATATTTATAATATTTAAATTAATAACTTTTTTTTAACTACCATCAACTACAATTGGTCTTTTAAGATGTCATAAGACAATTACATGTTATTATTAAAACTTTATTCCCTTCTTTCTCTCTCCTCTCCCTTCTCCACTTTTCTCTCTCCCATACTCTCTCTCTTTCTCTCTCTCATTTAGTGCACTACATTACATTTCAATTTTTTTATCCCCATTTTAATTTTCTCTATTTTGCAAGTTATTTCTCATTTTATTGTTATTAATAAATCTTCTATTTTGTTAATCTATTCCATATTATTAAGAGAAAAACTTTATTTTTTATTAGAAAATGGTATACCCTAATGTGCATACAAATATATATAATCAAATGTATAAAATCTCGATTGCAAAACAATTATATAGTTAAAAAATAACATTTAAGAAAATAAATATTAAAAATTCTCTTTAAAATCCATTATATATCATGGCCTTAAGAAAAATAAAAACTAAAAGCATATATGGCACATGTACTAACACCAACATATATGAAAGTGTATAAGATTATTATGTGGAAATTTATTAAGTTCATATACTTGTTAAGTAAATATAAATATAATGGTAACTTATTAAAAATTAAATGAAAGTATTTACACTGCATGTGCTTAAACGAATGTATCAAAGTAGGCCATATAAAAGTGTAAAGGAGACTTATATGGAAATTTACGAAAATGTAATTGTTCATCAAATTTAAATCATATTAAATTACTGTTGCTATAGCTAAACTATGTGTCAAATGTATCGAAGTAGCCCATATAAAAGTGTAAGGAAGAATTATATGGAATATCATTAAAATGTAATTGTTTATTAAATTTAAATCATGTTAAATTACTTTTTCTATATCTAAACTATGTGTTGAGGTTATAAATATATTCTTGATGAATCTAAATTGGTCATATGTTTCTTATGAATATAAAAAAATGGGAGAAAAGAGAGAGAGAATATTCTCTTTAGGAGATTGAATTATTTCAGTTTATTGGTCATTATTTAGTTATACATATAGTTACATCAAGATGAAACAATTTATTTGTTCATCGAATTTTAAGTAGTTTAAATTCTTCTAATGAAGATAAGTTTTTGTTTTTTATTTTAAAAGTTTATTGTCAAGTAATATTCATAAGAAACAATACACCCAATTTAAGTTTATGAGGAATGTATTTATAATCTCAACATGTTGATTAGATATAGGAAATTTATTTCCTACCAAAAAAAGAGGTTTATTATCAAGTATGATGAAACTAAATTGAGAAATATGCTTTTTAACTATATAAAACAAATTCTACGAAAAGAGAATTTTCTATTTATCTAATAAATTTTTTGAGCAAGTTTTTGTTGTTTAGCTATCTAATAAATTTACATCATATTAAATTATGAAAAAAAATTATTATATCTAATCATCATGTTGAGATTATAAACATATTCCTCATAAACTTAAATTTGATGTATTGTTTCTTATGAATATTCCATTTGTAAGATAATTTTTTTTTAGATTATTGGTCATTGTTTAGTTTTTCATTTAGTTATTAGTCATTGTTTGGTATAATTTCAAATCATTAGTTTCTATAATAACTGCCCTAAATTATAAACAATCCATTATTTTTTTTACTATTTTTGTAGGCATATAACAATTTGCTTGATGAAATAAATACTATATAATTAGCAATATTGTCACTGTATTAAAAAAAAGGCAAATTAATTATGTAGTTTATTATTTTTAATATTTTTCACTAGCTTTCTTGCTAATTTTTTTTTTGTATTTCTAATTTATACTCTTACGTGTACTTAACTACACAATTATATATTTTTCCAATATTGAAAAACCTTAATTAATATCTCCTTTGTTGTTGCTTAAGATTATTTTTATTTGATAAATAATTAATGTATTGTTGTCATTCTACATTTCATATTTTTTTCTCAAATAGTTTTACGAGTGTCCATCAATTGTTACATAAAATATCATTTTATTCCTTTTATATTTTTGAAAGTAAAAAAAAAAAAATGAACATAGTTAAACCGTAATTTCAATTTAGTAACTTATTAATGATCACTTAATTTTACCATTGTATAGCCACCAAGATATTAAAATTGTTATGAATAACATAATACATATTAAATTAAATTTATGGTTATTAGTCTTGGCTTAACATTCCCTATGTGATTTCATCTTTTCTATAAATATTAAAAAATAGGCTATTCCCATTATTACACAAAAATTATTAATTATGTTTTTATAATAACATTATTACATATTTGATAAAACAAGTTAAAAGGAATTGCAATTTTTTCAGTTTACTTATATAAGTAATCGATAATATATTATTGTTATTATTCATTTCCTTCTCTTTTTATCTACAGTTTTAACTCTACTTATGCAAAACTGTTTTCTTGCTTAGATTAATGACCGTC
This sequence comes from Lumnitzera racemosa, assembly GCA_024138005.1. Taxonomy (NCBI): domain Eukaryota; kingdom Viridiplantae; phylum Streptophyta; class Magnoliopsida; order Myrtales; family Combretaceae; genus Lumnitzera; species Lumnitzera racemosa. The sequence continues at coordinate 104,473,745 of JAMXBC010000006.1, read as the reverse complement.
ACTATAGTTTAATTAATTATATACCTTTATTCTATATTTTTTTAATTGTATATTTTATATTTTTCAATTTTAAATGTGTTTGAAACCCCCAAAATTATAGTACACTGTTAAGCCTGATTTTTTACTCTACTGATTCTTTTTAAATTAGGTTTCTTTAAACCGATTAGTACTAAACTCTACCCATTTAATATTGATTCTCAACTAGGATTTAAAGAAAAACCGTTTCTTTTTTAAAATAACTTTGGAGTCACCACCCGGCCGAAGTAGGGAAAAACAGTTAGGTTATAACTAACTGAGTGGAATGGTTATAACTTAGCAACTACTCTGCGAAAAAAAAAAAAAAAAACTAATTTTTGAAACAGCTTCTTGAAAACCAGGGATTTGGGTTCAAAGATTAAAGATTTAAACCCTTATGAGTATTGTTAACTTTTCAAATTTAGAATTAAACTTAAAAATCACTTTTTAATTTTGGAAGATAGAAATTGGTTATTGATTACTCCAATTAGATAAATAAAATAATCTAAACTAAAGAAAAATAGGAATTAGTTTTTTTTTTTATTGTCGTCTAGTAGGCATCTACATACCCGCTATTCAGAATCAGACGTACGTAATTCTTTTTAATGAAAACTTTAGTAGGTTAAGTTAATTTTAGTTTTTTAAAACAGCCAGGTTTACATTTTTACCTATTTTGATTTATTTAAAAAAAATTTCCTAAGGTGCCTTAAAATGGTTTTTATTTTTGGAAATTCTAAATAATCCTAATTTAAAAAATGGTTGATTTATTTTTATTTTATTTTTGAATAATCAATTTTCTAAGTGATAAAAAAATTCCCAATCCTACTTATTTTATTTTATTTTATTATATCAGCTTATTTATTTATTATTTATTATATTTTATCTATTTTTATTAAACTAGTAAAAATAAAACAAGATTACTCTTTTCTTTTTCTTTTTTTATCTTTTTTCTTTTCTGTTTTTTTTTTTGTGTTATTACATTTATACAAAAAAAAAATAGTTAAAAAAAGAAATGAATAAAATAAAAAATATATAAAACAAAAAGAGGATCGGAGCTGGTTCGGACCAGGAGAGACGTGGGTTAGGTTAGATCGGAGTGGATCTCGAATCTCGGGTCAAGTTGAACGTACGTATCAGATTCCACTATCTTCAATACAGTGGCGGCTTGGGGTCGATTATGACTGTTCTAATGGCCAAATAGAGGGGGTGGGTAGTTTTTTGTGAGTTTTGAATTGGGAATAGGGTAGGTAGGTTCAACATCATAGTCTGGAGTAGTCGTTTGGCGGTTGTTGGAAGTGGTGGTGTTTAGGTAGTGCGCGGCGTGGCTGCTGGAGGTTAGTAGTTGGTTAGGTTAGGGGTTTTAGAGGTCAGGGAGAGTCGTAGTGGGTTAGTTTTGTTTCGCCGCGGTGGTTAGGATGGTGTTTTAGAGCTAGGGGTTACGGTGGTTAGGGTTATGTGGCAGTGAACTTGGTAGCGTCGCTAGGGGGTACGACAGAGGTTGAGAGAAGTTGGGTTAGGGAGTTGATGGTGTGGGGAAGCTAATGAGGGTGGTAGCTTTGCTCGAAGTTGAGTAGAGAGAGAGAATCGAAGAGAGAGAGCCGCGATTAGAGATAGAAAATGAGAGAGAGAGAGTTTATCGAGTGATTCTGGTGGTTATGTATAGTTATGTGTGCTCTATAATCACCCCTAACACTCAATTTATAGTAAAATTAGCTCAGAAACAAAGGAAAACTCGAATCGGAGTCAATGAGAATGGCCAAATTTTTAGTTTTTATTTTTTTTTTCGGGATTTTGGAGCTCAATTTGAATGCTCCTTTGATTGTATTTGGATGTGTTAATGGATTCGATTAATTGTATGTTATGCAGTAAGCAAAATCATAGCAAGAAATTGGATACGAGTGTATGAAATCTATGCGAAAATTGAAACCAAAGTAGGGGGAGTAGTTTGTTCTTGAGAAGGAAAAAGGAGGAAAATCGGGAGAAAATAGAGGAAAATTGATGGAAAGAGAGGGAAAGTGCTAACATGGTACCACATCAGCTAACTCGACCAATCCTAACTTGCAACGTGTCATTACATAACAAGTGACAGTTGATGTAGCATACCACGTGGATGCCATATGATGCCACATTAGCAAGGTCGTCCAATTCGATGATGCCACTTGTCAAGACACGTGGCACAACGAGATCTTGACACGTAACAGTGTGTTAATTAACAAAAAATAAAAAAGGCCTCTCTGCCTTACACTCAATACCTAAATCAAGTCCATGTGTTTAACCAATAGGCCGTTGGCTTGTACCTTGTCCATATGTGCAATTATATGGACTCAGTTAGCTTGTGCTAGATTTAAATCTAAGTCCATGTTCAACGGCCTAATTTCTAAACTTATTTCAAAATTAAAAATTTACCTTAATAAAATGTTATTTTCTAAAATTATTATTTTCGATTTTATAACTTTTTTTCTTCTTCCAAATTTTCTTATTTTCTAAATTTCTCAAATGTTTCTTATCCAATTTTCTTATTTTTTGAATTTTTTTTGTATTTTCCTAAAATTCTTATTTTTTCTAAATTTCTTAATTTTTTTGGTTTTCTTTAATTTCCTTTTTTTTTGTGTTTTTCCTAATTTAGGGCCTATAAAAAATAAAAATAAAAATAAAGGGGGTTAAAATTGAGTGTTTACATATACACTCTACATTCATCCCCCTCTCTTTATAAGTAATGGGGACGGTTATTGTTTCCTATCTCTTTGTTGATAATGGATAAATAGAAGTTGTTGGGATAGCAGCAAACCTTCATCAGCATATTTAGAAGGCCTCAAATATCTCAACGTCAATATATTTCCAAGTATTTAAAAGAATTCAAATATGTTCAGATAAGAATTAACCTTTTTTATTAAATTTCAAAGAATTAAAATATTTAATTATCATTTCCTATATTTTATGCTTTTCATGTATTCAACCCTTACATATTATTTGTTCATACAAATTTTGTTACTTCCCCCCCCCAACTCGTAATCCAGATAAAGGATGTTATTCTTCAAGGATTTTTATCATATTACTATTGTATTCTTTCAATTTTAATTTTTTTCGCCAAATTAGTAAAGATGTCATTCATATAGGAACAATATCTCCATAAGTATGGTTAAAAGAATAACCATCAACAAATAAGAAAGATAAAATATCAACATAAAGTAGCTTCCGAAGGGCGAATGGAAGGTTTAACCACCAATCCGTAGGATACATTCCCCTTCTTACAAAGGAAGCTACCTAGTCTATAACTTCATTAGTTGAATGCTTAACAAAATAGAAAGTAAACATCGAAGCACCAACCATCTAGATAAAAGAGAGAACTTTAGCAAAGTAAGGCCTGGTACACCAATGTAAGGAATGTGATTCCCTATTAAAGGCCTTAACTAGTGCTAAACAATCTATATAAATGACAAAGCAACCTGGTCCCAAAGAGGCAATAGTTTGAAGAGCTAGTAGAAGGGCCATATACTCTATTGCTTTGAGTGATTGAGTGAAAATAGTCTTCAAAGCCTCAATAGTTACTCTCTGTTCCTATTCTAAATGATAGTAGTAAAGCCTATTAAATTATTTGGGCCTATCCATAATGCATCTACATGTGGAATGAAGATATCACTCATATTATTTGCTTATCATCCTTCTTACCCCATAACCCTACGCCTTGGACGCAATGCATTAGATAATCCTTCATTCTCATAAGAAACCCTATCATCTCAAGAAATATCTTCACCCAATCAAGACATCGTCCCTACAACTCCTCTTCGGTTCCTACAACGTATTATACTTGTATGACCTTGCTCTTTAAAAACACCATTTCGTACCCCGAAAATCAAGTAAGGCAAATAACTTGGTATAGAGAAAGAGTGAAGGTCATGTTGGGTATTTGCACAAATCAAGCTAGATTCACTCTATGCTGTTAGATCCAAGGTAATTATTTGAGAAATTAATCTAAACTGGTGCCACTCTTGTGATAATGATTGAAATCTCTTGATCATAGGAATAGGATTAGGCCTTTGAAAGTTAATGTTGGCATCACATCATTTTCTCCCTATGAGCTAAGCTACCTCCACCAAGCAAGCCCCAATCATCTTGCTCCATGTAAGCAAGATCAAATCCTTCACCATCTCATCCCACTAGTCCACTAAAATCGTAACCCTAACTTTGTCTATCTTCAAACCTAATGAGCCATATCAAACACCAATTGTCCACTCATAGCACAGGTTAGCATGTTTTGGGGTTTCAATCTCATGGAAGAACGGACAAAGCAAATCCAGCTAAGCCATCCTATGTAATGCCCCAAAGCGGTGGAGTTTCAACAATCTTGCTGTGTAAACTGACCTATGATAAACTGATCTCACAGTCTCTATCATAGATACGATTTACATAAGGCGTTTCACAACTTCTCACTTTGAAGTAAATAGCTCATTCAAGATTATTAATAAAATTTATATATATAACCATAAACTTTAGGTTATATTTGCATAGATATACCAATATTGTCTTATGATCTTCGGAAATATTTACATGCCATAGTGGTTAGGTAAGTAAATATTGCATAACTATCACGTCAACCTAAGAGTTAATAAGAACAACTTTAAAGACTTGATTAATAAGCCAAGTTGATCCTTACTCCCTCAAAGCACTTCAAAAAGAAACTAACATCGGGATAGTTATTATGCGGTATCTTAATTAGAACCTGCAAGAAAATCTATAAGGGTATGAGCAACCAACAACTCAATCAGTTTAGATGGAGAATTAAGAATGTATAACAAACACAAATAGGGTTTTCAAACAATTAATTAAATGCAATGCAACACACAAATACCATCACACAATGTGGTCCAGTTCTTTGAGAAATCAGAGTAATTTCATCCACTCTAATCCAAGTTTGGGAGTTTCAATGTTTATAGAATAGCTTACAACCAAACCCAAATTTGTGTAATGGAGACAACGCTCCCCTTATGATTAGCCTTTGAACAATTGCTCTCATCCTTACCACGACCTTCTTTCCTATCACTTAGTTCAGTTAAGGATTAAGAAAAGATGGTTGTGCTAGCCAACGTCATCTTTTTCAAAGGTGTCGGCATTTGGTTGGAAAATCCTAATCATCTCTTAAAGGGTTGCAACGCATGTCCAATTAGAGTGACCAAAGAATCTCACACCACTCAATTCATAATAGACCATCACAACACATCATCAGTATTCGATAAGTAGTTAAAGATACACAAGCACATGTATGTATGGCTACTTACAAGCACATGTATGTATGGCTACTTACAAGCACAATCACATACAATTCTCAGCCTTTAAGTACTTTAAAACAGTACTCCAAAATACAATGATGTATTGAACACAACTTACCTAAAATCCTTAATTAGCTCACTTAACTTGTTGTAGGTCAACTTGTCCCTACGTGTCTTTTAATATAAATACTCTTTTAGTAATTATATCCTTATATCATACAGGCTTTAAATTATGATTTGACTCAATTTTCCAAATATATATATATATATATGTATTACTTATTATCCATCTATTTTAGGTTAGTTTCTAAATTGGTTTTCCTAATCTGTTTCCAATTTAGGTTCTAATTTAGTTTTTAATTACAGGTGTTATACGTGAACTCTAAGAACTTGCTCCAAATCATAATGCAAAATTAATCATATCATATTCAGGTATCCTAAATATCATATTTAGCCTCTAACCAATATTCTAATCTATATGGTACATCTTTGTCTTAATTAAACTATCAAATTTGCTCCCGATATGAGAAAAATTTTACGTATCGACTCCAAACTTCTAATTGTAGGGTTTATGTTTCTACCCCTCTTCAAAAAAGTTTTGTCTTCAAAACTTTTGTACATCTACATTTTATTCAAATAACAAAAATAATAATCAGCATACCTTTACTAACCTAGAAGTTAAAAAAGCTAAGGATACTACTTCATCATTACTGCTTTCGACTCCTAAGTAATCTCTAAATCTGGACCTTTATTTCATTGTACTTTCACATATTTCATATCTTGATTCCTTAACTTCTGAATCCGATTATCTAGTATCTTTATAGGTTGCTTTACAACTTTAAAATTCTACTTTAATTCTATCGGTTTTATCTCTATGATTGCCCTTGGATTCTTAACAAACTTTCTTAACATAGAATACATCATGGTAGCTTGACAAACTTGGAGGTAATGCTATTTTATAGGATGCATTACTAACCTTCTCCAATACTTCAAATGAACCAATATATCATGGGCTCAACTTTCCTTTTATGCCAGACTGTCTAAGTCCTTTGAATGGACTTATCTTGACAACTTGAAAATTCTTCTTTAATTCTATTGATTTTATCTTAACAATTGCACTTAGGTTCTTAACAAACTTTCTTAACATGGAATACATCATGGTAACCCGACAAACTTGGAGGTAATGCTATTCTATAGGATACATTACCAACCTTCTCCAGTATTTCAAATGAACCAATATATTATGGGCTCAACTTTCCTTTTGTGCCAAACCATCTAGGTCCTTTGAATGGACTTATCTTGATATAAACATTATCTTTGACTTCAAATTCCAATGGCCTTCTCTTCAAATCTGCCTAACTCTTATAATGGTCTTAAGCTTCCTTCATTCATAGTTGTATAATCTTAACCTTCTCATTCATTTAGTTGATTATGTTGGGTCCAATCATTATACACTCCCCATGATCCCAATACAGTAGCGATCTACACTTTCTTCCATATAATTCTTAATAAGGTGCCATCTGTATAGTCATATGATAACTATTATTTTAAGCAAACCCTATCAATGGTAAATATTTATCCCAATCACCACCAAAATTTAAAGCACAAGCATGCAACATATCTTTTAAGGTTTGAATTGTTCGCTTAGATTGTCCATCTGTCTATAGGAGATAAGTTGTACCAAATTGTAACTTTGTACCCAAAGATTTGTGTAAACTTTCCTAAAATTTGGATACAAATCAACTATCTTGATAAAAAATAATACTTTCTAGCACACCATGTAATCTTATTATCTCTCAAATATACAGCCTGGCTATCTTTTCTATTGATTTTCCTATTGATAGGGTAAGAAGTGTGTACTCATTGTTAATCTATCTATGATTACCCAAATCAAGTCATAACCAGCTTGAGTCTTAGGTAGTGCTACCACAAAATCCATCGTGATATGATCCCATTTCCATTTTAGTATCTCCAAGGGTTGCAATGGTCTACCTAACCTTTGATGTTCAGCTTTAACTTGTTGGCACGTAATGCATTCTACTACATACTGTGCCACATCTCTTTTTATTTCATTCCTCAAAAACATAAGTTTTAGATCTTAGTATATTTTATTGCCTCTCGGGTGTATGGTATAACATGTAATATGTGCTTCATCTGAAATTTCCTTCTTTATGCTGGGCTCTTATGGTACACATATTCTTCCTCTCAATTTTAATATGCTTCTTTCATCCACTTTGAATTCAGAATCATTCCTTTTACTCAAATTCTCTTCCATTGTCATCATATCTTTATCTTCCTCTTGCTTTTATTTAATTCTTTCCAATAAATTAAATTGTAGTTCTAAATTCATTATCTGACTATTAGTATTACATTAGTCAAACCTAATTTTCAATTTTTCAAATTCACACACCAACTCACATTAAGAAGTTAATAGTAATACAACCAGTTCATAATTCTTCCAACTTAAAGTATCTACCACCAAATTAGCTTTTCCAAAGTGATAATTTATGTTCAAATCATAATCCTTAATCAACTCCATTCATCGCTTTTTTCTTAATTCAACTCCTTCTGATAAAAGAAATATTTCGAATTCCTGTGATCGGTGTATATTTCATACCATTGTCCATAAAGATAATGTCTTCAAGTTTTTAAGGCAAACACTGCAACTACTAATTCTAAATCATAGGTTGGATAATTCCTTTCATGGGGGCTTAACTGTCTTGATGTGTATGCCACAACTTTTCTATCCTATATCAATACACAACCCAATCCATTCCAAGAAGTATCACTGTATATGTTATAAGGTATATCTGGATCAAGTAATGTTTCCTAGAAAAACTCTCACTTTTGAAACAGTGGTTGGTTGCTTCCATTCTATTATTGCTTTTACCTTTCCAAATCTATAGAAATTCCTTCACCAAATATAATGTGACCTAGAAAAGAAATTTTATCCAACCATAAATCATATTTGCTTAACTTAGCATACAACTTATTTTCCCTTAACTTCTGTAATGTTAGCTGTAAACGCTTTACATGCTCTTCCTTAGTTTTCAAATAAATCAAAATATCATCAATAAACACTATGAAAATTTTATCTAAATATGGTTGATATATACGATTTATTAAGTCCATGAAAATAGTTGGGGCATTCGTCAATTCAAAAGGCATCACCAAAAATTTATAATGAACATATCGTCTTCTAAATGTAATTTTAGGCACATCCTCTAGCTTAACTCATAATTGATGATATCTCGATTTAAATTCAATTCCAGAAAACACGGTCACATCCAATAGCTGATTAAACAAATCATCAATGTGGGGTTGCGAATACCTATTCTTAATGGTAGCCTTATTTATTTTCTAGTAGTCTATGTACAATCTCATGGTACCATCTTTCTTCTTTACAAACAATACTGACGCTCCCCACAGTAAATGTTACGCCCCGAACAAGAAGAGTCATAACAGTCCCGCCGTGTAAACTAATCTAAGATAGAAGCTGACCTTACAGCTGCTATCGTAGACGCAGTTTACACAAGGCGTACAACTCAACCAGCTTGAAACGTCTGTTCTGTCATCTGTTAATATCCAAACATGTGGTAGAGCTTATACAAAATACTTATTCTATACAATCTACTGTTTAGTACCACAACAGTAATTATACAAACATTTCACATACAAGGGTAAAGTTTACAATCAGAGTTTATTAAAAACCACAGGTTTACGATTTATATACAATAAGTTAGAAAACTAGTGGGCTCCTAGGGAATTCCCATTTAGTTTTCTTCAAAACTTAAAGACAAGAAAAAAGCTCAAGTTCAGTTAAATTCCTCGATCCTCACTTTCCCACACAGCAGTACATTAACCTGAGAACGGTGGTACCTGAACATCTTTGCCTTCACTCAGCACCTGCAAAAGAGTCTGTAGGGGTGTGAGCACAACTAGCTCAGTAAGTGGGGCGGAGTCAGAAGAGTACTTTACAGTCACAAATAAGGTTAATAATTATGATGAAATGCAATGCAATCACTCAAATGAAAACATCGCACAGTGTTAACCGGTCCACTGTGAGGTTAGAGAAATTTCATCCGCTCCAACCCGGATTGAGGAGTTTCATCGCGACTCAAGTCAGACCAAACCCGAGCTTGTGCAATGGGGAACACCCCCTCCCATGACCGCCTTCGAACCACGGCCCCCAACCTTGCCGCGACCTCCTCGCCTATCACTTAGTTCGACTAAGGGTGGGGAAAGGACCATTTCAGCTATCCTCATCGAAGGAAGTCGGTATTTGGCCTAACACTCTTATTCGTTTCCCCTAACGGGTGATTATGCATGACCAATTACACTTTAGTCGAGTAACCGTTAGTGTTAATCAGGGGGTGACCAACAAGTTCACATAATACAGAATCCATGCAAATATACAGAACAGCACACCAAGGAGTTGAACTCCTGTCACAATAGAGTATCATTCACACACATAGCATGCGCATAATCATCTAACTACAAACACAACCAGAAGTACTCTTGGGTCTCCGGATACTTTTAAATAGTACCCAAACAGCGGCAAAGCTACCATCCCAACTTACTTGTTTAGATGTTCGCTCTTGCTGACTTGAATTGTCAACCGTCTTTGGAAGGTCCTAATTACACAAAAGGTCCAAATTTAGTTTTCGTAATAATTACGAAAACATTAGGGTTTAATCTATAATGGTTATATATATATATATTATTTTCATAAAATACAGTCACGTTATTGCTATATATTGAATTAAATTATTAATAATTATAATAAAAATTTCCATTAATCCCATCTGATCAACAATCCTTTATATAGCTTTTGGTTAATTCATTTTAGCCTATTAATATTACAATTATACCCCAACTTGTAATTTTGAGCTATTTTACTTGATAAATTCGTAATAAATAGTTTGGGTTACCAAATAATTCTCCGAAAATTTCTATGGACTTCTAAAAATATAGAGAATTCAGTTATCACGTGGTTTCAAGTTTCCGACCTATTGCCTATATTTTCATATTGACGATTTTACCCCTAAATTTGATAAATTATCCAATTATAATTCTTTTAACATCCAATTAATTTCAATCTGACTCATTACTATTACTATTCATAATAGATCAGTACATATCCATTTCATCAATTAATTTCATAATTTCCTATTAAATTTATAATTTCAGCCTATTTTCAAGCTAATTTCAGGCCTAAAAATTCAATAAATATTTAAATTATTCAAATCAAAATTCGAGCTACGTAGCAATTACCTATATATCATATATAGCCTACACAAAAATTTTCAGCTAGAAACAACATCATATAGTACATTTATTTTATAAATATATATTCGGATGAACAGTAGATTTCTTAATAAAGTATATTAAATATTATGAATTTTGAAAAAATAAAAATATCACATGAAAGCATGTCTAAAATAACCTAAGTTTAATTTTTTTCATAATTTTCTAGGTGGATTTACTATTTTTTAAAAATTATTGAAAAACAGAGCAAGAATTTGACCTTGTTGTTCTTGGGTGCTCCGGTGGCCGTGGGGTGGTGGGTGGTTGTCGGAACACCTAGAAGCTGGGGGTACTCCTTGGTGGTGGAGTGGCGTAACAGCAGATCAAAGGAAACCCTAATAACTAACCTTGCTCGGTAATTGTTCTGTTTTTCTCTTCTTCTTTTTTTATTTTCTACGATTTTTTCTTGATTTTTCTTTCTGTTGTTTTTGGTTCCAAATTGCTAAACATTGTCATTCTGCTACTAGGATAATTTTTATAGAGAGTTCTTTCACCGCCTATGATTTTTCTTTATTTTTTTCTTTTGTTTTTTCCTATTTTAGCTAAGCATGTGGTGTCCTAATGTAATAACTTTGCTTTTTGAATCAGCAATGCAAATGTCTCTTCTCTTGCCACGCCTCCTTCCAGCAATCTCAATGTTATTTAATTAATTTTTCTTTTTATTTTATTAAATAATTACTTAAATATAGATATTATATGTTAAAATTAATTATTTAATTAATATACAAGATTATACCCTATGTAAATAACATGTGAAATATATAACTTTACTCATATAATTAAGTTTCTAGCATATCTTTTATTTTTAGGATACATTCTAAGGTTAATTTCATGAATTCAACACAATAAATATATAATTACACAATTTTGGGTTAATTTACGGGTATAATTGTTATTTTTACCGGGTATACTAAAAAATTACGTGTATTTTTTTATAATAAATTATCCTACATTATCTCATTTATAGCTCAATTAACTTATCTATAAGTTCTCGTTGCAATCTAAGTTCAATTTTAGGAGTTCTGAACATTTTAGTGTTTTAGTAAATATTCCAATTTCTAAGGGCAAAATTGAGATTTCGGGTCATTATTACTAAAATCTAACTTCATTATGATATCTCGACTAACTTTTTCATTCTAGTCACAAAGTTTGGGCTTAATTGGATAAGTTATCCTAAAAGCCCTAAATCTAAGCTCGGTTGTCCTAAACTCAATTTTGGGAGCTTACAGTAAAACACTTAGACGAATAAATCCTTTGGCTAATAGCTCTTGAAGTTGCTTATTTAGCTCTTGAAGTTTCATAGGTAACATCCAATATGGAGTTTTAGAAATAAATTCAATTCTAGGAACTAACTCGAAAGTGAAGTTTAACTCTTGATGCAAAGCTAAACTTGGTAAATCCTCTGGAAATACATCTAAAATTTCACACACTACTAGTATATTCGCTACTTCGGGTACTTCCTTCTTTACTTCGGTAGCAAATACCCAACAAAATTTCCAATCACTCTCTTTTAATTTTGTTTCACATAATTCATCACATATCTTTACCACAGCTAAGTTTCCACTAGCTTTTCCTTGAAATACCATTTCTCCATCATTTAAAGTAATAGTTTTACTTCTAGACTCTACAATCGCATTATGTTTAAACAACCAATCTATTTCCACAATTATATCATAACCTTGTAAAGTCAATATTACAAGACTTATAGGGTATTCCTTCTAAATCTTAATTCTACCATTGTCCACTACTTTTCGAGTTGTTACTTCTCCCTCGTAGGAGTTCTAACCCTATAAATCGTATTAATCTTAACCACACTAATCTCCTTATCATTCACAAATTTTTTACTTGTAAAGGAATGGGATGCCTAAATATCAAATGATCTAAAAGCAGATTGTCCATTTATAAGCATAATCCCTAAAGTATACTAATTCCATGATTACTAACTAGACTTGCATTCATAAATCTCAAAATTTAAGTAGTTCAATTTATTTTACACTTAAATTATCATTAAAATAAGTAGTTCGAGCACATACCTATCACAAGTCCTTCGTCATTTTCTTCTTTGACTTCCATAATCTCCTTAGCATCATCATGATAATACTCCTCCATCTAATCTGCAAAATCTTCATCCTCCTCATTTCCTATGATAGGAATCAGGTTGTTAAACCTCTAACCCGCAACCGAGCCCAAGGACTAAAGGGATTGGCAAGATAAATCCTCTTGTTCCAACCGACTCATGTGGAGGCCGAATATCTCTTTGCCGACTTATTTTACCTGCTAAGCCGTATGATTACCTATTTTTCGTATGTTGAGTGCTGAGAAACTGAAGGTCGAGATAACAGTCCATTTTCATTCTCATACATGCCTAGCCAATTACTTACTCGGCCTCACCCCTACCAAGATGCCGAGAGAGAAAGTTCTAATTGACCAAGTTACCCCTATTCAAATGGCTACTCAGACAAGCAAGCTATCCATACTTTTGTTCACATCCTCCAACGGCATCACTAATACAGTATCACCACATATACAATATCATGTGTAAGATCCGTTGCACCAATGATTGTTTTTTTTGTATATTCATTTTTACTCCTTTGTATCTTATACATTACTACCATAGGAAGTGCCCTTTTTGTCTTTTCCTTTTTGAGCAAGTTGTCCTAACTTATAAGTATAAATACCCTTACAATTGTAGTGGAAAGGACATAGAGATATAGAGAGATTACCATTAATGCACTTGTGTGTTTTTCCTTTCTTGCGTAAACACTCTGTTTGTTCTTAGCATCACTCTTATCCTAACCTTTAAGTAAGGTTAGGTGGTGAGTAATCTCACCAAATCGATTCATGCATTATATCGAATTGTGTATTGAGTCCCTGGAAGTTCTATTAGTGAGTCATATCCTCTGGAGTTGTTCATACTATTCATTCGTCGTTCATTCCTTTCGCACTTTTCCCATTAACTCTTTTGAGCTTTCTACAATCTTGAACCCATCCAATAATCGGCTTTATCTGTTCTTGATCATTGTTCACACCATCTTGGTATCAAAGCAGAAGTTTTGTTTGAGTTGTTAATTCAACTAGAGTTTTGTTCATACTCTGTTTTGTGAGTATGAAATAGAGTAAGCTACTATGTTCATCTTAATTGCTGAGTTTGCTAGCTGTTGATTTTCTGGTTGGCGAGAGTGTTTATTTGAACTTTGAATTAGTAAAGAAAATGACAGATCCAAGTGTGAATGTTGGTGTTAGAGATGACAATAATAGAGTTGCCCATCATAGGAGACACCGAGAAGTACTAATAGGAATTGTCGAGCCCTATTTCGGTTTTCTTAATTTAACTTATATTAAACCCAACTGCTTAATATGGATTACTTGACGTTAAACTAAGGAAAAGAAAAAAAAAATTTTTTTTTTTAAATGGAGTCATCAACTAGTTCAACTGGTAAAAAAATAAAATTAGAGTTTTCGGAGACAACCCTAATTTGGCTACTAATCTATGAATTTTTAAGAAAATGATTTATTAGAAAAATTAAATTGAAAAATACTAGGTTTGAAGGCTAACCCATTAAGACTAAGTCACCATGTGAAAATAAAAGAAAAAATTGATGGGCTTTATTTTTGTAATTTTTCTAAAAATATTAAAAATATACCTTAATTCAAAAAATGTAACTAAAAATAATTTTTATTAGTTTTTCATAAGGAATTTTTTTAAGAAAAAGGGATTTTTTTTAAATTTTTAAACGATTACCGTAAAGGTGCCTAAGTAACCATTAGTCGAGATCAAATCGGCCATAGTTCTCTTTTTATAAAATTTTTAGTGGGTGGGTTATTTTTATTTTGAAAACAAAGCCAAGTTTACATCTTTTATCAATTTATTATTTTAAGAAAAAAAATACCTAAGAAAATCTAATTTTTCTAAATTAAATAAAAAAAACCCTAACTAACTAAATCTTTTTAGAAAAACTCAATTTAAGATTTTTTATTTTTCAAAACCCCTATGTGTCAAAAAGTGTCCTTCTTAAATCCTAAGGATAAGATATGATCTAAATATGTTTATTTTTTTTTTTAAAAAAAAAAACACAGTCTTGCTTAAAATGTAATTGAGCTTAATTTATTAAAAACCAAGTTTATCTAAAAAAAAACACGTAATATGAAAACAATAAAATCTTGCACTAATAGAAATAAATAAATAAGTTAGTAAAAAATAATTAAATTAACTAATAAAATGAAAAAAGAAAAATAAGAAATTTTACTTATGAAACGAGTTGCGCGTCAAACACTGTTTTCGGATGGTTACAGGTGTAATCGAGGCATGTTAGTTGTTGTTTGCACTTATCACAGGCATGATCGAGGAAGTGTCGACTTCTGATTCCACTGATCATGGGCACAATTGAGGGCATCAACTGCTGCTTCTATTGATCATAGACGTAATGGTTAGTGGGTCAGCTATTGTTTCTACTTATCATGAGCATGATGGAGGGCGTTGGTTGCTGTTGACACTGATCATGGGTAGTGTTGTGGTGATGGCTTGTGGTGTTGTAGTGGTAGTTTGCAGTGGTTTTAGTGGTGGTTTGTGGGGGTTTTAATGGTGGTTTGCAGTGGTTTTGTCATATAGCGGCACGTGGGATGGGTAATGGCGCGTATGGTAGCACATGGGGTATACGTGGTGTTTTTAAAGGAGTGTGTGGGGTGTGGATAAAAAAAACCCTAAATCCCTGGCTAATGTGCTTTTTATAAGCTCAAAATCGAATCTTTCATATCGAAAATACGAAAGATATGATTGCGATTCTTCCAAGATTTACCTTAGCTTTTAGAAACCTTAATTATTTTGCCCTGTTTTTATTCTTCTAAGGCCCGATCCGATCCACTATAATTTAGCCCAATAATTCCTTAATCTGATTTAAGTCCTTAAACTAGATGAATCTAGCCCAAAATTAATTAAGGCCATATTGTCACTTAATCCAACAATCCAACTCAATTTAATTCAACATGACTCGACTTATGACTCAACTCGCTATGACTTCACTCAATTTTTTATTTTTTCATTTTTTTCTTTTAATTTTCGTTTATTTATTTATTTTTTCTATTTATTTATTAACTTGGCTCAATTATTTGAAATAAAAAAAAATTATCAAAAATGAGGTGTCTATAGTTATCCCTCTTTATAGTAAAGTTCGCTTAGAACTTTGCTATAAAGACAAAAGAGAGACCCATTTTTGCCAGACCTGACCTAAATAATCTAAAGAGGATAAATCTTTTCAAGATTGTTCTTTATTTTGATGGATAATCCGAAGAGGATAGATCTCTTCAAGATTCTTTTTAGTTTAATCTAAAGTAGATAGATCTTTTTAAAAACTTATTTCACTTTGATAATTCGAAGATGATAGATCTTTTCTGAAATCTCCCAAACTTTTGAGTCTTGTAACTAGACCATGCTCATGCTTTGAATTTGCTTTGTTCGACACCAAATTTCAGTTTCCACTCTTCATGACTTCTGAACGATAAATCTCTTTTCAAAAAAAAAAAAGCCTAAACTAAATTATTAAGAACATTTGATTTCATATCATTTGGTGATTCAAATTTATTGGTAAGGGTTTGGTGTTTAAGTGTATGAGGCTAGAAAAATATGGTACTTAAGGGTTTATTAGGGAAGCATTTGTTAGTCAATGACCATCTAAATTCGGAAACATTCATGGATATCAACTTTACTTGTAAACGATGAAAGATTAACCACAAATTATTCAAGAAAAACTGAAATCTTTATTGAACTCTGTTTTCATGGATAATACAACTTGACTATGTCTGAATTCATTGGTCCCCTTAAATTCGGGCCATCTATCTCTGTCAACACTAATGCACCTCCTGATAATACCCTTTTCATAATTTGGAGCAAACTTTCTCCTAGGGTCTTTCGCATTTAGTAACACTTTCTTCAGCACTAAGTCTTCTTCTTTGAAATACCTTGGGCGTACTTTCTTGTTAAAAGCTCGAATTATCCTCTATTAATAGCATTGACCATGATATATCACTGCAAGCCTCCTTTCATCCAAGAGGTTCAAATGTTCCATCTGCTTCTTCACCCACTCTACTTCATCAAGCTGAGTTTCTGCCAATACTCAGAATGAAGGTATTTCTACTTCCACTCGTAGTACTACTTCAATTTTACACACTAATGAATACGGTGTCACACCAGTAGAGGTCCTAACTAAGGATTTGTAGGCTATGAGAGTAAAGAGAAGCATCTCATGCCAGTTCTTATAAGTGATCGCTATCTTCTTAATTATTATTTTAATATTCTTATTTGCGGCTTCAACTGCTCCATTTATCTAATATCGATACGGAGTTGAGTTTCTATGATTGATCTTAAATTAGTAGTACACTTCATCCATTAACTTATTATTCAAATTCGTCCCATTGTCAGTAATAACATACTCGGATACATCGTATCTTGTAATAATATCTCTTTTCAGGAATTTGACCACTATTCTTTTGGTTATTGTAGCATATGATACTGCTTCTACCCACTTAGTAAAATAGTTGATCGCGACTAAAATGAATCTGTATCCATTTGAAGCTGTTGGTGAAATTGGACCGATCATGTTAATTCCCCACATTGAGAAAGGCTAAGGAGCTGATAAAACATACAATTCTTAGGGAGGAGTGTGGATTTTGTTAGCATACACCTGCAATAGGTGACAGTGCCTCACATGCTTGATATAATCTGATTTTATTGTCATTAAAAAATACCCCATTCTCATGATCTTTTAGGCTAACATATACCTATTCATGTAAGGACCACAGACTTCTTCATGCACTTCTTTCATCAATTTCTTGGCTTCTTCTTCATCCGTACATCTTAGTAGTGTTGCATCGGGTGATCTCTTGTATCATGTGGCTCTACTTAATAGGAAATAAGTAGCTAACCTTTTTAAATTTTTTCTATCTTTTCGATCAACATCTTCAAGAAACTCCTTTGTTTGAAGTAACCTTTTGATATCATGATACCAAGGTTCTTTTGATTCCTTCTCTCCAATTACAAGGCAAAAAGCCAGTTTTTCTTCTATCTCAATCTTCAAGGGCTAAGTTTTTGTCCCATCTGTGACTTTCACCATTATCACTAATGTAGCCAATGTATCGGCAAATTGATTCCAGATCCTTAAAATGTAAGTGAATGAAATCTTCTGGAATTTTTCAATTAGCTTGCTTAAATGCTCGTGATACGGTATCAATTTCTTGTCCTTCGTCTTATATTCTCCCAAGATCTGGAGAATTATAAGAGAAAAATCTTTGTATACTTCAAGCTCTTGTATTCCCATATTTAGCACCATTTTGAGCCCTACAATGTAGGCTTCATATTCCACGATGTTGTTGGTATATGGAAATGTTAACCTTGCTGCCACAGGGAAATAGTTTTTCTCAAGTGATACCAATACTGCTCCTATCTCACATCTAAACACGTTGGCTGCTCCATCAATATACATTTTCCATCTCAATTCTTCACCGCTTAATTCATTTGCCATCATCATATTTTCATTAGGAAATTGTGCTTCTAAACCCTCATCCTCATCTTCTAACGTGTATTTTCCCAATTGACTAGCTACTGCCTACCCTTTGATGGAACTTTGACTTACGTACTTGATATCAAATTTAGAGAGTGGCATCTGCCACTTCGATATTCTCCCAATCAACACCATCTTTTCTGCTAAATACCTCAACGGGTGATGTTTTGTCAATAATTCTATTGAATAATAGAGAGTATACTACCTGAGCCTGTGCATCACCCATACTAGGGCACAACATGTTCTTTCTACTTTTGAATATTTTTGTTCTCCTTCTATGAACTTCTTGCTCAAATAGTATATAAGATGCTCTTTTCTTCCCATTTCGTCTTTCTGCCCTAACATGCATCCCATCGATTCAGGAAGAATTGTTAAGTAAAGGATCAAGGGCTGTCCTAGTATAAGAGTGACCAATTAAAGAGGATTCATGAGATACTCTTTAATTTTAGCAAATGCTCATTCATACTCTTCATCCCATTCGATGGCTGCATTATTCCTTAAAAGTTTAAATAACAGCTTACATTTATCAGTTAACTACGATACAAACTGAGCGATGTAATTTAATCTTCCCAACAATCGTCGAACTTCTTTTACAGTCTTAGTTGTTGGCATGTTTATGATTTCCTTAACTTTATCTAGGTCTATTTCGATTCCTCTTCTATTGACTACAAAACCCAATAATTTGCCTAAAGTTACTCCAAAGGTACACTTTTTAGGATTTAACTTCAGTTGAAACTTCTTCAATTGTTTAAATAACTTTCGTAAAATATCCATGTGATTTTCATCCTCCTTAGATTTGGTGATTATATCATCCACATAAACCTCAATTTCCTGATGCATCATGTCACAAAACAAAGCTACCATAGTACGCCAATAAGTTACCTTAGCGTTCTTCAACCCGAAAGGCATCACATGATAACAAAACATTCCCTAAGTAGTAACGAAAGTTGTTTTGATTTTATCTTCTTCTACCATTTTAATTTGATTATACCTCAAGAAACCATCCATAAATGAGAAAAGATGGTTCTCTACTACGTTATCCACTAATACAATAATATGTGACAAAGGAAAGTTATTCTCTGGTGTTGAGCTTAATTTATTAAAAATTGAGTTAATCTAAAGAAAACATGAAATAAGAAAACAATAAAAACCTGCAGTAATAAAAATAAATAAATAAGCTAGTAAAAAATAATTAAATTAACTGATAAAATAAAAATAGCAAAATAAGAAATTTTACCTACAAATTGAGTCACACATCGAATACTGTTTTTAGATGGTCAAGGGTGTAATCAAGGGCATGTGGCTTCTGTTTCCACTGATCACGGGCATGATGGTTGGTGCGTTAGCTGCTGTTTCCACTGATCACGGGTAATGCTATGGGTGATCATGAGCGGTGCTATGGTTAACAGTAGGTAGTGTTGTAGTGATGGCTTACAATGTTGTAGTGGTAGTTTATGGTGATGGTTTGAGGTAGTTTTGTCATGTGGCGGTGCATGGGATGTACAGTAGCACATATGGCAGCATGTAAGGTGTGTGTAGTGTTTTTGAAGGAGTGTGTGGGGTGTGCGTGTAGGAGTGTAATAAAAAAACCCTAAATCCTTGGCCAACGTGTTATTTATAAGCTCAAAATCGAATCTTTCATATCGAAGATATGATTACAATTATTCTAAGATTTACTTTAGTTTCTAGATACCTTAATTATTTTAGGCTTTTTTTATTCTTCCAAGGCTTGATCCGATTTGATCCACTATAATTTAGCTCAATAATTCCCTAATCTGATTTAAGTTCTTAAACTAGATGAATTTGGCTTAAAATTAATTAAGCCCATATCATCACTTAATCTAACAATCCAACTCAATTCAATTCAATTCAACGTGACTCGACTTATGACTTAACTTGATTTTTTATTTTTTTCTTTTAATTTTCGTTTTTATTTATTTATTTTTTGTTTATTTATTAACCTAACTCAATTATTTGAAATAAAAAAATTGGCAAAAATGAGGTGTCTATAGAAATTAATTCCCTAGACCAATCATAGGAAGCCGAGCTAGAGGACTTCAAGGACTCGCATGGAAAATACTAACTTTAAGCCATAGCTGAGATGAGGACTCTCATCCCAATTTGACCTCTTACCGATCGGTTTGTCAAATCCCCACGTATGTCCGACATGCTCCTGCCCAACTGAAGGTAACCTAGGAAAGGCCAGCTAAGCAAAAACCTTCAATCAGCCATCGGCGCCTGACTCCAATTCAACTGACTGCCTAACCAGATTAATTGGCCCCTGACTACCAACACTTCCTGTTTCTGCCTATGTTGTCTCATACTCCTAACTTACAGTCATTAAGTGATACATACCTTCTAACACAACGTTCTAGAATGATTCTTTCTTTTCTGTACTAAATATTCTTTGTCCTTTTTACCCCTTTTTAGCATAATTAATGTAATGTAATTGTAAAATACCTTTTTGTTTTTCATACATGTAAAATAACCCTAGTAGGCAATTATATAAACCCTAACTTTCCTTGTACGCACACGATCATCCAACTTTCAATACAGAATTATTCTCTCTAAATAACCTTAGTGTTTTCATTAACTCTTAACTCTTATCTATTCTCTTTAATAAGGAGTAGTCACAAGTTACTCTTCAATTCGAATCGGTGTGTCATATCTAACAGATTGTAGGTCGAGTAGGATCGTATGGTGTGTCATATCCGTTTGATAGCTGCTAAGACTTTGCTAGCTTTTCCTTTGTTCTTTTCGGTTCACCTCGTTGTGGTGCTTCCTCCGTATGTCTGACCCCAAAGACGTATTAGTTTTGCTGGTATTAGAGTATGGTTCCATAAGGAAGTGTGTGAAGTTGCAATAGAGTTTTTGTTCGCCTTATTGTTTGTGGCTCCTATGTCCCTTCCATAGCTACTACAATGTATTGTTTGTGTTCGTAAGTGCGGCTTCACTGATACTTTGTCCTACTCTATTTTCCATTACAATAACAGAGTAAGTTTGTTAATAGTTTATTAATCTATTCAAAAAGGTATTACGCTATCTTAGATTCCAATGGTCAAGGAGTTATTGGTGACCAAGGTCATGGTGCTCAATCTGGTCGTGGTCATAATGGTAGGTAATACCCTAAGGTTTGTTAATGAAAAACTTAATAGACTCACAAACCTTGTTGAGAGTCTAGTTACTGCAATGCAAGTTAATAGGCAACAACTCCAAGATGTTCAACAACAAAACCTACAGAATGGCTCCCTTAAGAGACGCTATGGCCAATTAATCGAACTAATCACCTAGTCTGACCTCCTCAAGCTAGAAGAGCTACTAGACAAAGATTTGAGTTGGAGGAGATTGGGAAGGATAATGAGGAGATGGGGAAGGATAATGAGGAGATGAATGTTGAAGAGTTTAGTGATGAAGAAGTTGGTTATTACCAAACATAAGGATAAGGATGTCGAGTTCCTTGAGGACTAGACAATGTTAAGGTACAAATCTCACCCTTTGGTAGAGATAGAGACGTAGATGAATACTTAGAGTGGGAAAAGAAGGTTAAGAAGGTGTTTGAATATTATGAGTATGAGGATGTCCAACTTAGTACATTGGAATTTACTGGATACACCACCATATAGTAGAAGAATCTGAATGCCATTGAGGCTAGAGATGGGAGATAAGGTGTCAAAACTTGGGACAAGATGAAAAGGTTGTTGAGGGGTAGATTTGTGCCCAAAACGTGCCTATAAGATACGTTTGCCAAATTGCAAGAGTTTCGCCAAGGGAGCTAATCTGTTGATGACTATGTCAGGGAATTCTAGATGCTTATGATTCGAGTCGACGTAGAAGAGCCAAAAGCACGTATCGTATTGAGGTTTATTTATAGACTCAGTTTTGAAATCCATAATATCATGGAAGTACAGAGATTTTATGCCTTAAACAAGGCCATCAAGATAGTGCAAAGGGTTAAAAAGCAAAGGAGAAATATTCTGAGCCAACCTAGGTAAACATTCTCCCGAGCTCCCGTATCGCCCCGTTTTGTTCAAGCCGACCCGAAGAAAGGAATAATTAACCCGAGGAACGTCTAGCAAACCAATAGGGCCAAGCAGGATAGTAGAGCTAACCCAAGCCTAAGCTGACCTCGAGAACCTATGAGAATTACCAACCATCTGAACGAAAGACTAACGAAGTGAAGTGTTTTAAATGCTTAGGCTTTAGGCACATGGCCGCTGAATGCCTGAACCGGCATGTCATGGTACTCTGAGGAGACGTGGTGGATAATACCGACGAGAGCGAATCTAAGGAAGAAGAGAACGTTAGAGAACCCAAGGTGGAAGAGGAAGAGGAAACCTGTGTCTATACTAACTAGGGAGAAGTAATGGCCCTAATTTTAAGGCAAGTCCTAAGTTCCTTACCAAACTCTGAGGAAGACTAGAGAGAGAACCTATTCCATAGCAAGTGTACCATTAGAGGCCAACTGTACACAATCATCACAAACAAAGGAAGTTATACTAATGTTGTTACACATTCCTTTGTGTAGAAGTTGGGGTTGCCGACATCAAGGCATCCCTGACCCTATAAGCTACACTGGCTTCATAATAAGGGTGATATGCATGTAACTGAACAAGTGACTGTACCATTCAATGTTGGGAACTTGTATAAGGATGAAGTAATGTGCGATTTCGTCCCTATAAGAGCTTCACATCTATTGCTTGACGACCTTAGTTATTTGATCAATGTGTCACTCACGATGGGTATAAGAACACCTATGCCTTGGTCAAGGATGAAAGGAAGATTATGTTGTAATCCTTAACCCTGTTGCAAGTGAATAAGGCTCATAACCAACTCACTCGAGCTAGTAAGAAGAAAGCTTTAGTAATAAGCCAAAGAGAGCTCTGATTTGCTAAGAAGGCTGATGAACCAATGTTCTTGCTGATTAGGAGACTCATGGAGATAAAGGAGTCACAGAATGTTCTAGAAGAGATCCAATGCTTGCTAAACGAATTTTCCGACCTGTTTCCAGAAGAATTGACTAAAGGACTGCCACTAGTCTGAGGCATCGAGCATTGTATTGATCTACGGTTAGGCGTTACCCTACTAAACCGACCTGCATATAAGATGAACCCTGAGTAAGCTACTGAGTTGAAAAGATAAGTAAACAAACCCATTGAGTAAGGATATGTAAAGAAGAGCATGAGCCCTTATGTTGTACCAGCTTTGCTCATCCTAAAGAAGGATGAATCATGGCGCATGTGCATCGACAACCAGGTAATCAATAGAATTACTATCAAGTACAGATACCTGATATCGAGGCTCGATGACATGTTAGATGAGTTTCATGGTGCAAAGATGTTTTCAAAGATTGATCTACGAAGCGGCTACTATTAGATTCGTATGAGATCGGGGGATGAGTGGAAGACTACCTTTAAGACTACACATGGAATCTACGAATGGTTGGTTATGTTGTTTGGACTTACTAACGTGTCGAGCACATTCATGAGGTTAATGATCATGTAATGCACCCTCTGATCAGAAGATGTGTAGTTGTATATTTTGATGACATACTGGTATATAGTGCCGACCTAAACGACCATGTTCAACGTCTTCGCCAAGTATTTAACATTTTGCGAGATGAGAAGTTATATAGGAATGTAAAGAAATGCATGTTCTACTAAAGAGAAGTGATATTCCTAGGTTTATAGTATTAGGTGAAGGAATCCAAGTAGATGAGGAAAAGATTCGAGCTATTCTAGAATGGTCGATACCGAAGAAAGTCATTGAAGTGTGAAGATTCCATGGCTTAGCTTCTTTCCATAAGCGATTTATTAAGGACTTCAATACAATAGCCACCCCATTAACTAAGCTGACAAAGAAGAATAAAGGGTTTAGGTGAAGTGATCAAGCTAAGTGAAGCTTTAGGGAGATCAAGGAGAAGCTCACCGTCGCTTACTACAGTGAGAAACTGAATGGCCCAGTCCTGAACTATTCTACGTACAAGAAGGAGTTGTACTCCCTTTTCCGAGCCCTCACTGTTTGGCAACACCACCTGTTGCCACGAAAGTTTGTTATTTATACTGACCACAAATTATTGAAGCATATGGGGAGTTAGAACAAGCTTTTGGAGAGGTAAGCTAATTGGTTAGAATTCATGGAAGGGTTCTCATACGTCATTCGACACAAGAAGGGGAGTGTAAGTGTGGTTGCCAACATTCTGTCACGACGGCAAACTTTGCTTACCACTTTGCAAACAAAATTATTGAGATTCTCACTCATTATAGAGCAATATGCTATTGACCCTCACTTTGGTCCCATTATTGAATAGTGTTAAATGGGAATTGTTGTTGGAGGATATTATCTTAAGGACAGCTATCTGTTTAAGGACTGTAGACTATATATTCTAAATTGCTCCATACGAGAACTAGTGGTCAGCGAAGCTTACAGTGGTGGACTTTCAGGCCATTTTGGGGGGGGGGTCAAAACAACCAATCTATTAAAGGAGAATTTTTACTGGCAGGCTTGGCCAAAGATGTCCATAGGGTAGTCGGTCGTTGTGAAGTATGTAAGCACGCTAAGGGGAAGAGAGAACCCTATGGGAAGTACATGCCTCTACCAACGCCTACCTTACCGTGGGCCAACCTCAGCATGGACTTTGTCTTAGGGTTGCCTTGGATACCCAGAGGAAAAGATTTTATCTTTGTTGTAGTGGACTGCTTCGACAAGATAACGTACTTCATTCTGTGCCATCTGACCAATGATGCTCTATATATTGCTAATTTATTTTTGTAGGAGATTATCCAGCTACACAGAATACTACAGAGGATTGTCTCATATTAGGACACAAAATTCTTGAACTATTTTTGGAAAAATCTTTGGAGTAGACTTAGGACTAAACTCGTATTCAGCTCCAATAGCAACCTTCAGACTGATGGCCAAACTAAAATAATGAATAGGATACTAGGTAATCTATTTAGAGCTATTGTGGGAAAGAACTTAAGGGATTGGGATTTGTGCCTACCAGTTGTAGAGTTTGCCTACAACTAAACTGCTAATAGCACTACTAAGAAGACCCCATTCGAGGTCATCATGGCCTTAACCTTACCATTCCCCCGGATATGATTGGCACCCCAATAGCTACTAAAGAAAGTCAATCTAGAGTGGACCGAACCCAAGAGTTGCATGAGCTACACTAATCTATCATGAGGAAGATCGCCAAGTTCAATCGGAGACAACAAGAGATTAGCAACAAAGGTTGTCAAAATATTTCCTTCCAACCAAGAGATTTAGTATGGATTCACCTCAGTCAAGAGCGATTTCCACACTTAAGACAAAATAAACTATCTCCTTAAGCTAACAGCCTATTCAAGGTCTTGAAGAAAATCAACAGCAATGCCTACCAGATCGAGTTGCCTAATGGCTATGGTGTCTCCTCTATCTTTAATGTATTCGATTTAATTCCCCACTAACCAATCGAAGAAAACCTTACGAGTGCCCCAAGAGAACAAGAAGAAACCACTTCAGATTTGAGGATAAATCTTTTCGACCCTTAGGCAAATGATAGGAATCAACCCTCTGGACAGATCACAAGAAGCCAAGCTAAAGGACTTCAAGGGCTCACATGGAAAATACTAGCTCTTTGCCATAGTCAAGACAGGGACTTCAATCCCGATTCGACCTCCTACTGACTTGTCTGTCAGATCCTCACGGGTGTCCAACATGCTCTTGCCCAGCTGAAGGTAACCCAGGAAAGGTTAGCCAAGCCAAAACCTCCAATTGGCCACTGGTGCCTAACTCCAATTCAGCTAACTTCCTAACCAGATTAATTGGCCCTTGACTACCAGAACTTCCTGTTTCTGCCTATGTTGTCTCATATTCCTGACTTACAGCCATCAAGTGACACATGCCTTTTGACACAATGTTCCAGAGTGATTATTTCCTTTCCGTACTGAATATTCTTTGTCCTTTTTACCCTTTTTTAGCATGATTAATGTAACGTAATTGTTAAATACCTTTTTGTCTTTTCATACATGTAAATTAACCTTAGTAGGCAAGTATATAAACCCCAACTTTCCTTGTACGCATATGATCATCCAACTTTCAATACAAAATTATTCTCTTTGAGCAACCTTAGTATTCTCATTAACTCGCAACACTTATTTATTCTCTTTAGCAAGGAGTAGTCACGAGTTACTCTTCAATTCGAATTGGTGTATCATATCCAACAAATTGTAGGCCGAGTAAGATCGTGTAATGTGTCATATCCATTTAGTAGCTACTTAGACTTTGCTAGCTTTTTCTTTGTTCTTTTCTGTTCACCTTGTTGTGGTGCTTCCTCTGTATGTTTGACCCCGAAGATGCATCAAGTACTGACGAGAGACTCGATGAGGTAGCTAATCTCTTAATAGATCTAACCCAAGTTGTTCATGTGTTAGCTTGCCAACCTACTAAAGCCAAGCCAAATACCCTACAGGTTGCTTAACCTGTTAAAGGTTAGAACCCAGCTCGACCAGTTTGAGGTAGTGAAGTAAGTGAACAAATAAGGTGAAGAATAGACCTGAGAGAGCTTGGTGAAGAGGACAAGGAAGAGTATTTTGAAGAAGAGTGCGTACGAGTCCCTAGAGCATTTGACCATGTGAAGCTTTGGATTCTGAGTTTCAATGGATTTAAGAATGCTAATGAATATCTAGAGTGGGAAGAAAAGTTAGAACGTGTGTTTGATTATTATTGGCACAAAGATTACAAGAAAGTGAGAATTGCTACTGTTGAGTTCTCCAAATATGCCGCCATATGGTGAAAGAAATTTCAGATGATGAGGAGACGAGAGGGCTATTGAGAGATTAATATTTGGCTCGATATGAAGAGAATACTCAAAAATAGATTTGTACAGGAAACTTATCTTTAAGATACTTTCACTCGGCTTTAGAAGCTAAGACAAAAAGGTTAAACTATTGACGATTATGTTCAAGAATTTCAAATGTTTATGATCCGTTGCGAAGTGGCGAAACCACCGGCTCGAATAGTTTCAAGATTCATTACTAGGTTGAGAGGGGATATTTAAGACATTGTGGAACTCCAATGCTTTACCACAATGGATGAAGCTATCAGAATAGCCCAATAAGTAGAAAGACAAAGGAGGAGCCGAATACTGACGAGGATGCCGACTAACTGACTTGGTCAAGCAAGTAACCGAGTACCGAACTAAGCTGAAAGATGGATGTTCGAACCGAACTGAAGGGCCGACCTATACTAAAGTGCCAACCCGAACTTATAAGAAAGGGCAAGGGTCTGGTAGGAAGACAAGCTAGATCAAGTGCTTCAAGTGCCAAGAGTTTGGACACACGGCTACTCAATGCTTGAACCAACAAATGATGGTCATCAAGGGAGATATCTCAAAGATAGAAGTAGACAATACTGATAAGGAAATTAAAGAAGAGGAGGTCTCTACCAAGAAAGAACTGATTGAGGAGGACGCATTTACTGAAGACTTAGACCAGTTATTCATGGTTGTCTAACGTACTATGAACATGGAACCCTCACGAAAGGAGGAGCAGAAAGAGAATTTGTTTCATATCACCTGTAAGGTGAACGATTAAATAGGTGCCCTCATTATGGATAATGGAAGTTACACCAATGTGGAATCGGTTGATCTTATCTTAAAGTTGAAGTTGTCGACAGTTGCACATTTGAAGCTGTACAAGTTACATTGGTTAAGTGAGAAGGAGCATTACATGTCATTCGGTAAATACTACTGCCCAATCACTATAAGGAATTACTCTGACCAAATACTCTATAACTTACTGCCTATATGCTCTTCCCACGTGTTGCCAGGTAGATCGTAGTTGTTTGATAGGAGAGTTATCCATGACGGCTACGAGAACATGTACATGATCGAAAAAGATGATTGAAAGATAACACTGAACTCGATGTCGTTAAGAGAGGTTAATAAATTACAGACAAAACTTGCTTATGGATCGAAGAAGGCTTTAATGATGAGTATAGCCAAGCTTCGAGAAGCCATCAATGCTAACAAGTCAACCCTCTTATTGGTCAGGTAACTATTAAACATGAAGGAGTAGGGTAAGCTACCCTAGGAAATCAAGAAGTTGCTAGACGAGTATACCGACCTGATCTTAGAATAGTTACCTGAGTGGTTTACCCCCAACTTAAGGTATAGAGCACTGCATTGACTTAGTACTTGGCACTACGTTGCCGAATAAGCCAGCTTATTAGATAATTCCCTAGCAAGCTTCTAAGCTTCAATGACAAGTCAATGAGTGCTGGAAAGAGGCTATGTTAGAAAAAGTCTCAGCCTTTACGATATACCGGTGCTTCTAATACCGAAGAAGGATGGAACCTGGCAGATGTATGTAGACAACCAAGTTATAAATAAGATTACGATCAAATATAGGTACCCGATCCTAAGGCTAAAAGACATGTTGGATGGAGTAAGTGAAGCTAAGATTTTCAGTAAGATTGATCTTACATCTGTCTACCATCAAATCTACATAAGGCTAGGTGATGAGTGGGAAACAATGTTCAAGACTCGACATGGATTATACAAGTGGATGGTCATGCCCTTTGGCTTGTCGAATGCCCCTAGCACTTTCATGAGACTAATGAACCATGTGTTGAGATATCTCATAAGGAAGTGTTTCATGTTGTACTTTTACAACATATTAGTCTACAGTATCGACATGCCGAGTTACTGTAAACACTTGCATGCTATTATGGATATCCTTCGTATCAAGAGACTATTCGGCAATCTAAAGAAATGTTGCTTTTACTAAGAGGAAGTGATATTCTTGGGCTATGTAGTCAATGAAAGAGGCTTGTAAGTAGATGACGAGAAGATCTGAGCAATTGTTGAGTAGCCGACTCCTACTACTTGTGCTGATGTAAGAAGTTTCTATGGACTGACTTCATTCCATAGGCGATTCATCAAGAATTTTAGCACCCTCGCTGTATCACTTATTAAGCTAATGAAGAAAAACACCAATTTTCGATGGGGAGGAAAGGGAAGAGAGGAGTTTTGTCGAGATAAAAGGGAGGTTGACCTCCACCCCAGTATTAGTTCTACTTGACTTCGAGAAAGTATTTGAGCTAGAGTATGATGCATCAAGCGCTGGAATAAGCGCCGTCTTGATGCAGGAAGGCTAATCGATTGCCTTCAACAACAAGAAGCTCAAAGGACCACAATTGAATTATTCCATATATGACAAAGAACTCTTAGCACTGGCAGTACTATTTACTACAAGTATGGTAGTACTATTTACTATCGTGAGAATTTGCTATATATATTGACTATAAGTCAATGAGGTGCCTCCAAAGTCAGATTAAGTTATCAAAGTGATGGCAAGATGGGTTGAATTCCTCAAGGGATTCAATTTTGTAATAAAATATAAGCAAGGGAAGAGCAATGTCGTTGTAGATGCTCTTTCAAGAAGAAATGTGCTTTTATCTGAACTGCAAAACAAACTATTTAGGTTTGCAAGTATCAAAGAACAGTATTATGAGGATTTTCACTTTGGACTCATAATCATGCGATGCATTGATGGAAGAATGGTGGATAAGTATCGTATGAAGGATGGTTACTTGTTTCAAGGTGGAAAATTATGCGTGTCGACTCGTTCACTACAAGAATTCTTGATCAAGGAAGCCTATAGTGGAGGATTCTCCAAATGTTTTGGAGAAAGGACCTATGAACTGTTGAATGGTCAATTCTTTTGGCTGAAAATGAGAAGAGATGTATACCGAGTTGTCGAGAGCTGTGCCATTTGTAAGAGGGCTAAGTTTCGAGCTGAGTAAGGGAAAGCAATGCCTTTACCTATCTTAACGAAGCCATGGACTAAATTGAGCATGAACTTTGTTCTTAAATTATCATGAACTACCCAAGGCAAATATTCTATAATGGTCATTGCGGATCGATTTAGAAAAATGGCACACTTTATGCCTTGCTCTAAAACTAACAATGCTTCAACTGTTACTTCTCTTTTCTTGTAAGAAATTGTACGAATACACAATATGCCAAGAAGTGTAGTCTCCGATAGAGACTTAAAGTTCTTAAGTCATTTCTAGAGGACTTTATGGCATCAAATGGAGGCCAAACTACTATTCAGTACTTCATGTCACCCCCAAATTGACGGCCAAATAGAGGTGGTCAATCGCACTTTAGGATTATTGCTCTAAGCTGCAACGGGCAATAACTTGGCTAATTAGGATGTCTGCTTACCGGTAGTCAAGTTTTTGCTTACAACCGAATAGTACATGACACCATTAAATAAACTCTCTTTAAGGTAGTCTATAGTTTCAATCTTGAGTTGCTCTTCAACCATACCCCTATATCTGCACCTATAAGAAAGGACCCCGACGCCTCAACTATAGTACAATCCCTCCAGTATATCTATGATGAGGTCACTCGATACATCAACCAAGCTGCTAAAAGAATGCAGGAGAAGACCAAGGGTAAGACAGCTAAACAATTCCAATTAGGAGACTTTGTATGGTTGTACCTCAGTAAGGAACAGTTCCCGAACAAGAGGGGGAATAAATTATCTGTACGAGATGAAGGACCTTTCAGAATCCTCCAGAAGATCAATAATAACACCTATAGATTGGAGTTGCCCGAGGACTATGGGGTTTTTAATGCCTTCAATGTTGCCGATCCCAAATCATATCACCCTAATGGAGAGCTTATCAAAGACCATTTGGATTTGATCCCAAATCCAAAACAACCCGGAGGGAATGATGAGAATTAGGCTACTAGACCTTTGACTCGCAGCTAAGCCTGAGGACTAAGGGGACTAGCAAGATGAACCTCCTATTCCAGATAACTCATGCAGAGGCTGGGTATCTCCTTACCGACCCATTCTGCTTACCAAGTATTGTGACTACCTATTTTTTGCGTATTGAGTGCTGAGAAATTGAAGGCCAAGATAACAGCCCATCTTCATTCTCACACATGCCTAGCCAATTACTTACATGGCTTCACCCCTGCCAAGATGCCGAGAGAGAGAGTCCAAATTGACCAAGCCACCCTTGTTCGGACAAGCAAGTTATCCGTACTTTTTTATCCACATCCTCCAATAACATTACAAATACAGCATTACAAATACAGCATCATCACATGTATAGTATTATGTGTAGGATCCGTTGCACCAATGATTGCTTTCCTTGTATATTCATTTTTACCCCTTTATATCTTATACATTACTACTTTAGGAAGTGCCATTTTTATTCTTTTCCATTTTGGGTAAGTTGTCCTAACTCATGGGTATAAATACCCTTATAATTGTAGCTACAAGGACATAAAGATACAAAAAGATTATCATTAATGTACTTGTGTGTTTTTCCTTCCTTGCGTATACACTCTATTTACTCTTAGCATCACTCTTATCTTAACCTTTAAGTAAGATTAGGTGGTAAGTAACCTCACTGAACCAATTCATGTATCATATCAGATTGTGCTATAAGTCCCCCAAAGTTCCATTAGTAAGTCATATCCTCTAGAGTTGTTTGTGGGTTTTGCTTACTATTCATTCATTGTTCATTCCTTTCGCACTTTCTCCATTAACTCTTTCAAGCTTTCTACAAGCTCGGATCCATTCAACGACTAGCCTTGTCTGTTCTTGGTTACGATTCGCACCAGTACTCGTAATGGAGGGTTTTGATTTCCTTCGATCCTTTCCTTATGACTCCCATCTCTAACTTCAGCCATGCTCTCTTTGTATTTATAACTTATAAAACCTGCATATATATCTATTTGTAAGTTACCCAATTCCTTATTTCTATAAATATTTTGGAAACTACTAAATTCCTGTGATTTATGCTTATATAATAATAATAATAATAACATTTCGGTCAATATGCATACTAGATATAACTTTGGCTGTGAGCTTAATTCTTGCTTTACATCATCGTAGTTGATTACAATTTCAAAAACAAAAATTACAACTTGATAGACCTTTGAATATATAATAGAATTTACAACCTTAATTACATCACTATTTACATTAGCCAGTATAGACTCGATATTTACAATTGTACAACACAAAAGATTACATTAGACGTGGTTACATCAAACTTGATTACATCGATTATTTACAACATCTAAACATGACTTAAGAGCTACAAAATACATCAAAAGTTAGAAAATACATCAAAAAATCAAAATCTACATCAAATTATTAAAGATAATCAGTTTCAACCAAAATTGCCACTAAATCGCACCTAAGGATCTAACTAAACAAGTTAACCAATTGTAACTAATCCTCCTTGGAAGAATTATCTGTAGCAGCAACTTGATCGAAGGGAACCTACTCCATGCGTCTACCTATTATTTTACCTTTTTTATCATTTGTAGATTCAGAACTTATTGATATAACTTTTGAGCTATCGGGAATCACAATTACCTCATGAACCTCATCGTCCTTAAGCTTAACCACATAATTATTTCCTATTCCCTCAAGTTATACTTCTTCATTTTGTACAAGTCTTGCCTCTACCTATCCTTCTGGTTCATTTCCTATCCCAACTATCTTGGCATTAACTATAGCTTGCATGACTATAGCATGCATATCTACATCAGATTCATTCTCACTATCCATCTCTTGTTCTTCTTCTTCGAGTTCTTCTTCTTTAGGTCCTTCCTCTTCTAGATCCTCTTCCTCTAGATCCTCTCCAATAATAGTCTCATTCTCTTAATGACTACTCTATGTATATGAATGGACTACTTCTTATGGTTCTATAGGGAATGGATTTTCCTATAGTGGTCCTGGTATCATGGGTTTTAGATTAGGTTCATTTAGTTCCAAGGGTATCTCTATTCCTGCTTCAGTTGGTTTTGAAAAATAGGGAAACCAATCAACGATCCCTGGTGGATAATGGCTAGGAATATACGGTACTTTAGCAAGAATATGTGTGATGCTAGCTAGGTAAGGTCTCCCTTCTTCTAACCTAATCGAAAAGTATTTCAAAAGCATCATCAAAGATATAATTCCTTTTCTCTCTAACAACCTCTACTCGAAGGCTACTATAGCGGTATATCTATTGTATTCGGACCCTAAACCTTGATTGTCAAAATTGCGATTCTATTATTCATTTGAATGTACAGAATCGGTAGAATAGTATAAAATCGGTAAAATCATAAACTTATAGAATTGTATATAAAAGTTCATAACTTTATTAAAAGTCTACACATAAATAATTTTACATCTATTTTAATTAAGAAAAACATCATAAACTCGTAAAAACGTATTTTTAACTCACAATTTTAACAACTATGCGACCTAAACTCATCACCATTTACGCCTACTAATCTTGCCAACTATAACACATTTTATCAAAGAATTTATCAATGATCTCATCAACAATCTTGAATGTATTCTAGTTAGCCAGCTGTAATAACAGTAGTTGTATCTTAACCCTATAATTAATAAGAGACTCCTCTCCATTCTAACCAAAATGTACCCAACTAGCTATCAACTCTCCCTTATGACCTTATAATTAAACTTAGAATCAATTAATATTCAATAAACTAAATATTATACTTACTTTTGCTTTAGTATGCTCAATACAATCTTTTACCGCCCACATAATACTACCCACTCTCACTTTGTTCCTATTATGTCCACTTTTTTAAAATTATGATGCTTCAAAACAAGTTTACTAGAACTACGCTCTAATACCGACTGATAACTGTTACGTCCCGAAGCGGCGAAGTCACAATAATCCCATCGTGTAAACTAACCTATGATAATAACTTACCTCACAATTACTATTGTAAATACGATTTACACAAGGCAATCACGACTTTGCGTTTTGAAGTAAACAGCTCATTTAAGATTACTAATAAAATTTTTATATATAACCAGAAACTTTAAGTTATATTTACATAGATATACCTATATGGTCTTATGATCTTAGGAAATATTTACATGCCATAGTAGTTAGGTAAGTAAATATTACATAACCATCACATCAACCTAAGAGTTCATAAGAAAAATCTTAAAGACTTAATTGATCAACCAAGTTGATCCTTGCTCTCCTAAGGCACTTAAAAAAGAAACTAACCTTAGGATAATTATAACATGGCATCTCAATCAATAACTATAAGAAAATCTATAAGCATATGAGCAACCAATAGCTAAGTAAGTTGGGATGGAGACTTAAGAATGCCTAACAAATACAAACAAGGTTTTCAAATAATTAATTAAATGCAATGCAACACGCAAATGCCATCACATAAAGTGGTCTGGTTTATTATAAAATCAGAGTTATTTCACCAACTCTAATCTAGGTTGAGGAATGTTTATACAACAGTTTACAACTAAACCCAGATTTGTACAATGGAGATACTACTCCCCTCATAACTAACCTTCAAATCATTGCCCTTATTCTTACCGCGATCTCCTCTCGTATTATTTAGTTTGGTTAAAGATGAAGAAAAGAATATTATGCTATCCAACATTATATTTTTCGAAGGTATTGATTTCTGGTTTGAGAATGCTAATTGTCCTCTAAAGGGTTGCAATGCATATCCAATTATGGTACTTAGGTCGATTATATTTAAGTTCAGTTTATGGTGACCAAACAACCTCACACCACTCAATTCACAACAAACCATCATAACATGTCATCGGTATTTAGCAAGTAATCAAAGATACACAAGCACATGCATGTATAGCTACTTACAAGCATAATCACATACAATTCTAAGCCTCCGAGTACTTTAAAATAGTACTCCAAAATACAATGATGTATTGAACTTAACTCACCTAAAATCCTTGGTTTGCTCACTTAACTTGCTATAAGTTAACTTGTGTCCGTGTGTCCTATAATATAAATACTCTTTTATTATTTACATCCTTATGACATACAGGTTTTAAATTATGATTTGACTCAATTTTCTATATATATATATATATATATATATATTACTTATTACCGATCTATTCTAGGTTAGTTTCTGAATCAGTTTTTTGAATTTGTTTTTGACTTATATTCTAATTCAGTTTTCAATTACGAGTATTATACGTGAACCTTAAGAACTCATTCCAAACCATAATGTGAAATTAATCACATTATACTTGGATATCTTAAATATCGTATTTGATTCCTAACCAGTATTCTAATATGTACGATATATCTTAATCATAATTTAACTATCAAATTTGCTTTTGATATAAGAAAAATTTATATTTTTCATCTAATTACCTAAATTTAAGTTTTATATCATATTTATTGCATATTACTATTATTATTATATTTTCAATTTTAACATAATATTTTCTACTTATTACATTTCCAACTTTACATATTATTAATTTACACATAATAATTACATCTAACACTCTAAATACTGCAAATATCATATTACATAAAAAATTAACATCTTAAAGTACTTAATTATATACTGAATCGGTATTTTCATTAATTTGCCATTAAATTACTAAATTAAGCCTAAAATCACTCTTTTATATATCATTTTAAGACCTAAAAATGATCTAAAGATTTCGAAATTTAATTTCTAAAAAATCTCTTTATAGCACTATTATAAATACTCTAAAAAGCCTTCACAAAAATTTTGAATTCAAAACTACACTTTTAAGGTCATTTATTTTTAAATCGAAAATAAGCTCAAGTTTCGAGATTTCTTAAGCACTAAATATTTCTAGATCTAAATTTTTCAAAATAATATTTTTCCTTAAATCTATATACATAAAAACCTTAGGATGCAAAATTTCATAATTTTCTAAACATATTTAATAATTTTACTAAATTAAATATAATCGAGTTAGAATTCGAACTTACCTATTTAATGATCTTCTAGCTACTAGTGGTAGCTCTAAGTGTGTTGGCAAGGTGGGGTGGTTATGGTAGCCGATTTGTTCTAGGTGGTCACCAAGTCTAAGATCTCCTTATATGCCCTAATTGCACACAATTTTTGCTATTTTTTCAAAAATTTCTTAATTCTCTCTTTTTTATCTCTCTCTATTTTTTTTATTCCTAACTAACTAAAATGAGTTCCAGATGAGGCTAGATGCTTTTATAGAGTTTTTTATTTTTTTTTATTTTTGAGTGTCTTGTGTCCTTTATTCTCTTCCATTTTGTTTTCTAATTGTTCTATTTTGATTGGCTAAGTATTTCTTCTTAATACCCAACTTTCCACTATCTTGATCTAGACAATTCCTTACTTTTCCCTATTTTTCCTGAATTTTCTTTTATTTTTTTATAATTTTCTTTAATTATTTAATATTATTTTAGCGTATTTCAAGTATTTTGAGTAATTTTAAATATTTTTACCTATACGTAAATACATATATAATATAATTAAATACTTCTAAATATTATTTATCTTATTTTATCATTTTTAGTGTGTATATAATTTATCTCTATTGATGTCAAAGCTCGTTTTTATGCATTTTCGATAAATAACAAGTAATATACTTATAATTCAATATTATAATATTTAATTATTTTATT
This sequence comes from Lumnitzera racemosa, assembly GCA_024138005.1. NCBI lineage: Eukaryota > Viridiplantae > Streptophyta > Magnoliopsida > Myrtales > Combretaceae > Lumnitzera > Lumnitzera racemosa. Next base: position 104,437,141 of record JAMXBC010000006.1, on the reverse strand, counting down.
GCTTATTTTCTTAAATTCAAACTTATGGGATCACTTTTACTAATATTTATAACTTTGTATTATAATTTGGCCTCAATCGGATAACTTATTCAATCGTTCTAAACTTTACGTATCAATTCTGAACTTCTAATTATAGAGCTTATATCCTATGAAACAAATTTTGGAAGGTCATAAGGGAATCTATCAAAATATGCCCCCACAAAGTGCCTTATTTTTAGTAAGGTGTCCATAACCCAAATGCTTTTGCATATGGTTGATTGAATAAACCTTAAAGAAGAGGCCAACGACTAATTGCAAACAGATTTCTTACTTTACAGGTAGTGATATGCTAACTTAACCAAGAAATAGCCTGATCACATAAAGGGCCAAACCAAAACATCTTCCACATCTTATGATCAAGCAAGTCTACTACTTTTTGTTGTTATTTCTTAAGATCTCAATCGATGTTGAATGGTATTACGACACAACTCCTGCTAATTATAGTCTATGATATTGCACACTTTAAGATCTGGTTGAATAGCATAACCCCTTTGAAGTTTACAATCTAGTAAACCTAAAACCCATCTATCTTGGCCAATAGAAACCTTACTACATTTCTAATCTACCATAAAAGCCCACCAAATAACACATCTTTACCTTCAAGGACACTACTTTACACCCAGGACACACTTCTTCCCTTCCTTGCAAACCAAAACTATCCATTAAGGAAATATCTTCCTTTTAAAACCCTGCATCTAAGTTCTAACCCCATCTCTAAGCCAGTTTCGCTAAAAATACTAAGATTAAAAAATTCTGAGTCTCGAAAACCCATTCCTCCCATATCTTTAGCCTTGGTCATGTACTCCCAATTTAGCCAATGAATTTTGTTACCACTCTCATGTGCACCCTACCAAAATTTGGCAATAATGGCATTTACAAACTTGCACCAACCTTTAGGAAACTTTAGAATTCCCATTGTGTAAGTTGGAATGGAACAGATTACCAATTTGACCAGTATTTCATGTCTCACTTGAGTGAAAAGGCATTGTTTCTAGCCTTGTAGTTTCTTAAGAATCTTCTCTTTTACAAATCTTAAAGCTTCCATTTTTGAGTGTCCCCATAAGGTTGGTAAACCACGATATCTTCTAGGGTTTTGAGTAAAGGGGATATTAAGTAAGCTAACCATTGTATTCTTTTATTGTATAGGCATGTTTTCATTGAAAAATACTGCCAACTTGTTAAAATTAATAGATTGAACTGTAGTTTCACAATATGCATCTAAAAGATAGTGTAAGGTGGATACATTTGCCTCAAGAAAAAAAAAGTGAGTCATCTGCAAAAAATAAATGGGTTAGCATAGGGCAAAATCTATTAAAAGTGATTCCCTTGATGATTCCCGACTCTGTCACCTTTATTATCCCCTTAGATAATACATTAGCAACAACTATGAACAAGTAGAGGGAACGGGAATCCCCTTATTTAATTCCTTTAGTAGGAATAAAATGATCCATCTACTTCCCATTCGCTATGACATTAAACTCCACCGTAGTGACACATGCCATAATCCAGCCAACCCAAATAGTAGAAAACCCTAGCCTTAAAAGGATGTCTCGTAAGAAATCTCATTCTACCCTACCATATGCCTTGCTCATGTCCAATTTAACAATACATAATTATCTATTCCCTCTCCTTTTGTCCTTAAGATAGCAAAAAGTTTCATGTGCAATAACTATATTATCTTGAATTAGGCAATCTGAAACAAAAGCACTTTAGTTCTCAGTTATAAAACCATTTAAGAGGGGTTTTAAATGATTAACTAGTACATTTTAAATTATTTTGTAAAGATTATTAAACTGGCTGATGGGTCTAAATTGAGTTACCTCTACAGGATTAAGGACCTTAAGGATTAACACTAGATCAGCATGACTAGAGTAGAAGGGTAAGTACCTATTAGGAAAAAATTTTGAACCGCACAAGTTACTAGAAAACTAACTGAATCCTAATATGCTTGATAGAATATGCCTAAAAAGCCATTTGGACCCGGCACCTTCATTCCTCTTAATTGAAAAATAGCCATCTCAACTTTATCAGGAGTGATTGGGGCATAAAGAAGTTCATGATCACGATTTGTAATCACTAGGTCAACCCAACTCAAGCAATTCCTGTAGCTTCTATTGGCTATAGATGCAAAGATCCGACCAAAATAATATTCAGTTGAGGCAACAAAACCAGATTCATCACATAGATTAAACACTTACTCCTTGGACGTCTAGCTAGTGTCATTTGGTGGGAAAATGAGGTATTTTTGTCACCAAACAAGAGCCAATTGACTCGTGATCGGTGGTGCCAGTAGATTTCCTCCTTTCCCCATAAAGCATCTAACTCCTCTTGAATTCGATCCTCTTCATCCAAGGACTGATCATTTGCTGCATTCTGTAGGTCAGCAAGTTTGGATTTAAGTTCATCTATGCGCTTTATGTTATTGGGGAAAGCATATCTACCCCATCTCATGAGCCGCTTACTACAAACCCCCAATATCTGCATCAATTCTGGAAGTGTTGTAACATGATCAGCAGCTTCCCATACCATATGAATAATCTGTTCGCATTCCTCTGATATCCTCCATAAGTTTTCAAACCGAGATTTTTTCTTTCCAGCAACCTCTCTGAAACCCGTGAGAATAATAAGAGCGGCATGGTCGGACGTCAAAATCGGTTAATGGAAAACCTGTGTATTTGGAATGCCCATGAAAACCCGAGTTATGTAGTCGCAATTCACTAACCATTCGCTGAAAAGCCAAGATACGGCCTCTATCTTACGGACCGCCTCCCATCTTCTCATTTTTACTCAGCACATCATTAAAATCACCTACACAAAGCCATGGGCCGCGCCCCAAAGTGGATAATTGGTTCAAATCTTCCCATAACAGCTTCTTCTTCTGTCTAAGTGTATAAGGCGCATAACACCATGTGACACAACCAAGCAATGCACCGTCACTTTGATAAATTTCAGCATGAATAAACCAGGTGCAACTCTCCAAAACCCGGATATGAATATCCATGGACCACCACAAAGCCAATCCACCACTCAGACTAATTGGAGGCACATAATAACTGCTTGAGTATCTTCTTTTCGCACGATATCTCTCTAGTTCTCTGTTTTGATTTTTTGTTTCTATTAGAAATATAATTGATGGATTGTGTTTTTGCACCAGGTCAGGAAGATGGCGAATTCTCTCAAGGCTTGACCCAAACCCTTGACAATTCCAAGAAGCGAAGATCATGACGACCCGATGGCTGTTGAAGGCCAGCTACAATCGCTAGTGCTTGGAGAAAGGTCGGAAGAATCACATTCAATGTGCTCCGGTAACAAGTCAGTCATCGACAAATTTAGAATAGTTTCTCTTCTACGGTTCTTCTTCTTCTTTTTCTTAGTGATTCCCCTCGAAGTCATCCATGTAATGGTACGCTTTGATCTAACATCAAGTTCAACTGTCATTCTTATCCTTTTTGTATTTTCATCATCCAAGATAACTCTTTCTCTTTGCAGGTTCAGCTTGTCAAAGATGCCAGAGATATCCACAATCTGATCCTTCATTCTGCCAACAAACATCGGGAAATTGCCATCAAAGCAAGCTTGGATTACACTTTCATCTTCTTCACTTGAAAGGTAACGGTATAAGAAGAGTTTAAATCCGCCTTCTCCGATGTAACACGTCCTGAATTTAACACATGTAGGGTCAGAACTCGCAGATGTTGCAACAACAGGTGAAAGAGGAGGTGAAGGTAAAGAGGGGTGGAGAGATTCATAACAACGTATGGAAGAAGGAAATAGTTGGGAGTTTGGGCAGGTAAATTGGACCACATTTGCAGATTTCTGAAGTGAAGAGGCGATATGCGTAGATTTTAAGGAAACATGGTCTGATTCTAGGAAGGATGAGGTGGTGAGGTCAGGTGATGTGGGGTGGGAATGGGAAAATGGATGGGTAGTGTTAACACTCTGAAATGGGGTTGAAGATACAAGCAAGGGTGTGCGAAGAAAACCAAGAGGAGCTTGATCATTTGTTGGTATAATACACTGTTCTGACCCCATATTAATCACAAAATCCCTTTCTTCAGCACCCATCCTACAGCCACTCCTCTACGTTCCAACCGAATCCCCGAAGTCACAAACTGGTAAAGGCCTTAAGAAAGGGCCAAAACTCACATCACTATCCTTTTCATAACCAAACTGCTTGACAACATGCCCCAACTGACCACATCCAAAACAAAGCTCAGAGAGGCGCTCATATTGAAATTGGACCCAATATTTCCCGCCCTGTCTTCGATTAATCCAAGCACCTGTTTTGGGTGGTTTGTTAGTATCAACTCGAACCCTTACCTGCAGGAAACTTCTGCTTTTGATAGAATCCGTTTTAATAGGGTCAATCGCTACAATCAAGCCAGCCAAAGCCCCCAAATCTATTTGCATTTGTCAATAACAGGTGTTCAAGTTGCAAACCATAAATCTGGATCCGGAAGAACAAGCAGTCAAAAGCAATATCTTGTACCCGCATTCCATGCCTCCACTCCTCTAAAGCAATACAATAACCCATCACCGCCCAAGGACTTTCATTGCTGATGGCTCACACAGTTGCATAATTATCAAAGTCGAACAAGAAGAGATTTGTTCCAAAGCAAGAAATTTTAACTTCACCATAATCCTTCAAGGCTCTCTTCAGTATATTGATGATCCCTTGCTTATTTAGAGATCCTTCTGAGATAACTTTTCCCACCATTACAAATTCTTGTTGACTGATTAGTTCCACATTTTCTTCCAAGTCTAGAACTTAGGATGCATCATCAAACATATGGGCTTGCCTGGTTTCAACAGCAGAACTCAAAGGTGCAAACATAGGACTGTAAAAAAGGAAAAGAGAGAATTAAAGAACATAACACTATAATGACAAAGGATTATCGAGAGATTAAAGATTACTAGAAAAGCAGACTGGCAACACAACAAAGGAAAGTCAAATGCCAGCAAACTAGAAACGAGATTATCAAAAGGAAATAGACTGCTGAAGGAAATAAATTTCAGACAAAGGACAACGAACGATCGGGGACAATTATTGACACAAACAACATAACAATGCACAGACCTATTACAAAGTGCCAATCCAGAGATACCCAATTCAGATAAACAAGAGATTGCTCACAAAACTGCACACGAACAATAGAATACTATGCGGATGTATGTCAAAACTAATGTACTTTAAAAAACTAGAAGCAATGTAATGTTAAGTCAGAGAGGGAAAATCACAAGAACAGCAAAAACTGCCGATCATAATTGCCATGAAAGCCATGTAACTGCTTAGTGGGAGTGCTCTCACGAAGAGGGAATGATTGCGATCACGTTTTAACTTGGTAATCATAACTTTGGAGGATGTTTTTTATTGTCCCCTAAATATTTTTTTTATAAGATCCATCTAACTTTTCATTTCATTTCATTTTTTAACTGATTGTAATTTTAACTATTTAATTTTATTAAACATTAAATAAATAGTTTGATGAAAGGGTGAGATTGTTTTTGTAAAAAATATAGACGAAACCTATGAATACCTGAACTCCAAAACTTTTTAATTACTTGATGTTGTATTATTTGTTTCGGAAATCCTTTTCGATTTTAATATTCAGAGATTTTTAAAGTATTAATGTTATTATTTTCTTTCCTTTTAAAAAAAATTCATAGATATCCTAACGATTTATACATTATTTTTTTAATATTAGTTAAATTTAATATTTTGCACATATAATTTAGAAATTTTTCTATGATCTCATCCTTATTTTTATGGAACCGATCATATTCTTTACCTCACTCTTAATTTATATTTATTTAAATTTAAATAATTAAACAAATTATAAATTTAATGATTTAGATTTTAATGATAGAATTGAGGGTAAGATCGATCCAATAAAAAATAAGGAAGAGTATGAAGAATCTCCCCGTGTTGCACCAACTATTAGTTGATAATTGTTAAACTTAAGTGTATTTTATTATTACTAAACTCTTATAAATGGATAACAGTAAATGACATTTGCTTTTTCCATCAACAAGACATATTGGGATTAAAACTTAGAAGGTTTTTTTGTAATCTGCTGGGTTTACGCGTCAAATTCTTAAAATTTTAAGGATGTTAAAATGCATGTTATAAATTAAAAAATGCATCACACCGATGAAAGGTTGAAAGGTTATTTGCATTTTCCACTAATCCCATTGGATCTTTTTTCCTACATATAAGACAAAGTGACTTATTGCTCTGGGTAGACTATTATTTTATAAAATCGGGAACTCCCGGTCAACAAGCTACACTTGCTATCTTTTGTTTTGTATTTTGTCCTCTCTCTCGACTTGCTATCTTTTGTTTTGTATTTTCTCCCTCTCTCTCTTAAAATCCATCCATCCAAAAACATATGATTATTTTAAATTTAAATTATTAAATTTATATTTTGTTCAATAGTTAAAATTTAAATAAATATAAATTAAGAATAAAATAGAGGACAATACTAATTTCTTAAAAAATAAGAATAAAACCGTAAAAAAATTTAACACATATACAATGTAAACACATGTCAATGCAATCACATCCTTGAAATAGAAGTCGCGACACTAGATGTTAACATGACTGTTTAATTTTATTATTCTTACTTACAATTAATATTTGAAAAAAATATTGTATTTTTTCATGTTTAATTGTATATTTATAAGAAAACTACAACTTATCTGATATATATTTTTTTTCCTCGATGATTACCACGGAGAATGAGATATTTAAATAAGGTCCATCCCGTGAGAAAACCAGGATCCATACCATTAAACTCCAAGCCGTTGACACTGATCTCATATTGGATTCATGTATACTTTCTCTGTTTCGATGTTTTAATTCAATCTTCTAAGCTATGGGAGATAATCATGACATTAGCACTCTAAGATGATTGTCCAAGAATGAGAAGAGTGAGGTTTTTTAATATTAGAATAATTATTCTAGTTTTAAAACTACTTTTGTTAAAAATTCCTTTTATTGAGCTAACACAATCTATTTGATAAAAATTAAAAAAAATTGGCTAAGGGAAAAAAAAAGTGAAACCATTTTTATAAACACTTAAGATAACAAATAATTTGTGCTTATTTTTCAATCGAACAAATTTGCTTATTGATTAAAATTTAGAAACTTGTAATGGTGGAATGTTTGCTAAAAATATGATTATTGAACTTGAAATAAGTCTCACATCCTATTCGGCATAAAAGTTTAATATGTTATATGGATTTAGATTTTGTCTTCTCAAGATCTTAGCCGGTAAGGATTGGGCTTCATGTAATCAAAAAGCCTACGAAAAAAACACTGTAAAAAGATACCAAGGTGCTATCCGGTGTGGCTACTTTAATACTTAAGTCAGTAAGGTATTTTGAAAAGTACGAGTACTTTGGAGAGATAAACAAGCTTAAGTGCACAAAGTATTAAATAATTTACCATTAGATAATGATCTTGTATTTATAGAGGAATGTACCAATAGTTGGAGAGCAATTAGTAGGCATAGCCACTTTCACAAGTATTAGAGAGTGTGTTCGTAGTGTTTGACATGTCCCAAACATGTTGAAAGTGGTTGTTGAGTTGTTCTATTGGCTTTATCCAGTATCTTTTAGCCTTTAAAGACTTTCTTTAATTAATGAGGCCGTGGTATGGGCTTAAGAGTAGTTATTTAATCCATTAGTATAGTTATATGTTTAATATTAATTATGTGTTGGTATAATATTTCAAAAAAAAAAAAGAAAACTAAAGTAAAATATATATATATATATAAGTTCCACGATGTACCATGTATCTTATAGAATTTATAGAGTATAAGGTACAAGGTAGCTCCTAAGTGCCATCGAGTAAGTTTCAAATATAAAAATTTTAGAATCTATACCTATAAGGCAGAGTATGGGTAAAGGATCATATCCTATTCACTCTATACTTGCTCACCCCTATCAATGATATTAGTGTTAGTCTTATCAATTTTTTTTAATAAAAACATCGCTAATGGAGAAGCAAAAAACCCAAAACACTAAGATCAAATTGAAACTAGACTTAACCCAATGAGAAATCCAACCAAGAATGACAGGTTCTAATTAATGTGACCCATAAACCTTGATATAAATCAATCAATTCACCTCAATTTATTGATTAATTAAATTCAAGAACCTTGATATGAAGATTTGACTCTTTGAGTTATATTAATTAAGAACCTCAATAGAGCTTAATGCCATAAGAATTAAATTAAAATCTTAAGTTCAAAGAAGAGAGAAGATAACACTTAACCTAATATTATTTCATAATTCCATAAACTGATTTACTCGATTCATCCATTCCTATTTATAGGCACATAATAAGACCTAAAAAGTCTAGCAAATATCTTCATGAAGGGAAACAAAATGAAATCCTAATAAATTACAAAATAACATTAAATTGAAAACTAAATAATATCATATAAACTAAGAAATAAAATCTTAAATATATCCAAATCACTATTAAAAGATATCGTAAAGTAAAAAGGAAATCAAAATATCTAGAAAATAAAAGCCATGAAGCAATTAAAAAAAGGGAACTAATCAAATAAGTTTTTTTTCAAACTTGATCATCTTAACTCCAAAAATAAGCTAAATTTTTGTAATTCAAAAATTAACTCGAATATTCATGTTGGCCTTCTTGATCTCATAGCCATGCATGCATCATTCTCCATTTTTTGAGAAGATTTGACTTGCATATCATGTGCCCTATCAACAAAATTAACAAAAATAAATATTTCTTTTTTTCTTGATATATTCAATCTTTTCCTCGACCTAGTGATATGTTGATTCCATAGCAATTTTGAAGGCATGAACAATTTCTAGTTAGCTATCAATTTCTAGCTTGACAATCTCAACACTAGAAAATTCTAGAACCCTATTAACCACATATGCAACAAATTTTCAATTCTAGCTCCTTTTGTAGAGCTTCAACAGGTGCACACTTAAATTCTCCTTAAACATCTTTGTTTGAATTTCAACATTGTTTTCTAACTTCGAATCATCATAAAAAGCTAAAGATAAAGCTATTAGAAGTACCTAAACTTTTTTTTTTTTTCATTTTAGTACCTAAATGTTAAAATAATACTTATTTGTTTCACTTTAAAAGGTTAAAGCACTAAAATGAAATAAAAAATAAAGTTTGAGTAGTAAAATGGAAATAAAATAAAATGGATGTACTTATAGTATTATTATACCATTTTATGATAACGGTCGTTATAATAGAGATATCAATTTATCTCATTTAAAAAGTTGGAGTAATAAAATGAAAAAATTTAAATTTTATGTACTAAAATGAAAAAAAATATATATATAAAAATTCAAGTATTCATATTGGCTTTATCCCTAAAAAACTACTCTTAAATTCCATTCTATTGAAATTTCTACAACCTTTTTTCTCTTGAACCTCCATAATCTCCATATCAACCCTTTTTATATTTTAGATCTAATGGCCTAAGTATTATATTGGGCTCTTCCTCCATTTGTTTCTTAAGTCTCTTCAAAATGTTTTTCATATTTTCTGCCTATTCTTTAATAACACATGCTTCCTCTAATATCTCCTCTCTTTCCTTCTCAATAATTTCCATCCTTTTCTTCTCTTTCTTCTATTGAATGACCATTTGCTTACTCCATCCTTTAAACAATCTTATATGCTCTTCACTTCATCTTAATATATGGGCTTTATTCTTTTTCCTCCCTTTTTAATCTAAGATTCATTCTCCTAGTCCAAATATGGAACCTTATGTTATGACTACTATGTCTTCTTAAACCAATATGACAATCCTTCAGAAGAATAACTTTGCATGGAACCTTCTCTTCATAATTTTTCCCCTTAAAGTAAGTAATCCAACACTTTGTGTTACTTTGAACACTTTTTCCATAAACTAATTCATATGGATTGAAATGATCAATATTGCTAGACCTAATTTTTCTACCATGTATTCTAAAGCAAAATTTTAGCAATAATCAACAATGCACAAATAACAAATATGACCTTAAACTCTAACTAGTGTGATAAAATCTCTACAATAACTTGTATATCTCCAATCCATGAAGCCACTTGTGACCATTAATCAATCAAGAGTCATCAAAATACTAGAATCAACCAAAACTCTACAAGACAATTTTTTGTAAAGACCGGATCAAAAGAATGAACATGACTCAATAGAAAGACTAAAGAACAACATTTTTATGGGTTTTCGTATAAATAAATTAAAAGAAAATAAACGAAGGACATATAAAATAACTAAAGATGGATTTTCTTTTTTGTATTTTTCTGTATATATGAACTAAAAATTGACAAAAGAAGAAAGGCTAAAAAAATGTTTATTTTTTTTAATTTTATATTATCAATGAAAAATAAAGGATATGGACAATTTGAGATATAGATATGACTCACTAGATCTCAAAACAAACTAGATAGAAAATTGATAACAAATCCAAATCTCTAATACAAAATTATGGATAAGCAAAAACCACATAACACTAAAACAAGTTGAAAACAATATGACCCATTGATTAAGTAAATTCAAAATCCTTGATATAAAGATTACAACCTTTGAATTGTGTTAATTAAGAGCCTTGCTATAGAAATGAACATCATACGAATTAAATTGACATTCTTGATAAGTTCGAAGGGAAGAAAATAGAACACTCAACTCAATAATATTTCATAATTCCATAAACCGTTTTGCTCAATACATCCACTACCTATTTATAAGCACAAAACAAAACCTAAAAAGTCTAGGAAATATCTTCATCAATGGAAACAACATAAAATCCTAATAATCTAGAAAATAATATTAAATAAAAACAAATTAATATCCCATAAGCCAAGAAGTAAGATCCTAAATATATCATGATTATGATCAAAAGATATCATAAAACAAAAAGAAACCGAAATATCTAGAAAATAAAAACTGTGAATCAATAAAAAAAGGAGATAACTAGGATGAATTTTGTCAAGCGTACATTTTCGGTTTTCTTTATTTAAATTTCATTTTTCATTTTTTGATTAATACTAAAACCTAATCTATTTAATATTAATCCTCAACTAAAAAAATTAAGAATCACAGTTCTTAAAAAAAAAAAAAACTTTTAGAGTCGCTACCCGATCGAAATTAGAATAAAACAAAAATTGTAATCAATTTGGTGGATTGATTATGATTTGACTACCGATCTTTGATTTTAATTTAATAAAAACCAGGAGGTTTCAAATTTGAGGGCTAACCTATCAAAACCCTAATGGATACCACTATCCATTTTCTAAAATTAGGTTTATTCATCAAAATTATTCTTTTTTAATATTCTTAAGAAAAAAAAATAAAAAAACCTAAGTTTTTTATAGATTTTAACGTTGCTCTAAAGATACTTACGTACTCGCTAGTTAAGATTAGACAACCTTAATTCTTTTTAAAAACTTTAGTGCATTGGCTTATTTTAACTTTTAAAAATTGACCGAATTTACGTTGTTACCGATTTAGTTTATTCACATAAAACCTAAAGAGTCCTAATTCTTAAATGCTTTTATTTTTTATAAAAACAAACTCCCTAAAAGTCTTATATTTTTTTTTTTGAAAAGGGGGCTTTTATTAATTTTTATTTTTTAAAAATAACTTTCTATGTGAGGAAATCCTAAAACTTAATGCTAAAACCACTTAAGCTAATGTATATATATCTATTTACATATCAACATAAATTAGTAACTAATAAACAAAAAAAAAATAATAATAAAAGGAGGAACCGAACCTAAATTTGGCTTTTAGACTGTAGCATGGGCAGTGGTCGGTGTACATATGTTGACATGGATAGGGGCTTGATCGCGTTCAGTTAGGTGTTGGCTATGTTGTGACAGTAGGCTAGACATGTGCTGTAGCGTAGGCGTCGAGCAAATGTGGTCGTAACAAGGGCTGTGTTTGAGTGAATGTGCTGATCATGTATATGATTAGTGTGTGTATTGGTCGAGTGCTACTGTTCGTATGGCCATGCATAAGGGAATGGAGCGCAGCTAATGTTTCGTGGATTCAATTGATAGTGGGGTTGCTACACTGGGCGTGTTTACTGTTAGTTGATTACGGTATGAGTCGTCGAACTTACAAGAGTATAGAACGGCTGTGGTTTGTTCTGCTATTGGCGTGAAGCTTGGTCAGTGAGTGTAGTTATGTAGCAATGTTTGTCGTGTGCTATGTTAATGTGAGTGTAGCAAGTGAGTGGCGTAAGTTAGTGTTTGTCGTATAAGTATAGTACGGTCAGTAGAGTGAGTGAGCAATGGTGTGAGTCAATGTTTGTTGTACAGTGTACTAGTGTCTAAGTGTGAGGCGTATGTGAGTTTGTTTCAATAAGTGAGTGGGTGCAGCATGTTAGTGCAAGCGTGTGTAGAGAGTGTTTCAGTGCAGCATGTGTTGAGGGTGAGAGAATGTGGTGAGTCAACGAAGCAATGTATAGTCAATGCTACTAATGTGTTTAGGGGACAATGTGTGCAGTGGCGAGTTGGAATTTAGGATATGGCTAAGGGTGAGCGTCAAGGTGTCAAGGGGTTGTCGTATGAAGTGCTACTCAATGTGCACTATTAGGAAGGGGTCTTGTTAGATGTTTGCAAGTGAAGATGAGGATAGGCAAAGGAGTGGTTGAAGGGGTTGCTCGATGTGTGTAAAAGCGATTGTGATTATGGAGGAAGGGGTTGTATCAGTTATGAAACGTGGATAGTATGGTTGAAGTATTGGTGAAATAAGACTTCGATTCCTTTTTTGGCGAGTATCTAATTATTCCTTTTTTACATCGCGTAATCGATATTTGTAAAGTTCAAGAACAAATCTTTAAATCATATCATATCAAATCGAATCTTTTATATCGACTCCAATCTAATTTGATATAAATCTTTCATATCGATTCAAATCCGATTTAATAAAAATCAAATTAGATTTGAATCTCACAAATCTTTATCGCATTAGATTCAAAAAATTTGATTAGATTTAAATTCCTTACACTCGACAAATTTTTCGTAAATGAAAGGAAAAAATAAGAGTCTCATGTGTACCTAATGAGATTCAAATCCATAACCTCAAACTAATCCAATACCAATGTTTAAATGCGTATCCGTTAAGACATTAGTTTATACTTTAACATTTAGAACAATTAAATTATACTTAAACTATGTAATTCTCTAACACTATTTAAACCAAGCTAAAATCAATTGACCCTAAATTTTTTTTTCGTTTTAAAAATCTACTTTCCTAAAAAATATTTATGATTTTTCTTTTTTTAATTTTTCTGTATTTTTCAATTTTTTCATTTATTTTTTTTATTATTTTTATTTTTGAATTAGGTACCTTGAAAATCAAAAACTAAAATTATAAAGGGTGAAAATTAGATATCTATAAAGTTTTCTTCAAATTTGATCATCTTGACTCCAATAATGAGCTAAATTGTTGTAATTTGAAATTAACTCAAATTTTCAACTCAGGCTCCTTGATCTCATATCCATGCATGTGCCATTATTATGATAGCGAAAAAAGAAGTTAGGTTTTCTTTTGATTGGTATCATCAATTCCCAATCTGTGTGTGTGTGTGAGAGAGAGAGAGAGAGAGTATATGATGAGGCAACATAGGGAGGTTTGCACTATGTTTGAAAAGAAGGGATGAATCAGGAGGAAGAAAAATAGGAGGACAGAATTGGGAAGATGGAAAAGATGAGAGTATTTAACTCCTTCATACTTGTTTATTTAGAGGAGAGAAAGAATAGGAAGAAAAATTAATTATTAATAAAAAGAAAAAGTGATGTAATATTAAATTACTAAATCACCTATAAAAGTTAATTATTTAATTGATTGTAAAGGGGTAAATGGAAAATTAAATCATTTTTTTTAATTCCTCTCACTTTTTCTCCATGTTGGGAGGAAACACATTTTGATGGACCCATGGAATTGTTTTCACTCCAAATCCATCCCACCCAAAATTTTCCTTTTAACCAAATAATGGAAAAGGAGTCAAATTCATCCTAATTCCATCCCCTCTAATTCTTGCCTTCCCCATTCCTCTAGTCCAAAACGTTGTGTTAGGATTTAAGATGTGGCACCAAAAGAGTGTGGTTGAGAAAAGAAGAGAGATTAGGGTTTTCTTTTATGTTTAAGAAAAAAAGTAAAGAGATTTAACTCTTATTTATAGAAGGAAATTAGAGGTATAATCACTTAATTGGCCATGTGTTTAATTTGTTCTTTTGGGCTTTCAACCAGATTGCTAAAGTTTAGAAGGAATTGGATGATAAAATAAACCAAAGTTCATTTTGATAAAATGATAAATGGTAAAACAAGATGTTGAAAAAATCCGTTGAGAATTCTATGTTCGAAAAAAAAAAATGGACCATCACCTTTACACTATTCGAATGATAAAAATTTAAAAAACATTATTAGTTGATTTTAAATTCTTATGTACTGTTTATCATTACTTTTTTCATAAGCAGGTTTACAATTTTTAATTTCAACAATTAAGTCCTAAAAACTTGAAACACCATCCGTCGAGTATGAAATGCTATGTGGCAACAGTAGTGCTCACTACTCATGGGCTCCCGGACCAATCTAACAATTAAGTACTTGCCAATGTGGACCTAGGGATAAGCTCACCCTCCATGAAGGGAGTAATTTTAAAGATACACATCTCAATTATCATTATATTTTCTTTGATTTTATAATCATCTAGATTAATTTAATGGAAACTTTTATGGATAGGTTAGTTCAAAGTATGAATAGAGACATGTATAAATATTTATAAATATTTCAAAACCGAATCAAACCCACAATTCCAACAACCAGTTCATTTAATCAGGGTTTTGAAATTGTGAATTTCGGCTTTTGAAAGAAAGTAATAAGAAAGGGCCACCGTTCTGATAACTGTTCTCTATGATATCTTGTAACTAAATATCATAAATAAATTATAAGAGATTATAATATTAATTAATAAAATCATAATAATAAATATCTTATTAAGATAATATTATAACTTTTGGAGCATATGGTTAATACGTTTATTTGTATTTATTGGTTTGTTTTGCTCATTACTTTTAACTTGGTATATTTTATGGTCGGAACAGACAAAATTCTATGAGTCAGTTGATTCGACAACTATCTCACGGAAAAAGTTATTAAACATGAACGAAATGAATGAAAAATATATAGTTACATACGAGACGATATCAATCAGAGATAAAACCATTGTTCCAGCGAAATTATGTACCGATAGAACGTGTATATACACAAAACTTATAAATACTGATAAAATTTTAAATTTTAAAATTATTATCCAAGTTTTGTAAACACTATATGTAGTAGAATTCCTTTAGTATTTACATATTTATATATATATATATATAACAGGTAATACGTAACACCAACTAAATTTAGTATAACTTTTCCATTCTTTTGTTGTTTTCGGTTTCAATCCACCGAGATTGCCTGCACGTGATTAAAGGGCCAAAGAAAATGAAAAAACTCAACCAAACTGACTCAAATTGGCCTATCGCAATCCAAGCTGTGAGAATCTTCCGTCCTTATGCTATCTTTATTTTCTAGAAGCAGAAGATAACACTGCAATTTGCCAAATAGTCCAAATGTTCACTGTCTTAGAAGGAAACGACTAAAATATATGAGGACACTAGAAAGGCACGCCTCGTTATATGTAGTGCTGGCCAATGGGCGCCCACTGTTGTGGACACTGAAGGGGAACCCTTTCTTTTCTTGACATGGGTTTAGAGTCCGAATGAGTAGTTTCGTATAAACCGTAATAAACTTCTAAGGAAGGAAGTTAACCAAATGCGACCCTCTTGCCAAAAAAAAAAAAAAAATTAAAAAGGAAGAAATATAAATTTAGAACTCAATATTTTGTATCTTTTTTATTTGAGTCTTAAATATTTTAAAATTTTTATTTAAATCTTCAATATTTTTAAAAGTTTTTAAATAACTCCTCTATTAGTTTATCGTTAACTTTTTTATTAACATAACATGCAATGCTTTTTTATTGGTCCATCAAAAAAATATAAACTTAAAACTCAAGCTTTTGTATATTTTCCATTTAAATCTTAAATATTTCAAAATTTTTACTTGAGTCCTTAACATTTATAAAATTTTTTAAATAAGTTCTTTATTAATTTGCCATTAACTCTTCAATTAACTAAGGTACAAGGTACTTTCTAATTAGTCCACATACTTTTATTGAATAATTACTATAATAAAATAATTAAAATGTTAACAAAATAGAAGGACAATAATAATAATTTTGGGAAATTAAACAAAATGAAAAATCAAATAATAAAGATATGTATCCATATATAATGTAATAAATGTATATAAATGTATATCTATTACAATTTCAATAAAACAATAAATTCTTAAAAAATAAGAAAATAAAAAAAAATGAAAAGATAAAATTTAGTTCTGACCACCCTTTAGCCTCGAGATGGCTGGAACAAGCAAAATGATGTGGAAGATCATAATCTATGTACAACGACCCACTACTAACTATGCATTTGAAAAAAAAAAACAGAGTAAAACTAGATTGAGTTTCCAATTGGCGTGAGTGATAATTTACAACTAAGTATTTGAATCGAAACTCAATCAGAATTCACTCTTATTTTTCTTTCTTTTTTATGTTAAATTCAACTGGCGGGTGACCATCTACTTTAGCATATAAGTTGCGACTCACCACTTCCCTTTGACCATTCCAACTATCCCCTACTATTGGGGTGCTTAGAGCAAATATTTTCTTTTATTTTTCATATTTTTTCCTTTTTCTTAATTTTTAATTGTTTCAAAATTTTGTTTTATTGAAACAATAATAAATACACATGTATATAAATTTATTATATTATATATGTATATATCTTTATTATTTAATTTTGCAGTTCTTTATTTTTTTTTTAATTTTCCTAAATTTTTATTATTATTTTGTTAATTTCATAATTATTTTATTATAGTAATTATTTAATAAAAACGTGTGGACCAATAAAAAAAAATATATCACATACCATTGTTAATAAAAAGTTTACCAGATGGAAGACTTATTTGAAAACTTTTACAAATGTTAATAACTCAAATAAAAATTTTTAAACATTTAAGACTCAAACAAAAAATATACAAAATGTTAGAATTCTAAATTTATACTTTTTCTATTGACTAATTAAAAATTGTCACATGTCATGTTAATAAAATAGTTAATAGCAAACTAATAGATAACTTATTTAAAAATTTTTACAAGCATTATTAATTCAAATAAAAATTTTAAAATGTTTAGGAGTCAAATATAAATAGTATAAAAGGTTGAGTTTTGAATTTGTACTTCTCCCAATAAACAAGAAATAAGCCAGTTTAATTGATGATTTAATCTTCATTAGTTATGTTGGCCAAAAAAAAAAATCTTCATTAGTTATCATTTAGTGGTGCAAGGTTTTTGGATACCCGAAATAGATTTAACTAATTTTGGCTCAGGATAATATAGAATGCTTAATTAAATATTCGTAATAAATATCAAGTATTTAAATAACTCACTTAAACTTCTTTTCTTTTGTTTTTGCCTGCCCTGACTTACTTAAACTTTAATTATGTAATTATTTAAAAAATTATGCGCATCTACCGTGGTCGCTCTAGGAACATGTGTATAAGTTCGAAGCGTCTTTATGAAATTTCTTAATCCGTTAGACGATTTTATGCTACGTATCAAAAAGAAAGAAGGGCCGTGGTCAAATATCTCCAAGTGTTCCGAAAGCTAGATTTCTTACAAAAATATATTTCGAACTATAACCGCAACAATCTTAAAAAATCCATACTACTATAAAATAAAGAATTATAATTCTCTTATAGTATTAAAAAAATATTATTTCTCCAATCATTTTCAACATACTTTTATATTTACACATAAAACTTAACCCATCAATCAAGTCATTAATTAACCAAAGTGTACGTTAGGATTTAGTTATATATATACTTTATTGTTAGTGCCATTTTAAATGAAATCAAATAAAACTATAGTTATTACTTTTCAATTTAAATCCTTAAGAATAGTTATTTTATTTTATTGCACAAATCAAATATGCTATTAAAGCAAGCTCCCACTTCTTTATAACTTCTTAAAATGTGCATATACTTACACATCCGCCGTGGTCCAAAAATCATCTCTCTGTATGGTTCCATCAATGACCATTTTAAAGATTATAATAACAGACAAAAATTATTAAAAATAAAAAACACGTTTATAAGCTTTATATATATTCACATCAAACTAATAGCTTCAAAAATATATTAACAATTAACGCTACACTATTTCTCAATCTAATAAAAATTTTGCCATAACTTCTTTTGGTTTTTAGGATTTTGACTATTTACATGTAAGTGTTTAATTATTATTAAATAACTTTATAATAAGATAATTTTTTTATAATTATTATAAAAGAGAAAAAATTCAAACTTAATGTATTCCAAGTAAGAGATTAACATTCATAGTATTCGCTAAAAAAATTTAAAAAAGTAATTCTTGAATCCAGACATGATAACGGATCACGAAATTTATTAATTTAATTAAAAAAACAATAAAAAATGACAAAAAAGACCAAGTCAGATCCGCATAACAACAACTTAGTAGTCAAATAATCCAAAACGCGTTGAACCTAGACTTCACTCCCACCATCTTCTTCTCTCTTTCCATTTCACCCATTTCCAAGCAACATCACACTCTCTCTCCACTCTCCTTTTATATTTATATATATATATATATATATATATATACACCCCTACCACAGAGCACATTCAAACAAAACATATAGACTCAAAATTTATTCGATACTTCGGCAAATTGTATTTGTTCTTGTAATCGGAGAGGAGAATTGGAAATTTGTCTGCTATGGCTTGTGAAGATATGCATACCGAATCGAATCGTAAACCCAAACCTATCGTAATTCGTGAGGTATGGGCTTCCAATTTGGAAACCGAATTCGAATTAATCCGTGAAATCATTGACCGGTACCCATTTATCTCGATGGATACTGAATTTCCGGGTTTGGTGTTTCGGGCACCCGTTGACCCGAAAAGGCCTCATGTTTACTCCCGTAGACCGCCCGATCACTACCGGGTGCTCAAATCGAACGTAGACGCGCTCAACGTTATTCAGGTGGGTCTCACGTTCGCCGACTCGGAGGGGAATTTACCCGATCTGGGTTCCGAGAGCCGGTTCATATGGGAATTCAATTTTAGCGATTTCGATGTAGCGCGTGATGCACACGCGCCGGATTCCATCGAGCTGTTGCGGCGTCAAGGGATTGATTTCGAAAGGAACCGAACAGAAGGGATCGACTCGGAGCGGTTCGCCGAGTTGATGATGTCGTCCGGTTTGGTTTGTAATGATGGGGTTAGCTGGGTGACGTTCCACAGCGCCTATGATTTTGGGTACTTGGTGAAGATCCTCACGCGCCGCCACTTGCCGGGGAGATTAGAGGAATTTCATAATGTTTTGAGGGTGTTCTTTGGAAATAATGTTTACGATGTGAAGCACATGATGCGGTTTTGCAAAAGCCTGTATGGTGGGTTGGACCGGGTGGCTAGGACATTAGAAGTGGACCGGGTGGTCGGGAAGTGCCACCAGGCCGGTTCGGATAGTTTGCTAACTTGGCAAGCGTTTCAGAAGATTAGGGATGTTTATTTTGTAAATGATGGACAGGAAAAACATGCCGGTGTGTTGTATGGTCTAGAAGCCTATTAATTGATAATCGAAATTCTTTGATTTGTTAATCGATTTGCTCTTGGTTCTTTTGTTAAATATAATTTTAGGTCAATTATCCAATTTAATCGGTTCTAAGGACGAGAAACACTCGTTACTAACGAACATAAACTTTATATTCAATAATAATAATAGTGAGCTTCTAGGTGCTTTCGTGTTATCGTCCACATTGAATTTTTGCTCCTTTTCTTGTAGTTTGAGTTTAACTTTGGATGGAATATTTAGGTAGCAAAATGCAAAATGAATACGGGGTTTTCATGTTGTTTCACGGGCTTGGTATTGTTAGTTAGGTCGTTCCTATGGCACATTGAATAAACGATATCTGAAGTAACGAAAATGGAAACGTAATCTTGAATTGTCTGATTTGTCGAATCTTTCTCCATAGAAGTTTGCTTTTAAATTGAGAAACATGCCATAACAACATGCATGTTTCAAAATGTAACATGCCAATAATATTTATCTTGGTCAAGGAATATGATCTTTTCCTTGCTTTAGTCATGTTTATGGCATAATTTACACAAACCCTGCTATGAAAGAACATATGGGCTAAAAACTTGGCAAAAAAATTAATTCACGATTCATTGTATCCTGGACAATTTCCCATTTTATATATTTTTTATATTTAAATTATTTGCCGTTATACATATTAGGGTTTAACTCCTTGTAACTCTCTCTATATATATATATTTATATACAGAATAGAATACGAGAAAAGAGTATAAAATTTTAGAGACTCTATTAGAAAAAATAGTGCTATAGTTGTTATCCTATATTGGATTGATTTAATCCTATTCATGCCTTTTTACTCTTATTTTTTAGTGGTGCTCCACGTAAATTTTATGTCTTTCCCTCTCTCTATTTGATATATCTTTATAGTTATCTTGTCTTATTTTCTTTCCTTATTTTGTTGAATATAAATATTATTCACTTTCCTTATTTTATCTTAGGGTTATGGGATTATGAATACTCTATGATCATTTGTATTCTTAGTTTTTTACATATATCATGTTAAGGGTTACGTCATATTCAGAGTTTCTAATCGACATATAATATAAATGATATTAAATATGACTTTAAGAAGTTTGACTGTTGCATAAATTTCAGATTATGGAAGGTCCACATGCAAGGAATCCTAGCGTGATGTTTGAAGAAAATTTTGGATTAGTAACCGGAGTCCATGAAGATGGTGAGTAAGTTTTCATGAAAAGGGCCTCAAGGTAATCCAACTAAGTTTGACAAATAGTGTTTTGCAAGAGGTACCGATAGAGAAGACAACTGCGATATCAAGGAAGAATCTGAAGAGTCGCTTTTGTTTGGAATAAGGATAAGTCATTTGTAAGATAGGATATCATGCCTTTCATTACCAATTTGAAAAATAACGATATAGGGTTGAGAGTAAAACCAAGCAATCATCTTGTTATACTCTCTATTGTCTTAATTTCATGAATTCAAGGACACTATGATATGTGGCAAAGGCAACATTTTGATGGAAGAGGTAAAAAACAATCTATTAAGCAAAGACCAATTAGATGACGATACCTATTCCTTGAATCAGTGAGGCTATAGATGATCTAATCCACAAGTAATGATGCTACATATGGCCATTACTAATAAAACCAAAAAACATCTCTTAAAACATTATGGAGTAGTTGCCTAGACATGGATCGCCCCATTGCACCTCCAAAGACATGCCTTCTCCTTTTTTTTTCATCTATTTTCCCCATCTTTATCTCTTCTTCCTCTTCTCCTCTTTCCATTCTTAAATCATTTTTCTTCTTTTTGCAATCTCAAATCTCTTTGAGGACTTTTTAAAACTCTTTTCCTTTTTATATTTAATTATTGTCTTTCCTAATCTTTTAACTAGCATGAAGCAAATAATCCTATCATCTAAGATACCACCCGGACCCTACTCAATTAGGTAGGTTCTGAGTGAGTAATTAAGATTACATTCTAAGAAATAATTTTTCGAAATCTTTTCTCATAAGGTAGGATATGAATAAAAAGTTAAGATACTATGTACCTATTTTAAAATCTATACTTGAAGCATACAGGATACGAGTCCTAGTGTCCCTTCTATGTAATAATAATTAAATAAAATTAATAAATAAATGATACAATCTCACTAAAATAAAGTAAAAACTAACCCATCAAAAACTTTAAACTAAACTTTTATTAGTCCATTCCCCTCCATCTTTCGTCTTTAGTTTTTACTTCATTATCGTTTTCTTTTTATTCCTTCCTCCTTTACTAAATCCAATATCTATTAAAATTCAAAAAAGGGAATCTAAGTTTTTAGTTTCTACTTATAGCGCTATCTATAAGTCGCAACGTATGTCCCTTACTTGTTTTCTACCGTATATTGGTTTCTTTATTTTATAAAGATTTGGTATTATTACTAGAGTAAAATATGATTTTCTTAGAATATGGATAGATTATTTTACCAATTTATATACCTTAAGGAAGAAAAATACTTTTGTTTGAATTTATATTTTATTCCATTTTACATGCTATGTCTTCATTTTCCCATGGTTAATTGTTTGATCCTATATTATCATTACATTCATCATCATTGAAATATATAATTTCGTGAATTTTTTTATTCATATTTTAATTAATTTTGTAAATATCACTTTAAATATGATATTTACAGCTTTCAATTTTTATAACAATGTTCTTATTCCCTTAAATATTTTTGCAATATAATTATTACAAAATAAATATTTTATTTACAAGAAAAATGCTTAGTATAATGCTTCTATAAAAATTTATCTATAACAATAATGGTTAAAGAACCATTTAAGGAAAAAAGAATGTTAGAAATAAATTTCAATAGAACCTATCCATCATCTCATTTGAAATATTTGCTACATTTAGCAATTTTTTTTTTTAAGTTTGATTTGTTTTATATTCTAAAAAGTAACCATATTAAAATTTATAAATAAAATTAAAAAAACATCTACAAATTTCATAAGGTACATGATAGTATCATGTATAATTTATAAGATATAAGATATAGGGTAATTTTAAGGTATCACAAGATAGAATGCGGTAAGCAAAGTTTCGAAACCTTGCTCATAGAATAGGATGCGGATAGATCTCATATCCAACCCATCCTATATTTGCTAACCCTAACTTTTAACTACTACTTGGACTTAAAGCATAGAAAATAGTCCGATAATGTTTGTTAAAAAATGAGGGAGTTGAGATAAAAAATTTTCAATCTTCAAGATTTTGTTATTAACATTATAATTTGTTTGTATGCGATTGCCTCGATCAAAATGCTAGTTTTTCATTTTCATTATAGATTTGTATTGTTGTAGGAATGTTTCAAACCCTTTTTTCCTGAGAGGAATGTTTCCTTTGTGAATTTATACAATGTTTAGTTCACGAAATAAAATTAGGCAGTAATAAAATTGTAATTATTAAGAATCAAAATAAAGAAGTAATTATTGATCATTTTAGTTTCTTTGAAGTTTCATGCTATATTTGAAAAAATGTTAGAAATGATTATAAGATTGCTATTCCTATGTTCCTATAAAGAAATAGCAATTCTTCATTTCACAATCATGGCAACTATAAAATAACAATTCCGACGATCAAATATAGGAAGAGATACATGGGAAGGAATGTAGATTTTATTCCATCCTTATAAAATCAATAAAACATACTTTTAGTTTTTACATATCATTTCTTTATTTGGTTTGTTAGTAATTGGGACCTTATGTACTGTTCTTTTGTTATTTGAACAAATGAATTTATGTTTTATTTTTGGGAAAAAAAAAATAGAATTTATAAAGTATGTTTATATTTCAAATTTAAAGGACTCTCAATTACCCTTTTTGTTCATTTTTTTTCTAAGTATATATATCATATGTTTATGATCCGGCTAGTTTTTTAAAAGCGACAACATCGGATCTTTCTGAAGCAGTTTTCTTTTGACATGCCTACACTCAGTTTCTCTTACCATTCATTTTATTAAACCACAAATTGAAGCCAAACTGGGTATCTTTTCTGTTTTTTCCTTTTTTCTCAATTTGTCAAACCAATGGTTTGCATCCATACGATTTCGACTAGACTGTGAACGAACGGTGTACTTTTCGTCAGGCCAAACTGAGAAACAAATAGCAATCCTTATCTAACTGGCGAAGCTTATCCAATGTAGCCTTATGGTGAGCTCGAAACTATCCTTTTCCAGTCAAGCCTTGTGCTTAATTGACTGGTTCCCCAACCCGATATAGCCTACTAGTGAGATTGCTATAATTTTCTAAGAGTCTCCATGCCCACAGTATTACATATGATATACCGTGGGATTAACATTACATCTGAATTTTGGGAAAGAATAAGTAGCGATGTGTACTGAAAGCAACGTAATACTTATCAGTTAGTATACTTAAAAAAGAGTTTTTGGATCAAGAAAAGTCTCATTTATTTCATTGTTGACTTGGATTGTAAATTACCGTTGTGCTAAAATATTATAAATAATATGAAAGCCGATTCTTTATAATAAGTGTATAATTCTGGAATGAACTAGAGTGAAAGTTAGTAAACGGGTATGAAAAAAAAAAAGACTTAATAATATTAAAATATTAAAAAAAATTAATACGTAATAATAAAAAAAAATATTTTTTTAAAAAATACTTATAATATTTTTACGTATCTAAATTATAGCATATTAGTAATATTAAAACATTTCTCTACATGCATCAACATTCCTTGTCCCCGATTCACTGTCTTGTGTATATCCAAACCATCACATGCAAATGCGATTGATGGGAACATGTTTGAGATTGGAAGCTGAGGTGCATAAATATTTATCCCCCAAAACGCGATTCCAGAAGGACGAGGAGTGTGGCTACCGCTAGCTAGGGTGCGGCTCCTGTTGGGCTTCTAGGATCGCAAAATGTCGAGGGGTAAAAGGACGAAAAGGTGAACTGAGTCGTATGCTGAAAATGGGGAATTATAAAATGACCCGGTGCAAATATATATATATATATATATATAATGCAATATGCTTAATAGAATATCAATAATATTATTCAAGTATTTACATTACTATTATATCATAGTATATATGTATGTATAAAATATGATTTATGGAGAAAGAATAGTCAATTAATGTATGACAACCATTCTCATGCATCCAATCTATGATTTTGGAGATGTATAAACAATCTCATAAAGAGAGAAAAATAGAGACAAAAGATAATACCTATTCTCATGAAGATTCCTAGATAGACAACAGTACTCCTAGTTTTTTCCTTTTAGGTAAATTATAAACATATGAGATGTGTTTGCCTACTTTTATAAAGAGATAATTTATTATTTTCTTTCTTTTTTACAAATACATAACAAAATTAATTATTATATAATTTAAATAAATAGTGTTAATATACATTAATAAAAATAGAACAAAAATATTTATAAAAAATTAACAAAAAAAGGTACAAAACATTTTCCCACTACCTCAAGGCTAGGTAGCTAGCCTCTATCAAGGGGATTGCACAACCCTTCTAAGGTAATTGTCGACCAACCCTACCTTAAAGTGGTCGAAAAATGGCCAAATATATTAAAATATAAATAAGGCTACTTACCTGCTATTCCCTTCCTTGAGATAGTTGGCACTTAGCAAGTGGCCTTATTACTATAATTGCTACTATGTCGTTTTCTTTATTTTTAGTTTTCTTTTTTCATTTAATTTATGAATTTTTAAATAATTTTTAGTTATAATATTACTTTAAATAATTTACTAGAAAAATCAACTATTAAAAGATTGTTGCATATCTCTCATATGTGACTAACACAAAATTAAAAAATACGGGTTATATATTTATAAAAAAAATTACATATCACATCTTTACAACAATACCTAAACATGTGTCATTTATAATAGTTTACATTTTCTTTTTTCAAAATTGCAAAAGAAAGGCATCTAAAGAAGAAAATATATGTGTAGTATGTAGTATTGATCCTTAAATAGAATCACCATTTTGCCTTCCTTTCTGTTTTCCATGTTTCAAATCCTTTTTGGAGATCAGAATCAATTTTATTGCACCATCATTATTATAAAAAAAAATTATATAATGTATATTTATTTCATCCACGAATTGAAGGTTATTGATAGGACCCTTTGGACCCAGGCCTGACTCAAACTGCTCAAGTTCATTCCTACAGCCATGGCTTCTCTCGGCCATGCCTAAAGTTTAGCCTACTTAGTAAAAACAACTCTCTAATGGCTACAAGTCTTTGGATAAAATTAAAGGACTAGGTTAACAACTACTTCTTAACTTTCCGGACAACATCAACTACCACACACCCACTTTCCCATACTTGCAAAAGTGAATTTTTCTCACTAACTACTCTCCAACTGTCGACACCACTTTAATATAAATATAAGGCCACCACCCAATGATAAAATACTTTACACTTTATGTACTTGAACCATCTCTACTCTCTAATATTCACATTCTCTAAAACCTTTTCCTGACTTAAACATCGAAGTAGCCATATTGGACAACCTCCTAGTGGCTACTTACAGTCTTCTACTTTGCAAGCTCTTCTACTCATGCAAAGCCCAATCTCATCTCAATCAATACCAACAAAATCTAGAGACGACATTTAGCATCATTTGTAAGAAGCTAACAAACTGAATTCGTACCCAAAAATCTTAAACACACTAAACACATTCCCAAAACACTATCTTTGGACATCATGTCTCCTATTAACGAACAAGAGAACTGCCAATTGATGAATAGCAAACCTGCTGAGAACCAACCCCTCCTAAGGGAAATATTGGAGGAGTGCCTAATTAAGAAATTTGCCGCTCAAAACAAGCTACTCCGTACTTGCCTGAAAGAAGTCGAGAGGTACAGCATGCAAACTCAACTCTCTAAAGCCTTTGATGCTTACACTAGGCAAAATAACCTCAATAACTTACAACCGAGCTCTAGCTAGCAATGAGCAAGTTGCCAACTCGTAAAGAGTACCAGCTCACTCGGCAACCCGCCAAGCTCATCCAGTAGACAATGCCAACCTCAATGAGCTCTACGTAATCGTAAGGAAGCTCTTCGAGCAATAATGAAGCAAAGCAGCTAGCGTTGCTAGGTTGGTCATTAGCAACAGAATACCCTTCACCAAAGGCATTCAGAACGAAGTGTTGCCCCCTAATAGCAAGTTTTTAACCTTAGACCAATACAATGATACAAGAGACCCTGACAACCACCTTCTCGA
Organism: Lumnitzera racemosa; assembly: GCA_024138005.1. Taxonomy (NCBI): domain Eukaryota; kingdom Viridiplantae; phylum Streptophyta; class Magnoliopsida; order Myrtales; family Combretaceae; genus Lumnitzera; species Lumnitzera racemosa. The sequence continues at coordinate 104,410,096 of JAMXBC010000006.1, read as the reverse complement.
CTTTCGTACCCTTATAAACCTCCATAGTCATGGGCATACCATAATGTGCAAGGCTTTCCTAGGCATCTTAAGGAAATCAATTTGAACATGGTTTAACCACTTACCCAAGAACTCCATCAGCTCTTTTGACAAGTTAGAGTAAAAGTTTAGCCTCCATTTCAGTGTTAGTAAGCCCCTATACAAGGACACATTGTCCTTGTACCAAATAAGGTAAAGTAAAGGCTAATCTCTATGTGATTACGTAGGCTAGTCTAACAATGCCGTAGTCGAGATCCTTCGGCTAGATGAAGGAGATGATGTCCATGTCACTCAGCTTAACATTCAACCTTCGGGAGACTTCTTCCAACTGCTTGCGAAGAGCAAACTGAAGACCCTGGCCAACTTCTATAATAAGACCCAAAAGTACATTAACTGGGAGAACAATATTTGCGCCAAGCACAATGTCAACTGAGAGAAGTCTAGTGGAAAGTAGGACAAAGAAAAATCGTTCATGAAAGATCACCTTAGCAAAAGGGTGTCATATAGATCAGAGGGGGAGGTTTCGAGAAAGAAGAAGTGCCAAGCTAAGCAAGAAATTCTCCCCCTTCCTATCTACAAGCAATATACCCCTTTGAATAGATCCATAATCCAAGTCTATTCCGAGGTGAAGCACAGGAACTTGCTACATATGTTTCATCTTGATATCAAAGTGGAGCTTTACTAACAAGAAGATTCGATTTACTAATTTGTGTCATATCACTAAGATTTCTTAGTTAGAGAGTTTAATAAGGGAACAAATGTTAGCGTTTAGAGTGGTTTTTGATTATTGTATGTTCTTACTATGAGTAAGCGAGAAATAATTGGGTATTGTGAAATGTTGAGTGACTTCAACAGGCTTGAGTGGAGACAATCTTTTCTATTGGTAAAAGTATAATGGTAGGACTAATGTCCTTGTGTGGTTATAGCAACTTCATGTAGCAAGTGGAAGAGATTAATGGGTTTTGTTTAGCTATGTTTTCCAACATCACAGTTGTGGTTACCGATCTGTGTGTATGTGTCTTACGAAGTGGTTGACAACACAACAACAATTTGCAGTTGTGAATTAGAAAAATTGAAGTGCTGATGCTACCATGTGTCACAGCTTGTGATGGAAATTTCATTGTCATATTTTATCAAGCACTTCGAGTGTGCATCGGTGAAGGAAGTAGTCAGTCATTATGGGGAATTAGAGGCATTTTGCTTTGGGGTTTCCTGAAGCTTTTCTGTATGGTGTGTATTGATTTATTTCTTGCAAATAAGGTTGTGGGTTTACTCGAGTCAATCATGGAGTTGTGTATGTTTGCGACAACAAAGTTGCAGCGTGTCGTGTGTCAACTCAGAAATTTATGGCCATGAATTGAGTACAGTGGATTGTAGTGGCGAGACTCAGTAACTAACTATGTGGGGTTTGTGTTTTGATTGGTGTTGAGCTGTGCACAAGTATTGTTCTCAAGTGTATCCCGCGAGTGTTGACAAACAAAATTGAGGAACTAGTGACTAAGATTAACTGCTGACTGTTGTGTCCAAGTTGCTGAACTATTGTGCGTAATTGTCTCTGAGTGAAGAAATCCTAGCTTATTTTCTGTGTGAGTTGCTTGGAGTTGCGAATTGTGTGTTGTGCCAACTGTGTAGCTATTTTGTAGTTTCGATCAATGTGAATTGTGTGTACATGTATTGTTGTGACTAAAACGTTCGAGCTGCCACGAAACGAAGTGCCAAGCTGACATTGAGACGAAGAGGTATTGTCCTACTTTCAAAGTTGCATGTCCAAGCTGTTGAGAACCGTTACCGAATTGTTGTTGTGAGTGTGTGCTGAGTTTGACAAGTCCATACTTTTATTTGGTATTAACTGAACCGATTTAATTCTACCGTTGTGAGCTCAACCCACTGCTGAATTGCTTTAAACGTGTCTATCCGAGCTGTTCTAAACTCTAAGTTTGCCGAAATACTGTTCCCTAAGGATTGCCTAACAGCCGAGCTTATTGTTGTTTGTAGCTAATCACATACCGAATTGATTTGCCTTTCACTAAGATTGCCGATCAGCTGTGAATGCACAACTGAAGATGTGGCGTGCTACTTTATATAATTAGTGCCAAGGCCGAGCTCTGCTGCGTGATTACCGAGCTAGTTTCCTTGAAGTGTCGAAGTGAACTTAGTTAGTGAATTGTTGCTGATCTGTCCTTCACCTGTTGTGGGGAAGTCCAAAGTCACTGAGTAGTCCAATTGGTCTAGGACAGCTGCTAAGCCGTGGCGAACTATCACCGAGGTAAATTTAGGAGTTGTCCGAGCTGTTTTAGTTAGAAGCACCAGGCTGATTCAACCAAATAGCCGAGCTACTTTACCCACAATCTTCCGAACTGTTATCCTTTTACTAGTAATCTTCGAGCTATACTGTACAAGTTAGATATTGCGAGTAAATTAATTGTCGAGTTCCTTTGTTAGATTTTGTCTAAGCTATTGTAATTTCAAAGGCGCCAAGTTGCTATTTACTGTACCATACAGTTGTCTCAAGTTGGAGCACCGAACTATGTACTTGCAAACATCCGAGTTGTTGCGCAAGATAATTTGCTGAGCTAATTCTAGTGACCGAGTGAAACAGCTGAAGTGTACATTGTGAAGTTACTATGAATACCAAACTGTTGTGTCCATATTAGATCTGTCGAGCTAAACTTTGGTCATCCATTCAATTGCTGAATTGTGTGACCAAGCTATCGAGAACTATTATCGAGTTGCTCCATTCCCAGAGCTACCAAACTAGTTACTTATCCAAGCTGTTATGCAAAAGGCTAAACTACAGAATAAACCAAGTATTAAGCTGACTATTGAAGTAAGAGTGCCAAACAGCTGCGAGCGGTTGTGTCCCAAAGTATCTAAGCTGTTTTAAGCCTGCTCGATTTGAACCGTCGTGATCATTGTCCGAGCTACTATTAAATTGAGCCTATGCTGAGCTACTATATATGTCATAATAGTGTATGAAGTGTGTAATCGAGCTATTCCTTCTAAGTTGACTATCTACAATGCGTGTCCGAGTTGTTGATTAGGTTTCAATTAAAGTTCTTTTGTGCATACCCAAGCTGAACATTCGAGCTTACTATCGTGAGGTGCTGCTTGAACTTATGCATTTGAGCTCCTAGTGTACAAGTATTCAAGTTGTACTGATATGAACCACGACAAGGACAAACAAGGTCCGTCGAAGTAGGTCAGATCCTACCGAAGGAATGAAAATAGAGTAGGTTTAGTGAGGATTTTAGCAAATCCATAAGCCATCTAATCAAATATGACGCACCAGCTTGACTCTACACGGGCTAAGACTCGCCGGATGTAACACACCATTCTAAGTGATAGGGTTGCTCATCACAATCTTTACTAAAAGAAAGCTTTTTAAGAAAAAAGACTCAAAAGGGGTTTTTCATTGATTTTCTATATATCCATATTATTACTAATGCTGTTATTTATAGTACATCCTAAACCCTAGTAGCAAAACTGTAAATAATGTACAAGGCCTTAAACTCTAAAGAATTGGACTCATAAATAAAATAAAAACAAACATGTACAAAAATATAAAATTATGCGTTTTTACAGGAAGAAGTTGGCATGTGGTTAGTCGGCATGCCTTGGAAATAGTCCCGCATTGCTTGGCCGAGACACTAGAGAGGTCGAGTCATAATTGTCGAGTTTTAAAGTTAGTTGGCACTAGTCTCTTCGGGCCTTACCGAGTGGGTCCAACTCTCGACAACATAATCTCTCGTCATATCGGCAAGCGTGAAGCCAAGTAACTGGTCAAGCATGGGTAAGGATCGGTTATTGTCTCGGCCTTCTGCTTCTCCACACTCTATTTACGAGAAATAGGGTCATTCGACTCAGCAGACAAAATGAGTCGACAAGTAAATGAGCTTGGCCTTAGCAATCGGGTTAGATCGGTACCCCGAATCCTATTATGTACTGTTTAAAAGTTGTCGAGATGCATTTATGGAATTTATCCAAGCTAATTTAATGCAAACTAGCAAGCTATCTTGATCGTGTTAAACCATACTGCTTTGTACTGCAAGTTGCCTAGCTACTGTGTACATATTATTAGTATGTTATTGAACTTTGATGCTGAGCTAGCTGAAGCGTATGTTAGTTGTCGAGTCTATGCGCCATTGTTATCATAGGGCAATTCAATTAGGTGTTGTCGTGTTTATGCCTATGTCAAGCTAAGCTAATATAGGATAAGGGCTATCTAAATTTCTGTACTAATTCTACTACACATGTAGTATTCAAGTGATCAAATTGAAGAGGAAACTAAGCTACAAAGTATTGGACAAATATCACTATGCCGAGTTGTTTATTAAGACGAGCTATTAAATTATTGAGCTACTAGATTAAGTATGTGCTGTCGTATTGTTCTCTTTCTTAATTCCCGAATTGTGCTAAAGCCACCAAGCTGTCATGAGTGTCGAATTCATGATTTAAGTGCAAAACCCAGTTGTCTAAAGAATTGTCATGCTGTCTATTGTGCATATTAACAATTCAAGCTGTATTTGCTTGTGCCAAAGTGGTGTTGAATTTAAATTTATTTAATATGGCCACTAAAGCTCAACATAAGCAACATTATGCACAAGGCTTGAGGATAAAATCTTATTACCAAGCCCCAAATCCCGTTTTGCCTTATTTTTTGGAACAATTAAAGGTCATACTAGCTAAGGTCAAAGAGATTAAGGAAGAAAGAAGGCAACAAAGGATTACTAAATTAAAGATTATTAAAGAGGAGAAAAAGGAAGGACAAGAAGTGTTGCCCCTCAATACCCCTATTCCTAACATGATCCCATTGCCAACGATACTTGGTACTACTGACGACCTTAGGTACAACTGTATTAACCTTCCACATGTCAAACTCTTATATTTTGATCCATTATTGAGGATGTCTAGAGGTGAAATGTGTTGTAGTAATATTATAATTGTGAGATATTATAGATTGTATATTGGTGTATTCCAAGGTCATGATGATGGATATTCCTATGTAAGTTGTATTATTTTTATCCTTAGTACTCTTATATTGGAAAATTTTGAAGTGTATAGATGAGAGAAGAAAGAATTTAGTTGTGACAAAGTGGAAGGGGAGAAGGATACCAAGCATGATGTTGTGAGGCCAACATCGAAAGCACATGAAGGTTTCAGGTCTTACATGTTGAAATTCCCCAAGCTCATGACATGATGTTTGAGCCAAAAATTGTGTTATTCTCCTTGATTGATAGTTGTCATAGCTACTTTGATGAAGTTGATTGGGTACATGATGAATGGAAAAAAGAATCCCTAAAGAAGACTTTGGTTGATTGGGCCCATGACAAATGGAAAGAGCATTGGCCATTGATAACACCGGTGAAGGAGTTAGAGTACTTTTCTATATTTACAGTTCATTTTTAGAGGTTGGTATTTGATCCCAATAGGATTTGGAGTCACCAATTACCAAGTTTTAGGCTAAAACTTCTCTAAAGGAGAGGGAATGATAAGATTCGGGATACCAACCCCACCTAAATGCCAAAGCCAAGCTCATTTACTCCTCACCCAGATATTTTATTTAACTACTTATTTCATTTATGTTATTTGAGCATCATATTTCTTGTATTATTCCTAAATTGCCCTCATATTTATTTTATATGTATGGGGATGCCATTAGGGCATCCTTTTTAGTCCTTTTATTAAGTTTACCACCATGTATAAATGACTCATGTATGTAGGGTTTTAGATAGATTTTAAACAATAATAAAAAAAAAAAACTTTTGAGTTTTTTTCTCTTGGAAATCTCTCTTTTATTAGTTCTTATCAATCCCTTTAGCAAAGATTATGGTGGGTAACTTTATCACTCAAACTGGTACGTCATATTTGGCAAGTCCTAAGCCATATAGAATATAGTTGATGCATCATATCTAGCTAGGTAACTCACAAATTCGCTAAAACCCTCTCTAAACCCACTCTATTTTCGTTAATTCTATAAGATCGGACCCAACTCAATATCACTAGCCTTATCGGTTCTTGGCCCAATACATATTACTACCATACAGTAATGCCTTTCAATCTCAAAAATGTAGGGGCCATGTACCAATGGATGGTGACGAAATTGTTTAAGCCCCAAATCAAGCAAAATGTGAAGGTATATGTTGATGACAGGATTATCAAGAACACAAAGCCAGGTGATCATGTCAAAGACCTCCAAGAAGCTTTTAACCAGATGCAGACATAGGACATGAAGTTGAAACCCCAAAAATGTATCTTTGGGGTCGGCTTCAATAAATTCCTGTGCTTCTTAGTTACCTAAAGGGGCATTAAGGCTAATCCCGAGAAGATAAGTTCCATCAAGTGGATGAAGCTTCCTACCTTGGTCTAAAACCTATAGAAGCTCACCGATATGGTGGCTGCATTAAGCAAGTTTGTTTCGATAAGTACAGATAGATGTGTTGAGTTCTTCAAAATGCTAAAATATCCAAATGGTTTTGAATGGACCCCGGAGTGCGCCATAGCCTTCCAATAGCTCCAAAACTTCCTCATGCACCTACCAATCTTCTTTAAGCCTACCCACTAAGAGGACCTATTCTTGTACCTAGCCATGAGCAACCGAATACTCTCCTCTATTCTAGTCAAAACAAAAAGAAGATAGCACAAGCCCATATACTACGTCAACCATATATTGCATGGGCCTAAGGTCAGGTACACTTGGGCAGAAAAGTTCGCCCTTGTCATCATCATGTCAATACATTGGCTAAGGCCCTATTTCTAATCTCACCAAATCACCGTGCTTACAGATCATCCCCTGCACACCATATTATAGAAGTTGGATGCATCTAGATGGATGGTGAAGTACGCAATGGAGCTAAGCGCATACGAAATCCAATTTCAACCACAAATAGCCTACAAAGAACAATTGCCAATAGATTTCATAGTCAAATATACCGGAGAGGAGAAGTCACCACCAAGCGACAACAAGTCGATATAGATTCTCTACGTTGACGGATCATCCACCTCGAGGGTTGGAGGTATAGGCCTTGTACTGACCAACCCACAAAACATCACGATTTGCTATGCCCTTAAATTTAAATTCAACAATAGCAACAATAAGTTCAAATACAAGGCCTTGATTACTGATCTTAAGTTGGCTAAGGAGATTGCCGTAGAGCACCTAACATTTTCTGCAACTCTATGCTCGTCATCCAATAAGTCTAAGGTGAATATGAGGCTAAGGACGATACAATGGTAAGGTACCTGAAGAAGGTAAAGAGCCTTCTAGCTAAATTCCCTTCATGGACCATCACAAAGATCCCCCGACTCAAGAATTTAGCAACAAATTGGTTATCCAAACTTGCCTCTACAAGGATATAGGAGCCCAAGGTGAGGGATAGGAAGATCTACATAGAGTACCTTCTAAAGAAGAGTATAGCTCTGGGCTTAGTGAATTACGCATACCGCAACCAAGAATGGATAAGGCTAGTCACGAGGATGGATCCAAGCTTACCGAAAGCTTGAAAAAGGAATTGATAGGAAATGTGCAAAAGAACAAACGCATGACACATCAAGAGAACTTCCGAAGAATCATAGCTCAACTCAATATGACGCACGAATTGATCTAATAAAATTACTAGCCACTTAACCTTACTTAAGGGTTAGAATAAGAGTGAGATGAATGTAAACAAAGCAATGTTTACAAGAGGAAAAGGTTAAGTGTATTAATGTCAATCTAATGATTACGGCTACAAATATCAGGGGTATTTATACCTAATAAGTTACAGTAACTTGCCAAAAAGGGTATTACCCTAAAAAAGTAACGCATAAGAACACAAAAGAATAGAAATGAATGTTCAAGAAAAGTAATGATTGGTTTAGTAGATCTTCATGTGGTCTAGTACACATGGCAGTGTTACATTAGCGATACCGTTAAAGGATGTAGACAAAGCATGCAGATAGGTTACTTATCTAGGCAAGGGTGACTGAAGATTAGTCCAGTGTCATTCTCTCAGCCTCTCAGCAAGCATGAAGCTGGGCAAGTGATTGGCCTGAGCATAAGTATGAGAGGGTGAAGGTTGGCTGCTGTCTCAGGATTCTATCTCTTAACATACAATCACTACGAAATAGGCAGTCACTCGGCTCGACATGCAAAGTCAATCAGTAAAGAGATACTTAGCCTCTACAGGAATGGGATAGAGCAAGAAGATTCACCTTGCCGGTCTCTCTAGTCCTTGAGCTCGGTTGCAAGTCAATGGTCTAGTAGCATGATTCTCATCATTCCCTTTGAGTTAATTTGGATTTAGGATTAAATCCTAACAGTCTTCAATAAACTCTTCATCAAGGTGATATGGACTGAGGTCAGCAATGTTGAAGGTATCAAATACCCCATAATCTTCGAGTAACTCCAACCTATAGGCATTATCATTAATCTTTTGGAGGATCTCAAAGGGTCCTTCAGTTCTTGCAGATAGCTTGTTTCCTCTCTTACTTTGGAACTGTTCCTTATTAAGGTGTAGCCACACTAAATGATAAGGATCTTGAAACAACAACAAATCTCAAAATAAGGTCAGAATGAGTTGAATGGGTTTGATGGATGGGAAGTGAGATAGTCGGTTTTAATGGTGAATGTGCATGGATATGACTTACCAGCACACAAACACTATCAGGGGTTCAAGCTCGAAATGGGGTTCGATACAACTCACGAATATTAAATGTTGCTCAGGATTCAAATAAATGTTAGATATAACTCATTAACTAATTCAAATGAAGAGGTTTGCTACAGTCTCGAAGTCAAGATCGATAAAAACGCAGGAGAGATTAAAGAGTTTAATCGACACTCGATAATCCGACAAATGCTAGCTCAAGAGTAGCCTTACTTAAAAGGAAAAGATTCCAAAAGCGCAGAAATATACTTTTCTGTCTGATTTCATATATTGACGTCTATGATTATCTATCTATATCTAATGTTTACAAATGTTGTTATTTATAACAAGTCCTAAATCTTAGTGACAAAACTATAGATAATGTACAAGGCCTTAAACCATAAAGAATTGGACCCATAAATAAAATAAAGGAAAACATATACAAAAATATAAAACTGTGCGTTTTATAAAGGGAGTCGACATGCAGTCACTCGATATATCCTAGAAGGAGTAGTATTCGAATCGAACAAGGTTGACAGTTGGATGTGTAGGTTCAGAAAAGAGTCTTCGAAGTCTTGTAGTGTTTAGTCAAGACACCAGAAAAGTCGGCCCATAATTGCTGAGTTCTAGAATCAGTCAACACAACTCTCTCGATGCTGTACCGAATGGTTCTTTAGTCTCGAGTACCCAACCTTGTAGTATCTCGACACCTCGGCTGATAACAAACTTGATGCTGAGTGTTTATCTTCCTTCCTTTTGTCCTTCTAGCTTTTGTTCGGCCTCTACAAGCTTTGATAAGCCTCAGCTTCGAACAGGTCTGCCTCGGCTTGGATATAGTCGAAGGCTAATTCCCATCACCAAGTTTCATAGCTGGAATTGTTTAGCCATCCTACCCTTGGCTTTCCCTCATAGTCTTCCGAAAGCTTGGTCAATATGTTAAGTGACTTTGTTGTAGATGTGCTAAAGTAACTATGCTCAGGCTCTCGCGTCAAGGTCTTTTCATTCAGATTCAAGTACAGAGGTACGATTGAAGGGCAACTCGGGATTAACACAATAGGCAACCTCAAAGGGAGTCTGCTTGGTGGTGTCATGTACTATCTAGTTGTAAGTGAATTCGACTAGTAAGTAGATGTCCCAATCAACCAAGTTCTTGCTTATTATAGCTAAGAGTAGTTATCCCAAAGTGCAATTAACTACCTATGTTTAGCTGTCCATTTTGGGGTGACAAGAAGTACTAAATAGCAGTTTGGTCCCCATCCATCGTTATGCAGTTCTCCAAAATTGGCTCAAGAACTTCAGGTCTCTATTTGATACTACATTCTTGGCACACCATGTAACCTAACAATTTCCTGCAAGAAAAGAGAAACAATAGTCAAAGCATCATTAGTTTTAGAGTAAGATACAAAGTGTACCATCTTACTGAACCTATCTACAATAACCATTATTCGTGGTAAACTAAGAATAAGGTCTATGCTCAACTTAGTCCATGGTTTTGTCAAAACAGGCAAAGGCATTACTCTCCCTTACTCGGCTCAAAATTTAGGCCTCTTGCATACGGTACACCCTTCAACAACTCGATGCACATCTTGTCTTATTCTCGGCTAGAAGAAACAGCCATTCAATAGTTCATAAGTTCTTCTCTCCTTAAAATGTCCAAATAATCCTCTACTATAGGCTTCCTTGATTAACGGTTCCCAAAGTAAACAAGTCAGTACGTACAATTTCCCCACTTAGAACAAGTATCCTTTCTCCATATGATACTCGTCCACTATCCTTCTATCGACACAACCGCAAATATGGGTTCGAAGTATAGATCCTCGGAGTACTGCTCCTTAATGTTGGAAAACCCAAATAATCTGGTCTGCAGTTCAATTAAGAGTACATGCCTCCTTGAAAAAGCATCTGCAACTACGTTGCTTTTTCCTTGTTTGTATTTTATTACAAAGTTGAACCCTTTAAGGAATTCGACCCACCTCGCCTGCCGCTTCAACAATTTCATTTGACTTCGAAGATACCTTAGAGATTCGTAGTCAGTGTAGATGACAAATTCTCTTGGCAATAAGTAATGGTGTCATGCTTGCAATGCTCAGATCAATGCTAAGAGCTCTTTATCATATACGAAGTAATTTAGTTGAGGTCCTCTAAGCTTCTCACTATAATAGGCAATTGGTCAGCCTTCCCACATTAGGACAGCACCTTTCCCAATGCCTGACGTGTCACATTCTAACTCAAATATTTTCTCCAAGTCAGGTAGAACTAATATAATGGTAGAGGTCAACCTTTCCTTTATCTTAACAAAACTTCCCTCCTCCTTTTCTCCCCATCAAAAGTTGGTGTTCTTCTTTGTTAGCTCAATAAGTGGTGCAACAAGGGGCTGAAATTCTTAATGAATCTCCTGTAAAATGAAGCCAATTCATGGAAACATCTCACGTCTACATAGGTAGTAGGAGTCGGTCATTCAATGACTGCTCAGATCTTCTCATCGTCCATTCATAAGCCTCCTCCACTTACTACGTAGCCCAAGAATACCACTTCCTCCTAACAAAAACAATATTTCTTTAGGTTACCGAATAATCTCTTGGTACAAAAGATATTTAATATAGCACGAAGATGTTCACAGTAACTCGGCATGTTGACACTATAGACTAGGATATTGTCAAAGTACACCACAACATATTTCCCTATCAGATGTCTCAATACATGGTTCATCAATCTCATGAAAGTGTTCACGGCATTCGACAAGCCAAAAGGCATGGCCATTTATTTATAAAGTCCATATCGAGTTTTGAATGTTGTTTTCCACTCATATCCCGGCTTCATGCGAATTTGATAGTAACCAAACTTGAGATCAATCTTACTAAAGATCTTAGCTCCACTCAATTCATCTAACATATCATCCAATCTTGGAATAAGATACCTATATTTGATCATAATCTTGTTCATGGCTTAGCTGTCTACACACGTCCACCAAGTTCTATCCTTTTTCGACACTAGAAATGCCAGCATAACACAAGGGCTAAAACTTTCCCTAACGTACCCTCTCTCTAGTAACTTGTTAACTTAACGTTGGAGCTCAGGAGCCTATTTAGAAATCATCCAATAGGGTGGCTTATTCGGTAGGGTGGCGTCGAGTATTAAGTCAATGTAGTATTCTATACCTTGGAGTGGAGGCGAACACTTGGGAAACTCTTCTAGGAACAAATCGACAAATTCATCTAGTATAGCTTTTACTTCTTAGAGTAGTTCACCCCGATCCTTCATCTCTAACAAGCACCTGACTAACATGACGATCGACTCATTAGCATCAATGGCTTCTCGGCGTTCAACTCTATTCATCACTAGAGCCTTCTTCGATCCTCGAGCAAGTTTTGTCTGCAATTTGTTAACTTCACACGATGGCATTGTGTTCAGTGCAATCTTTCAGCCATCCTTCTCAAACATATACGTATTCTTGTACCCATCATGGATAACTCTCTTATCAAACAACCATGGTCAGCCAAGCAGCATATGAAAGGCGCACATGGGCAACACATCATAGAGAATTTTGTCAGAGTAATTTTCAATAGTGATTGTTAAAAGTACTCACTGGGTAACGTGTAGTGCTCCCTTCTTACTCAACCAATGTAACTTATACAGCCTCGGGTGTACAATAGTTAGCAATTTCAACCTTGTAATCAAATCAGTCGATGCCACATTGGTATAACTTCCACTATCCACAATTAACGTGCTCACTTGATTGTTCACCCTACAAGTGGTATGAAACAAGTTCTCCTTTTAATCCTCCTCTTATGAGGGTTCTATGTTCAGTATGCGTTAAACAACCAAGGCTAACTGTTCCAAGTCCTCGGCAAACACATCCTCTTCAATCAGTTCTTTCTTAGCAATACTCTCCTCCTCCTCCTAACGTTCCTCATTAGTACTTTCTACCTCTAACTACGAGATGTCTCCCTTAATGATCATAGTCCTTTAGTTTGGGCACTAAGCAGCCATATGTCCAAACCCTTGGCACTTAAAGCACTTCATCTGGCTCGTCTTCCCACCAAATCCCATCAGGTCGGGTTGGTAGGTTACTGTTAAGTCAACTTTTCTACTCGGCTCAGAAATCTACCTTTTAAATTGACTCAGCACTTAACTGAGCATCGTGACTTCCCTGTCCAAGTCAGCTAGTTGGCAATCTGGTTAATACTCAACTTCTTTTCTGCTTCTCTATTCATTGGGCTATTTTAATGGCTTCATCCATTATAGTAAATCGTTGGAGTTCCACAAAGCCTCAAATGTTGCCTCTTAATCCAATAAGGAACCTAGAGATTGTTCATGCTGGTGGTTCCTCCACTTCACATCAAATCATGAGCATTTAGAATTCCTAGACATACTCGTCAATTGTTTGACCTCCTTATCTCAGCTCCTGAAGTCGAGTAAAAGTATCTTGTAGATAAGTATCCAGCACAAATCTATTTCTAAGTATTCTCTTCATCTCTGGCCAAGTATTAATCTCTCAGTAGCCTTCTTACCTCCTCATAGCCTGAAAGTTCTTCCACTACATAACGGCATCATACCTGGAGAACTTAATAGCAACGATTCTCACTTTCTTGTAATCCCGGTACTAATAATAATTAAAAATACGCTCTACTTTCTCTTCCCATTCTAAATATTCATCAGCACTCCTAAATCCATTAAAGCTCATAATCCGAAGCTTCACATTGTTAGATACTCTAAGGACTTAAGCTCACTCTTCTTTAAAATACTCTTCCTCATCCTCTTCATTTAGTTCTCTCAGGTCTATCCTTCGTCTTAATTGTTCATTTACTCCTCCACCTCGAACTAGTTGAGCTAAGTTTCGACCTTTAGCAAGTCAAATAGTTTGTAGGGTATTAGGCGTGGCTTTAGCAGGTCAATAAGCCAGTATATGAACAGCTCAGGTTAAATCCACTAAGAAGTTAGTCACCTCATCAAGTCTCTCATCAGTATTTCTTAGAGTACCTTGAGACTGTCGGCTGTGGTAGATAACACCGCTGTTATCATCTCCAACCCCAATATCAATACTTAAATTCATCATTTATCTAATAGATTCAAACCTCTAACTTCTCTAATTAGGTGCTACAACAAACACTTCCCTAAACTAGAAACTAAACAACCAACAAACACAGTTGCTAAGATGAACATAATAACTTACTCTATTTTGCTCACATAAAATAGAATATAGATAATATTACGAAATACATTATTACAACCCAAATGAAACCTCCGCTCTAATACCAAGATGATGTGTACTACAGCCAAGAACAAACAAGGCCAATTATAAAGATGGGTCAAGCTTTCTGAAAGCTTGAAAAAGAAAGTGATGGGGAATATGCAAAAAAACAAATGCAAATGAAAAGTAAGCAAACCCACGAACAATTCCAAAGGATATGACACACCAAGGAAACTTCCAATGACTCATAATTTAATTCAATCTGACACACAAATTGGTCCAATGAGGTTACTCGCTACTTAGCCTTGCTTAAGGATTAAGATAAGAGTAAGATGAATGTAAACAAAGCAGTGTTTAGGAGAGAAAAATATCAAGTGTATTAATATCAATCTAATGATTACAGCTATAGATATAAGGGATATTTACACCCAATAAGTTAAGGTAACTTGCCAAAAAGGGAAAAGATAAAAAAGGTATTACCCTAAAGAAGTAATGTATAAGAACATAAAAGAGTAGAAATGAATATTCAAGAAAAACAATTATTGGTGTAGTAGATCCTTCACGTAGTCCTATACACGTAGCAGTGTTATATTGGCAATGCCGTTGGAAGATGTAGATAAAGAGTGCAGGCAGGTTGCTTATCCAGGCAGGGGTAACTGAAGATTGCTCCGGTTTCATTCTCTAAGCCCCTTAGCAAGCGTGAAACCAAGCAAGTGATTAACTTGGGCATGAATGTGAGAGGGTAAAGGTTGGCTGCTATCTCAATATTCTATCTCTCAACGCACAGTCACTAAGGAAATAAGCAGTTACTCGGCTCGACATGTAGAGTCAGTCAGTAAGGAGATACTCAACCTCGATAGGAGTAAGCTGGAGAAGGAAGATTTACCTTACCAATCCCTTTAGCCTTCAGGCTTGACTACAAGTCAATAGTCTAGTAGCCTGATTCCCATCAATAGAAGTGCTAGAGCTGACAACGACAACACCAGAGCCAAGCTAGATGGATCCTATTCAGAGTTATTTAGAGCAGGGTACGTTCCCAAAAAACAAGAGGAAGGCAAAGAAGCTCAAATATTACGCTACCAACTTTACATTGGTCAACAGTGTCCATTACCGCAGGGGAGTCAACCTTCCCTTGCTCATATGCCTCTAAGACAGCAACGGCCTATGCATAATGGAAGAGCTGCACACCGAAGTGTGCAGCAATCACATTCAGTAAGGCCTCTATGTTCAGGCATTACTTTTATGATACTATTGGGCCACTATGAGGTAAGACACCAAAGTTGTAGCCTAAAAGTACCCATAGTGCCAAAAGCACACCTCCATTAACCATGCACCCAGTAGTAGTCTCTAACCCCTGACAAGCTCGTAACCATTTGCCCAGTAGGGAATCAATATCCTTAGCCCCTTCCCTAAGGCTTTAGGAGGTCGACAATTCATTATTATCACCGTCAACTACTTCACCAAGTGGGTTAAAGTTGAAGTTGTAGTAAAGATTACGGAGAAGAGTGTTGAATCCTTTGTCCAAAACAACATTCTCTCTCGATATGGGGTTCTACATGCCCTCATCATGGACAATGAGCGTCAGTTAGACAACCTCAAGTTCAAGAAGTTCTACGCCAGGCACCATATCATGCAACACTTCGCCTCGGTTGCCTATCCTTAGTCAAACGACCAAGTGGAAGCCGTCAACTAAGTTGTTCTCGATAGCTTAAAGAAGAGAGTTAATCAAGCCCATGATGCTTGGGCAGACGAACTGCCCAACATTTTGCAAGGATGCAGGATTACTCACTAAACCTCCACGAGCGAAACCTCCTTTCACTTGGTGTTTGATTCAGAGGCGGTCTTTCCATTGAACTCGAGCTTCTTAACATCCAAACTCAAAGCTTCAACACTCTTTTCAACGAGTCCCTACTCTAAGCCAGTATTAATACTAAAGAGAAAATCAAATACCTTGCAGCTGCTCAAGTAACTGCCTACTAGCACTTCGTAGCCCGATATTACGATTAGAAAATCAAACGTAAGGAGTTTAAGGTTAGTGACCTGGCTTACCAAAGGTTAGAAGTCACAAGTTTGTATAAAGGATAGGGTAAGTAGGCCACTAATTGGAAAGACCGGTCAGAATAATAGAGAGCATAGGTAATGGACCATACAAATTGGAAAGGCTTGATGGTGAGCTCATCCCTCGCATGTAGAATGCCAACAACCTTCGGTTGTATTCTAAATACTATATCACTTTGTAAAATTTGTAAAATTTTGAATGAAAAAGCTTCAACTTGCATTCGTCTCTCTCTCTCTCTCTCTCTCTCTCTCTCTCTCTCTCTCTCTCTCTCTCTCTCTCTCTCTCTCTACAGGTCAAAACAGTACTAGCTTGAGTCCCCTAGGTAACTTTAGTAAGAGGAAACACCCTTTAATACAAAGAAACTCCTACCTACTGAACAGGTCAAAACACTACCAACTTAACCGTTTCGGGTAACTTCGATGAGGGAAAACACCCCTTATATAGAAAAACTCTTACCTATTTGGTAGGTTAGAATGCCACCGACCTAATCTCTTTAGATAACCTTAGTAAGGGGAAACACACCTTAACTGGAGGAACACCCATTTACTAGGCAATTCGGAATGCCATCAACCTACCCTGTCTCCAATAACCTCAATAAGGAGGAATATCCCCTAACCAGAGAAAATCCCATTTGCTAAGCAAGACAAAACGCTACTAACTTGACTATGAAAACGTATTACGACGGACTAAGCATAAAAAGAAAAAAAAAAAGAAAGAAAGAAAAAGGAAAGAAAGTTCAGATACCAAATCAGCAAATTTCATAAAGTTCAAATATTAAGTAGACAAATTTCATTCATAAGGTTAAGTACAAGATTCTTAGGCCAGCATCCTAGCGAAAGGTACAAGCAGAAAAAAAAAAAAAAGGAATAACTATCGCTTCAAATCAACTAACTCCGGTAGCTCCAAAAAATCCAAAGCTTCTATTTGCTCAGAGGATTGGTCCATTGATGGCCCCTACAAAGCATGGCTTTAGGTTGAAGCAGGAACTGAAGGCTACTAATTAGGGTCAACAAGAGGATCACCCAAATCTTGATCACTCTAAGAAGTATCCTCAGGGGTGACCTCTTACCAAGCTGTCAAGATAGAAGCGAATGAAGAAGCCTCGTATTTGGACTTGGCAACAGAAGGGGCAATTGGGACCTCGATAGCTGCTTAAGTAACCTCCCTTTTCTCCCTAAAAGTTAAGGCATCTAAATGATCGAAGAAGCTCAAGTCAAGATTAGGATAATGAGAGAGCACCTTTTTTTGGGTATAGCGAACACACTTGACCGAGATGTCTTATAGCTCCTCCAACCATTGCTCCATCGACTAGAAGTCAATGAAGGCTTTCTTAACAATGGTGAAGTTGATGACTTCTTCAATCTCCATTTTTGAGATGATCTCTTTCATCTCTAAAACCCTTCCCTGGAGCTCCTAGAGTTGGAGTTCCAGCTTAACTTTCAAACTAGCTAACTTCAATGAGGTAGCTATAGCACGGTTGCACATAGATGCCTTAATTGCTAGCTTGGTCTATAGCTTAGAGATTGATGCCTTTACCTTAGCATTTTTTCTCTCTAATTAGACCTTAGCTTCCCTCTCCTCATCTAACTTTTGAGAGAGATGGGCCTTAGTCCTCTGCTCATCTTCCAACCGTGCCTTTAAGTCGTCAGCCTTCTTAACAGTACCTTCGGTAGCCTTTCTCTCCCACTCTGCATCCTTTAATCTACCTTGGAGCCTAGCTACCTACACATAAGAGTGACATAGGCACCGATTAACCTTAGTGAATTTATCCAAATATTTATTAGTAGAAGACTCTACCTCCTGTAGATCTTTCTCAGCATTATGCAACGCTTCTCAAAAGCCCTTTACCTCTTTCTAAACAACATCACAATTGTTCAACTAAAGCAACACTCGACCGTGGTACTGCAAAAAAAAAAAAAATGAGGTTAGTTCCATGATAAGAACAAAGCACGTTAACGCAAAGGGACAATGGCTTACATGTTAGATGAGTGCGCTCCAGTGGTCTATCATCTCTATTGGGTTTCCCCTACCTACTGACATCTCCTCAAGAATGGCCTAATCGTTAGGGGTGTAAGACCCTAAGGAGGATTGGTAACTAAGAGTCCGGTGACATAACGTAAGGTCATTACCCTAGACATCCCACGTTGGCCTAAGGAGCTTCCCCCTAGCCTTCTTAGTCTCAACCTCATAAATGTAATGGTAGAGCTCTTCATTCGTAAGATGCATGGCACTCCCTTGAACAAGTCCAACTCAATCCTCAGGAACTTAAAGCTATTGAGTACACCAAAAAATTCATCTCCAAGTTTATCTATACATTTGTAAGGGTAAGCCGTCAATCACTTATACCGAGTTACCTAGCTTAGGGGCACTCTCCCTAGAAGCTTTTACTTCTCGGTTCTAAGCATTGCCTCCTTAGAAGTTTTGTGAGCCTTCCTCTTCTAGCCGCCACTCTAGACAAAGGAATATCCTCGGCTACTTCCTCCTCCTTGCCAAGAGGAGGCAACATCTCAACATCCTTGTCTTCAACACTAGTAAGATCATCCCCCACAATGACGGGCTCCGAAGTGGGCAAGAGGTTAGTAAAAGGAAGAGCCACATCTACAGGCTTAGCAATTAGTGGCTCTACCTAAGAGCTAAGAGGAACCCCTTGAGGTAGAGTTGTTGTCTCAACCTTACTAGTCTCCCCATCCCTTAACCTCACTCATACAAACTTGCCCTTTGAGATGGAGGCCTTCGTGGTCAACTGTGATCTAGCAGTCCAATGCCCCATCAGCTCCTCCATTAAGCGACAGGAAATCCTCTCGGCCAGATTCCTTCCTATAAAAAACCAAAACAAGTAGTAAGGAAAAAGAAAACGAAGCAAAAGCAAAATACAAAACACTATCGTTCACCAATTCCACCACGACTAGGATAGACGAAGCATCTCTACACTAGTACAACAAACAAAGGCATTCGTAAAGGAAATGAACCTGTACCTTTAGCCCATTTCTTCACCACAGCCTTCTTCATGCTAAAGAAGAGCTCGAAGATCAGATATTAGAAGTACCTCCTTAATGTCTCCGCTGTATTTATTTCTTGGCCATCCCTGAAGGCCATGAAGGCCTGCATCTCCTTTGTGGCCTCAGCATCGCTAAAGCCAAGCTCCTTTTGAGCCCTAGTGCATACTAGTTAGGTCCAACTCGTCTATAAATCTACCTCCTCAAGCAACTCGACCACCACGTAGTTGTCTTACCAGCCCTTCACAAAGTCTGTGAGGCCACAAAACAACTTCTTCCCTAGATGAGGTTGGACCTATGGCTAACCCCTACACATACTTCCACATGTAGAAGTGGTTGAAAAGCTCGGGGGTGGCCTCAATCACCAAATACTCGCATAATGCTTAGAAAGCCTTCAATACCCTCCACCTATTAGGAGGGACTTGTGCCAGACTACATCGGAGAAAGTTGAAAAGTTTCTTCTCGAAGTTGCTCGAAGGGAAGCATTGTCCAAACTCCAAATGCTTCTTAAATACTGCAAAGTGCCTCCCCAACAATAAGGCTATCCTCTCTTCCTTACTTAGCAACCATACTGTCTACCTAAGGATTAACCCAACAACAAAGTTGCCCAAAATCCAATTAGGGGTAGAAGCCTTACTCCCTCTCACATAGCCACTCGGGCCCTTGCTTATCCCTAAGATGTGGCAAAGGAGTGTATATGTACACATCCTTGAAGATAGCATTGATTAAGCCTTGTTCTATATAGGGCCTCTACCGCCATCTTAGTGGAGACGTTAAGTTATACTAGTGATGAGATTTCATCCTCTCCAATAGGGGTAAGCTCACTCCCTGTAGCCTCAATGTTAGTTAGGTCAAATTTTGATGCATTTGAAGGTTTCTCACCAGAGCTGGTCAACATGATGATCAAAGACAAGAGATGAAAATCTTCAAAGAGAAGTTTACATAGAGTTTTGAAGAGGATTCAATGAAGAGAAAGAAATTAGGTGCAGTAAAGAGAATGCAAAAAGAGTGGTTTTTCAGAAAATCTATGATATTTATATACCAAAAGCTTTTAGGAAATGTATTGACGGTTGCAGGGATATGTATCAACATGAATTCCTTGGGATGCTATGATGTGGACACATGGAGTCAGTTGTGATCGAATGGTCATATTCAAAAGACAAAACGTATGTAGCTGTATGCCTACTTGCTATGATAGGACACTTGCCATGTCACATTAAATTCACTAAAGACAAGCACGATAAAGTTATGATTTGAAAAGCCACTTCCACATAAAGTTTCCCAGAAGCCCCTCTAACTTCCAAGAAGAGGCTTGCCTAACACTCTAAGGATACTCCTAACCATCGCTTACAATGTTCTCGCCTTGACTCACTCGAAAGGCGTATGCCTTATCCAAACCTAATAGAAGACATTGCTCAAACCTAAGAGGATGGAGCTTTTGTGCCTCACCTCAAAACAGTCTCATGTACCTCTACCTGAAGGGCAGTTTGATCAAATCCAATATACCTATCAAACCCCTCTACCTCAGCTTCACCATGACTTAGATAACTCTACTTCGACTTTATAACAATTTGGATACCTCCACCTCAGCTTTACCAAAGCTAGGGCATTTTCACCTCAAACCCTTACCTAACCAAATTGACCACCTGCCTGAGAAGCTCATTCTTCCTTATCCTTACCTTCACTACGGCAACGAAACTATGAGGTGATAAGTATTGATAAGGCCCTTTAGACCCAATCCCAACCCGAATTACTTAAGCTCATTCCTACAGCATGGCCTCTCTCGGCCCAAGCCCAAAGTTCGGCCTGCTTAGTAGAAATAGCTCTCTAACAACTACAAGTCTCCAGAGAAGATTAAAGGACTAAGTCAATAACCACTTCCTAACTTTTTGGACCATGTTGGCTGCCACACACCTACTCTCCCACACTTACAAAAGTGAATTCTTCTTACTAACTACTCTCCAATTGCCAGCACCACTCCTCTATAAATACAAGGCCACCTCCCAACGGTAAAATACTTTACACTTTGCGCACTTAAGCCATATCTACTCTTCAATATTCACATTCTCCAAAACCTCTTATTAACTTAAGTATTAGACTAACCATGCCGAACAACCCCCCAATACACCCTCACAATCTTCTATTTCGTAGGCTCTTCTACTCACATAAGGCCCAATCTCATCTCAATCAATACCAACAAAACTAGAGACAACAAAGATAGTTTTTGCAGATATCTCTGTAATACATTAATGAAATCAACAATTGTATGGATGTTTCCAAACACATGAATGGATTTGTCATTTCATTCTCAATTCCATTCCACTCTAAACCAAATTCTCCTTTTAGCTTTTAAAAAGTTTCCAAACATGAGAATTGGAATAGAACTCAAATCACAATTTCATATTGACTCTATTCTGACAAATGTACCTTAAGGGACGATTTTATGGGGGACTCGATGGATCCATCAACATGTAACTGGTAATAGAAAGAGAAATTCCAATAAGAAAGAGCTGTGATGGATAATTTCTGAAGGTGAGTTTGTTTCTCACCACATTACTAGTGACATTAGCGGTAATTAAAAGTGGTAGCACGTTAATGGAAGGAGAGGAAGCTTGGTAGTTGGTGTAAGGGCCCGAGAAATCCTTGTGATTTGGAATCGAGTTAAACAAAGATTGATAGAAGATTTAATATATGTATAGGTAGACGTATTCATTGAATCGATCTAGTCCAGAATCGTCGGTTCATAAGTCAACAAAAGAGTGAACTAGGCCCAGCCCTTAAGAGGTAAGGCTCGAGCCAGTTCATTTGAACTAACGATTCATGGGCCAATTCAGTAGTCCTTGAACCGTAGGTTTTTTTTTTTCGCTTTTTTGAAATTTCCTTAATTATTATAAAAAATTTATAGGCTATTCGTCTTTTTTTTCAACTAAATCTAAAACTTTATATCACTACTCATGAATAAAAAATTTTATTTTCGGTTCAATTTTTTTTTCAATCCCAAAATAATTCGTTTAAATCATGTAAACGTGAATACATAATGTTATATTATATATAGTATATATGTGCACTATAGTATATATATATATATATATATAGTATATTAATCATTATATATTACATATACTATATATTTGTTTACATTATATATATAGTATATTATATATTATATATAGTATATATATAGTCTATTAAAAAATAGTATATATAAAGTATGTTTCAATTATATATATAGTATATTATTTATTATATATATATTAATTTTTGAGGTTGATTTGGCCTTGAATCATTGGGCCAAATCGCTGGTTCAAGGGCAGTTCAGTGGGTTACAATGGTTGAATTACCTAAGCCCTTAAGGCTCAGGAGTTCAATAGCCAAGTTAGACCTACTTAAGATAGTCCATGTCGATTCATGATTCAGATTCGGCCTTTATACAGGTGTAGGAGTGACAGTGATGCAAGGCACAATTGTTTCCATATAAATGGATTTAGTATTATAAATTAATTCGATTTGTCTCTCTAAACCAATAATAAATTTTCAATTTAATTCAAATTAAGAATTTTCTAAATAAAATTTAACAAATATCATATTTTCTGTTGAGCTTGGTTTTTGATCGACGGATTGATTCGGTTGAATCGGTTTTTTAGCCATCCACGTGTGCAATGTAGCAACGTATTATGCACATCTACATCGACAACTATGTTCCCTTAGTTGTCCGATAATTCTTGTTATTCCTGAATGTTCTATGATAATTGCTCATGGCCAAGAACTGTGCGTGGAGGTGAAGGACATTTGAGCAACAACAGTTTAGACTTAGGACAAGTTGTGTCGGCAAGCTATTTGGCACTATGATTTGCAACTTCGGAGAAGTTCTGTTGAATAATTGAGCGAATGTGGACCACATCCCAAAAATAGTACTGGAGATAGCGTACGTACACTTATATCCCCCTTCTTCTTGAATTAGATATCGAAATGCCATCTACAGAATATAGTTCCCGTTAACAGATTTGTTTTAGGAATCTTAAAGAATAATTTTTCACACTTGAAAACTTTAATTATAGATTTTCGTGAAAAGAAAATAAATATATAAAATTTTCAAATTTTTCTTTATTACTTTTTACGTTTTAACAGGTAACACAATATGCAAAAAGAGTAGAATATCCTATATTTTCAATCATTAAATTCATTTTCCTTGTTCGTACAAATACACGCACACAAGATTTAGTAAATTATGAAATAAGTGGTTGTTTTATTACGTGCCGCTTGGATTATATAGTATATACCTCTATATTTCATGTTCAACTCATGAGTGATGTTAGCAAATGCGAAGACTTGGGAGATACATAAAGAGGAAGACATTTTAACAAAATTTATACTTATTATCAAATACGTATGTAAATGAAAAGTCCCCTTTTAATCTTGAAGGGAAAAAATCTTTTTGTCAGATTATGAACCACGAGGAAAGTTAAATCTAAGGAATTTTGCCCTTTAGATACGAAAAACGAGAAGTTCTTTTCTTAACCGGCGGACTCTTGCCCTGTAGATATAAAAAATGAAAAGTTTTTGTTTTTTGAAACTTAAATCACGAGAAAAATTAAACCAACTGACAGATGTAAAAAGATGAAAAGTTCTTTTCTAAACCTCGAGGAGATAATATTTCCCCAAGATTATGAACTGCGATGAAAATTAAACCGACAGGACATCTTACCCTATAGATAACAGAGGTATAAATATAAAAACTAGTGTTCCGTTTTAGAATGCAGGAATGTTTATGTAATGGAATGAATTGGAGTGAAATATAATAAAAAAAAAAAAGAAATAAAATTTTATGTTTGAAAATGCCATAAAATTGTTGATTTTATTTCGGTATTTGTTTAGTTATAGTATATTTGAAATTGAATTAGAAGTGTATATAATAATATTTGTTAAAAATACACTTAATTTAAGGACATACATACATACATATATAAATGTATATATATTACAACAGTGCATATATATATATATGTATGTGCATATTGTAGAACCTGCAAAAATAAAATAATAATAATAATAATAATAATAAGAGAAAAGAAGACCGTACATCAAAAGTAATAATGTTTTAAGTAGGAGAGCATTTTAGTATTTTAGCCAGAAGGTTATTTAAAGAGTTATGATTTCCCACACACTCTGCACAAAGAATTGTCTTGCTGCTTTTACACTTTAAAGCAACCTAATCTTAGTGGAATTGAGAAGTGCTAAGTAAGATTTGTGATCCTAACAAGCAATTTCAGTGTATCAGTCCTAATCGTAGTATATTATCCTTTAAGATATTTGGAAATCGGTTTGGAGTCATGATTTTATGAATCATTATCATCAAATCCTAAAAGTGATATGGTATGTGCCTCTTTGATTTTAGATATGTTGTTTTGTCATTTAATTTTATGGATTTAGGAATATATCTGAGTATTCCATTTTGCGAAGTTGACAAAAAGATCATTTAGGTGAAGCTTTGGGTTTAATGATGATCTAAGGTTAAATAAAAAAAGTTTAGAGTGTTGAAAATCAAAGAATGTGAGGAGTTTATCAAACAATAGAATCACAAGTGTGACCCTACTTATAATCTACTCTGGTTATCTCATAGTCAGACCATGAAGTAGGAAACTGTAAGTAAAGAGGTTCACACCCTAGATCACGATTATGATCGTTGGACGTGATCCTTATGCTCAAGTTTAAAGAATAATCACGGTTAAGGATCATGACCATAAGCCATGATTGTGATCTTATTCTCCTCCCTTATTTCCTTGTCAGTTAACTCCTCTAAAGTAAGTTTATTTCTGTTCTAAGCTTCAGGTATTGATATTGAACAGAATTGTGATTTAGTTGTATCTCTTGCTTAGGACCTAGGTATGTGCTTACCATACTTATTATTTATGTTTGTTAGGATTAGAAACAATAATAAACTTAACTATTACATGGCTATTAGTAATAAAGTGCTTGTTGTTTGTGCATAGCTCAATCCAATGACGAATTCCTAGAGGGCACCCAAATGATCCTTAACACAATGTTTGCCATAAGGGGAGGAATTAGGAAGGAAGAAAGTATGAGGAAAGAATATGAAGAGATGGAATTATAGGGGGTTTGATTCTTTCGAAAGTGTTTGGATAATAGAAGGAAGGAAACAGGAGGAATGTTAATGATTAATAAGGACAAAATAGCATAAATGATTAATTAACTGATTTGCACATAAAATATAATAACATAAGTAAAGATAGGGTTTAATTTGGTAATTTTGAAAATCTCTCCCCCATTCCCTTCTCATTCTAAAACAAATAAAGGAAAGGAAACAATTACCCCCTTACCCCCACAGCTTACCTAACCCTACTACCCCATTCCTTTCCCTTACATTCCCTCTTCCCAAACACAAGGTAAGTAACATTGTTCTTAGTATAGTCACACTTGAAAATGATCCAAGGTAAATTTATAGATACAAAGCCGTAAGATGGTGAACCTGTATCATTCTAGGTAAGATCTGGGAATCGTAAGATAGGGAACCCTTGGTAGTAGTTATGAGTGCTTAAGGAGGTACGATAACCATATGATGGTAAACCCCTACCCGTAGAATTAGTGAGTGCTAGGAAGGTGTAATTGTGTGATGGTCAAATCCTACTAATAGAGAGAGTAATATTAGGAAGGTGCCAAGACTGCTGGATGGTGAACCTGTACTAGTAGAGTTCCTAAAGTCATTAATGGCGTTACATTAGAGTGTGAGATCGAGATCTTGAGTATATTTAATTGGCATAAAGTAAAATGAAAGCTTGTGTTTTGTTTCTTTATTGCATTATTCATGTGTGTTTAACATGATGTTTGGCATGTGTATGATGTCGTAGTACTCATATATTGGGCAGTAGTTCATTCCTTTATTTTCCAGGTGTGAAGCCTTATGATGAGCCAGTTGTCTATTAAGATTATGATAATGCATATAATTAACAAGATCTAGGGAGTAGCGAATACTATTACTACTATGATGAAGATTAATAGACTTATTAGATTGCTGGAGTGAATTGATTAACGAAGGAGATTGGCTAAGTTAGACTTTACTAGACTGACAATCTAATTCATTGACTTCCGGTAACTACAAGAGTGTCATGATAATCAAGATAATTTATTGAAGTATTAACTAATAACTATTGGTGAATTTGTTTGGGGATATTTGGTACATTTATTAATGGTGGAATTTGTTCTAATGTTGTAGATATTAGATAGTTATAGTGCCTAATGTATATATTGGGTTGTAAATGCTCTTCTATATTGAACTATATATATGTTGTATAGTATAGAGCAGTACGATGTTATTATATATTATATAATATATTGTTGTATATATAATGTATTGTTAAGATATTTACATGCAATATATAGTAAATATAAAAATATATAGTTTAGATGGAGGAAATTTCACCTGCTAGATTATTTTTGGTGAATAAAGTTATTATCTTTATCCCCTAAATTGTGAAGCAACGGTCATTAAAGTTATAAACTTTATCTCATAGATTGTGAAGTCAACAATGAATTAATATCTTGGAGATTGTCAGGAGTAAGATGTTGCTACATTAAACAAAGGATGATGGAAATTATGCATTGACTTACTAGTCCGTCGTTTCAAGACCTTCAAGCAGCTATAAATCCTCTATCGACAGCGGCAGGTTATAGGAAATCAAATAATATATGTACAAAGTTTAGGGTTATATTGGTTATTTTCTAATAAGGAATGGAATAAAATTACGGTTCCACTACTTTTGTGGATTTAAAGAATTATGGTTCTGATTTTAAAAAATACTTTCAAAAATAAAAAATATAATGAAACTGAAAATCGCAATTTCTAGTCCATTCCTGCGAAATAAAATCAATTGTGGTTCTGGATTACGAACCATGAGAAAAGGTCTTACGCAATAGATATAATCAATGTCAAAAGTGTATGAAAATTCTCTCCATGTTAAACCACGCATAGTTTAAATGTGTGTCCATTTAACCAATCCTGCAGAATTAATAAAAGAAAAATTTCACGTTCTTCCAAATAAATAAAATACATCATTAAAAAATAAGTGCATGAACAGTAAAATTATTTAGCTTTAACCAACCTCCTTGTATTTGTTAACATTATCGTATTATATAATATATATATATAATAGCGAGCAGATAAGCTCGCCCCGAAATGATGTCAAGTCATGAGTTTAATAATCGATAAAATACCCCCCCTCTTTATGGCCAAAAAAAAAAAAAAAACTTCAGTTGCGATAGTTCATGGCTTCTCCTGGGTTTATGTGGTCAAATTTTATCAGATTTCATATTCATTTATAATTACCATCCATGGGGTAGCATAAATGACACAGCATGTATGGAAGAAAGAGTATAGAAAACTCAAAACATTGTCTTTATGATAGTATTATTGACTAAAAGAATACAAAAAGAATATATAAAGGCTATTGAAAGACTTCATAAAAATCTAAAAAAAAATAAAAAACTCTAAATAATAAAAATACTCATTACAAACTTTTAAATTGCGTTTTTGGAATCCAAAACGACTTGAATTGGACTTGCTCAATTATAAGACTCGAAATTCCATGAAAATTTCTCTCGAATTAAAAATAATGGCCGCTTTACTTTTTGACTTGTTTTATTGTCCTGTCCGTCCACATCAATAAAAAAATAAAAACATAATCTACTGACATATTACCTTAAGGAAAAAATCTTACTAAGAAAAAGTATACGAAACAATTTTTTGTCAACAATTATTTACTTTCGGTAACGATTCAAAAAAAGCTACCTAATTTTCCAAAGAGCGATGAGAATTAGAAAAAAGACAACCACCACGAATGTTCCACATGGGAGTAATTTAATGCACTCACATGGTTCATCACATACAGCTAATTAGGCTAGTTTATTGCTACCTTTTTCGTGGACCCTCATTTAATCTCCAGTTTCCTAGGGTTAGGGATGATCTTCTCCGAGATAACCCCATGCCAGATCTCCGTGAAAGCTTTGATAATAACATCATGGTAACATGGAGAATTCAGTCGCAAAAAGCAATGGAGAAGCTCCTCCAAACCATCTTTACTATAAATACCCTTTTCCAACACCATTCGATGCATGGAGTTCCTGAAATCCTTGTAAGGATCATCCGATTCCTTCACCACAGCAATGCTATTGCCGATTTTACTAAAAGGGCTCGCCATGATTCTGGAATTCCTAGGATCATTCTCCGGCTCGGAACAACAATGTGTCGATGATGATGGTGTGTCAAGAGTCTGGGACAATGTTGTTGTGGATGTGAACAAGTCTCCTTCTTCATCTTCCTTTTTTTCCTCTAGAGTACCAAACTTTTTGTCATCATCAGATGAATTGGAAATTAATGAGGAGGAATAATGACTACAAGTGTCATTACTAGTTTTAGGGTTTTCATGGGTTATTATTAGGGTTGTGGGGATTGGGGTTGGTTGGACAACCTCGGAAAGCTTTGGCTTTCCACATCCACCACAACCACCTATGTAGGATTTGGTGATGCTTTTAAAGAGACCTTGGCCTTTCCTATTGATAGACATCACTAAGATCGGTTATAGTAAAAAGCTTCGTGTTGAGGAATGTGTGTGTGTTTGTTGGGATTGGTTTTGTGTCATTAGATGAAATGTACGATACAAGGGATTTTCAATTTTGGGTATTTATTTGTCGTTTTCAACACTCACCACATAAACGGAGTGGGGAGGAAAATCAAGGGATGAATGTGTGACAATGGGGTACAGTAAATAGCTACTTTTCATTGCTCTCTCTATGTAGTCTTTAGTAGTTGAGAGTTGAGAGGACGAGGTTTTTGTGGGGACATCATACGTATTTGATTTTCGAAATATGATCCTGTATGAGCGTGTGAAAAGGGGAAGTTAGGATTATACCGTGAAACTAGGAGAGAGTATGATAATTTAAAAATATGATTTCCCTCTTTAGTTTGAATTTGATATTTGATACTATGGGTATTTTGACAATAACGTTAGCAAAAATGTATTACGATAATACTGATAAATCTAAATTATTAATTTAGTAAAATTTAATTTATACTATCTATCCTAACAAAATAAACTTATATATTACTTGGATAATAGGTTAATTTAATCTTGATCGTTAATTAAATAGAAAAAGAAAAAAGAAAAAGTAACCCATTAAGATAGTAAGTAAGTGTTACAGTAAAACTATATTACAAGCATTATATTAAAAAAATCTAGATATAAGATTTATGTTCTCAATCAAGACTCCTTTATGTGGATAAAAGACTAAATGGATACTACACATCACATATTATATTATATATATATATATATATATATAAATCATAATTGATATTTACACCACCACATGTATATAATATGCAATATCTAATGCCTAATGAATCTTTTTTCTTTATATGTGAGGTTAGTCACGAACCTGATTCCGAGATGGACTTTTGGTTTTAAGCCTAAGAAATCAAACTAGTTCCATGAAAATGAAATTTAGCGGTTTCCATACTTTAAATCCATGCAAAATCGAACGTTCTCATCCCACCTGAACAGAATAAATGACTCTCGGAATGAATCGGTCTACAAACAGAGTTTGATAACCTTGCTAGAACCTACACCTTACTTAGCTCGATGACTTTGGGAACTCCAAACTGACCCAGCGAGAAGTTTGTGCAATTGCTCGAAATTAGGGAATTAACACTAATTCCAGTTCCATGAATCTAAAACCACAAAAACATTGGTTTCATAATGTTGCGCTTGTATGTACGTTGTATATATGGGAAAACAAATTACAAAAAAAAAAAAAAAAAAAGTCGATTTCTGTCAATCTTCGAATGTAATTGCATATAATGAACCTCATTATATCTAAAATAATAGTAGAAGTGGATGGTTCTCGAGATTAGCAAGTCCAATTGAGAAACTAAAGGATACTAGTTCCGCTACCGTACACTGTTAGTTCCAACTTCTAACCAACTTCACAATCCATCTATTCCAGTCTAGGTTTTCACCATTAGGTATACATTCTGGACAGGTTGATGAGGACGAGTCTTAGGTATGATAGCTTCAACATCCCATAAAACCCTATTAGATTTTACTGTGTATTTTCAAAACATGCCTCTACAAAGTCAAAACCATATAAGGTTGAGTTTTTATAAAGTTCAAATGACCTTATACAAATAGAATTCTAGAAGGTTTAGACAAGATAAACAGGAGAATAAAATAGAAAGTAGTTAAGTAGAGTTAAGATTACACTTACTGATTTACACACAGATAAAACTTGAAAACTAAATATGCTGTATAATATTGAGCTAGTGTAGAGTGTGCATAGTACAAAAGTCAAGAACTAATATTTTTATTAACATAATTTTTTTTACTATCGAGTTTTTTACTGGTTTCTTTAGTAGTTCTAAAACCCAACCCTAAACTTTATAATATTTTAATTTATATTATAAAACCTTATAAAAACATATATGGTATTATCTTATAGGGTTTTTATCATATCAAATAGCCTATAACAACTTACGTAATTGTATACCTATATACTATTTTGGCCTTTTATTTCTTTTTAGGAAAAGTATAAAAATAATTTTCCATATTGTATTATTTTTAAATTTGAGTTATTCATCCTTCTAACGTTGTTGTTCAAATTCTCTACCTTCTCAAAATGAATTAAAAATGTTCTTTCCCCATGTCCGTCATAGGAATTTATCAATTTGTCTACCAAGGACATCAACTAATCACATATGACATATCAAGTGTTACTTGGAATAATAAACGAGTCCATATCAGTAATTTTCAATTGAATCTATAAAAAAGATCATAAAGACACTTTTTCTAGTAGTTAGGACTCAACAGAAAAGAGTAAAATGACGTAACTCAAATGAAAAATAAACAAAGTTGAGAACTCAAATATGAAAAAAGAAAAACTAAAGAAATCGAGCACCATTTATACATATAAATTTCTGATAGGTTGACAATAATAAATTTGATAAAATAATATTATTAAATATATTAAATTGAATAATATAATAAAGGATTGAAAATCAAAGGACAAGTCGAAAAAATTATGCAAAATCCAACAGCTGGTGAAAGAAAAAGAAGGCGCAACGGAAAAGAGTATCTTTCCAAACAAAACATATTTCCCCACTTCGTTTTAAAAAACGAAGACAAGATAAAGCCAGAGCTCTTAAGAGCGCTTAAGAAAATTCACTACAGATGATTTTTCTCCCCCTTTATGTCTTCTTCTTCCCCCAAACCTATCACACGTCTTTCATAAAATAAACCCATAACTGACATAATTTAACTAATATGATAGAATTTTGATACTAAATAATAAGAAAGAAAAAACTACATATTCAATCGAAATTCAAACTAAATTTTTTGGGTATTTAGATGTTTATATATGAATGTGTAAAGAACATCCAAATTGAGCCAGTAAAGAAGATTGAAGTTATGAAACAATGAATAACAGGGAAGAGAAATTAGTAATCTCAAGGACTTCAATATACTTGTGACAAGTGAAGGGCTCAAATGCAATCTATTTTGCTGTTCTTGAAATCTTAAGCTGGATTGAAGGAATTCTGAGGTTTGATTCTTGCTTACTGCATCTTATTTGCCTAATCTTTGAATTATGTCAACTAAGGAGGAGCTCTTATATATTTATAGAGTTTCATGTCAATGACATGTTGGCGGTTAATGACCAAGATGAGTGATTTTTATGGATGCTTTCATGGGTTCCTCTTAAATTGAAGCCCATTAAGGATTTCCTAAATATATGAACTAGTCTGAAAAAGGTTGGGCATAGCTTAATTGGTCCATTGATACTCTTTCTAAACCTACCAAACCGAATATCCCTAAATCATTCCATGTTTATGGACCTAATTTCTAAACCTACCATATCGAGTATCCTTAGATCATTCCATGTTTATGGACATCACTTCTTAACACATTATGTAAGTGTGGAGAATAAAAATTTATTATGCAACAAATATAAAAAATAACTAATCATAAAGTATTTATAATCTAATAACCCTAAAATTAACAAGGAAAGTAAATAAATTTGTATCCATAGAATTGGGAAATAAAACAATATAAACTTCCTTAAACTAGTAAAGAAATCTTCTCCAGCAAAATTTGACTTTCTAAATAACCCAAATGGCAAATTCGTTTAATCGATGTCTCTTAATTGAAAAAGATAATTATTATTTTGCATTATAAAAGATTGAAAGAATCCTTTCTTTCTTTAATACATTAAATTATTATTTTACATTACATAAAGGTTTGAAAAAATCCTTTCTTTCTATTTTAATATATTATTTTCTTTATACATATGCAGCTAAGTATATACAACTTTCCTATCCCTCTCTTTCCCTTTTTTCAAAAGAAAACGAGGATCCCCAAGCAAAATCGATGAAAGGGAAGAGTTTTAAGTGAATGGAAAGGAAAAAGACAAATATTGTATATGTTCCTGAGAAAAGGAATTTGTTTAACAAAGTAGACTCAATTAGTTTTTATCAACATATATAAGCTATGTAATTCTCCATATGTGAAAAGTTATATCCTCCCAAGGTTGATTGATATAAATCAAAATCTAAAATTAAAATCAAAACTAAGGATCAAAAGCTTAAGTTTGTGACCTCTTATGGTTCTAACTAAGAATGCTTCAAAACATTTTAAGGCCAACTTCTAGACAAAATTAACTAAGTTATGACTTCTACACATTCTACAGTTTTAATTCATCTACATCACTTTGGCCCTATTATTGGCACACTAAATCAAATCTAAGTTACTTCTAAGGTGTAAACCATTTTACCCATCCATATTGTTTATCATTAACCTTATTTGTAGCAATGAAAAAGGTAGTTTTTTGAAGATGAAGTATAATGGCAACTAAGAGTAATGCGATTGAAGAAATTAGGTAGGAAAATTACAAAGTCTCAAATATTAAGAAAGAAGAAGACACCAGAGTGAAGATAGTAGGTTTGCAAGTTTCTTTTTAGATTTTTATCGGTATTATCAAATCCAAATTAACTCCTATGGTTTCAATCGGTTTGACCTGATCTGATCATAAAGTTGGTTCACTCCAACCTCGATTAAACTATGGTTAAGTTCAATTCCACCCTTTTAATCCTTAACTCTCTCATATTTAGGGGTCAATCATCCCGACCGGGTTTAATGACATTAATTTTTTTTCTTTTTCCTTTTTAGTTTTTATTGACTAGTTTAATTAAATATATTTAATAATATTATTTTATTATATTAGTTACAATAGCCTATCAGAAGATAATACATGTCAAAAATAGATGGACTTTTTAACGAACTAAAAGAAGTCCTTAAAAAAAATTGAGGACTTAAATAGAGAAAATAAAATATTAAAGAACTTAATCAGAAAAATAGATAAATATTGAAGATTAAATTTGTATTTTTCCTTAATTGATATTGAAAAAAAATAATCGTGATAATTTAAAACTGCGTGATGATGGTTGATAATAACAATAGTAATAAATAAGCAATAGTTTTCCCTTCTTTTTTTTTTTTTTTTCTGGAACAATATCGTAGGGGAAAAAATGTGATTCGATTAAATTAGACACTCGAAACGCAAACCAAATGATACTATAAGATTCGGTTCTTTAACAACTCTAAAGCCGATAAAATTTCAACATCCCAAGATAGCGTTTTGTGCATTAATCAAATCCCGTTACTTATAAAGAAAGAAATTAAAACGGTGCTTACACAATCTGAATTGAGTAAATAAAATTTCATACTCAATCTTATAGATATATATAAAATTCCGTGGGGATCAAAATTGGAAATGCTAGGGATGGAAATTTTGTCCTGTAAAATCCGAACCATAATAAATGGTTTGTGAATCAGATAATTAAAGGAAAAGTAAATAGTTAGATTTGATTTATGATCGTAAAAAGTAAACTCACACATGAAAGATTAAAAGTACACCTTATCAGCCATTAATGCTAGTGTGGATGGTTCCACCATTGCAGATATCATTTATGAAAATGAAGGAAGACAATTATATCGTCTATGTAATGAAAAACATATATATATCTATATATAACATAATATTAATGATAAATTTTTAGGTATGAAGACTGGAACATTTTTTTTTTTTTTTTAATCTAGCAGAAGTAGATGGGTTAGGTTCGAAAGTCAAACCAAATTGAAATCTTTTACCGCTTGTTATACTAAACCATTTTATCGTTCATTTTAGTTTATATTGTTTGCACTTTTTTTACTTTTTGTCATTATTTATTCTTTTCAACCAGGGGAAAACAAGAATTTGCAAACACATAGCGTGTATATATATATAATCATATACCATATTCAAATTTTCGTATGAAAAGTATTAACACAGTACGATTTTATAAGAGTACAATAAGTAAAAACTAGGCTATTCCTAACTCAAATTCCAAATGAGCTATTTCATCCATGCTATAAAGTATAATATAGACCTTTTATTATCTTGGTTATGCATCTAAATAAAAATAGATGAAGCAACAGATCTAATCACAATATTTATTAACTATTTTAAAAAAAAAAATAATGGTAGTTTAAGCACTTATCCAAATAGGATATAAGGAAAAATAACTATGAAAATCAGGACCTCCGTTGGTAAAATTTGTAAAAAAAAATTTGTGTAAACATGAACTTGATGTTATAATGTTTCACTTTAAAATTAGATTCTTTTAAATTTTGTGTCAAGCCTAAATTGCTTGGATTAGTTTCAAGATAGAGGGGATTTTAGGAATATATCAAAAGTTTTGGATTTGTGGATACTTGTCGATCAATCATTCTCAATGGGCCCAATATAGACCAAATGATCCAAGGATATTCTTGGCCCCATTTATTCTTATAGGCCCAGGATGAAACAGGTGATCAATGGTTTGTATTTCTGAAAAGATCTTAGGATCCTGTTTGAGAGGAATTTTAGCCACTCCAAATTGAAGGATCTTCATAAAAGAGACGTGGTTGATTGCATCGACTGCCCTGAAAACTTTCATAACTGTATAGACACTTTTTTAATATTTGAGAGGAATTACACATTAATAGTCTTTGGCATGGAAATAGTTTTGGAGAAAAAAGTTCCCACGTCATTTAATGATCAAGCCCATGTTTTGCAGAGACGGAGAATAAAAAGTTGGGGGCCATTATTAATATCTTCCAGAACATTTTCATGTTATTTATGATTATAGCCGATTTGCTTTATTAGAGAGAATGGAATTCCAATTTATAAAAAATAAAATATAATTATAATAGTCTATTATATTTTTTAATTATATAAAAATACAAATATGGATTAAATGCATAATAAAGTTTAAATAACTAAATTATCCTTTTTCTTTCTTTTTCCATCACTTCTTGTTTCTTACCTCTTTCTTCTCTCTTTCACCATCCTTTCTCGCATCGTCAC
Organism: Lumnitzera racemosa; assembly: GCA_024138005.1. Lineage (NCBI taxonomy): Eukaryota > Viridiplantae > Streptophyta > Magnoliopsida > Myrtales > Combretaceae > Lumnitzera > Lumnitzera racemosa. The sequence goes on along the minus strand of JAMXBC010000006.1, from coordinate 104,374,765 downwards.
GCACCATTGGACTCTAAATACGTCCTCATACCAATCACAAACACTAAAAGGCGAAACATACCTATAGCTAAACTTATGCTAGAGCTAGCTTTGAATCGTAAACTAACTTGGCTTGAAAATAGCAGCGCCCGAACCACCCTTTGAATCACCTTGCTCTAAAAACTCAAGCGGTTCAAGAGGATAGAATTACCCAAACCAATAGACCATGAACCACCAGGCCGACATTTAGAGAGAGAGAGAGAAGAGGCCATTAAGTAAAAAAAAATAATAATTGAATGATATTCATTAAGTCATGATATATCAAAACAATTTTTTTTGCAATGATGAAGGACAATTTTTAAAAAATAATATCATCAAACTAATGATAAATAACTAATCGTAAGTTAATTATGTGTTAAGGATAAATGAAAAATTCAATTTAAATTAATATAAGTCATTTTTGTAAAACTTGTCAAATGTTAAGGATTGAATATAGAGAAAAGATAAAATTTCAGGAGAAAAAATAAAAAAGTTGAAATCACAATATGTCAAAAATCAATTAAAATTAGAAATTATTAATGAATTATTATACTTTAAAAAGAGAGAGAGAGAGAAAAGAGGTCACGTTTAGAAAAAAAAACATAAAAGTTGTAACCAGATTAAGTCAAAAATTAATAACAAATTAGAAATTATTAATGTATTTAAAAAAGAAATTAATAAAAAATTAAATATTAAAAAAAATTGTTCAAGAGCTAGCAAATCGGCCTGAAATTGCCCTCATAGGCCAGTAACGATTCAACCATAATTGAGTTTGTGAATCGGTAGTTTAAAACCAACTGATCTAGTCTAAAATTGCCTCCCCATAAGCCAGTTATCATTCAGTTATGACCGAACTCGTGAACCGGCAGTTTTGAGCCTGCCTATTGGGCAAGTCTACTCATGGCTACAAAATGTAATTTTTTCTTTTTCCAACAAATGCCTTGATTTGTCTCACAATTTGAAAGAATGGAAAGGAGGGGGGGAGGGGAGGGGGAGGGCTTGTTTAAATCATAATATTACAGGCTTCAATCCAATCCATCATCACTCGTGTGGTAGATTTATTAATTACAATCGTACTATAGTTGAAAATAAAACTTTTAATAAATAAACATAACCATCACAAAAAATTGTTTCAATATCCTTAGAAAAAAATTATTATGATATAGGTACTGGTTCACTGTTAAATATGCAGTATATACTTTATATATTTAATAATAATAAAATTCTTTGATAATGATAAATATAACTCTATAATTTGCAAATGGGTTTTCCTAACATATAGAAAGGTTTATTGTAAAACAAAAAAAAAAAGATATTATAAAGACAAGGGCATAATAGTCTTTTAAGCTCTTAAAACTTCTCGTTCTTATCCACAATTTAGATGTCATGATTATCAAAATCATGATTTTACTATTAATTTAAATATGTAAAATTGATAAAATCGTAAACTTATAGACATTGAAATTCGTAATTCTACCAATAGGTTGCACAAGGATGATTTTATATTCAATTTAACTAAAAAAAATCATAAATTTATAGAATTATATAGTTGACTCGTAATTTTAACAACTATAGTAACTGCCTTAATACTCTTTAATACCTTAACCTTTTCTTAAACCTATAAACTCACTCTTTTCTCATTTCATCTCTACCTCTCTTCTTCAACTTAACAAAGTTCTTAAGGTCTCAAAAAATCCAAGAAAATTTGTGCCAATCGAAGCTCTAAGGTAAGATAAACTTCCAAGCTTCATTTCTAAGCTTTTCTTGATGAAAAACTTCCATTTCAATGCAATTTTTAGACTTTTCTTATGAAATCTGAATTTAAGAAACTTCTTTTACTAGTAATTTCTCTTAAGTTTAATTCATATTCTAATTCAAGAAGCTACTCAACCTCACATCTTTCCTCTTGTTTTTAAAATTCTAAGTTGCTATTGATATTTGTTAGTGTTTTAAGTTTGAGCTCGGGTTTATGCTAAGATTGGTAGTGGATCAAGGTAAAAATTCTAGGTTTAAGGTGTTTGATGTTAAATTGAAGTGTTATCAAAGTTAGATTGAAGAGCAAGATGGATTTGGATGGGATTTATGTGTTTTCTCAAAAGTTACAGATGTTGCGTTTATAGCAGTAGAGGAACTGGCTTACCGGTTCCAAATTGAACTGGCTTGTTGGCTCTTTGCTGGGGAGAAGCCAATTAAAAGAATCAACTTGATGGTTCTCACTAGAACTAGCTTGTTGGTTTAGCTGGTCTAACACAATTTGTTCATTTCTTCCTTATTTCGTCAACTTTTATTCAAATTCTAATTTTAGTTGATTTCTAAAGGTTTTTACTTAGATTTTACCACCCAAAACCAATTTTTAAACCACTTTCTTTTAAGGATTCAATCTCATTTATATCTTATGATTTTAGCAACTAATTTTGATAGAAGTTGTTTAGTGGTCTGCAAGGTCGATATAGGTTAAATTGGAGTTTTCTATAACCATTCTTGAGTACTTAGTTTTAAGCTTCAATTACTTTCTTTTGGTATCAAAATCTCCTATCCAAAAGCAAGTGAAGATGGTTAGTTCTAATCTAACTCTGATGACATTCACTGCCTCTTGATGGCCAAATCCTTGATATAGATCCAATTTATCAAATTGTGGCCATCTTTCATTAAGTCAATCCCAACATTGATTAGTGACTTAGATATATTTTCAATCCTCTATATGTCTAGTTTCATTTATTTCTAACTTGAATTTGGACCAATTATAGACCTTTAACACTATACTAGAGTTTTTGCAATGCTCTTGCAAAATAAAAATGAATGGTTAGACATGCTAAAAGAGACAAGTAATGCATGCCTCCAATAGAATGCTAAAATTTTTTGCTTAAATTATAAACATGATCTCTTCTTAAGATTATTTTCATCTTAAAACCAAAAAACGTAGGTGTCTTCTTGTCTAGTAGTTCCAAATGTTGTACCATTTGCAACATGTTCATTTATCCTACATTTACTGTATTGGCTTAGAATGGTTTGAATCTCTATTCATGAAAAAGTGAGACCTATTATTTTTTTTTTTTACTTGATCATGGAAAAAAGTTTGCATATCAAGAGTGAAATTAAGCATGATCAAATTTTCTCTCTTACTAAGACCGTTCACCTTGATTTCTATAATTTTTCCAAAGGGAATGTTTCCATTAAAGACATAATATAATTTAGCCATTAAAACAAAAATATAGTAATTGAGTTTCTAGTTACTTTAACCCAGTAACCAACCAAATGTGATTCTTGCTTAAATGTTCCTATCATCATCAACATTGTAAACAAATTTAGTCAAGATAATATAGTATTTAATTCAAACTCGAACTCTATTTCAAATAAAGTTCGATCGAGCTTAGGAATCCAAACTGGAGCTCAAGCTTAAGTCTAAGTGGCATTGAACAAGCTTGAGCTCAACGTGATGAAGTTCATTTAAACTTAATTTATTTAAAAAATACATTTTTCTTCTAATTATAATAGCGTTAATATCCTAACTTGACTCAAACTCAACTAATATTGATACACTACTCGAGCATGAGCTTAGTATTACGAAGTTCTAACTCAACTTGATTAACTACTTGAGTAGTTGAAGCTCAAACTTAACTAAACTTTTATCAAGTTGAACTTGAATAAATATCAAGCCGAAATTTGACTCGTCTATTCCCCTGATCATAATTCATGAATATTGTATTAATCTATGTTGCTTGGAGACAAAATGCTAATCTATTTCCAAAACATAAATTCTTAAGTAAAAACTAAACTAAAGAGTGATTAGATTCCCCATGATTTTTCCATCAATGATTCTCACCATAGAGATGAACTATTGACTAATATTTGCATAGTTTAAAATAATGAATGACATTTTACTACAAGCACACGCACACATATATATACACACATACAATTGAAAATGATGCTAAAGATATACCTGATAAGATTGTCCTTTTCATTTATTGAGTCTAACGAAATAAGTTTGGCCCAATATAATAATATAATAAATTTTCAACCTTTATACTTTATTTCTACTTCAAGTGGAAAAAATCTAGTGGACATAAAATGGCTTCTTCAATTCATATCGTTGCCATCTTGATTGTCTACAAGAATGGTTTGGCTTACAATCCTTCAATTGTTCTTATAAATTAGGTAGATTTAACATATTCAATAGATCCTTTACTAGATAGATCCATTGATAATAGGTGGCTTCTCCACTTGAGAAGATAAATCCTTCAAATCTCTAGCACCCATTAAGTACTAGCATGCTCCTTAACTAACTTGAGAATTTTACTATTATAATGCTTTTGGAGTTGCAAAATTAGTGATGGAAAATTACTTGAGAAGTTGGTCTTTGCATATAATCCGGTATTAGGTAATTCTCTTTCGATTTTTAATATCATCATCTCTTATACAAGACATGATACCTAATAAAACCTTAGCAGCAACCCTTGCTCTTAGCTCCCATAAGGAACTGGATGTCAAGTAACCGTGGTTATAAATGCGATACTTATCATTCTTGGAACTTATCGCAAAAAAGGTGGTTGGGGAAGCGTACCTAAATTCATAAAAATTAGTGTACCTAAAGATAAATATTTCCATGAATAGATAGGATCTCATTTGTAAAATTAGTGTACAAACAATATATAATCTAAACACATAGGGAAGCATACCTAAATCCATAAAAATAGCTTTTCCTCGAAGGTTGTGGTATTCCGATCTATAGTAGTATCTACTCATGATTTTCTCACTAATGGGATGTTGGAAAATACAAAGAGGAAACCCTAAAAACATACTACTAGACTGAGTACTTCAACTCTATATATATAGATTTTATTATTTTACTTCACTATGGCCCATCACAACAGGTAGAATAAAATACTTGAGTTTCTATATATTGAGCTCATATCAAAAGTCCATAAAAATAAGTTTATAAGTCATATTTATTTATTTATTTATCAATCAAATGATCACTTTTATTTATATCAACTTGCCTCCTTAATTTGATTAGACAAATAATAATATACAATTAATTGATATATATAATTGATATGATAACCCACAAAATTACAACATATTATTCTTAGAACTTATCACAAAAAAGGTGGTTGGAGAGAAATCCAACACACATAAGCCTTCTAATTTAGTAAGAGGATTCACATTTTATCAGAATTCTCATTTTATCATAATGCATTTACTTAGGAATGAATGTAACCAACAGTAGTTTTATTATGTAGCTAGAAAATAGGAATGTAATTCCGGATCCTACTTGATCATAAACTATCAACTGATAACTATTTATGGAATGATCTTTCACATATTACTGATGTCACCTTTAAATTTGAATGTGTTTAGCTTTCTATATGCTCTTAAAATTTTTGTGACTCGTCACTAGCACTCATTTCCTTACAATATATTGTTACTATACGCATTATTATTGTCCATTTCCATCCATAGTATTGTTACATTGAATGTTGTATAAATTACAAATATTAACTAGATGAAACAATCATGCAATATATGTGAAAAGGTATTTGGAATTTTGCATTTGAAATACATTGTTATACAAAGTTGAGGCCACCATTCAATAAGTTGGTCCTAGCATTAATCAATGACTTTAATGTAATCGCTTTCCTCTATATGACTAATTCCACATATTTCATCTTAAATTTAAATTAATCGTAGTCTTTTCAATTGTACTAAAAGTTTATGTGACAAACTCACAGAATAAAAATGGATGGTTGAACTTTCTAGAAGAGATAACTAAGCTAAAATCTCTAGCTTAAAGCACAAGTAAAATCTCCTCTAAGATTATATTCATCCTTAATCTAAACCACAGACACATCTTCTTGTCTAATAGTCCCCAATGTTTGTACATCGTTTGTAGATTGTTTCTATTTTTCGTACAATTAGAATTGTTCTGATTGATATTCATGAAAGAGTTAAAGACTTATTATGCATGATACTTTATTATGAGAAAAAAGTAGTATCTATAAAGAGTGAAATTTGATAGACCAACTTTTCTTAGTCATCTTGATATCTGCATTTTCTCGTTAGGATTTTGTCTATTAAGGACAATATTATCTACCCATAAAGACAAAATACTGCTTAGTAACCAACCAAATGGAATTATTGCTCAATGTAATCCGATCATAATTCATGATCATTGTATTGAATTGTTTTGCCAAATGATAGATTGCCATTTATTTCAAAAATATAATTCTTCATCAAACACTAGACTAGAGATAATGGATTCCCCATGATTTTTTGCTCATGGTTACCAATTGGAGTCAACTAATGACTAACATTTGCATAGTTTAAACTAATGCATAACACTTCTTTCTTTTACTACATATACATATGCATACAAGCTCGCAAATCAAGCTGAGGAAGATGAAAGCAAATCAAGTTAGCTTACAATGCCAACACCAAGATTCTTGAATCCATATGTTTTGTAAAACCTGAGATAAAGAGAAAATAAAATATGAAAAAGAAAAGAAAAGAATAATAAATAGTATTATAAGCTAAAGGCAAGTTAGCATTAACAATAATAACATAAGGTATTTTAGGTATAGAAAACTTAGCGAACTCTATGTATAAAGGGGCTACTTAGGGTTTAGGAAACCCTTTTCCTGCTTTTTTGCTCAAATGTTGCATTTTGCCTAGCATTTCACTCGGATACTCAAAGCAACGAAGTGAATACATTGAGGGTTAGCCAAATCAAATTGGGAAAAACTAGGGTAAGGTTAAGCAATGCCTCTTTATTGTAGAATTTTAAGGGATTCTCATTGGAAACCCGTTTTTCCTAGTAGGATAGCCCCAAAACATACTTGAAGAAGTTGTTTGGGAGTCTTACGTTAGATCTTTGGTGGTGCGATTGAGTTTAAGGCAAAGGAACTTGAGGTAAGTTTATGTAGAATGATTTTCATTAGGTACATGGTAACATCTCTTAAGAATTTCGTTTTTCCATGTAAGACAGCTGATAAAACAAGCTGAAGGTGGTTTTACAAGCATATTCTCAGCAATGGAAGTGTAAGTAACAGATAATCAAAGGTAAGAATCCAACATTTTCCTCGTATGCATTGTTCTTTAAGTTTTTGTTTGAATGGTAGATTGAGACGAGAATTATCATGGTAGAAGTGTTTTGAGTTGTGTTTTTGAGCAATTAGAGTTATGTTGATGTTAGGTTGTCAAGTCGAGAGTAGCAATTTTCAAATCGAGCAAAAGTGGGGTAAAAGCATGAAGGGTAAAACGTCACTACAATCTATAGAATTCTGCAAACTGTAGCTAATGTCTGGATACCATCCCCCTTAGCGTCCTAACATAAGGGGCTTTTTTGCACTTTCAACCATGGTGTTTAGATGCCACTCAATCTAAAATTCACATGTCATGTATCTTATTTCGTGCAATGATGTTTCTTCGAGTTCCTAAGTATTTTTTAAGCGTATATTCCTATCCTAAACCTTTTTTAAATGTGAATTGACATCCTAAACATATCTTAAATCAATCTTTCCTTTTAGCAATCTTAGGCTTCTTAAGTGATATAAAAGAAAGTGAGAGTCGGTTGAATTACTGTGTTAGAAAGTGTAGTTATAAGAGTTTAAAGACTAAGTACATGTTTTATTCTCTTGTAAACAGGTTGTAAGGCACTTGTTTTGAATTCAGAGCAAACACTTCAGTTAGATACGAAGTTGTTTGTTGTTTATGTATGTAGGACTAGAACTTGAAAAATGAACCTAACTTCTATTTAACTTAACTAAATTTTGTTGTGTATGCTTAGTTGGGCTTAAGGAACTAAGGCGACTAGACCTTAGGGTGATACCCAAATGATCTTAATACAACAATATCCTTATTAGAGTCTTACTTCAAAATGATATAGGTAGATTAAATGTTCCTTATTTCCTAAAGTAGAACTTAATACCGATACTTATATATATATAGTATGTGTATGTGTCAAAGTCATGAGTTACTTCAAGTTTGGGACACCAAAACTGTGTCACTTGTCAAGCCTAAATAAAAATAATAAATGGTAGTAAGGATGCAACTAGAATACGTTTAGCAACCCAGTACCCATCCCCTTACTTGTAGGGTATCATAAAACCCTATAGGGTTTTGAGATGTTACCAAAAACCCACCTAATAAGCCCATTTAGAAACCTATTCCTGAATCCAAAACTCATTTTCCTCTTCTTCTTTTTCCCTTAACTATAAGTTATGTAAATTTAATTGCATAAATTAAATAGGTAATGTAAAAATTAGGAAAAACAAAGCGTTGAAAATATATAGATGCAAAGTAGTATTATGAATCAATAATAACATGTTGAACTAGAAGCTGCCAATAATTTATTTCAACAAATAAGAAGCTCCTCATTCTTGTTACAAGTAAAGAAAACCTCTAAAACTATTGCTTGATCAAATCTCTTTATTTTCTTGTCGAGAAAAAAAAATGCTTTTATACTATGTAAATAAAAGAATAGTGTGCATTCCAATATGAACATCTTTGCAATTATCATCCACCTAGTTTTGCCCTACCATGAGGGGGGGGAATGATTTCCTACTAAAATAAATAAATAAATAAACAAGCCATAAATGAAAGAAACGACTTTACAGGGAAAGCAAACTTAATGCTTATATGTCAAAATGTAGCAGCATCTCTACAATAGTACGAACCCAAAAGAATCAACCTATTACTTTATTATATTAGATTCACTATAATCAAACATAATAACATCATGTCCATACTTAATCAGAAGTATAAAATCCAATAACTTGTTAGTTTTCTAACCAATAGATTTTATTTTCTACAATATATAATACTTAAGTTATTTCTTATCAAGTAGCGAATTTCTTGGTAAGTTTTATAAAAAAACCCAAAAACCATCTCAAAGCCCTATAAGGGTTTTAGGTATTTCCCAAAATCCTATAAAAAAATACCCTACTGGGTTTTTACTAGATTAGGAACCTTGTTACAACCCGTTCAGTTACATCTCTTATGATGGCTATGCATTTAGCTTTACCAATCAATTAATGTATGTTCATGTGCATTACTATGTGAGCATGCACTTGTGATTTGTATACTTTGCATAGGGCTTTTGTTTACCCCTTTGGGGATTGTTGTTATAACCCTACAGGCCAAAAGTAGTTAATAACTAAGCTAACAAACACTAATAAGCCAATTTTCAACCACTTAGCCCAAAAGTTTCAACCTTGTGTTGACAAAATATTCACAATTATGGCCTTATAAATTAATACCATAACCTCCCTTAATCTATGTGAGATACTTAACCACGGGATTTCACAATCTTCCATCCTTAAATACTCAACATCCTTATTGTGAGACTTTACAATTGGGCCTACATTTTCCCCCTTTTTGGATGTACAATTTGCCATGCCCTAAACTAGAAAGTTGTAACAACCCCACCACGTAAACTAACCTACGCTAAAAGCTAGTTACCTTAGCTACTAACGTAAATATAGCCTATACAAAATGTTTACTACTCTACTGCTTAGAAGTACCTCATTCAATACATTGTAGGAATCAATTTATAGGATAATTTTTAAAAATAGATTTTGAAAAAACTTTTTACAAGTTAAATTCAAGTAAAAATCAAGTTAAAAGTTGGATGAAAGATAAAAACTTGTATTTAATAAAAATTCAAAAACTACGTTGTTACGGAAAGATATAGTATTTGCTAAAATTTCACTAAAATCCATAGCCTTTCAAAGCATGGAATACATTTCATTGACTGAAAACTAAGGTTAACTGAAGTGACCTTATTAGTTTTCTTATAAGTTAGTACAATCGATAAATCAAATACAAATGTACTCAAGTAAATCTTGAATCTCACTCCTCGACCCTGTTCTTTGGCCTTCTGATAAGTGCACTAAGGAAACCTGTAAAACAACTATAGGGGAATAAGCAATAACTTCCTCGGTAAGTGAGATAGAAAAGATAACACATATTTAACATCAAGCAACCAAGGTTTTCAAGCAATTTAATTAGATGTAATGCATGATCAAGCAAATGACATCACATGACATTAACCGGTCATTGTAAGATCAGAGAAATTGCGTCCACTTTAATTCGGGTTCCGAGGAGTTTAACACCATGAATTTGGTCACCAAACTGAGGCTTATGCAATAAAGAACATGCTCCTCTTGAAACTACCTTTTAACCATTTACCCTAACCTAGCCACAACCCCTCCTCCTTCCAGTTAGTTAGACTTAAGATGGGGAGAGGACTATTTCTGCTATCCTCAACGAAGGCATTCATATTTGACCCATATTTCCTAATCGTTACCCCTAGCAGGTTGTTATGTAAGTCTAGTAAGTGGTTAAGCTGAGTCTGTATTATATTACTTTTTGAGTGATCAAGCAAATTCAAATAGTCCAAAGTATGTAATATGAAGATACAATCAACATATCAATCCAGCACTCAAATAGCATCGTAGTATTCAAACACATATGCTACATACATACAAACAACTAACTTACAATCACAAACAAGACATATACTAAGGTTTCTAAATATTCTTAAACAATAATTCAAAGTGCAGTAAAACATTAATCTTACTTACCTGGATATTAATGCTCGTTCTCTTTGTGTGTTGTTCTCATCTCATCTTTCTTTATTATCCCTAAAATTTAACATGACATATTATGTTCAGGTCCATTATATAACATAGGTGTTCATTGTCAATATTTAAGTATATTTCCAATTATGTTAGGTAAGTTTTTCTAAGGTATTTATTAAATATTAATTAAAATAGAACACCTTTTGATAAGGTTCTGACCTAATACAAATTGTTGTCCAATAGTTTCTAATCTACTCTTTGACCCTTGATGGTCTGATATCAATTGTCAATCGTCTTCAATTCCTAATTACTCCTATATTTTACATCTTCCATCAAACTACTTACTAACTAAGTTTCTTACTTGCATTCTGACCCAACCTTGTAGTATGGCTATTGTTTAAGTGGCTTCTTACTCATGTTTTGACTTTAATATAAGTATAAAATTCATATACAAATCACTGGCTAAACTACTATAAAACTCCTGATGTGATCAAAAATATCAAATACTAGATCAAATTCTAATCCAATTTCTAATGAAGTTTTTTACCCACCATCCTAAATTAAATTCTTACTTAAAAAGTTTCCAACTTACATTTTATTCTCTAGAAATAGTTTAAAGTCTAAGGATAACCTCTTAATAATCCAGATCAAATTTCTAGTGTATTCACTATATTCACACCAAGTGATGGGAATTAAGCTACTAGCCCATTGACCCGCAGTCGAACTCGAAAACTGGAAAGCTTGACGAGACGGATTCTTCTACTCCTGCTAAGGTCGAGTACTTCCTTGCCAAGTCCCTCCTTAAGCCATGCCGAAAGACTGCCAATCTCTCGTAAATAGAATGCTAAGAAATAGATGGTCAAGACAATATCTAATCTTCCCTTATGCTTGACCACTTACTTAGCATCACCCTTGCTAAAATGTCGAGAGAAAGACCTTGAACTATGTAATCCATCCCTGTTTGGACAAGCCAGCAGGCCATACTATTTTGTCCGCATCTTCTAATAACCTCACCAATACTGCATCCGCACATGTATAGGGCTACAGATAAAATCAACCACAATAATTATTATTTCTATGAATATTCATTTTTACCCTTTGTATAGTTGTACATTACTACTTTAGAGTAATACCCATTTTGTCTTTTCCCTTTTAAGCAAGTTATCCTAAATTCTTAGGTATAAATACCCTTAAAATTTGTAAGCTGTAGGCAGACAAATCATCATTAATACACTTAAGCATTTTTCTCTTCTAGTGTAAATACTCTACTAATTTACTCTTACCATTACTCTTATCCTTTCCCTTAGGTAAAGTTAGGTGGCGAGTAACCTCATCGAACCAATTCAAGCATCATATTAAATTGTTCAGTGAGTCCTTAGAGGTTCCATTAGTGTGCCATATCCTTTAAAGCTATTCGTAGGTTTTGGTTACTTTTCATTCATCATTCATTCCTTTCGCACATTTCCCCCATTAACTCTTTTGAGCTTTCTACAAGCTTTGATACATCTAGCGACCAGCCTTATTAGTTCTTGGTTATGTTTTGCAACACCAAGTTACATCCTAACACACCTGTTGACTTACTTTCTGACCTAAACCAAATATACTTTAAATTCTCAAATGACTAAATTCTCAAATGACAAAATTTCAGCATCCACACCCTTATTTCATTACTTTAACATTCTAACCCAGCACTCCAAACCCCAAATAGAGCCATAAACCAGTACTTGAAAACCTAATTATTAAATCAAACACCCCTTTTTGGAATTTCAACCATATGAATATTAGATAAGAAAAATCCCCAAAAGTCAACTTTTGAATTTTTGAAAAATATTTTAATGGAATCAAATAAGACATGTTGAGATATTTGTACATAAATTTTGGAATCAAAACAACATCATATAGGCTATTAAAAATTAGAATTTAACTTCGTTTTTGGACAATTTTCTTAACAAACATGTATTTGTACTTGGAATTTGAAGAATCTGGTTGCATTTTTGGATTCTGTATGAAAAATTACCTAGGGAAACCAAAAATCATAACTTTTGAAGCTTGTTTATTATTTTTAGAAAATCAAATCAAAAATAACCAAAATCGAAACTTACTGCTACTTCCAACTCCAACAACCATCCGGGGGTAGGGGTTTGTCTTCCCAAGTTGGCATTATATCCATTATCTTCACTTAATTTGGCTTGCTCCCAAGTGGTGGCTAGCTTAAAGAACCCAAAATCCTCTTATTCTGTACTATTTTCTTACCATTTTTTGCAAAGATCATTTTCAACATTGCTTGAGCTTTTCTAGAATTTTTCCCACATTTAAACTGACCAAAATTCACTTTGAAAATGTTCATAGGAATTTAGAAAATTCTTTGATCAGTGAAAGGATTTTTCAAAGACCAAATATCCATTTCCTTACTTAATTCTCATACCATGGGTACTCTTCACCTTTATATAAGTTCATCAATTCTTTTTTGCATGAGTTTTCCATCCCTCCCTCACATCCAAAATGATTCCCCACATGTCCCTTTGCTATTTTTTTAATTTATTCAATTTAATTAAGAAATATCTTAAGGTATCTTTCCTATTTTGAGTATGTATTTGTATATATAAATGCTTTTGTATGCCTAAAGGGATGTATCTTAGTTGCCCCATGGTTTGGTAATTTTTTATAATTTTTCCCTCATTTTTATTTATTTATTTAGTAATTTTTGCATATTAGTAGGTATTTTCAACAATTATGAGTATATATACTTATATGATAATTATTCCTAATGAATATAAATATCTTTTATATATTATTTTATGTACAATGTCAATTATATTATTCTTATAATTCATCTCTAAATATTCGTTAATTTTCTAAAACCTAATAGGAAACTATATTATGTTAGCTATTTTTTTTAAATTTTATTATATTTTTTTTAATTTTGAGCCTACAACAACTCTTCAACTAAACTCACGAAACCCCTCGTAAGCTTTTAGCTTAATTGAGTTACTCTCCAAGCATCCTAAATTGTCTACCATACCTAGTCACACTAATGCGACTCTCACACGATTTGAGCCACCTAGTACCTATAGGTCTTCTTGAAAATATGCAAGAAGTCATACTTTGGTAACAATTCAACCTTCCTCGGACCTCTTCTCCAAACTAAAGTCAAACCCGAATCATCTACCTACTAGTAAGGGATCCATTTTAATAGTATTTGTAATGCCTCAGGCTAAAAGCAATTAATAGCTAAGTTAACAAATACTAATGGGCTCATTTCAATCACTTGACCTAAAAGTTTCAAGTTTATGTTGACAAAATTCATAATCATATCCTTATAAATTAGTATCACAACCTTGCACAATCTATATAGAATACTTAACCATGGGATTTCACAGTTATTTTTAGATATAAGAATAGGTTACGGAGACTACAACGATTATAATAGTAAATATGGCTATTATAGAGAGGAAACTGATTATTATGACTATTACTTTAATTATGGAGATGATTTAGTGTAATTGGTGTAAGATTGATAATTTTATTAGATCGTATTGAAAAACAATTGATATTTATTTTTATTTTATATTTTGTGTCATGAGAAGTCACTTAAACTTCTCTTTTTATTATTCTTTATAGTTGTCAATTTTCATACATGGCAAATGTAAGACTTTAAGCTGTAGTTTTTTAACTATTTAAGACATATGTAGTTAAACTATGAATTAACTTTATTTTCAACAAATAAAGCAAGTCAGGTGTTGATCTTTATGTAATTATTGGTGAATTGAGAATGTATAAAACATCCCTAAGTTATTGTGTTGGAGTTATTACAGGTGATTGATGATTTTTGAAATATGTAAAGATATGAACATGTTGATTCTAGATGCTTGATGTATCAGTAAACCATAAAAACATATGGCAAGCTATAATTTCCCAAGTCTTAAGGTGTCGCATCTGTACTTCTCTTTCAACGCAAAGTATCTCATAAGTAAGAAGTTAATTGAATATTTAATATTAACTAATGGGTAATTTTAAGTTTTAACGAGCAAGTATTTATCTCATTGTAACTTTAAGAAAACATGTAGACACTTTAAACCATCTTAAAGCCTCATAATCATTGCTAAGAGGACTGTAAATAATAAAGGTGATATATGTATAATTTTTAATGTTATAAGGCCATGTTCATCCCTTGTTCCTTAGCTTAGGAATCGATAGGTAAGGAACCAATATTTAGTCCCTTTAGCAATGTACGGGAGTGATATGGAGTTCCTTTAGTAAGAATGCAAGAAATGTTCCTCTAATTAGGAACTCTAAAAGCAATTCCTTCCCCTTTTTTGTGTTTTTTTTTTTAATTTTTAATGTGTCAAAATATTGTTATTGAGTCCCAAAAATATTATTAACAAAATTTTATAAAGGAACTTAGGATAAAGTAAAGAGATCCTTAAGAAGGAAGTTTCTCAAGATTTTAACATGGTGTCTAGAAGGAGTAAATATGGTCTAAGAAAGTAAAAATACCTTTTTAGAGTTTTAGAGGTCTATTCCTTAGCTCATAGTCTTTAAAATATACTTTTAATTTACTCTTTTATTAATTACCATTATAGTTAAATATCAAATACATATATATATATATATATGGAGGGTCATATCTTTTCATAAAAACATAGCATAAGTGGTAGAGACAAATAGGCATGGATAGAAATATTATCTTACTTTTTTTTTTCATTTACATAATACGAGTATTTACCTTTTTTTTTTTCATTTTGCATGCGTTACTTCCTCTCAAGAAAAGATTCAACGGATATTACATGCTACGTATTATACATATATGGTCTATAAATACCAATAAGATAAGGTATGACATGTCATCTTCCATCTTTTCACCCTTTTTCTTACTTGTTATGTCACATTTAAGTTGAACACTTAAGACCTTACATCAGAAGCCTAAACTTAACTAAGCTTAGACCAATCTTAAGTTAGTTATAAACTAGTATGAAAACCAATTTGTAGTAAGGAAATATTTATGAACTAAACCCTAGCTTAGTCACTTGAATAAGGTAGTCAATTAGGTCAATCAATGGTAGAAATTAGAGAGCCACACGTGAAGTTTAGAACCGACTATCCCCAACCCAGTTTCCCTCCCAAATTAAGTTTGAACAAATCAAAGTCAATGGTGTGAACTTAGTTGAATTATACACTTAGCAAACTCCTATGTGTTAGATAAGACAATTTCAATTCTCTACCAATTATACCATTTAAGGAAAAAGGTGACTTACCCATTTTTAGACTAAACTAAAAGTAAAGATGATAAGACAACATCTCATGCCCTAGAATACCTACACCACTGGTTGGAAGGATGGGGTATGGCATGCCATCTTCCATCCTTTCACCCTTTTTCTCACTTGTTATGTCACATTTAATAGCCACTTCAAAAGCTTAAGCAAACCATCACATCTCATGGACTTTGCATTACTTAAACACATCACAAATGACTTGATGGAGACAAGGAAACCTTAATGCTAGAACCAGCTAAGAACTCCTCAAAACGCTCACTTGTTTCATTCTCTTTTCAAGATATACTCCACTTGAAAAAAATAAAGAAAAACTCCTAACACACACTACTTTCACCACTCCAAGATACACACCAAGCTCATGCCACTCCCCACTTGGTTGCTACAACTTTCACCCATCTAAGAAGATACTATAAAACCATCACATACACTACCATTTGAGGAAACTTTAGGGCACTAACAAACACTCAAGAAACATAAGTTTCAAGGAGCTAAGAGTCACTAAAGAGGAAGGATAAAAACAAGGAGCCAAAGGGAACTAGTAGAGGTGCCAACAACCATCCCTCACACCTAATGAAGTAAGCCTTGTTCTTAAATGTCTTTAGAACACCATGTTTAAGATATCATTTCTTGTTTATGTAAAGTTATCATGTACTTTAGGAGTTCTCTTTGCTAGGTCAAGTATGAACTTCTTGAAGTTTTCTTCACAAATGGTAGAACTTGAGTAGCATAAACTTATTTTCCTCTTAATATATTTGTATATTACTAATAGTATAGACTTGTAACTTGAGAAAACCATAAAACTAAGCTTTTGAACATTCCTTAAAATGTTGGACATGTAGTGTTTAGACCCTAGCCAAGTGTTACCTCCACTCATATTAAGTTTCCCATGCATTAAATCAACCTTAGATGATGGAAAAATCAGCCTTAAGTGAAGTTTTAATGAAGAAATCATCACATAAATGCTTAACCTAAAGCTTGCACCTAAAAGAATAATCATGTTTTTTATTTTCCACTTAATATTATGCTAAAATGATGCACTTACAAAGAAAAAAAACAAGCATGAATTAAAGTACAAGCAAGTGTAAAGCTTTGGTTTAAAACATAAGCTTAAGGAAACAAGTGGTTAGATTGAAAAATAAGTTTATGGGCCAAAGGACCAAAGTAACCAAATATGTAAATAGTATTTAATTCACTTAAAGATACTCAAAAAGATAGTAAACAAAATGAGAAGACCAACCAAGACTAACAGAATAAGTGTTAAAGGCCCAAAATTCAAAACTGAGCCCAAAACTCTTAATCAAGCCTTATGAAAACTTTTGGCCAACAAGATGAGCTTAAGAAAAAGATGTCTTAAGGCCCATAAAAGCTCACATTGAATTCCCCCAAGCCCAATAAAGTGATAAGCGCCATTAATATATGAAACAAGCTCATCTTTAACCATATAGGCTACTTAGAAGTTCAAGAAGTGCAAGATAATAATAAAACCAAAAATAATAAATAAATAAACTGACCTTAACAAAGTATTTAAGCCCAAAAAGAAGTCCTAAGCCTAAGCCTAAGCCCCAATAATTTCAGAAAGTAGCAAAAGTACTCAATAACAAATTCAAGCCTAAAAGAAGACCTAAATCTTAGAGACGCTACTGTTCTGACCAATGATCAAAATTGCAAGCCCCATCTACCAAATCTAACCATACCACATAAAAATACACTCCAAAACGATAAAAATTGATTATGAGATCACGAAAATCGGATTAAAACGATAAAATTATATGCGTTTAAAAATTTAGCTTAACCAGGAAAATTTAAGGTTAAGTAAAAAGTATAATTTTAATAAAACTTTAGGTTAATATTATAATACATCAAATAATTTTGTTATTACTCTTACGTTATTTAAGGGACTTTAATCTCGAAAATGACTTATCTTTAGATTATTACAACTAGTAACTATGATAGAGTGAGTGAATCCCAATAACTTCCTACCTGCTTTTGATTATAGTTTAATTACACTGATATAATGATATGATTAAATCAACTGCATGAGGGGTATGGGGAATACTTATGTATGGACTCCTAATTGTTTGCACAACTTAATGGTATTACATGAACTGGAAGTACTTGCATAACTAATTCATATGTAGTTATTACGATATCAAACTGCTTGATCACTTAAGTAATCGAACATAAGTTATCATTTGGCTATGAATGTAAAGATGAGTCATGCATGGCACGACATCGCATCATAACTAATACCAACTGCCACCTCATACAGAAGAAGATGGGAAGTGGCTCACAAGAATAAGAGCTCCTAAAGAATTTAATTAAGTACATTATGCTATTTTATTGAGTCTCTGTTCTATCTTATAAGCTTATTAGGCACTAAGAGATGTTAACTATTTGGCTAAGGGATACATCTTGTGACTCCCACTTAGGGCATATAACTATGGACCTTGAGAGCTACCATACTACTAGACTTAGGAATTTTCAAAAGGATCTTATTTTGGGTTTAATAAATTATATTTATGTATATACGAGTATATGTATATAAGTTGATTTAAGCACAATAGATGCAATTCAGGATAAAAACCTAGGTGCTAAAACCTAGTTGTAGTTTATGTCGATTAATAATCTCCAATCCTAACTATAAAGGACGAAATTTCTAAGTTACATACGATTCCTAAGCTACTGCATGTATTGTTTAGTATATTACTTATTACATGCATTCATATGATTAATTATAAATATATTGCTTGTAAGGTATATTGGAAGAATTAGCTCACTAAGCGTAAGTTTAAAACCCCTTAGATTCCTTCATGAGATGCCCAAGGTTAGTTTCGACATTGTGATAGAATGCAAGGAGAAGGAGAGAATTGCTTAATATTGGGCTAGGAGTTTTTATAAATTTCTTTATATTGTGTAGCTAAATCTTCAATAGCCATTTGGACTACTTATTTTGCTGTTCTCATTTTGGGAATATTATGTTCAATACCTTTAATTCAATATTATATCTAATTTATTAGTAAAGATAATTGTTATACTATGATATTATTTGTCTATATAACTGATGGTAAATAAAAGTGAAGGAAGTTTTATACATTGTATAAAAAGCCAATGATCGATAAGAAAGTTAATCATCAATCTTTATAGTGTGTACAGTGATCTACCACGATGAAGGTACTATCTAGATCATGATAAGAATACCTATTGAATCTTTTTTTCTCCCTCTTAGGTTTATTAACCGATGTCTTATTGGATGCATTAGCTAGAATCTAAAGCAAAATATATAACATAATAGAGAGAGAACAATTTAGACAACTAATTATTTTGGTTCATCTGTTTTCCTCTCGCTTGTATCAACCGAATATAATAAATAAATATATATATATATATATATGCTTGCTCCCTTTTTCTCACTTCCTTCTTTTGTTTTCACATTATCATTGTTTCACCTCACTTCCGCTTAATTCTCTACTCCACAATTTTCTTTCCTCATCTCCTACTCTGTGCTACTTCATAATTAACCAAACAATGTGGAAAGCGAAATTGAGGAAAATGGAACATGGCAAAAAGCAGCTTTGGAAGAACTCATCCTTCAGTAGAAAAGACGAGGTCCGGAGAAGTGCAATTGCAAAGACTTGGCTTAAAGTTTCATTTCCATGTCATTCATAGCAGTTACGCTGCTAATGACATACCCACCATTATCTCCATAAAGTTTAGCGAGTAACCTAACCAATTTGTAAAACTGACCGAAACAGAAACAAACATCCTCAAGCATATGTAAATAATTAAACAATTGCGCTCTACCATTCATAATGAATCAGACAATGACAATCTTATCCTTAATTTTAAATCATAAATTATATTTATTCATTCATCTTTAATTTTTTTTAAAAAAAATTTTTTGGAGGTATTTCACATTTATGGTTTGCATTAACTTAGAAAGTAGGCAGAGAATATTTAGAAGACAAACAAACACCATTAACCTATTGCTGTACATTTTACATGCCGAAAAAGCTAGAACCATACTTTGGTAGAATTTGATAACCATTATTAGATTGTATTCGATGAGTGATATACATACACACTTGTAGGTGCTTAAATATAGAAATTGTTTGCATAAAATCTACTCAAATTAAAAATTATGGATTATTTTTGAGATTTTGATGAAAAGTTTATCTAATGAAAATAAAATATTAATATTAGTGTAAGATTTATTACACCAGTAAAATGGACGATGAAAAAAGTAATTAAAGAAAAATTGAATAAGTAAATATTTGATATTGGAGTAACTAATTTTTTAATATAAAACTTACTTGGAAAAAGAGGAGAGAGAAATTAAGGGGGTAGAGGGAGAGAGATTTACATGAGGGAGGAGAAATAAATTAAACTTGTCCCATAACAATGAAGAGAGTAGAGAGAGATTAATGGGAGAGAAAAATTAAGAAGTTATGACATTTACCTATGTCATAAATCTTCACAAATAATAAATGTTGATATTTTCATTAAATAATATTAAATCAAGACTAAATATGTAATTTTTAGAGCAGTGATTGTTAAGATTGCTTTGATTTAAATAATATATAGATATATATATATATTTGATATGGAATTGTTATATATATATATATATATAGATGTATAAAGATATAGATATAGACTTAGAAAAGGTCAATTTTTAGCTTCCATTCATGATTTAATTTGCCCATATGATTAAATTGCTAAATAGTGCATGAAGACAAGTTAGCTTGATATTTATTTGAAGTTGATTCAGTGTATTAGTAGAGTCAAATCTAAGCTTAAGTTACTTGATTAGTTCATTGAATTGAGTTAATTTTTTATATTTTTTTGCTCGATTAGCTCTAGGATTGAATTTATATGTTGGTCGAGTGTCAAGTTGAGTAAAAATAATTTTCACATAAAATTGAGCCTAAATGACAACTTGTCAATTGCTACACCAATTCAAGTTATAGCTCAAGATTATATACCCCATCAAGTTCAAATTTTGAAATTTTCAGTCAAACTCTACATCAATACCTTATTGTCTCAATTCAATTTATTTACTATCCTATGAGTATAACTACATGTAATTATAATCGATGAAGCTTGCGCCCAATCGGAGCATTCTATTATCCTCGTCATAATGGAGAAATGCTACATTGAAGAGCATTCAGCTGGATATCTATTCAACTCATAGTGACAACAGCCCAAAAGCATGTCTAGTTTATTGAATTAGGTAACTAAAATAGATAATTGATGGTTAAATAATCAATTAGCATTAAACTAGAACAATTAGGTGAAAACGATAGATAATAATTATTTAACCCAAATACTTTCTACCGTATGCAATAAGTTAGACATTCTCTATATTATCAACTTCCAATTAATGAAATCTATGATGCTATTGGAAATTGAAATAAACTTGCAGAGCTTGATAGGATGTATACTTATATGGTTATTATCAATGATAGGAGTTAATTATTTAAGGATAAATTATAAATACACGATTGTGAATAATGGGCTTTAAAACCTAGGGTCGACAGGGCCGAGGCCCAAGGACTCAAAACGGGAAAGCCCAACTCTCTAGATAAGTTTGAGAAGAACTCATCCTTCGGTATAAAAGACGAAGCCCTGGAGAAGAACAATTGCAAAGACGTGGCTTAAAATTTCAATTCCCTGTCATAAAAGACATATAAAAAATTTTTAATGTATTTTTTTAAATAGTTAACATTTAATTTTCATAATTATTTTATGTTTTTATACAAATATATCTTATAAATATAATATATTTTAATCATTTTTATTAATAATTTTAAATATAATTATTGATATATCCACCACACACATACATAATCTAATAGTTACTAAACAAGGCTCTTCGTAACATTTACCAAGTTAGACCATCAGAGTACAAGATTCTTGGAACTTTCTTAGCAGTTACGCTGTTAATGACATGCCCTCCATTATCTCCACCAGGTAACCTAACCAATTATTGAAACAGATCAAATAAAAAACAAACGCCATCTAGCATGCGTAAATAGTTAAACAATTGCGCTCTACTATTCATAATGAATCGGATAATGACCATTTTATCCTTAATTTTAAATCATAAATTATATTTATTCATTCATCTTTGAAATTTTTTTTTTTTTTTTTTATGGAGGCATTTCATATTTATGGTTTAAATTAATTTAGAAACTAGGCAGAGAATATTTAGAAGTCAAACAAACACCATTAACCTATTACTGTACATTACATGCCGAAAAAGCAGGAACCATCATTCGTAGAATTTGATAACCATTCTCCCAAAATTCCAGAAATTCAACTGGCAATCCAACGTGTGCACCTGATTTTATTTATTGGAGGCAATAATCTATATAATTAAAGTTATCTCAGATTTAAGTAATTATTACCTTTAAAATTATATATTTATCCTTTATTTAATATTATTTAACAATAAAACCAATTCTTATATTAACTATCCATTAATTTAATAATGATGCATTTATACCATATCTTCCTTTTAATTTTATCATAAACATTTCTTGGTACATATTTCTTTTTTCTCATTATTATTATTACTCTGTTTGATGGGTATATGCAATTGAATTTTGATATTGTTAAGATATTTGTGAACGTTTATGTAAAGCAGGTGTATTATTTTCTTTCTTTTAGATGGTGATGACAACAATATTGCTTATCTGTATAAGTTAATAGACACTTGCTTTTTTTACATATGTTAAGAGCTTTTTTCTTTTTTCTTTTCCTCGAGTTAACAACACACACATTTGTTTTTTATTTCAATATTTGTTTGTTATTACTTTTTTACCGTTTTAGTTTTGATGCTAGATATCAATTTCATATTCCTCATATTTTATTACTACAACTCCAAGAGACGAGCATGAAACATGTAAGTTGAAGTTTCACGCTTTATTTTCTTTTTATTTTTATCTCTATCTCTCTCTGTTACCATCTTGGTTCAATTTAGATTTATGTTTTCTTTTTATTAACTAAAATAGTATTTGTTCACTTTGTATATATTGAATCGCCTATTTTTATTGATGGTTTAATGGTAATATCATTTTCTTTATTATATGTAGTGTGAATATTTGCATAAATACAAAGACTATAAAGGATGTACTATAAGTATTATTGCTGCTAACATATAAGGATTTAAATTAATTGAAGTTTTCACTCTTACGATAAACGCTACATCTGAAGTCATCCATAATAATTGCGACGAGCAAGTATTATATGAGACAAAAAAGCATAGACCATTATTTTCCATCTTTTTTATAGTAATTAAATAGTTCTAGAAAGGGTTTACTACCTTTCTTTCTTCTTTCTTTTTTATTTTTAGCACTTCTTTTCTTATCCTGCGTGACAATAGAATAAATTTATCTTCTATAATACATGCTTTGTTTTTTAAATTATTGGGTATTGATTTAAGGGAATATATATATATATATATATATATTATGCATTGCTCATTTTCTTCTGTAATTTTTTTTTTCATGGAGTTAACACTTATGTGGTTCTTTTATTCTTCTATATGCCTATGTAACAATTTTGTCGTTGAGGATTTCAATATTAAATATTTTAAAGATAATGATAATGAGCTATTTTATAATCCTATGTTTTTTTCATATTGAAGCATATGGAATACTTTTAATTAATATGATTTTGACAAATGTATACATTTTTTTTTCCTCTTTGATAACTCTAAATACGAAATGTAAACTTAATCATTCATACTTATGTTTTTTTTCTTCTTTATTTTTCAATCATATTTGACTTCTTTATAAAAAAAAAATATACATGCTAATTTTTTTTTTCTTTTCTAAGTAAAATCTACATCCAATAATGAGTTGCAATGGGACTCATATTTTTGGTCAAGGCAAACAATTAATGTGCTCTTTTTAATTTCGGTCTCTATAATATCTTTCACATGGTGTGTTCTATAATATTAGAAAAGAAAAAAAGAAAAGAAAAACTTATATCTTAAGTTTATAATGGGTGCTCCCTAATTTATAAAAGAAAAAGAAAAAACTTTTCCATATATCTTATTTGAAATAAGTTTTAAGTGATCACTAATAAATTGCCCAATAAAACCATATAAAAGAACCTTATTTTTTTTATTAATATTATATATAATGAATTTATTTTTTATTATGCACGTAACGCAGGTACATGTTTACTAGTAATATTATTAATAAAAAAGACCAAGATCGTAGAAGTTGATGTGCGGGGTCCATATTAACGTTAACAAATTAAAATTGTCTTCCTTTACAGGAAAATAATTACTCCAAATATTTTAGTAAATATTGAATATTAGATTATCAACACTAACCAAGACTTTCTATGGTCTATATGTGCGTTTAGCCATAAGAACTTCTCTCTTTGCCAGACTTGGTCTTTGTATTACAATAATTTCCTCATTAATCCTCTGTCGCTTGAGATCTCTGCTGTAAACTTGATCTATCAACACTCCTTGCTCTCTTGTTGAAAATGAGTTCAGGTTACACTATATCTGATGGCGACGCATCAGATGCTATTTCCTCTAGACGAGAATATGAGGTGTTCTTGAGTTTTAAGGGTTCAGATACTCGAGCTGGTTTCACTGACTACCTCTATACCAGACTTGTTGATGCTGGGATCAAGACCTATCGAGATGATGAAGAGCTTCGACTTGGAGAAGAAATCAGCTCAGAGCTCATACAAGGTATCAACCAATCCGCAATAGCCATACCCATCTTCTCAAAAGGATATGCTGCGAGCAAATGGTGCCTAAAGGAATTAGCCTACATGGAGGAGTGCAAGAGGTCAAGGGAGTTGAAAGTAATGCCTATCTTTTACGACGTCACACCGTCAGAAGTCCGAAACCAAACCGGAGATTTCGCAGATGCCTTTGTTTCACACGAGAAATTCCATGATGATGAAACCATTAGGGTTTGGAGAAATGCTTTGAAAGAGGTTGGAAATTTGAAGGGTTGGGATATTCAAAGTGACAGCAACAGGTAAGTAGTACAAATTAAAGTTAGCTTAAGCAAATGATTTGATCGTGCTCTAGTCCTTCTCTTCTCCTCACTTTTCTTATAACTTATCTTCGACGCTTCTTTCCTTGCATTGACGGTTTAGGCAAGAAGGAAAGTTGGTAAAAGAAGTCATGAATAAGGTCCTACGTGAGCTAAAGAAGGCATATTTGATAGTGACCGATTGCTTGGTTGGAGTAGATCATCACGTTGAAGGAATTATAGATAAGATGTGTGCTGGAACGAGTGGTGTAGGGGTCCTCGGTATTTATGGCATGGGTGGTATTGGAAAAACAACTCTTGCCAAAGTGATATATAACCGTCTTTTGGGCCAATTTGAAAGTTCTACCTTTCTTGCTAATGTTCGAGAAACTTCTCGATCCAAAGGCATGGAATTCCTACAAAGTCAGTTAGTTTCTAATCTTTTAAATGTAGGATTCCCTGGTTTCACTAATGCAGATGAAGGAATAGTAACCATTAGTACGAGGTTCGCATACAAAAAGGTCCTCATTCTTCTTGATGATGTCGACGAGAATTTCCAATTGCAAGCACTTGTGGGAAAACGTGATTGGTTTGGTTCGGGAACTAGGATCATCATAACTACGAGAAACAAGAGCATACTTGATCTTCTTCAAGTCGATTGGCCTTTTGAACTTAACGGAATGGATCACCCTCAAGCACTTCAACTTTTCAGTAAACATGCATTCCGCGATGAAAAACCTCCAATCACGCATATTGCACTTTCCGACAAAATAGTAGCGGTAACTGGAGGACTTCCTCTGGCTCTTGAAGTTGTTGGATCTGTGTTATGCGGCAAGAGCATGAAACATTGGAATAACATATTGAAAAAATTAGAAAAAGCTCCTCAAAAAGAAGTTGCGGAAAAGTTGAGAATTAGCTTCGATTCATTAGATGAACGTCAGAAGCAAATATTTCTTGATATAGCATGTTTTTTTATTGGAGTCGATTACAGAGTCGCAATTCACTTTTGGGATGACTCTGAACTTTTTCCCGAAGAAACGATCGAGGCCCTTCAACAATTGTCTCTTATAAAAGTACAGGCAAACAACTTGTTATGGATGCATGATCAATTAAGAGATTATGGTAGGGATATCATTCGTCAAGAGAACATAATAGATGCAGGAAATCGAAGCAGGTTATGGGATCGAGCAGAGGCAACTGAAGTATTCGTGACAAACAGGGTAATTTCCTTATGACGATTCTTGGCTGCTTTTTCTTCCGATTTAGTAAATTACATTTGGATAGCATAATCATGAATTTAAAATTGTTGCCTTTGTCATTGCAATCCGAGTGCTTCTTTATGCAACAACTCTTGCTTTACTTAAGATAACATGATACAACTCTAGACAAATGAGAATAGTTATTATGTATTCATTAGATATTGTTTTACAAAGAAATATCCCACTTACTCAAATTACCAAATTGCATTAGAGATTTGCGTTACAAATGATGTTTCTTATATCTCGTGTGTGTGTGTATATTATATATATATATATATATATATGATATTCATACGGGCTTCATTTTAGTATTATCATTTTTAATTTATTGGAGACAGAGGATTTATCTTCATCATTGTTTCCTACTTGCTTATTGCAACTATTATTTTTCTTCCAATTTAATGAATTGCGAGTGAATCAAGTGCTATTTCAACCTTAAAATATACTTTGAATGTATTTCATTAGTAAAGTTAGATCGAATTTATGATGCATGCGTTAAGAATGTAGTGAATGTGTTAAAAGTATCAACATAAAATAAATAATCACGAACCACGGTAAATATATAAATATAAAAATTATTTTTTTAGTCATATTGAGAATTAATTATACCAAACTCATGGTAACGTGTGAGATTCTCGAAAATTATTATAAGATTAACTTGTAGGATTCAATAATTTATTTGAGAACAAAAACTCAGTTCTGTACGCTCGAAAAGCCATTTTAATCGTGACGTGCAATTAATTTGCAGGGAACAGACAAAATTCAAGGCATTTGTATCGCGGTTGATGAGAGATCACATTGGCATTTTAAAGAAGACGCATTTGATAAGCTCTCTAAAGTGAGGCTTTTTTGGGTGGAAAGGAAAGATTATTTAGAGCACCACCATCGGTCATTCTCGGGCGAAATAGAAGAGAGTATTACATTTTCATTGGAGTTTTACCGAAAAAGACCACACATTTTCTCAGAACTTAGATGGCTATCGTGGCGTCACTGTACTTATTGTCTTCAGAAATTGGAATTCTCCCTTTGGGACCTAAGGATTTTAGATCTTTCCTATAGTGAGTTCACATTTGAATGGGTCGGTTGGAGCCAAATTATGGTAAGTGATTTTTCTATAATTAAATATTTGCTATTTTTATTTTTTTGTTTCCATATATCTTAACTCGTTTTTGAAAATTTATGTAAACAGAAAGCCAGGAAGTTAAAGGTTTTAAATCTGACGGGATGTATGAATTTAGTCAAAACTCCTAAGTTTTCATACCACTTGCTATTGGAGCGACTCATTCTAGAAGATTGTTTTGCTTTGGTTGAGATCGACGAGTCCATCGGTATGCTGGAGCACTTAGTTCACTTAAATTTGAAAAATTGTTACTCACTATGCGAGCTACCAATAGCATTAAGTTACATGGAATCTCTGACAGAGCTTACTATTGATAATACTCAGATAGCTGAAATCCCTTACCGGCGTTGTATCAGTAAGTTGGAGGTTTTTAGTGCTTATGGTTGTATGTCTTTGAAGAATTGCATTTCACTCGGTAATCTAACTTCCCTCAAGAGGCTTTCATTGGAAGAGACTCCAATCACTTTGATCCCCAACTCAATTGGAGAGCTCGTACACCTGTCGGAGCTATATCTATGTAGATGTAAATCTCTAAGGAAACTTCCAACATCGATTGGAGGTTTAGTGTCACTGATCGAACTAGATATATCGGAGTCTCGAATCGAAGAGCTACCCAGCTCAATCGGTTCCTTAAAAAACCTGAAACTTTTGAGAATGTGCGTCACTCCCATGAAAGAATTTCCTTGTACGATTGGAATGGCTGAAAAGCTTGAAGAGATTGATGCTGAGGGTTGTAAATTATTGCGTGGTGGGTTGCCTAAGTTACCCCAATCTTTAACCAATTTAACAATTCCATTCAAAACGGTGGATGCAAATGCAAATCTATCAAACCTGATAAAACTGAAGCAGTTGAGGGTGGATCCAAGAGAATGGGCTCCAAGAGTATGGGCTCCAAGAGAATGGGCTCCAGTAGAAAGTCCCAGCCCATGGTGGATAGGGAGGTTAAGCAAAGCGGAGAAGTTGGATTTGGCCTTTCCTTCCATCACTACATTACATCCTGATCTAGGTTCCCTTTCCCTGCTTACTGAATTGAAATTCATACGTTGTGTCTGCCTGCGAAGCATCCCAATGCTTCCATTAAACCTGACGTACTTGGAATTTTTCCATTGCGAGTCGTTGGAGGCAATATCTGATCTCTCGCACTTGAAGGAACTATCTACTTTGAAAATTATAGATACACCATTGAGGAAGCTTGAGGGACTTCATTGTCTAGAATCGTTACAAGTGCTAACATTGGACGGTTGCATGTTTTCTGAAATTGATGTGATATCAGAGAATCTAAGATTTTTGACTATATCAAATTGTAGAGAACTTGAGAGGTTGCCACAAATGTCAAAATACAAGAAGCTGGAGCGATTTAATTTAGTGAACTGTCCTCGTTTGGTTGAAATTCAGGGAAGATTAGAATCCCTTGAGAATCTGACCATTCATTATTGCCAGTCTTTGGTGAAAATACCAGATGTTGTGAATGTGAAAACTCTCTGCAATTTATTTATCAGTCGTTGTCGTGGATTACGTTGCGGAGCTATGTGTCACAGAGGCCCTATTCTCACAGACAACTTTCCGATATCGGAATCTGAGCAGAGGTATAAAAGCAATATGTTGAAAATATGCGGTTACTCATAACAAAACACCGCATTGGGGCGCAAGGAAGTGGATGCAAAAGAAAAGGGAAAAGGGAAGTAAGCTGAAACTTGAAGTAATTGCAGATTCAATATGTAAGTTTCATTTGATCTTTCTTCTCAATATCATTCCCGCTTTTAGGTTTGCTCTCGTCACGCCTATTTCCTGTTAAAGACCAGGTAAATTACTCAATATCACATTTTTTGATGTGTTGAAATTAGGTCATCCTCTTTTTCATATACCATCTACCACGGGTCAACTTGATCCAAACTAGATAAATGCAGCGGCCTTGCTCCAAATCACAGGACGCGCCAGAGTGTAAGTGAAACAGGTCAGTTTTGATCTGCCTCCAATTGCACTTCAATAGTTGAAGCAGCCCATTCTCTTGATGGTTGAATTGTCAATATAATATTCTCAAATTGATATCAGAAGAGGATCAAAGAACTCTGATGGACATGTAGTCACAATTTTACTGTGAAGTGGAAGGAAAAGGAAAGCGCATGAAGAAAGTGCATTGAAACTTGAAAAGGTTGCAAACAATATGTACATTCTGCTTGTCCATGTCTTCTACTTGAGGTCATTCATGGTTTCAAATTCTAACCTTTTTGCATACGTCAGACCTCTTTCATTCCATAGACCAGGTTACAGTTTTCATCTCGCCCGTTATTTACTTCATGCTATTTTCTTGTTTTTCCTCTAATTTCTCTAGCTTTAGCTGGCTTTGTCTCATATTATGATCTTTTCTATTTTTATCACGGTATTATACGTAAATCCATTTTCATTGACAAATCTCCTGGTTCCTGTGCATTAGTGCCGTTTTGTTGTAATTTTTATGATTTATATTTCAAATTTGTACTACTGTACCATTGCCTGATTCAATTCACTAATTCTTAACCAATACATCCTTATTTAAATTTATTATTAAAAGAAGAAAAAAAAAAAAACCATCTCAAAGCTGCATACCTAATCGCATTTATGGGGCTAAGGAAATTAGCAATATTGTGGAGATTTAATGCAAGTTGGAAGTGTTACATGTAATTAAGTATTTTTTGGCACTTTGTCTAAGAAAATAATAACTAGTTAAGAGTATTTAAGTTTGTTACAAGATCGAATTGAAACAATTTTTTGAGCTCTCTAAAAGAGAACTCAACGATACCTTTATTAATAAATACAATTGAAATTTAGCATGGACCATCCATTATGCTAACAGAGATGCAGCTTGCAGATTCAGATATCTATTTGTCATCCATTTTTTATACTGTTATTTAGATGCAATCGGATTTCGGCTGGAACATTCTTAGTAGTATTTTTCTTTGGTGCAAACACCTTTTATAATTTTAATAGTT
This sequence comes from Lumnitzera racemosa, assembly GCA_024138005.1. Classification (NCBI taxonomy): domain Eukaryota; kingdom Viridiplantae; phylum Streptophyta; class Magnoliopsida; order Myrtales; family Combretaceae; genus Lumnitzera; species Lumnitzera racemosa. The sequence continues at coordinate 104,344,538 of JAMXBC010000006.1, read as the reverse complement.
ATCCATGTTTATCCATTCAAACTAACTACCTTGTTGGTTATTTTAATCTCTTATCAAATCATTGTTGCAACAAGAAGATTAATTTGATTTTCTTTGCAGATTAAATGAAACATTCATTGGATGAACCAAAAGCTTGCCAAAAGAGACTTTCTAACTGGACAATAGTTATCAAGGTAAGAATTTCGTTTTCACACTATTCCCAAAGTTGACTGAGGAGAAATTATTTACCCATATAAGGGAGGAGAACTATTGGATGTTATCCTGCAGATCATTTTGTTCTCTTCCCTTTTCCTAAAATTTATATGGTTCTAGTTTTACACCATGAAATACCATGCTATTTATTTTACTTAATTTATGAGCACAGAAACAAAGCCACTCCAGCTCTCTCAACAAGATTTGTGCATAGATTTTGCATAGGATCGATTTCAAACCATAAACCGACCTAGCCCGGTAATAGCTTGGTCGAACCGCTCTAATAAATTGCTAGGCTTTAAGGGTTCAAACGGTTTGTTACGTTAGAACTACTCAACTGAACACTCCTACCTCCTACTCCTTACCCATTTTCTGTTTTGGCACATGCAATTCAATTTTTGAATTTACGGTGCCAAAACATTTGAAATTTTGAATTTTCAAAATTTAAACAACACATTTACATCGTTATCGGTCCTTATAAATTGAATAGTGTTGATATGTAGCAGTTATTACTTCACAAACTAATTAAATTGTTCCAACTCCAACCATTTCAGCCTTTGATTTTTTTCAATTGCAAAACATTATTATAAAAATATTTCCTTTTATTAACCATCTATATCTGTGCATAATTCTTCATTCCACTGCACTGAACCATTTGCATTAGCAAATAATAGTGACATACACATACCCACGATATAATTTCTGCTTCGTTTTGCCTTATATATTATTTATGTCTCTCATTTACTGTAGTAAATAAGAGAAAAAAATATTAGCATCCATCTAAAGATTTTTACATCGTATCTTCTCTAGTAAGAAGCACGGTTATCGTTTAGTAGGAAAATTAAGAGTAAGGGTACTGGAATTTCTAATACATCATTTGAGCTACAACGATTCAAGAAAGTTCAGGCATACCTGGATAACTAGTACAACTCAAATGAATAGAGGGCACACGATGTGATCGAAAATGTAGAAGAACAAATTAAACCACCTTTAAGCTTCGATGTAGAACTTTATTATATGAGTAATCACAAAACACCACCTCCTAGCTTTAACATTAAACATCAACGCATGAGTTACTGAGGCATACCATCTTCTGGTTCCGAACCTCTACGCATGAGTGTCCTTGAACTTCTTACTAAATTCAAACCTCTTCATATGAGTATTCTTGCATGACCCACAAGATTTAAACCCTCACGAATAAGCTACCTTGCAAGCATGTTCAAGGATAAGAAGAGTAAGATAAAAATTATTCTCGAAACAAAAGAGTAACAAATAGGACAATATGGGTTCGGCAGTTCAAGACCTTCCAACCCAAGTAAGTCCCCTAGACCCAATAAGTCTAATATTTTTACTTTACATTTCTGTAAGGGTATAAATGAAATAGGGAACTCAATGGCATTCTGCAACTACTACAACACAAGTTACTTATGGAAAACGGGAGAAAAATATGATACCTTTAACAAGCACTTGAGGTCGAAGCATCCCGGGAGGTGGGAGTAGATAGTATGCAGTAATAGATTACCTAAGGCAATGGTTCATTCGGTCAACTGCTAATAAGATATGATAAAAAGAAACATAAGTATAACCTAGCACAATACTTAGCAAACATGCACCTCTCATTCAACGTGGATGTATCAAAGTTGATATAAGCGAGAAACGTTCAACCTTAGCTCACAACAGTTTAGCTACAAAACGTTAACCCAAGCTACACAAAAGCTCTACTACAAAGGTAAGACAGAGCTCGCAAGTAAGTTTGTTTTCCTCGATATACATATGTTCATATGTACAAACATCTAGATAAATCCTTTTCGTAATAATTCTTATATGAGTGTTATGTTTACTTGATAGACGATAATTAGTAACTTAATAAATGATTATTGGTTCTAAAGGTATGTAACGAGCAATATGCAGCGCAAAACATCTATAAAATTATTAGAGAAATCATAAATAAGTACGGATTAGTAAGGAAAATTTTATCTATTGATTTTAATAATGCAAGTACTAATACTGCGTTAATATCTGATTTGCAAAATTATTGTCAACCAGCATTAGGTTAGAAGTGAGGGGAGGTTTTTCACATACATTATGCATATCATATTCTTAACTTGTGTATCAAGGATAGTATTGTAACTTTGCATGACAATATAACTCCAATCAAGAATATTGTCAAGACAATAGCAAAGAAGCTGTCCCTTTACAAAAAGTAGAGAAACTTCTACATGAAGTACGAGAAGAGGCCTTAGAAGTTTAAAATGGATATGCAATACCATTGGAACTCAACTTACGAGTTATTATATAGCACAGTTCATTATAGCAAACTGCTATGTGACCTTACAACATACAACATAGAGGAAGTAGACATTTTACCTAATAACTGGGATATATGTATCAAATTGTTAAAAGTTTTGAAAGTTTTTCATTAGTGAAAGTTTCTCATAAGTTTATAGGTCCAGTGTTCACTTGGTTGTTATGTCAGCCATCGGTATACTTGATGTGGTACTTCAAACTTATGAGGACCTAAACTTGTACCCATGTGTATACAATATGACGTTGAAATGGTTAACTTATTATAAAGAAATTTATCGTATTTATCTTATAGCAACTATTCTAGATCCTTGTTATAAAACAGAATTGTTACTAATATATTTAAAAACTTATTCCGGTTACATTTAAGATCTAATGGATTCTCAAGACATATATACCTTAAAAAGACAGCAGGAAGTATCGACAATGACAATCAACATAAAGAAGATGCTCAACCACTACCAAAATCAATACGGTGGCCAATCATCAGTCTCTCCTTCACTACCCACCAACAAGTAGCATTACTCATTTATGAGTGAGCATTTATTAGTGCAAAAATTAAAGAGGCAACGGTCTAATGGTCCTATGTCTGAGATGCAATAGTATAGCAATATGAATTTCAAGTTTTTTGAGAATATCTCCATCAAAGACTTCAATATTTTAGAATAGTAGCAAAAGTACAGAAGGGACTACCCACTCCCATCTCACATTGCCCATGAAGTACTCATTGCTCTAGTTTTAATGAATGCTGTTGAGTAAGCATTTAATATAGCAAACCTAATCATTGACAAATGTTAAGTCTTCCTATCTGTTATCAACGTCGAGGCAAATGCTTACATAGAAAATTAGTACAAGGCAACCTGTAAACGATAAGAACCATGCGGGACATGTCACGCTCCGAAGCGGCAGAGTCATAACAGCCCCGCCGTGTAAACCATCTTAAGATAGAAGTTGGCCTTATAACCGCTATCTTAGACCTGATCTACACAAGGCGTCCACGACTAACCCACTTTGAAGTAAACAGTTTGTAGTTTAAATAAATCATTTACCTATAAAAGTGAGGAATTATATACATATGTTATAATTCAGTTATTGCAGTTAATGTTTACAATATTTCTTTATAGTATATTTCCTAGTTATTACATTATTCGGAAATGAAAAATAATTCTAAAATAAAAACTTAGACCTTAAAATATGTATATTTATTCTTCAATGTTTTTCCTTACTCCCTAAGATCCAACAGTTGTTAGCTTCAGGGTAATTGTTTGCTGCTTCTTCGCCAACACCTGCACGACGTCTATAAGGATATGAGCAACCACAGCTCAGTAAGTTAGGACGGAGGACTTAAAACTATACCATACACACAATAAGGTTTTCAATCACTTATTAGGTGCAATGCATGTGTAAGCAAATGCCATCGCACGACGTTGTCCGGCCCTTCATGAGTTAGAGAAATTGTGCCCGCTCTAATCCGGGTTGAGGAGTTGCCATTAATGCAACAGCTCACGACCAAACTCAAGCTTGTGTAATGGAGACCTTGCTTCTCCCGCGACTACCTTCGAACCACTGTCTTCACCCTCGCCGCGACCTCCTCTCCTGTCACTTAGTTTGACTAAGGATGAAGAATGGACCATTTTACAATCCTGCGCTATCCCTTTCGAAGGGTCGGTATTTGGTCGGAGAATCCTAAGTTCCCCTAACGGGTTGCCATGCATGTCCGATTATGATTACTGATCATATATTTCATTAAGTCCAGTTTAGGGTGATAAATCATTTCATACAAATCATACAATACATGCCAAAGCAACAAATAGAATCATAGCATCACCCATAATCAAGCACATACACACATCCAACTATCGAACAAGCATAACCGAGCATAATCTTAAGCTTCCAAAATACAGTATCGTATTAATCCCAACTTACCTCAACTCCTCGATCACTCACTCGAGGTCCGATTTGCTCAGGCCATCGCCGATCATTCCTATAACACAAACGTGGTTTCAGCTTTTCATATAACTATTATAGGTTCATTTTATCCAATAACGCTTATTGTTAGGTTTTGTTTAAGGTTTAATATGCCTAATTATCTAGGTCTTAAGTCTTTTATAATTATTCTAGGTTTGGGGTTAGGTTCGGGTTCGATTTTCATATCGATTTCTAAATTAGGTTCTAGTTCGATTTCTAAGTAATGTTTTATATTCCAACCCTAGAAATTCGTTTCAACTCATAATATGAAATTAATCACATTACTTCCCAACCTCCTAAATATCATTATTATCCCTAGTCGGTATTTTATTTCATCCGGTACACTTATATCCTTATTAGTGTACCGAATTTACTCCTAATGTGAGAAATTTTTACATTTTTCATATAATTACATAAATTCAAGTTTCTTATCAAATTTATTATATATCCTTACTATTTATATAATATCAATTTTTATCATAATATTTTCTATTTATTATATTTTCAAAAATTACATATTATGCATTATTGCCTATTATGTACATAATGCACTTCTAATATTTCTATCACTTTAATTACCATCCCTAAACATCAATTATCATTTCAAAATGTATAAATTCATCCTAAATCAAAATTTACTCCCAATTTCCCTAATTTACAAAATTAACTTAAAGTTAACTATTTTTCCTTATCAATCATTTACTACATAATTAACCTAATAATTACATCTAACACCTTAAATACTACAAGTATCATACTCCATCAGATTTCAACATCCTAAAACATATAATTATTCACTAAATCAGTAATTAATCATTTCATTACTTAATTAACCCTAAATTACCCATTTTATGCCTCATTTTAGGGCCTAAAAATTATCTAAAAATTAAAAAATTAATTTTTGAAAACGGGCTTCATAGCACTGTTCTATATCATCTAATTAATCTACACAAAAATTTTGGGCTCAAAACTACTCTCCTAAGATCATTTATTTCTAAACCGAAACATACTCGGTTTTACACGATTTCTTAAAGACCCTATATCACGAGACATATTTTCATCAAAATAATATTTTTACTAAAAACTACACACAAAAATATTCCAGAATAACAAATTTTATAATTTTATAATAATATTTACTATTTTTATAAAATTACACAAAATCGGGCTGAAAATCGAACTTATCGATTTGGGTGGCTCCGGCCACCGTCGGTGGCCATGGGTGTGTCGGCCCACCTGGGCATTTCCACCACCGTGTGGTGGTGGTGGTCGTCCACTCCCAGCTGCCAGTCGGGTCTGGGTTCTCCTTTGTGGCCCTAACTGCACAATTTTCCTTTTCTTTTCTTTTTTTTCTTGGTTTTTCTCTCAATTTTCAAATCTCTCTATTTTTCTCAAATCCCTAACTGTTTAAAGGAGTTCTCTGAATTTTTTTCCTATTTATAGACGTTTATGGAATTTATTGTGTATTAAATTGGACAAGACAATTGCCTTATCCCTTAATTTTTTGCTTTTGTGTTGTCTTAATTTAATTGGCCGCTTTTTTTCTATTTTTTCTCAGCTGCCACGACCCAATTCTGGATCATTCCTTATTTTTCCTGATTTTTTTTATTTTTCCTTAATTAATTATGAATTTTCTTTAATTATTTAGTATAATTTTAGCACATTACACTTATTTTAAGTAATTACGCGTATTTCTACATACATGTAAATTCATATATAGTACAAATAAGTATGCATAAATATTATTTTGGTCACTTTATGATTTTTAGTATACATATAATTTATCCCTAGCAATTCGTCAATTATCGAAACGTATTTTACGCATTTTCAATAAATGACGCGTTATATATTTAAAATTTGAAATTTTTATAGTCTTTTATTTTATTACTTATTTTCTTAAATTCAAGTTTACGGGGTCATTTTTACTAATTTTCTAACTTTACTTTCTAATTTAGGTTCGATCGAGTCTTTCAACTGATCGAAATCTCGAATGATTAGTTGTAGGGCTTACAGGACATCAAGCGAGAAGGATGATTACTTAAGTGATTTGAACCGATTTGATGGAAACCTAAGCTCAACCGCGAGTTCCACTCGTGGTCACAAACATGAACAACTACCTCAAGAGGAAACATATTAAGTTTTCTTTTCGTTCTTTCCGAAAAAGTTTATCACTTAGAAAAATCTTTTTTCCCAATTATTAAAAAAAAAAAAGGTAAATGGTATAGTTTTCCTAAAAGTGGTGAACTAACGTTAGGTTTTTCCAAATTATAACCGAGTAAAATTATTTTTCTTAAAAAAATTAAATTGGATAGTCACATACACTTAGATTCTTTTCACAAAACATAAAATTGACCAATAAACTAAAGGTTTTCTAAAAATCCAAACCAAACTATGGCGATCTAATTATGATTAATAGATACGTAGATACCTTCAAGGCAACCATAAAATACTCGATCAGATTAGTTATTCATACTGTAAAAGACTTTTTTATATTTTAATTTTTGACTATTTTTAATGTATGCTTTATGGAATGATGAAAGGGAAGAAAAAAAAGTTGAACGATGGGTAAGGAAAAAGGAAAAAAAAATTGTGGAAAGGAAAGAAAAAAAATAAGAAAGATAGTAGAAAAAAAAAAGTTCAAGAGCCTCGATTAAGGCTTTAAACCGCTGGGTTCCCTGAACCGTCAGCTTACGGTCCAGTCATAATTCATCGTGTCACTGACCTATGAACCAATGGTTCAGGATCAACTCGACCCAACACCCACCATTAGCTGTACCATCTAGGTCAACCTATACAAACAGGCATTTTATAGCATAATTTCCTTTATCTCTATGTAAGAAGGAAAAAATCTAGCGAAAATAAATAATTATGATTGGTTATATGTGTGATCTTTGTAGATATTATTAGACTAGCAATAGTTGTTTTGGTTATGAATTCGGGTTGTCTTAATTATAGAGGAATGGTATGAATTTCATTCCCTCAGCATTTCTTGTGCATGGGAAGATCTTGCATAATAAATTGAAAATTTCCTAGAGAGGCCATTCAAAATAAGAAACCTCCTCTACTCGAAGTAAATAAACTTTTCTTATACTCAAGAACCTACTAAGTAGTCTTACGTGCCCTTTAACTCATTTAGGTACCTCCCATCCACATTACATAACATCTTACATTTATAAAAAGTTGTCTTTAATAAGTTTGATTTTACTGCCGTAATATTGCTGGTAGAAATAAATGGCTAGACTTGCTACTATGTGACTTTAAGGGAATGCTAAGATCTTTGCCTTACATACTATATAAATAAAATCTCCTCTACAATATTTTCATATTGAAACCAAATTATATATAGGTTTTCTTGTTTGGTAGTCTCAAATGTTGTACACTTTGTGGATTACATATGTTATAATGACTGTTGCAGTTTTGTGGTACTGAATTGAACAAGAACTTTTGCCCTCTATTTGATTTGTATAATTGGTTATGGTACTAGAGAAAAGAATCCAGGACGAAATATACAAAATAAGCATATTTTAAAATTACATAAATTAACCCCATATCAAATTCTTAAGTAACAATATTGAACTTTATTATAATTTTTATTATGAATAATTAAAGTTCTTAATTTTTTTAATTTTTCAATCATAAGAATCTACAATATTATATATACTAAACATGGTATAATAAAATTATACTATCTTATATTCCTTATATTGTACTATCAAATTATTCTTATTCTATTCAATTCTAATAATCAAACGCTCTTATTAACAAAAAATAAAAAAAAATATCTTAAGAAGGGGCATCAATTGGAGACAAGAAGGGACATGAATAATCTTAAGGAATCCGGATGTAACTTAATCAAGGGTAAAATGGACATCAATATCTAAATGTTTTACCCGATCATGCAAGCAAGGATTACAAGCAATTTGCAAAGTAAATTTATCGTCGCAACACAAAGATATGGGCAAAGGAAAGTCATGCCTCGAAAAGATAAAGTTGTAACAGTTTCACCGTGTGAACCATCTAAAGATAGAAACTGTCCTCACAGCTACTATTTTAGAACTAGTTCATACAAGGCATACTCGCCTCTACCCCTTTAAAGCATTCAATTCAATACCTATTTGATGTAAACCTGTAAAGTAATCCTTTGAAATAATTTGTAATAATAAACTTGTTATTTGACCTTGTAAAAGAGTAGTAGTAGTAGTAGTTGTAGTAGTAGTTGTAGTAGTAAATCCCAAAGGTATTTATCATTTCATATACAGACCAAAATATTGAAAACTACTAAATCCTTTGAGGAGTCTTGTATAATTATCCTTAAAAAAAGAAAAAGTTAATACCAAGGGTAATAACCGCCATTTCTTGTTGTATCTCGCTCCCTGTCCCAGTTTACTAAGGTTTTCGTATTGGATAAACACTTATAAGCCATTTAGAACTTGCAAAACAAACTATAAGAGAATAATCGACAACTTATTCAATAAGTAGGGTGGAGACAGAAGTATGCACTCAGCATATCATAAGCTGGGTTTTCAATCAAGTTGATCAGATTCAATTTATGTATAAGAAAATGCCATCGCACGACATTATCCAATTCGTAATAAGATCATAGAAATTTCACCTACTCTAATCTGGATTAAGGAGATTAACGTTACACACTTACGGATCAAAACCAAACCGAACTTATGCAATGGAGAACACCCTCTTTCCGTGACTACCTTCAAATCACGACCCCCAACCTTGCCGCAACCTCCTCTTCTACCACTTAGTTCAGTTAAAGGTGGGGAAAGAACCATTTCAACTATCTTCACTGAAAAAAGTTCGTGTTTGGCCCGAGAATCATAGTTGTTACCCCTAGTAGATTACGATGCATATTAAATTAGATATTAAGCCAAGTTTGAGTTAGTTTATCTTTTTAGGATAATCAACTAAGCTCAAACAATTTAATAATAATATTCACAGAACATTCATATCATAGAGCTCAACTCTCCTCACAGCAAATCGAAGCCCAACCACAAGCGTTATATACGCACCAACAGCTAACTATAATCGTAAACCAATACATATCAAAGTCTCTAAATATTCTGAAATAATATCTCAAAATGCAGTAAAACATTGATCTCACTTACTTATCCTGACACTCACTTTGTAAAACTTATGTCATCAACGGTTTGATCATTAAGAGGTCCTATATATACAAAATCTAAGTTCAGTTTTTGTAGTGGTTACGAAAACATTAGGATCTTATTTAAAGCGGCTATACATATATATATATATAAAGTATATTATCATTTTCCTTGTATAATAATATATAGTTTCGTTATATCGGTCGAGTTAAGTTATTAAGTATTAATAATGTACATAATTATACTATTACGTATAATATATCATTTTGATTGTGTCAAAACGTACTTTTAGTAGTTTAAATCACGCTTCCATTACGATAGAGTTATAATAGTACATAAATCAGTAATATTGTAGAGATATAAATTATATTATCTAGGTTTATCCGATTTTAGTAAAAATAATGTCGTTAGGCTTGTACAAACTTAACAACACAAATTACAAGTCTTAATTTCTAAAAATAACTTCTAACAGGTAATTTGAGTTTTTAACACAGTTATCCATATTTAATCAAATATTATCATATTATACGTAATTTATATTATTAAATCATATTTTACCTAGTTTGTCAATATAACCCATAATATAGGTATTATCTAACCCTAATACCTTCATAACATATCCCGATTAATGAAATATCATTAAATATATTAAAAATATATAATTTTTATCCAATCTGACTAGTACACAAATAAATAACTTTTACTCAACTATTTATCATATTTTAACATATTATTATTACAATTAGGTATTGGTTCGTTATTTAAACTATTTTACTACATGAATTCATCATAAATAGCTCGGGCTACTAAATAATTCCTCGAAAATTTTTATAGACTCCTAAAAATATGAGGAATTCAGCTAGTACTTGGTTTCAAGTTTTCGATCTATTGCCTATATATTCGAAATTACTATTTTACACCTAAATTATACTTAATTTCCTAAATATGATTCTTTTTGTACAAAATTATTTTCAACCTATCCTAACATCATTATACTTTATTAGAAATCAGTATAGGTCAATTTCACTGTTTAATTTCATAAATCCTATTTATTTAACATTTTTAACCTAATTTCAAGCTATTTTTAGGGAAAAAATACAATAAATATTAAAAATATTTAAATAAAAAATTGGGCTACATAAAAATTATCTATATATCATAAGTATCTTACACAAAAATTTTGAGCTAGAAATTATATCATTTAATGTATTTATTTTTAATTTCAAATTTCGAATGAATAATACATTTGTTAAGCAAGTATATTAAATATTCCTAATTTTGTTAAAATAAATTTATGAAATGAAATTACATGTAAAATAACCTAGAAATTAATTTTTTCATATTTGTCCTAATTAATTTAATATTTTTTCAAAAATAGAGAACAATAGGGCAGAAGCTTGGAACCTAAGTTCATCAGAGCTCCGACCACCATTAGTTGGAGAGGAGTTATCAGCCGGCCTAGTCGATGGTGGCTCTGCTAGGTGGCCGTGGGGTTCCACATCAGGTTATCGTTTGGTCTGAAAACTGCCTTAGCTCGATCTTTGCTTTGCTTTTGAGGAATTTTTTTTTTAAATGTTTTAATTTAGTAAATTTGTCTCTCCGGTTTTTTGTAGGTGTGTTAGGTTCTAAAGTTTTTAATGTATGCCTTGGGATTGCTTTTATACTAGTTTGGGCAACTTTTAGATTTTTTTTTTATTTTCATATTTATCCTATTATTTTGTCAAGCATGAGGTATCCAATTGTGGTCTTTTGCCCTTTTGATTCATCACTTCAGCCCATACGAGGATGCCATGCAATTTTCTAGCATATTCTAAGTCGGTTGGTTAAATTTTAGATAAGGTTAGGTTGATTTTTAATGAATTAATTAATATTTTATATAAATTACATTAGTATTTAGTATTTTTCTTAGTATACGTGTATATATCTTATGTATATATATCATGTGTAGCATATAACTATACTTATATAATTATGTTCTAACATACCTTTTATTTTTAAGGTATATTTCTTAGTTATTTTTATGAATTCAACACATAATATATTCATTTACGCAATTTAAGGTTAATTTACAAGTATAATTATTATTTATACTATGTATACTCATAAAAATATATGTATATTCATATAGTATATTATGTTATATTATCTCATTTTGTAGCTCAATTAAATTATCTTTAAATTCTCATCGCATTCCAGGTTTGATTTTAGGGGTTTCAAACAATTTGGTACTATATTAAATAATTCTACTTCTAGGGGCAAAATTGGGATTTTGAATCATTATTTTTAAAATCTAACTTCACTGTATCACTTCGTCTAACTTTTCTATCTTAAATGTAAAGTTTGAGCTCAATCGAATAATTTTTCTCGAAAACCTTAAATCAACTATTGATTCTAATCGTATAAGGTAGAGCTTTATCTTAATACTCAGATGTTCATATCTGGATTGTTAATTTCAGATGTTCATGTCTGGATTGTTAATTTATAGAATATTATAAGGAACATCAACTTTCAAGTCCCAAAGAATGTAAGAGACCAACAAAAGTTCTTTAGAAGTTGAAATTATACTATAGTATTCAGCTTCTGTAGAAAAAGTAAAAACACTCCGTTGCTTCTTTGTTTTCCATGAAACAAAGGCATTTCCAACCAAAATACAATATGCAGTGAGGGATTTTCCATCAATATCCTAAAGAATGTTAAGAACAAATTTTCTTTGATTAAGTGAAGTATCATGCTCCATGCGGCAATTCAATTCCAAGGAAAAAGCAAGCCTCACCTGGATCCTTGATAGTAAATGCTAGATCAAGATCTGCCTTAAGAGACTAAATTAAAGATTCATTATCATGCGTGAGTAATATGTTATCCACATATAATAATACGTCAAAAAATCCTTCTATGGAGTCATAAATGAACGGGCTACAGAAAACCATAATCAAACAAAAAAACAACTCAACCCATTACATCAATAAATAAACAAATGTAGTTGCCCGATTTCAAAAGTCAATATTGCCATACAATACAATTATGAAATTTTTCTATCAAATAATAATTGTTCGTTAAAAAAAAATCAAAAAAAGAAAAACAAAACTAATGATAACCGATTAGGTTGCATCATGGCTTACCATCTTATTCTTCTTATTTATTGTATTCTAAACGATGGATGAAATTTAATATATACTCGAGCATTTTACTATTTCAATGGTATCTAAACAAATAAAATTAAACGTGCATGTATATGTATATATTGTTACTCGCTAATTTTTAAGTATCGTTGCATCATTTGTGGAGTATAGGGCAAAATGAGAATGTTAAATATGTATTACTTCTAATCACATTTTTTTTTTTAAAAAAAAAAAAGGTTTATGATCTTGATAGGTTGAATATATAAATAACACATCAGATTTCAGAGTTCAAGCTAAAATTGGTCAAATTATTCCCTTGCAATTCTAATAGCAAATCATTATGATTGCTGAAGATACTAAAAAAAATATATATGAATAGAACTCTAAACTTGTGATGATTAATAATATTATTTCTCGAACTTGTGCTTCTAAACAATCACCACCATCTTATGTATAGCATGAAATAACATGTACTTATCCATTAATCTCCGCAAGAAATTAACTAAGCGTTTTCATCAACGTCTACCATCCTTTTCTTTTCTTTTTTCAATTGTTCACTTGGTATATTGAGACTCGTATTTTAAATTTGAACTTAATTGAAACAAGCTTGTTAAGATGCAAAACATATATCCAAACCTAAGAACCAAAAGTACTACAATTCTATTGGCATCCATAAAATTGTATATGGTACTATAAAATACTAATTTAAACAAAATTCAAAGCGTAAAAAAAAAAAACACTTTATTCAAGATAGGATTTTGGATGAGAATTTCTCTATTGTTTCTATTCAATAACATATGCATTAAATCTCAGCATAGTTTAGCGTCAGGTCTCATATTACAATCATCAGGCACATAATAACCAAAGCTTCTAAAGACACCATATAGGTTTCATATACTTCAAGCTTAAAGAAAGGAAAAAGATATATTTAAGTACTTGAGAAAAACTCAATATTTCACACATTAACATCAGCATAGTATATACATTGATAAAATATTACAATATAATTCTATTTACATTCAGACACCAAAACCTCTCTCCCGACGGCCACACATTGTAGCGATGCCAATTCTTCAACAGAAGCTCCTCGTCATCACAATCTTTGTTCCAATCATCCTTGAAATTCATCACATAACTCATATAATCGCACTTGATCTTCGTAGAATTGATATGAGCATGCGATCCAATTTCCGCGATCATTTCTGATATGGGCATTCATGGTTCGGTTCGATCTGTTTAAAGAGTTGAATCGAATCGAACCGAAACACATTTCAAATAATTTCATTTAAATTTTTAATAAACCGAAGTATTTTTAACAATTTGAGGTTCTAAACCAACCAGTTTTAAATGCAACTCAAATTGGTTGAAGTTTTTAACTAAACATTAATATTTAAAATAAGGAACATTATGCAAAAGTTAAAACCATGTAGTATTATGTCAATAATATTTCATCTTATAAAGTATGAAATTTTGCTTGAGACCTAGAAAATGACAGCGAAGCTGAAGGAGTAAATAGTAAAAGTTGAGCATGAGAAGAGCGACAATAAAACAAAATGTAAATAAGATTAAAATAAAAGGTCAATATAGTTTAAAAGTAAAAAAAAAAAAAAAGTCACTTATTTTTTATTTTAAAATAAAAAGTGATTTGATTTAGGTTAAAGCACTTCAGTTTGGTTCGACCTCCTAAACTGAAATGCAAACCATTTGAACCTCCTTTGAACCTATCATCTCAAAGTTCTTGCCGATTATTCAGACTCTACACATATAAAGCTTGCAAAATAATACATAGTGAGGAAACGCTAGGAAGTTGTCCGACGTGATCACTTCGATACTTAAGTTAGTAGTAGGCTATTAAAAGTATGGAATACTTTAAGGTAATACGTAGGCTTAATATATAGAGTATAGAGAGCTCTACCGTTGAGTAGTAACCTAGTATTTATAGGAAAGCCGAGTTAAGCCAAGCTAGTAGTTGGAGATTAGTTAACAGGAGATATCTTCTCCTGCAAGTGTAGGAGAATGGAGTTGTTTTATCCAACGTATCCCATTTATTCAGGACGTGGTAGTTTCATCCTTATCTTATGCATTCTAACCGTTGCAAAACCAGCTGGATTCGGTTCATTCAGGCTCATAAAGGTAAGCCCTAAGCCACGAGACACGTTGGATCCGGTTGGGCCTGAGGGGCTCATGTCCAAAGTGTCTTGTCAACACTTGTGCCTCCCCCCACCCCACCCCTCGGCGCAATCTCATTGGGGAAGCGAAAGAAAAGAGAAGGGATATATAGGCTGCTTAAGTATGACTAATCTGATGTGAAGGAATCTAACCTAGTGCTATGGGGTCAACATGGTGAGTGCATAGGTCCAAACTAGAAGGTAGTGGAGGTAGAGGTATCGAAGCAGTAGATACCAAGGCTAGAATATTAGAGACAAGATGAACAGGAGTGATCAAGAGTTCTAAATCGGAGTACTAGGGCCTCGAGCGAGGCTTAGGTTAGGGTATTAGAGTAGGATACCCTTACAACTCACAAGATAAGCACTTCAAGGCTACAAACTAGTCTGTCTAAACAATACACAATGAGAATCGAGCAGAAGTAACTGTGTCATGCTTTTATCAAGTCGATGAGGTGGAAGTTAGATAGGCTTTGAAGAAGTTTCTTATGGAAGGAACTTTTTTCAAAATATGATTTTTGCTAGTCTGTATTTCGTGCATTAAATGCAACATGATAAGTATCGTATTATAGCATATTAGTGTGTAACTACATGCCTTTTACCTTTTAAAGGTGACCATCTGATCAAAATGCTTTACACATGTTTACTATGCAGTATTCCGAGGGATTCATGCTTATACAAATCCTTATAATCGCATGTACGGCTTCCTAAGCAATTTGCCTATAAATAGGACAATCGCAAAGAGAGACCACTTTTCTGCAATTATCTCATTCGATTATGACAAATTTTGCATTCATATTCGAACTTTCACACTTCCTTCAAAAGTTTCCCAAGGTTTTTCCTCCTCCTTCCAATATTATAGTCATGCTAACCAATAGAGGTGAGAGCGATTCCTCTTCACCGTCGCATCTCTCTAATTTAGAGTCTACAAAGAGTAATCCCTCTCAGGCATAGGAGGGCAAGGTCTCATCGCTAGCACAACTCAACCAACCTACAAAGATGGCCTTAGAGGCATTGGATAGGGTCAGAATTATCAATGCCATCTCCAAGGATCTCTATGTGGATGTTCCCTTGCCCCTCATAAAGGATTTGTTTGATGCTCCCGATACAGGTAAGGGACCTAACAGTAATGTGAGCAGAAGTAAGCAATCTACCCCCAGTTGGATCATGAACATTTTTCTTATAGAGGCAATCCTTGAGTGGCAGATTAGGTTGCTAAGCAAAGACAAACAGGTGACCCTGCTATCAGGGAGGAGCTTTGCAATCTTTAAGAAGTGCCTGGAGTTTAGGCAATGCCTCCCTCTAAGTCGCTTCAAGAAGGAGTTCTTCAATTATTACTACTGTAGTCCGTTGCAAGTCCTTCCTAATGGGTGGAAGGTACCAAAAGTTTTTCATACGCTCTACGTATACCCGATAATAAGGACTACTTTCGAGCTTTTCTATCACTTCTACATATGGAAGAGTGTTGGGGGTAGCCTTACCTCAAGCTGTGCCTAGGGAAAAAGCTATTCTGCAACCTTATAGATTCAGTCAGAGGCTGGTAAGATGAATATGTCATGGTTGAACTGTCACACCCCGAACAAGAAGAGTCATAAGAGTCCCGCCGTGTAAACTAATTTAAGATAGAAGCTGACCTCACAGCTGCTATCATAGATACAGTTCACACAAGGCGTACAACTCAACCAGCTTAAAACGTTTATTCTGCCACCTATTAATAACCAAACTTGTGATAGAGCTTTTACAAAATACTTGTTCTATACAACCTGCTGTTTAGTACCACAATAGTATTTATACAAACGTTTTACATTCAAAGGTAAAGTTTACAATAAGAGTTTATTAAAAACTACAGGTTTTGCAGTCTATATATAATAAGTTAGGAAACTAGTGGGCTCCTAGGGAATTCCTAATTAGTTTCCTCCAAACTCAAAGACAAAGTCAAAAGCCCGGGTTTAGTTGATTCCGCGATCCTTACTTTTCCAAACAGTAGCGCAATAACCTGGAAATGGTGGTACCTAAACATCTTGTCCTTACTCAACACCTGCTAAAAGAGTCTGTAAGGATGTAAGCACAACTAGCTTAGTAAGTGGGACAGAGTCAGAAGAGTACTGCATAATCACAAATAAGATTAATAATTATGATGAAATGCAATGCAGTCACTCAAATGAAACATCACACAGTGTTATCCGGTCTACTATGAGGTTAGAGAAATTACATCCACTCCAACCCGGATTGAGGAGTTTCATCACGACTCAAGTTAAACCAAACCCGGGCTTGTGCAATAGAGAACAGCCCCCTCCTACGACTGCCTTCGAACCACGGCCCCCAACCTTGCCGCGACCTCCTCACCTATCACTTAATTCGACTAAGGATAGATAAAGGACCATTTCAGCTATTCTCATCAAAGGCAGTCAGTATTTGGCCTAACACTCTTAATCGTTTCCCTTAACGGGTGTTATGCATTTCTAATTTCATTTTAGTTGAATAACCGCTAGTTTTAATCAGGGGTAACCAATAAGTTCACAAAGTACAAAATCCATGCAAATATGTAAAACAACACACCAAGGAGTTAAACTCCTATCACAACCGAGTATCATCCACACACACAACATACGCATAATCATTTAACTACAAACATAACCAAAAGTACTCTTGAGTCTCCGGATACTTTAAATAGTATACAAACAAGCAGTGAAACCACAATCCCAACTTACTTGTTTAGACGTTCACTATTGCTGACTCGAATCGTCAACCGTCTTTGTATTGGAAGTAACTAATTACACAAAAAACCCAAATTCAATTTTCATAATAATTACGAAAACATTAGGGTTTAATCTAAAATGGTTATATTTATATATATATATATATATATATATTTATTTCCATAATATATAGTCATGTTATCACTATATATCGAATTAAGTTGCTAATTGTTGATACTGTACATCATATATACTATTACGTATTATATATCGTTTCGATCGTATCGAAACGTATTTTTAATTTATTAATTCACATTTTAATTTCGATAAGGTTACAAAAATATGTATATTCTTGAATATGATAAAGTTATGAGTTAAATTACTTAAGGTTGTCCGATTTTAACAAAATTAGTGTCATTGAGTTCGTATAGACCTAACGACACGTTTTACGAGTCCTGTTTCTAGAGATGGCTTTTAACGGGTAGTTTGAGTTTTTAATACAGTTATACATAATTATATAAATATGATTGTATTATACGTAATTTATGTTATTAAATTGTATTTTATCTAATTTATCCATATATTGTTACAATGTAAGTATTATCCAATTCTAATATACCTAAAGTATATCCCAGTTTGACCAACAATCCTATATATAGTTTTTATTTAACTATTTAATTTATTTTAGCTTATTAATATTACAAATACACCTCGACTTGTAAATTAAGCTATTTTACTTAGTAAATTCGTAATAAATAATTCGAGTTACTAAATAATTCTCCGAAAATTTCAATAGACTCCTAAAAATATAGGGGATTCAGTTATCACTTGGTTTCGATTTTCCGACCTATTTCCTATATATTCGTATTGACGATTTTACTACTAAATTATCATAAATTACCTAATTATGATTCTTTTAGCACCAAATTAATTTCAATCTGACTCAATACTGTTATTATTTATTACAGATCAGTACATGTCCATTTCATCAATGAATTTCATAATTTCCTATTAAATTCATAATTCAACCTATTTTCGAGCTATTTTCAAGCCTAAAAATGCAATAAATATTAAAAATATTTAAATCAAAATCCAAGCTACATAGCAATTATCTATATATCATACACATCCTACACAAAAATTTTCGGCTAAAAACAACATCATTTAGTACATTAATTTTACAAATATAAATTTGGGTGAACAATAGATTTTTTAATAAACTATATTAAATATTATGAATTTTTCAAAAATAAAAATATCAAATGAAATCATGTTTAAAATAACCTAAGTACAATTTTTTTTCATAATTTTCTGGGTGGATTTACTAATTTTTAAAAATTATTAAAAAATAGGGCAGAAATTTGACCTTACTGTTCTTAGTATCTCTGACAGCCGTAGGGTGAGGGAGGAGGGGGTGTGTTAGAACACCTAGATGCTGGGGGTACTCCTTGGTGGTGGAGTGGTGTAATAGCAGATCAAAGGACACCCTAAGAACTAGCTCAGCTCGGTAATTGCTCTGTTTTTCCTATTTTCTATAATTTTTTTCTAATTTTTCTTTCTGTTGTTTCTGGTTTCAAAAGATGTAAAATGATGTTGCTCAATAGATTTATAGTGGTTTAGGTTGGTTTCTTTTTTTTTTAATTTTTTTTCTTGCTTTTTCCTCCATTAATTACAAGTAGGAGGTGTCATTTGTTTGTAGATTCACATTTTGATTCAGCAATTGTCTAACCTTGATGATTTCCAGTAGTTTCCAAACTTAAATCAGCAATTGGAAAGCTTTTGAATAATATTTTGCAATTATTTAGGTATTTTGAGTATATTTTATTAATACTTAATTATTTACTTAATATACGAGTATATATCCCTTGTAAATATCACGCATAATATATAAATATCACGCATAATATATAATTATACTCATATAATTAAGTTTCTAACGTATCTTTTATTTTTAAGATATGTTCTAAAGTTAATTTTATGATTTCAACAAAATATATATAATTACGTAATTTAGGGTTAATTTACGGGTATAATTATTATTTATACCGGGTATACTCATAAAATTAAGTGTATTTTTATATAGTAAATTATACTATATCATTTCATTTTATAGCTCAATTAACTTATCCCTAAGTTTTCGTTGCAATCTAAGTTCAATTTTATAAGTTCCGAACATTTTAGTACTTTATTAAATATTCCTAATTTTAAGAGCAAAATTGGGATTTTGGATCATTATTTCTAAAATCTAACTTCATTGTAATATCTCGACTAACTTTTTTATTCTAATCGTAAAGTTTGGACTCAATTGGATAAGTTTCCCTAAAAGCCTTAAATCTAGGCTCAGTTGTCCTAAACACAATTTTCGGAGCTTACATGAACTGCTTAAAGAGGTGGACTTTTGGATCCGGTGGATCGGGATGGTCCATACCGAAGGTAAGAAGAGGCTTGGTCTCAATGAAACTGAGGCCACCCGGGAGATCCTGGCTTTCATGGCATTGAGAGATGGTTAGGAAATTAACATTATGAAGACCATAGAGAGGTATTTCCAACACTCAATCTCTGAACTCTTCCCCAATATGAAGAAAGTTGTAGTGGAGAAGCAAGCTGAAGGTACAAGTTCATTCTTATGCACCTACGTCTATCATACTGGTGTTAAGGTGCTTCATCTGATGCCCATAGGATAGGTGGACCTCCTTAATCGTATTGGTCACGGCAGTGTTTTGCGAATGGTAATGGTAATTTCTTTTGCTTTGTTTTTGTTTTCCTTTTCTAAATTACGATTAGATTTCTTGCAGGCAAAAACTTAGCTCCAAAAATGCCTCGTCCTTTTATGGATGACCTGATTAGCCGTCATCAAGTAAGAATAATAGTAGATTCACCAAGAGGCAAGATCGCAAAGTTGAAGCCAAGGCTTAAGGAAACTAGTAGGGCACAACCGAAGTCTGTTCTCCAAGGGGCTCCCGTCGGCATCTAAAATAAGCCTGTGGATGTAGAGCCCTTAGGTATGGCTCTAACTGCTCTTGCCTTCGTACCTTCAACCAAGCCCATCATCGTGGATGATGAAGGTGCCAAAACGAAAGGGCTCGTTATATAAGTGCTTTCCCCTCCGAAAGCAAGGGAGGAAGAGATTAAGTAAGTAGCCACCCTTCCTCAAGCTGCTGGCCAAAAGCGTAAGGCTCTTGAAATAGTCGAAGAGCCTGGTTCTAGAGTGAAGAAGTAAAGGCCCCTAGCAAGGGTGCCTAGGGGCCTTTGAAAAAGGGGAAATAAA
Source organism: Lumnitzera racemosa (assembly GCA_024138005.1). NCBI lineage: Eukaryota > Viridiplantae > Streptophyta > Magnoliopsida > Myrtales > Combretaceae > Lumnitzera > Lumnitzera racemosa. Next base: position 104,323,706 of record JAMXBC010000006.1, on the reverse strand, counting down.
ATGAGTAACCTATGGTTCATCCCTATTAGAGCATCGACGACATGGGAGACGCATTTTTTAAAGTCCTCATCAATTTTAGTTTGATGGGGATAAGGCCAAACTCATTCCAAGAAGTACCATACACTTCTCAGGACGATGAGCTCTTGAGGGGAGCCCCTGAACCAGAGATGAAGAGGGTCTGAGGGAAGCTCCTCAAGCCAAAGTGGGAGGTCCATGCCAACGATTTGATGCTACGACACCAGACGCTCAGCTACCAAGCTTCAATAGGTTCTTACACACCTGACGATTAGGCCATCCTCAAAGGGCTCTCTTAGGAGAGTAGGGACGACCCCATATAAATAGTAAGCTACTTAAGCACGCTAATGGGGTAAGTAAGTTTTTGTTGTTCTTGTGTTATCGTACTTTTATGTGTCAATTGTATTAACAGTAGGCTCTGTTTTTTATTTGCAGTATCATAGCCAAGTGTTGCTTCAACTGAATAAGTCCAATGCTACTCAGAGAAAGGTAAAGGGCTTTCGAGAGGCATTGCGTCAACATGAGAAGTACTTACTAAAGGTAAAGACTTCTAGTAAGAGATAATTGAAAAAATTTGCCAAGGCTAGCAGGTGGTAGGGCTTAGGGCAAGGCTTAATAATACAAAGTGGGAAAGAGACAAAGTTGAGAAGGCAGCCCAAAAGGCCAACAACCTAAAGGCACGGTTGGAGAATGAGTAAAAGACGAAGGTTCATCTCTCTTAGAGGCTAGGCGAGGAGGTTAAGGCTCAAGCCCAACTCAAGAAAAAAAATGCCAAGTTGAAGGCATCTATGGCCAAGCTGCAAACCGAGCAAACGATAAAGGCATCCGAATGTAAGGGCATGAAGGACACTTCATTGGAGCTAGCCGGTTTAAAGGTCAATTTAGAGTAGCAAGTCAAGGAACTGCACGATAGGGTTTTGGAGATAGAAGAGATCATCTCCAAGATAGAGAGTGGGGAGATCATTAGTGATACTGTCGTAAAGAAGGCAATCACTACTACAAGAAGACCTAAGGGTGGTTAAACAAGCTGGAGGACCTGACCACTAACTCTACCAGCTACACTCGAAGGGAGGTTCTTTCCCATTATCCAGACCTAGGTTTTAGCTTCATCGGCTTCTTGGACTCCCTAATGTTTAATGAGAAAAGAGATGCACTTACTCGAGAAAGGGGGTCTACCCATGCAACTATTGATGAGGTTGGCACTCCCTCTGTCGCTAAGGCTGGGCAAGGTGCATCTACTTCCGCTTCTACCCTAACAGCCTACTAGAAGCTCGCCTCCAAAGAAGCTCCTCAAGACAATCCATATAAGGGTGATACTCTAACTACTCTCAGTTCGTATCCTTTAGGCCCCGCTCCAAGTCAAGGCCTGCCACCCGAAGGACCAACTGATCAACGCTCCGAACAGATCGATACCTTGGACTTTTCTAAATTGCTAATCCTAGGAGATAGCAAATCTCTTGGTTTTTTTTTTTTTTTGAAATTAATGTATGTCAATATGGGATGCTAGCCTTTACTGTGTAATTAAACAATCAATGAATGGATAGATGAATATTTTTCAAAAGTTCTCTCCTATTCTTTGTTCATCATTGAATGTTTGCTCAAAGATTCCTCTGTACAAGGAGAGTTGACCCTTGCTGAGGTTAACTGTTAGGGAAGTTCCTCTGTTCAAAGGGTGTTTTCCTTGCCGAGGTTACCTTGGTAGAGGTCAGGTTGGTAGTATTCCGACCAGTCCAGTGTAGGTGAGTTTCTTTATGTAAGGAGTGTTTCCCCTTGCCAAGGTTAACCTAGTAAGGGTTAAGTCGGTAGCATTCCAACCTATCTAGTGTAGGAGAGTTCCTCTATGCAAGGGGTGTTTCCCCTTGTCGAAGCTTCTCCAAAGAGTTTAGGTTAATGGCGTTTCGACCTGCCTAGTTGACTAACCATATGCCTTTTCAAAGGCTCAGATAGCAGGAGGGAGAGAGAGAAGTAAGCAATCAATTATAAAACAACTTTTATTTCGTTACAATGGAAAAAAAAAATTGTACATAATGGAATTCTAATCAAAATAAAACCGGAGATTCTAGATGTTCCATATGCGCAGGATAAGTTCACCATCTAATCTTTCCAGCATGTATGCTCCATTGCCCAATCTCTCCTTGACTCTAAACAGGTCTTCTCAATCGGGGGACAGTTTTCCCTACCCTTTGCGGGAACTTGTGGCTTCTAGTTTTCGGCACATTAGGTCGCCGACCTTGAACTCATTGTGTATAACCTCCTGATCATAATACTAGGCAACCTAATGTTGATATGCAGCTACCCTTGCAGCAGTAAGGTCTCTAATTTCCTCGATGAAATCAATGCTCACTTGTAACAGTGAGTCGTTAAGGGAGGTATCAAAACTTTGAGTCCAGATATTAGGAAGCTCAAGTTTGATTGGGAGGACCGCTTCTAACCTAAAAGCAAGGCAGAAGGGGGTCTTTCTCGTAGAATTATAGTGGGTGGTCATATACTCCCATAAGATATTGGGTAATTCGTTAGCCCAAGAACCCTAAGATCAATCCACACGCTTCTTGAAGCTATCCAAAATGACTAGATTGGTTGCGTTAACCTGTCCGTTTGATTGGGGGTAGGTAACCGAGGTAAAGTATAGGGTGATGTGGTGCATAACGCAGAACTCCCTGAACTTGGGGTTATCGAACTATTGGTTGTTGTCCATAATGAGGGCATAAGGGACTCCAAACTGGGAGAGAATGTTATTTCTGACAAAAGATTCAACACTTCTCTCTGTTATTCTAGCCACTACTTCAACCTCCACCCATTTCATAAAGTAATCGATGGCGATAATTATGAACTACCGTCCACCTGAAGCTTTCGAGAAGGCACCGGGGATATCAATCCCCCATTACATGAACGTCCATGGGCTCATCAGAGGTTGGAAAGCGGTGCTGGGCACATAACTGATTAAGGCATGCTTTTAGCATGCGAACGCTTCTAGCATGCGAGCGCTTCTGGGCTATGGCCTTTGTATCTTGCCTCACGGTGGGCCAGTAATATCCGAGCCATAGCACTCGTAGATAGAGGGCTTGGGACTAAATGTGATTGCTACACATTTCGGTGTGCAATTCTTCCATAATACATAGTCTTTCCCCTTCTTAGACGCATCAGAGTAGGGGGAAGCTGACTCCCCTATGATACATGACACCGTCAACTATTGTATAATTGGTGACGTGGTACCGAAGCTTCTTTACCTCTCTCCTATCTTATGGCAGCATGCCCTATTCCAAATAACTTCAGATAAGGTCCATCCAGCTCTACTTTGGTGTTGCTGCAATTAGTTCCAAAACTTTAGCCAAGCAAGAAGTTCTGCTTTTTTCCAGCAAATACTTATAAAGATCTTACTATCCTTTACCTTGGGCTTTTGTATGCTAGTAAAGGCAAACCTGGATAGCCAATCTGCTATGAAATTTTCCAGTCAAGGGATCTTTTGGATATCCCATGAAGGGAACTCTACTAGGAGGCTCTTTACTTTTTCGAGATACCTCACCATAGTATCGCCTCTAACCTCGCAATAGTATCTCCTCTAACCTCGCATTCGCCTTGGACTTACTGGACGATAAGCATAGAGTCCAAGAAGATCTACAACTACTCGGCACCGATCTCTTTGGCTAAATTGAGGTCAACGATAAGCGCCTCATATTCGGACTCATTGTTACTAGAATCGAATCCAAACTTGAGGGCGTAGCAAACAGTGACCTTATGTAGGCCGATTAGAACCAAGCCTGTGCCTCCACCCCCTGAGGTGGAAGAGCCATTAACGTGGAGAGTCCAAACCGGTTTGTCATCGCCTAGCGGTACTTCCTCCTCTCCTGTGTACTCTGCCACAAAGTCAACAGCACTTATGCCTATTAAGTTGTTCATAACTGATACTAGATTCCATATACACTCAATTCCATTGCGTACTTCATCATCCGTCTAGATGCATCAAGTTTCTACAACATGGTGCACAATGGTTAATCCATGAGTACAATCACCTGGTGTGCCTAAAAGTAGGGCTTCAACTGTCAGGCTGTGATGACAACGACCAGGGCGAATTTTTCTACCTCAGTGTACCTAACCTCAAGCCCATGCAATACATGGCCAACGTAACATATTGGCCTATGTTCTCTTCCCTCTGCTCTGACCAGTATAGAGGAGAGTGCCTAGTTCTTTATGGCTAAGTACAGGAAGAGGTCCTCCCCTTAGATAAGCTAGGAGAGGACCGATAGATGAACGAAGAAATCTTGGAGCTGCTAAAAGGCAGTAGTGCACTCCGGAATCTACTTAAAACCCTTAGGATTTTTGAGAATTTTGAAAAACTTAGCGCATCTATCAGCGCTCTTCAAGATAAATCTACTCAAGGCAACCACCATACCAGTAAGCTTCTATACGTCTCAGACTGAGGTCGAAGGCTTCATTCCCCTAATGGCTATGATCTTCTCGAGGTTAGCCTCGATACCTCTCTAAGTGACCAGAAATCTGAAGAACTTGCTAGAGTCAATGCCGAAGACGTACTTCTAAGGTTCAACTTCATGTCATATGTGCAGATTCGATTGAAGGCTTCTTGGAGATCCTTGATATGATCAACTGACTTCTATCTCTTGACAATCATGTCGCCGATGTACGCCTCCATATTACATTTGATCTAGGGCTTAAACAGCTTTGTTACCATTCACTAATACATAGCCCCAACGTTTTTTAGTCCGAACTGCATCATAGTGTAATAATACATGTCATAGTCGGTAACAAAGGAGGTATGGACTTTGTCCTTCGGGTCCATTCTGATTTGGTTGTACCCTGAGAAGGCATCCATAAAGCTCAACAAGGCATGTCCCAATGTAGAATCGACAAGCTGGTCAATCCTAAGGAGAGAGAAATAATCTCTAGGAGAAGCTTTGTTGAGGTCGGTATAATCAACACATGTACACCACTTCCCATTCTTCTTCTTAACCAGTACCACGTTTATCAACCACGTCAGGTACTTTTCCTCCCTTGCAAAGCTGACTTTAAGCAGCTTCTATACTTCCTCCTTGATTGCAATCTGCCATTTTGGAGCAAAATGCCTCTTTTTCCAATTTGACAGGCCACGTTGTAGTGTCAATGTTAAGGCCGTGGATCGCCAAGTTGGAGGAAATTCTGAGCATGTCTGATGCCAACTAAGTGAACCTATCCAAATTTACCCGCAAAAGGATAATGATTTCGTCCTTCACTTCAGCTGGAGTCTCAATCCCGACTTTTGTGGTTTGCTCGAGTAAGCTTTCGATTTGGACATCTTCTATTTCTCTCTAGACTCACCCCTCTCAGCCGACCTCTCCTGCAAACCTGTTTCTAGGGCAAAGATACCATCTCCTTTGGCTACCCTGACGTAGAGCTTGTTACGCCCTGAAGTCGCAAAGTCGCAACAGTCCCGCTGTGTAAACCATTCTATGATAGTAACTGGCCTCACAGTGCCTACCATAGAGCTAATCTACACAAGGCGTCGACGACTCCTCGCTTTGAAGTAAACAGTTCGAGTAATAATTATACTACAATTATGATAATTATCACAAAGTTCTATAAAACGTAGATAATTATAAATAAGTCCACAGAGCTTCCCAGGAAGTTTTACACAAACAGGACAGTTCACTAGATTACATAATAACTACTAGTCTTTCCTTCCTAATTACATGGTCATTCTAGCCTCACATTATATTAAGTAACTTGATGCTCACACCCCTGGCTTCACAAGGACTAACCTCTGGGTAATTGTAAAGCGGCATAGTACTTATAGTGTTCACAAGTCAGAACCTGCAAAAGGATCTATAAGGGTATGAGCAATTAAAGCCCAGTAAGTTGAATTGGAGACTCATGAATGCATACAAACACAAACAGGGTTATCAAACAATTATTTTCATGCAATGCAACAATCAAGTGTCATCGCACAATGTAGTCCGGTCGGTTGTGAAATCAGAGAAATTTCACCCGCTCCAATCCGGGTTGAGGAGTTCCATGTTATGCAGCAGCTCACAACCAAACCCAGGCTTGTGCAATGGAGACATCGGTCCTCCCATGACTACCTTTGAACCATTGACTTCACCCCCGCCGCGACCTCCTCTCCTGTCACTTAGTTCGACTGAAGATGAAGAAGGGACCATTTTGCAATCCTGTGCTATTCCTTTCGAAGGGGTCGGTATTTGGTTAGAAAGTCCTATGATCCCCTAACGAGTTACAATGCATGACGTTTTCGGTTATTAGGGTCAACTAAGATTAAATGCCGGTTAGGGTGTTCAACAAGTTCATACCAATTCAATCAGTCACAAAGTCATTCAAAGTACAAATTCTAGCATGAATCAGATACATCAAGCACATGAGCAAACTATTTACAATCACAATCATATACAAGCCTAAGTCTTCAAGTACTACGAAACTAGTACTCTATTACAATAAGCAATAACCCAACTTACTTGAATTTGCTCGATCGCTCGATCCTCTAGTTGCAAGCTGATTTGTTTCTGGGTGTCCTATAATACAAATAGGTTCTTTTAGTACTTATATTTTATGGATTCTTATTCTAATTCATAATATAACTCATTTTCCTCATGTATACCTAAGCCTATTTATTTTTCGATTTACTAATGCTCGGTTTTGAACAATTTGTTAGGGACCCTATATTTCCAGATATAATTAAACTAAATAAATATTTTTCCCTAAATCTACATACAATAAAACCTCATAATAACAAGTTTCATAATTTTCTGGGCAAAATAAATAATTTTACAAAATTATACAAAAATCGGGTGAATAAATGACTAACCAGTCCGAAGCTTTTGGGCCGTCCAAACCCGGTCCAATGTTGTCGGCCGGTCCAGGCGATGGGTCTACTGTAGGGTGGTGGTGGTGGTGGTGGTTCGGTCCCAGGTGGTGGTGAGTGGTGGGTTTAGCTTACTTGCCTAATCTGCACAGTTTTCCCTTTTTTTATTTTTCTGGATTTTCTCTCTATTTTTTTCGATGTTTTGATTTTTTTCAGATCTTAAACTGACCAAAGGACTTCTGAAATTTTTTTCCCTATTTATAGACAATTGTAGAATTTAATGTACATTAATTTGATGGGATTTTGCTCATTTTCCTAAGTTTTTGGCTTTTAGGTTGTCCAAATTTGATTGGTTAATTTTTCTTTTTCTGATTTGAAGCTGCCACGACCTAATCTTACTTCATCTTATCCTCTTCTGATTTTTTTCTAATTTTTTTATAATCATTTTATAATTTTCTTTAATTATTTGCTTAGTTTTTGGCTAATTTAGGTAATTACGCGTATTTTTATCTACACGTAAATACATGTGGTGTACACGTGAACATTCCTAATTATTATTTTGGTCATTCTAAAATTTTTAGTATACATATAATCTATCTCTAGTAATTTATTAGTTATTTCATGACACTTTTCGCATTTTCGGTAATTAATACCTATTATACTTAAAATTTGAAAATTTTATAGTCTCCTATTTTATTACTTATTTTCTTAAATTCAAGTTTACGGGGTCAGTTTTACTAATATTCCTCTCAATAGTTTATAATTTGGGTTTGATCGGATCCTTTAACCGATCGCCCTAAACCTTAGTATCTAAGTTCAACCCTACGGTTACTTGGCTTGGCTTGGCTTTAGGGCTTACAGAGCTCTTGTGAGAGCCTTTGATCACATCCACATACTCCCACCCCAGTTGGGGTTAGGAATTTACCTTCAAATGAAGAGAAGATGTGATTATCCTGAATGCATTCAAGCTTAGTCTTCCCAAAAGTGCATTGTAGGGGGAGGAGCAATCAATCACAACAAACTCTACGGGTCGTTGTGCTACGTGGTTGTCATCACCGAGTTCCATATCCAACGTGATAATAACCTTAGCTCAAACCGTACTTCCATTGAAGTCAATCATATTATGGTGGTATAGATTCATTTTTACAGATAGCTTCTTCCCCATCTCGTCATATGTATAGAGGAAGAGAATGTCAGTAGAGCTACTAGTATCCGCCATAATCTTGAAGACCTCAAATTTTCAGATCCTTACCCCTATCACCAGAGTATCTTGATGGGGTCTATTGATCCCTTCAAGATCTTCGTCGAAGAAGGAGATGGAAGTATATATCTTCTGTCTCTTCTCCCTTATGACCAACACCTCAAACAGGGTGTTAACTGAGCTACTGATGCTCGACCAACTCCCATAGTGTGCACCACCCCCCCCCCCCCCCCCCCATAATTACATTTATGACGCCATTAGGGGCGCAATTGTTATGGCAATTATTGTCCTACTCAGTGTGGGCATTCTCAATCCATCACCTACAAGGTACCCTGTCTCCATCATCGTCAAAACGATCGTCATTCCTCTGATGTGCCACATATTTGTTGAAGAAACCGTACTAAACGGCATACTCGAGGGCGTTCTTCAACTAGAGGCAGTCATCAGTAGTGTGGCCATGGTCTTCATGGAACCGATAGCATTTGTCAAAGTTCTAACGATTGGGGTTCCTCTGCATTTTCTACAGCCTCTAGAGCAAGTTCTGGTGCTTCACTTCAAAATAGAACTGAGCGATGGGTTTATTCAGGGACATGTATTAAGTGTAAATAAGAGGGGGGAGCAGGTCACGCTCAATCCGACTTTTCTTCTTCCCAAAGCTTTCCCCTTCTGGTCTGCTCGGCGTCCTTCCGCAAGGTGCTCCTTCACAAACAGTCTTTCCTTGTCCTACGACGCCGCACCTAGCGCAAATGTTATCTTCCTGGTCGATGTACCTCTAGGGTTTTTTCAAGAAGTCGACCAGGGTCTTCAATTTGCTCTTCACAAGTGTTGTTAAACCGAGCCACATAATCACGTAGGGACTTGCCTTCACCCTAACTTACTTAGTACAAGAACAATGTATCCTTGGACGGAGGCTTACTCGCACTGAAATGGAGGTTAAACCTCCATGCCAGCTCATTGAAGGAGCTAATGGAACTGTCAACGAGGAGGTTAAACCACGTGCGGGATCCCTTCCCTAGAGTGCCTAGGAAGGCCTTGCACAGTATAGGATCCTCATTACCGTAAAAGTTCATGTGAGTGTGGAAATGGAGAAGTTGGTCATTAGAGTCGCTCATGCCATCATACTGGTCCAGGAATGAAAGTTTGCCATTAGGAGGCAGCACTTCATCTTGGATACCCCTGGTGAAGGGGGTTTTATTGCTGGCGACCAACCCAACATCACCAACAAGCTTGCTTCCCTATTACTCAAAAAGCTACCTTACCATAGCGCAAAGCTTATTTAAGTCAACATCATCTACAAGGTGAGCTCGCCGTGCAGCCAAATGGGCTTACACTCCCTACAAGTCAGCTTCTTGCTTCTTGCCAACCAGAGCTCAGTCATATGTAGCCGCAAACCTTGCTAGCTGCTAATGCAATGGCAGATCAAGTTGCTAATCTCTGCCATTATGTTGCTGCTACTGGATGTTGTTCTGCCCAATGTAAGCATCTAAATCTTCGGGGTGGTGAGTTTATACGTTGTGCCACTCCACTTCGTCTAGGCAAGTGTAGAGAACCCTGTTTTGCGCGGCATACTCCTCAGCCAGGCGCTTCATGCACTCCAAGCACTCCTGCAGCATAACCCTTAAGAAGGCTTGATTGCCCCCAAGTTGGTTGTTTACCAACCGTTGATTTTCTTACTCGTCGTGTTAAGACATAATGTCAAAAGGATTGCTCGTGGGGTATGTGTTTAATGTATTTGAGGTTTCAGGTATAGGAATTCAAATTCCCATAGACGATACCAAATGTCGTATCAAAATTTTTGTAGGTAGTCATTCGGACTCTGTACATATAAGGCCTACAAAATAACATACAGTGAGGGGATGCCGATGGGTTGTCTAACATGATCACTCCGATGTTTAAGTTAACAATGAGCTCTTGAGAGTATAGAATACTTGAAGGTAATACACAGGCTTAGTATGTACAGTGTAGAGAACTTTACTGTTGAGTAATAACCTGATATTTATAGTGTAGTGAAAATAACAGTTAGAGGTCAGTTGATAGGAGAGATCTTTTCTCATAAGTATGGGAGAGTAAATTCATTTGGTCCAACGTATCCCACTTATTCAAGACATTGCTGTTTTATTCTTATCTAGCCATTGCAGGGCAGGCTAGACTCGGTCCATTCAAGTTTAGGGCTCAAGCTCACAAGGGTGAACTCCTAAACCACGAGACACGTCGGATTTGATTGGGTTTAAGGAGCCCATGTCCAAAGTGTCCTGGCAACAAAACCAAAACAAAATATAAAAGAATCAGATTACACAATCCAATTCAGTTTAATTCAAGTTTGGGTTTGGTTTGATGATGAATAACTTCAAATTTCAATGCATAATCTAGCTTAATAAGTTAAGAAATAAAAAGAACAACCTTAAATTCTTATGCATAATCTAGTCTAATAAATTAAAATAAAAGGAAATGATAAATGAGAACTCAAAATAATATTTACGTAATTCTCAACAACATTTTTGCCCAAATGCAATCCATTCTTGATCGTAATCTTGTGTCATCTTGACCTTGACGTGTGAGATATTGCTAAAATAGTAAACCTTCATAAAATGAAATCTCCGTGCTTAATATGTGAATGCAAAATCAAGCAATGACTAAACAATGCTTTCTAAATGAGAGAATTAAATATTGCATTCATCTTGAAATCTTCGATTTTCAGATTGAAAAACAATGGACTAAACTAACAATTAGAATAAGAAACATAAAATAATCAATTTTCAAATAATTTGTCCAGATAATTCTCTCCTCATTACCTCTGCAAAATCTATGCTATCACATCGACAGGAATACTCAAAACTAAAACCGCTATTTCTTGGCGTGTTACGTGTAAAGTTCTCTTTAGCCTCATTGAAACATCTCTTGCAATTCCTCATTAATACGGCACGGAACCATTCTCGTGAATCTCCGTTGAAGATTCAAGCAATTCTTCAGAGAAAAAACAGAGAGAAAATAAATTCTCTCCCTCCCTCTCTCTTCTCCCTTTTTTTAAGGGTTTCTGTGTGTGTATGTAATATGTTGAAAATGGAAGGAAGCGAAGATTTTTAGAGAGAGAGAGAGAGAGAGAATTAAGTTGCAACCAAATATTCCAATTTTACCCGATCTGATCACTCGAATGGCAAGTTGTAGCTAAATCATCTCAGAAATCTTTTTCATCCCATTCTTGACCTCTGCAATCAGGTCCCCTAAATCTAAGTATGCTAATTGACTCGTGAACACGAACCGTCGCATTCTTGCAGTAGTCAGCAAGTTCACAACCAATCTCCTAATTAAGCGAACATGAAACCCAATATAATTACAATAGAACAAAATTGTTAGTGAAATACTTACCACCGTCAACCACCAATTTTTCTCTATCTCAAAAGGAAATTTTCGAGCCCTGCGTAGCAAAACTGCCATGTTCCCAACTATTTTCCTTACAGTCAAAATGTCTTTACCCTCTCCACCGATTGAATTATGGTTTAAATCACTCTCCGTATTACTTTTCTTGCTTGGTTTTCTACACCTATTGATTGCTTTTATGCCATATGGTCCCATGTTGGCACAGTTCAAATCAACTCTGAACCGCCGATTCAAGAGTCACGGCCACGTTGAACCATGATCAGGCCATGAGCTAGTACTTCAGGGTCGGTTCGTATGGCTTGGCAATTCAAGGGTCATGTTTTTTTTTTTTTTTTCCTCACAAGCCTTTACATACTTTTTTTTTTTTTTCAATCCATCCATAAAATATACATTAAAAACGAAAAGAGAATAAAAGATACATTAAAAACGAAAAGAGAATAAAACATATAAAAGTCTCTTACATTATAAATATCTAATATCCTAATTTGATCAAGTAGAGTGAAGTAATCAGGGAGAAAATATTTTTTATAGTATTTTACGGTCATCCAGAAAATGCCTACATATCCGCTAATCAAAATCAGACCGTCATAGTTCGATTTTTAGAAAATTTTTAGTTTATTGATCAATTTTACGTTTCAGGAAAAATATCAAGTGTACATGACTATCCAAGTTAAATTTTTTTAAGGAAAATAATTTTAGTCAATCATAATTTGGTAAAACCTAATGCTATATCAACATTTTTGGGAAAATCATGCTATTTAGTTTTTTTAGAAAATTAGGAAAAAAAAATTTTTACGTGATAAAACTTTTTCTTAAAAGATGAAAATAAAACTTATTATGTATCTTCTTAAGGTGACTGTTCATGTTCGTGAGTAAGAGTAGAACTTGCAAGTGAGCTTAGGCTTCCATAAGATCAGTTCTAGTCACTAAAGTAATCATCCTCCTCGCTTGATGTCCCGCATGATTTTTGTCGCCTACAGGTTGCCTTGTACCAATCTTCTATACAAGCATTTGTCTCAACACTGACAACAAATAAGAAGGCTCAGCGTTCATCGACAATTAAGCCTGATGTACTAAACAATTGCTCAACAGTGACCATTGAAGCCGAAGCAGCGAGTACTTCTGGGCGATGCAAGATAGTAGTAGGCAGCCCCTTCTATGCCTTTGTTGTCACTCTAAAATAACGAAATTCTTGATAGAAATATTCTCAGAAAACTAGAAATTCATATTGATGTAGTGCTGCATCTCAAACATTGGACCACTAAACCGTTGCCTCTTCAATTTTTACACCAGTAACTACTCACCCATAAAAGAGTAATGCCACTCCTTGATGGGTAACAAAGGAGAGACTAATGACTAGCCACCGTACTGACTTTGGTAGTAATTGAGCATCTCCTCTACATCATTCGTTGTTGCTAACAGTTCTTGTTGTGTTTCCAAGCTATATACGTCTTGAGAATCCGTTAGATCTTAAATGCAACCATAATAAGTTTTCAACTACATTAGTAATAATTCCACTTGAAAATGAGGGTCTACAATAATTGTTATAAAATAAATATAAGAAATTTCTTCATAATAAGTTAACCACTTCAACGCCATATCGTACACGCATATACGAAGATTTAGGTCCTTACGAGCCTGAAATAGCACGCCAAGTATACTGATAACAGACATAACAAGCAAGTGGACGCTAGGTTGTAAACTTGTGAAAATGTTTTAGTGACATCATGAAAAACTTTCTAAACTTTTAGTAACTAGATACAAATATCCTAGTTACTAGGGAAAATGTTAACTACCTACATGTTGTACATTGCAATGTCATACAGCAATTCGCTGTAAAGAACTGTGCTTTACAATAACTCGAAAGTTAAGTTCCAGCAATGTTACACATCTATCTTAAACTTTCGAGGCCTCTTCTTGCACTCCATGTAGAAGTTCCTCCACTTTTTTGTGAGATAACAGCCTGTTGGTTATTATCTTGATGATATTCTTAATCAAAGCTATACTATCATGCAAAGCTACAATGCCATCCTTGACACACAAGTTAAAAATATGACATGCACAACATATGTGGAAAAAAATCCCCCCAACACTAGTTGACAGTAATTTTGCAAATCAGATATTGATACAATATTAGCAATTGCATTATCAAAATCAATAGAAAAAATTTTTCTCACTAATCTATACTCATTTAGGATTTCTCTAATAATTTTGTAAATGTTTTGCGCCGTGTATCAATTGTTAAATACCCTTAAAATCAATAGCCGTTTATTAAGTTGCCAATTATCGTCCACCTAATGAACAATAACACCCATATAAGAATTATTACAAAAAAGATTTGTCCATATGTCTGCACATATAGATACTTATGTATCGAGGGGAAGCATGCTTACCTACGAGCTCCCTCTTACCTTTATGGTAGAGCCCCTGCGTAGCTCAAGTTATCGTTCTGTGGCTAAGCTGGAGCTGAACTTCTCCTGTTCATATTGACTCTACCACTCTAATGCACTCGCGTTGAATGAGAGGTGCATGTTCGTTAGGTACTATGTTAGGTTATATTTATGGCTTTCTTTATCATACCTCATTAGTATTTGACTGGATGAACCACCACTCCGAGCAATCTATTGCTGCATTCTATCTATTGCCACCTCCTTGGGATGTTTTGACATTAAGTGTTTGTTAAGGTCACCATATCCCTCTCCCATTTTCCACCAGTAACTCGCATTGCAATAGTTGCAGAATGCCTTCGAGTTCTCCCCTTTCGTTTGTACTTTTATGGAAATGAGTAATAAAAATATTAGACTTATCGGGTTTAGGAGGCTTACCTAAGCCAATGGTCTCAAACTGCTGGGCTCATATTATCCCATATGTTGCTCTTTTGTTTTAGGAATAATTTATATGTCATCCTCTTCATCCTTAAACATACTTGTGGGGCAACTCATCTGAGGGGTTCAAATCCTGCAAGTTGTGCAAGGACGCTCAAATGAAGATGTTCAAATCTAACATGACATTTAAGGATACCCATGTATGGAGGTTCGAAACTGGGAGGTGTTGTGACCCGGTAACTCATGCGTTGATGTTCAACATTAATGCCAGGAGGTAGTATGCCACAATTACTCGTGGGATGATGTTTTACATCAAAGCCTAAAGATAGTGTAACTTCTTCTCCACATTCTTAACCATATCGTATGTCCTATACTCATTCAGGTTGTACTCGTTATTCAGGTATGACTAAATGTCCTTAAACCGTTGTGTCGTAGACAATATATTGGAACGCCCTTACCCTTGCCTTTAAATGACGAATCGTGTTTTTTATTAGAGAAGGTATGTCGCACAAATATTTTCATCGATGCAAATATTTTTTTCTCTTATTTATTACAACAAAAATTTATGAGTGAAAAACAAAAATAATATGTAAGATAAAATAAAGCAAAAATTATACAGTAAATGTGTGTATATCAACGTTATTTATTAATACAAATTGTTTTTGTATAGTGGAGTGAAAAATTATGCACAAAAATTGGTGGTTAGTAAAAAAAAATATTTCTAACGTTTTATAACTGAAAAAAATTTGAAGGTATAATAGTTAGAGTTAAAGAGATTTAATTAGTTTGTACAATAAATATTGCTACTAACCTAAAACTGCTATTTATAAGGATCGAGAAATGTGTAAATGTGTCGTTTGAATTTTGAAATTTCAAATTTTAAACGGCTCAGCACCACAAATTTTAAATTTTGAACTGCAATTTTAACAAAAGATAGAAGACAGAGGATAGGAAATTCCATGCTTCAAGGACCACCGAATCGGGCGGTTTAGCTCAGGCTAATTCACGGTTCGAAACTAAGCCTTTCTCAGGTCTAGTTACATATATGTGAAGTTGGTTTCTCACCATAATGGCAACCTAATGAAAGTTGTAACATTGGCTTCAAGAGATAGGAAATTATCAATAGGAGTTACCAGACGTTGAGTCTGATGGGAGGGTTTTATCCGATCATTTTGGACATATGGCAATTTTACCCCTATTATAAAATATTTATAGTTCTAATAAGTTGTTTGTAGTGTTATTTTTTTTTTCTTTTTATAAAATTTTAGTGGAGAGTTGAGTAATAATTTTAAAGAAAACATTTACATAAAGTTCTTCTAACTTAAATAATATAATTTATATAGCGAGAGAGAGGGGAATCATTATCCGCTTAATAGCACTATGTTAGGCAATTTTAGTGAAAATAGAAAGAGAACACTGGAAAGGAAAAGGAAGGAAGGTAAAAGGAAGGAAATGTAGCTTTTAAGCATGAAAATGAAAGTAAATGAGTAGAAATATTTACCCTCCCTTTTTATTTTTCTTGTCCTTATAAGTTTATTTTTATAATTACATCACATTTCTATCCATTTTTATTGGTTTCTTACCAAATTTAGAAAGAAAGAAATAGGTGTTAAAAGTGAAAATAATTCCATTGTTTCCAGCCAATTCATCCAATTTCCTTTCCATCCAAACACACATTTGCCTTTATTTTTCACTTATTTCCAAAGCTTTCTTTTAGCTTTCATCCATCCAAACACAGTGTAAAACACTTGGCAGGACCATTCTTCATATGAAGGGGACTGTCTACAAATTTAATAGGAAAAAAAATATTTTAGAAAAGGCCTTAAAATACGGAGGATTTAAAAGAAAATAAAAATCCCGTAATCAGAACTGATATTTTATAATTCATGGAAATTAAACGCGTGTCTCCGTTTTATGAATTTGCATATAGAAAGAAAGGGATGCGGTGGTGCGGAACACGGAGCCTGTTTGTAGTCCCTGTGTTGCTACTTGGCTCCTCTACTAGCCATTATCCGTCAAACAAAAATGCAGCCCATCAAATGACCGAAATAACCCTTTTTATATTCATACGAATGAATGACTTGTAGAGTTATCTTTTTCTTCTTCTTTTTTTTTTTTTTTTTTTTGCCCAATTGTAGAGTTTTCATTTCAATTGGCTTAATTTGTATTTCAACAAAAAATTTCTATAAAATTAAATTTAGATTACCAATTGATTGATAGAAATAAATTTGATTGAAATATTTTATATTCATGTCATAATTTAATCAAATATTCTATAATTAATCTCAAAAACCCATCAGACTTCCATATTATAATAAGTAATTAAAAATCTTCTATGCTTACTTCATGGCACTAAGAGAGTACTCTAAGTTTATATCACAACATTATAAAAAACTTTCACAAATATTCCAAGTGGACTTGATTGGATTCCGGCCTAAGTCTAAATACAGAGAATTTAATTTACTTAAAACTAAGCGTTGGATTGAGATTTGTCCAAAGAACGATTATCCATACAATTTCTGGAAGAGCTTTGTCTAATGCATTTATCAAGAGGCTACAAAAATAATTTCCGAAACTAATTATATATTCAATAAAAAAGTTAACACATAAAAATTATAAAACAAAAATGTACTTTTTTTTTTCTTTTAGCAATAATTAACTTGAATACTTTTATGGCATATTTAGTTTTGCATAATGTATAACTTAGGTTTTGTTAAAAAAAATGTATAACTTAGGAAGAAAATTGCATGTTTACCATCGAATTTTTTTTAAAAAATTACATAATTATAAATTGTATAAAAAATATTACAAAAATACCATTACTATATTACATTTTTAAGATACGATATTAATATTTGTATATTTCGCATCTTAAAAATATAATATTCTTAGGAGTATATTTACACGTATATTACATCTTCAAGATACGATATTAATATTTATATACATTTCGCATTTTCAAGATATAACATTACTTTTAGTGTACTAGTATTATGTCTGCATCATATATAAATACTAATGTTATATCTTAATATTGGCATTTTAATAATATTTTTTATATAATTTATAGTTATGTAATTTTTTTTTTAAATGTCGGTAGATATATATTATACTTATAATGTAGGATTTAAATTGTAATTTTCTAAAAATGAAATAGAAGAAATGACAATTATCCCCTAGAGTTCCTTTGAAGTACTATCAACTGATAGAAAAATATATTACAATAATTAAATAATAGTTCATGTAAAAAATTATATTTTATAGAATAGTTACTCGAAAGAAAAGGGAAAGGAATTTTCACCTTGAGGGCTAAAAGAGTAAAGTGACAGGGCAATTTCATTGCACATTCTATGCCTTTTGTTTTTCATGTGAACCATGTCGTCAGTCATCAGTTCAAGCCTACGTTTTGATAGGCTAAAGCCCTTTACTTAGTTTCCTACTGCCATGGAAGGTACAAACTTGCTCTCTACCCTCCATTCTTCTTCTGTCTTGAACTACACTAATGGAAAATACAGACTCTGCTTTTTAGCTTCACCCCAAAAACCATTTATTTCCAGAGTTAAACAATTTAGCGCTAAAGCCATTAAGGAACAAACAAATGAAGTAAAAAACCCACCATCTTCTTCTTCAGCTGACGAAGTTACCAAAAAGTATGGACTTGAAGCAGGTCTCTGGCAGGTAATTACCTTCTTACTCTGATTCACTGTTTTTCCCTTTTCAGAAATTTGAATTCTTTTTTTTCTTTTTCAAATTAATCATCTCATCATAGCTACCTTAGAAAGCAAATTTTTTTATTAGGGATTTGGATAATTTGGGTAATTCTGTATTTGGGTTTTCAAAATTCGATATATTGCATTAATAATAGGGTTAAGACGGTGGTTTGGGGGTTGTTTCATGAATCATGTACTAACCTTGATGCCGGAATTCATGCAACATGAATCCTGAAACGGTGAAACTCGAATGTTGTCGGTTTTTAATAGGAAAAGGTTAACCGATACCTGAAAGGCACTCCTTAACAGCTAAAAGGGAAACCTTTTTACCTTGATACTTGCTTGATCCTTTGTAAAGTCCGTCATTAATTTCGTAAAGGTGAAAAAAAAGATTTTTTTTTTTTGGGGGGTATTTTATCTAGTGCCCAACACCATTAACAGGAACCTCAATTAGGTTTTAATGACTCAAATGATGTCCAAACTTGCCAAATGTATAATTTACCGTCTAATTGAAGTTTTATAATCATTTTCACTGTTTGAAATAATTCTATTAAGTTTCTTTGTTGATGTGAATAGACTACAGATTGGCTACAGATTGACCACTGGTTACTTGTAGGAGGTTGCACAATCCCTCACCAGTTGGCGACCAACTACCCCTACTTAAGGGTAGCCAAAGTGGCCACTAAAGGCGAAATATGTAGCAATCCACTTGAAAAAATGAGTTGTTCAACCAACAGGCACAGATCAATTCCTAGTTTGTTCTTATAATTGCATCAACAAGTGAACTTAACAAATTTACTTCATATAATAAAAATAATTGTGAAAACTTCAATTAGGTAATAAATTAATTTTTTTTAAATATAATTAATACGTTGCGCATTTTAGCAAAGTTTAAGTTCATTTGTGACATTAACCCTTGATTTAGCTTGATGAAGCATATGGTAAGAATAGGAGAAATGCATCGCCATAGTTCACAAATTTGATGGAATAATAAAAAATCTGCAGTCAAACATCCTTTGCAATCCCTAAGATAGCTCACTACACTACTAGGCTGAGGAGTGAGTGATTTGACTCGCTCACATCCAGATCAAGGAATTTGAAGTGTCACCATAGCATTCCATAAGTTGAACCTAACATTTTACCTTAAAGAACAGATCTCTGTCAACTTTGAGGAGGATTTGTCTTATCTTACTCTTGCTTGTCAGATTTGGCATATCATTTCTTTGCAAGCATGATGCTTTTCATGCTGATCACTGGAAAAAAACGTATATACAATTTGTTCTTAATTGTTCACAGGTCTTTTTCAACTCGAAGATCTCGTAACCTTATCAATCCCATTAGAAAACTTTCTACTTGCCCTTAACCTTGATTCCTGACGTACATATGTAGATATTTAGCTCTAAAGAGGAAGGAAAGGAAGGTGGTAAAGAGAAATCAAAGACGGATCAAGCCAAGGAACTGCTAGCAAAGTATGGAGGAGCATACCTGGCCACATCAATTACACTTTCTCTAATTTCCTTTTCACTATGTTATGCACTTATCAGCGCCGGCATAGATGTTCAGTCTTTGTTGCAGAAGGTAGACAATCTCTATGTAGCTGATGCAGGAAGTCTATTTCTAGTAAAATTGACAAAGAAATTGGAGGTTTAGTGTGCTATATGATTTATCTTTTCCTCTTGCAGGTGGGAATCACAGTTGATGAGACCGGTGAGAAGGTTGGAACATTTGCTTTGGCCTACGCAGCGCACAAGGCAGCGTCTCCCATCAGGTTTCCTCCAACAGTAGCTCTAACTCCTATCGTAGCCGGTTGGATTGGAAAGAAGGTTGAAAAGGAGAAGTAACATTCGTGTTGTATGACAGACAATTTGGAGAGCAGAATGTTAGATCCTAGATTGGATGTTACCATATATTTTTGTATGCAGCCATTTGACTTGGCAAAAACTATTCCCATTAAGTATTAATGTATATTGCAATATTTTCTCAGGAAACAAATTGAGCACCATAAGATGCAACAACCCCAATGACACAGAGAAATAGTATTGCACGCCAGGAATTGGCAAAGCTAAATGTCCACAAGAAATTTCACTCCCAAACAAGATGAAGAATTCTTGAATCATGGTGGATTTATAACTTACAATGCTATTATTTCCAAAATCAATTGCAGAAGCACCTGTGCCAAAAATGCACACTCTAATGGATGTGGCATGGTAACAAAACTCTTATGTTCGGCCCTGCACTTGTTCACGGTGGCTGCTTTCTCCTCCGATGCCTAGGGTTTGAATATTTCGCATTTACCTCGTGTATCTCTTCCCATAAATTAAAGACCAGTGTTTCCACTTGCTAGCAATCAAGCTTTGATGCAATGGAGACTGAGAGTATGGAAGATGAAGGAATATACAATCTGGTGGAAAGAAATCCCATACACCAGTATCTGGCAATACACTGCAGTGAATATATAACTACACCATATTAGCATTCCACTTAAATTCAAACTAAGATCTTTATTCTATTTCGTGGGACATTCCTCAAGTCTAGGAGAATGAAGTCAGAGCTTCCCAAGGGATTGGAGAAATGGTACAACCTTGGCCTTCCATTGCTGGAAACATTAGGCAAAAATACATGTCGTGACCTGCTAGTGTGAACGAAACACGAGGTACTGAATTAATATACAGAACAAGGCTGAACGTACACATACTCTACCGTGTACAATTATTTCCGTAATTGGATATTACTAATCATATGTACAAGAACCCCGCGAGCCCATGTTGCCGGACATTGTTCAGATCCCGATGTACCTTTTCAAGCAAATTTGTGCCAGCACATTTCCGAACCATCCATCCCGCCTGAAGCTTCAGCAACTTTTTTATCTCAATGGTGTTGCATTTACCGCCTTGATGGTTGGACATGGCGGGTGGTTGTCATAACATTGCAATGGAACGTGTTGCGAAATTATTGTAAGCTCATCTCCCCGGAGAATTAGTAGCAACTGGAATTTCCGTCGTGTTTACTGGTGGGGTTTGGGCAGGAGGCGTGCTGACATTTAGCATGCTGAAGTCTTCATTAGGTGAACCCAGACAATTCCATTGAATCCCAGCTGTGGCTAAAAGTTAGGGAGCTCAATTAACAGTATTGAATGTGCCATTATCTTAGTATCTGCTCTCTAACAAACTTCCAGCCAAGTAAATCTGCTTATATTCACACAACACATTAAATCCTTACTTATTACCATTGTATGCTAGTTTTTCACAATTGCTGCACTGAACTCTCAGAACTGTTGAGCTTAGACTTTTGGAATATAGCTAGAGAATGCTGCATAGCACACCGGTAATATCATTGCTATGGATCAATGGTCTAGTGCATCAAATGTGAAAAACTTAATTGGAAGCTCATCAGAGTTCACTTTTCTTCTCTAAGGATTCAAGAAAGAAAATGCCATGTAAGGTAAACAGAAAACCCGAAATTCCAAGAAATAGTAGAATGATTAGAAGATGGTTTACCCACTGAATCTGCTTGAATTCTTCAAATTTTAAAGAGGAAAAAAAAAAAAGAAGCAAAAGATGATAACTTGATGGGTGCTAAGTTTCATTTGTTATTTTGCAGAAATAATCAGATAATAGTATGCAGCCTATGCAATGATAATTTCTTTCCAAAGAGAAAAAGTTGTGGAAAAGATAAATCATTATATGCTTCAAACTTTCTTTTCAACAGTAATCTGCAGTGACTTTTCAAGTAAAATAGAAGATTTATGAAAAAAAAATCTATATTTAATGAACAATGAGATCAGCTAAATCTAAAATCATCAAAAAGATTACCTAGTTAATATAATGTGCAAACAAGAAAAGGATACGCTCTGTCTTCCACATGTCTGTGATGCTAACCTCCGCGTCTGATAAAAGCCAATAATCAGAATCGGCCTGAAACAGAACAGAGAAAAAAAATTATTCCTGCATCTCTGTATGAAAAATATTATGACCAGAATACCCAAACCATGAATGCAAGCGGAGAGTTCCAGATTCAAAGCTTAATAGGGAAGGGAAACTCTCCAGAGCAGTTGGCACAATATGAAAAACAAAACATCCACTTTCAAACCTTGCAATGTTGTATAGGAGAAAATCCCAAAGAAAGCTCTTTTTTTCTTTCGGGGGGAGGGCCAGCCAAGAAAGCTCTTTTTCACATTTAGAAAATTAAAAGGAAAATGATATTCACCATCTCTTCATTTCACTAAATTATAAGTGCAGTCTTTGTGCAACATGGCCAATTCCATTATCAATCATATGGCAAGCAGACTTCACTATCCCTTATTCCTAGCACATGCATGGTTGGGATGGCTGGTTCACCAGGCATATACTCAAAACTTAAATCCTAAAGTTCCATGAATACATTAACTCATTTTTAAAATATGAAATCCTAGACAGTGAATCTAGAAAAATGGCAAGTTAGAAAAGGGAAAATCGCAAATGACCCCCTTAAGCTTTGACTTAAGTGCAAATTTAACCCCTAAGACTTTTAATGACAGTTGGCATGCTGACCATACTTGATGATTAAATCCTAGACGTTTGCTTTCCAGAAAAATTTCCTTTTATCTGGTACACTTTTACATTATACTAGCCATGAACAGTTTTTGTTTTGAAACTAGCTTAAAAACCAGCATTATTTCGGTCTCAAAACAATTTGACCAGTGAATGAAGAGAAGAGAGAAGTTTGCAACATTCATTTTCGTGCTCAGCATCCACAGCCTGTAAATAATTGAGTATTTACAGATTGCAGAGCTGCCTCCATCTTCCTACTCCTCAACAGATATTAGGCCACCATTAAAATTCTGTGTCAGGTGGGATCTATAGGCAGATCCACTTCATATTTTGTCAAGCTGCTTTGTCAAATGTAGATGACAAATCCAAACATCATAGCTCATAAAATAGTTTAAGCATTGACTAGTTTTACAAATAATCAGATATAGCTTCTAAAGTATTTTCAGGATTATGTAAAAATCTGCGCCAGGATCTCAGTGAGATGCTTCATTATTGATGTAGGATATGTCACTCGCAAACCAGTAAAGCACGTGTAGGTATAGAGATTCCACAGAGTAGTCTCATTATCGATGTAGCATTCCAGAGCTGTTGCTTTGTTTTCAGAAAGTTCAGCACTTTTTTTTCAAGAGGTCAATTAGACAGGTTGAAATATCTCCCTGTAATTCCTCCGTCAACTGTGCAAATCCACTATTTTTGGCAAAACTTCTATATTTTTGTTTTAATGGTAAGACAGAGACATAAATGCACCATGTCCAAACACCAAAATTATCCTACAAGACTCATGCACCAATTAAATCCATCATGCTCAGTGTATATAGCCCTAAGAAGTAGACTTGGTAAGATTGCAACCCAGAAGCTCATGCGATTTCTCATGGGAGTTCCTAAATTTTGACTCTTTACCACTAGAACAAACGCTTGGATTCTTCCAGAAAACAATTTGAACCACCTAAGATGTAAAGGGTAATTTTGCTGAAGATATAATAAAGAACAAACGGATAACCTGATTGAGGTAAGATTTCCTTAATGCAAGCAAATGAATTTGCGTTCAAGGAGATTCATCCCCGAGCACAACTGTAACGCTGGAACAGATTCAAGGTAAGACTTACATCAACATCTGAAGGAACAATCTTCATTAGTCCACCCACATGGTCTTGTGAGGTGTTATAATCTGAGCACGTTGTATTAGCATCTTGCCCTCGGATTTCAATTTCCTTGCCCCTGCCTTCTTCTTGAACAGGTGTAATTGTTGGGTTCTCACTAGGTCCTAAGTTTGACAGAATACTTGGAGGTACGTCACTGCCATTTATTTCTTCAAATCTCTCTTCAAATTGGCTGCAATTAGACAGAGAGAAGGAGGGATGACTGTCTGTAATTATGATCAATGCAATAGGTGCATAGTCTTTAACATAATGCGTGAACAATGCACCTCACTAGATAAACATCAATTGGACCCATCGTACTCCTAAGAACAATCCTATATCTCCTCTGAGGATAATCAACGGCCTGAAAATAAGAAATGTCACACGATGATAAATACTGCTAAAATAAACTGATTCACTAACTTTATTGGATCTGGTATTACCTCATCAGGATCTGGGACTTCCAGGGTGGTGCCATGTGGAGCCTTTATGGCTATCAAAGTCTCATTCTGAAGTAGCAGAAATTTATCAGTTAAAAAGAATTTGAAAAGCTTTGCAATACCATGCCTCTATATCTCTATAATGAATACAGCAGACAAAAGAAAGTTGACCTGGAAGCAAGGCAATGATTTGATGTCTTCTTCAGTGACAAATAGCCACCTTCAAGAATACAGAAAGAGAAGCAGGTCAGCATGAAAACACAAGAAAGCAACTCACTGAATTGAAACAAGGGCTAGATTTTTACCTTTGGTTGTTTTCATCTTCGCTTAGTTCTGTCAATGTTTCTTGCATTTCTCTACAATAAATTAGAAGCTTTATACAACATGGGGCTGCAAGGGGGGAAAAAAAAAAGCACAAAAATGAAGTGGCAGAAAATAAAAAGACCTTATACGTTCATCAAGCCTACGCTCCTGAACAGAAAGGCTATCAACTTCTGCCTGTAAATTATAAAAAGAGAAATCAATTTAAACATAGTGGATGCAGGTGCTGCAATGGAAAGCTTTTTCACATGAAAAGCCCATAAGATGATGGGGCTGCAATGGAGAGCTCTTTCACATTTAGGAACGCACCAAAAAATTAAAAAAAACAACATACTAAAAATTTAAAATAAATTACAATAGTGAAAGTTACTATCAACACTGGTGATCAGCCAGAGCCATCAAATTGCCAAAATTCTCAGAACAGCTTATCCAAGCATGAATACCTGTAAGCTAGAAACGCTCTCATCACCATCCCCTGGCCTTGAAGCATCCAGGCCCCTGACAATATAAAGAAACACATTTTTGTCATGTTATTAGCAAGTATCATTTAACTTCTATCCATTTAAAAGAAATGGTAAACATGTAAGAAAACAAAGTCATTCTGGAAGTCTATGTAATACTGATGAAGTATGGCTTCTGAAAGAAGCAGTAATGAAGTCCATGTAGCAATGACATACTTCCATTGAATTCTGTTCTTGAGTTTCTTCTCAATAAGACCAATTCCTTCCAAGACATTTGTTATATCATAAATCCGTCTTTTTTGCACCTGTTGAAATGTAAAAAGTTTCAACGAGAGGACCCTTCTACTAACATGCAAAATACACTATATCGTGAAGTACTTACCTCCAAGGTCTCTGCAGCCTTGTTCAGATCTAAAACTCCATCTTCAGCATGTTTTATTAGGTTGATAAACTTCTTTGTTAAGAGTCCTGAACCAAAAACAGAAGATATAATCAATAATTTGTAAGGGTACCTTACAAGACATAATAGCAGACCCTCAGTTACCTAATGAACTGTCATAGCGACAAGGACCAGCTGGCGTAAGATTATTCCCTGCTGGAGAACCTGCAATTTTAAATAAATATACCAATGCCATAACTGCATCTTAGTTACAAAGACGGCGATCAATAAGAGAAGAGTAAACAAAAATCTGCCTGCTGCTATATAATAGACATTATTTACTCTGACTACACCAATCAAATCACAATCATTGATATACCCATGAGATAAATAGTAGCTTGATAAGCACTGAAAAGAAAAAGGAAATACTAAATTACCAGCATTTGAAACAGGCGTTTGTGGTCCCAACCTGTTACCCTTGGCAACCCTTGAAGTTTTATTTGCCTTTACAGTTTTTCCTGATGCCGGTGTATGAAGGGGGCTATGCACAGTCTCCACATATCCAGCTCCAGTGGCCCACTCATGAAATTCTGCTTTGTGGTCCACCGCATCACCCTTCCGCTTTAGGGGCTGTCGCAGACCATTAAAGGAAATTTCAGTCTAGGATTGTAAACATATACAGACAATTGAAACCAAAATTATACTGAAACATCAAGCCATGATTTCTCAGAGAAAAACCGTAAACTTTGTGAAAAAAGCAAAACCAAGAACACATGGAACTAATATGCAACCTAATCGATTTCAATGAAACATAGAGAAATTCTGATTGATAGGATACAATGGTACAAGATGCACACTATACAGGTTTTCATCTTCCAAAAGTTATCTAAGATGGATTAAGTAGACAAATGGAAGAAATACAAAGACAACTGATTAAATGTGCAAGCAAAAGTTGCTCTATTCAAAATCAAACAAAACCAAACTTGTCATAAATACTCCAAATACAACACTGCCTTATGATGCTGTTTTTCATAAAAATCAGAAAGTAAACAGTTATTCGAAGTGATCAACAGGATTCCCAAACTGGAGCACATTGATCTTAAGCAACAAGACAGTACGCCAGATACTGAACAGTCTCAAGAAACAACCTTTTGAAGTCAATAGAGGACGTTTCTCCTAGGGATGTCACCAATTGCAAAACTAAAAAGCAACAGTAAACAATGTTATATTGAATCTGACATCATCATGCCAGTGGACCTTTCCCTCCCAACAAATAGAAGTTCCTCATGTCTCTAAAGAGAGTAGCCAATAACACGCAACTCCAGAAGGCATTCACGTAGAACTGCAGAATGCTAATTCATAAACCACAAAACCACTGCTATACAACAACCCAAACTGACATCAAGTTGCATCTTTATGGACAACAGACTCCAGTCTGACCAACCACAGATGTCAGCAAAAGGGCCCGACACATTCTAGCTTCTAATGTCACCTACCCCAATTGACTCCTGCCAAAGCATTAATCCCCATTGCTTCTACTCTTACAGGACAGTTTTCTGTTATTGCTTCACTCACTCCCATGACCATCAAATTCAGGCAAAAAAAAAAAAAGGACTGAACAAAACACTAAAGGCATCATTCAGCAATATGACCTGTAAGCTTCTTAGTTACAGTCAAAACAAAAACTACAGCTTACTGATCACACCCACTTCACTGACTGAGAAACTACATACACACACTAGTCCAAGATCATCAAAATCCAAAATTCTCAACACTGAACTAAAACACCCAAAGCAACAAACTTTCACCCCAAAAACTGTCAATTACCCAAAGCCCCGATATGTCCATATCCCAGAAGCCAAACGAACACAGATCCATCAAAATTTCAACAATCCAACAAATCCCCACATAGCAAAATGATGATAATGAAAAGCAAAAAAAAAAAAAAAAAAAAAATCAAAACATTGACAACATAACCACCACCCAGGTCTCGAACACATACCGGGGATCGAACAGCAATAGCATCACCCTCTTGATCACCAACACGGCGAGGAGCATCAGCGACAAAACGGTGGTAATCCCCAGGATGAACAAAGGGCGGTTTCATGGAAGAAAAAGGGAATTGTTTGTCCAAATGCTGTTGGGGCTGCTGTTGCTGTTGCTGTTGCTGCATCGCTGCCGGTTTTGGTACCGAAGAATCGGACATCAAATGAAGATCAAGACCCAAAATTTAGCCGTTTCCTGATGGGGTTTTGTAGAGAGAGAATTGGGTGAAATTGGTGATGGGTTGAACTAGGGTTAGGGCAAAGATTTGAACTTGGGAGGGATTAGAGAGAGAATTTGAGTGACAAAGTAAAGAAGAGAAGATCGAAGAGGGAAGAGAAGGAGGAGAGAGAAAGGAAGGAGGGTTTGGTTTTTTGGGGGAAAAAAAGCGGGTAAGAGAGAGGAAGCAGAAAACGAGGGAAGAAAGGAGGAGAGGGAGGGAATTTGGTTCGGATATAGATGTGGAGGGAACACATTGTATCTTTCCAATTTTGTTATTCATTTTATTATGTTTTCATTTCTTTCTAGAATATCTTATTATTGAGTGAGATTTAATTGGTGTGCAATTATTGAAGTTACATGAAAATGTCAACACTATAGTTTATTTTGTTTGGGGTTTATTTTTAACATTAATAGTTTTGGATTTAACTTTTATTTTATTTTTCTACTCAAAAAATGCTTTTATTTTATTTATATCTGGGTGAAAGGAAGTACATTTATTGCTCTTATGATGATAATATGTAAAAATCATAATGTACACAATTCATTTTCCATTGTTTTTATCTTATATGATGATCTCATCTTAAATCAATCACAAAAAAATTCACGCATCAAATTGCATGAAGAATTATACAAATCATGGAAAAAAGACAAAGCAAAAATTAAATTAATAAAAGAAAAGGACAATTCAAATCTACCAAAAAGAAGTTGTTATTTTTGAATTAATCATGTACGTTTGACGGAGATAAACACAATCATAATACCAACTTCTTCTTTTTTTTAATTTTGAATTCCTCGAATTACCTCATGGATAAATGAGTTCCTTCTATTTAAACCCATTACTTTTATGTTAAAGTCAACACGTATCTAAGATTTAAATGGAGAAAAATAAATAATAAGTAAATGTTAAAAAATGTAATTTTTTTCTTAACACTTTATATACTAATGGAAAAAATAATGACATTAAAAATTTTTTTTCATTGTTCCTTTAAAATTAGTTCCAATAATAAGAGGAAAAAAGATTTGATTTATACTAAGTATTGCAAATCTAAAGAATTTCTTAATTAATGTGTAACATACTAATATATAAAATAGGGTCATTTTTTATGCAAGTGTAATAAAAAATTATCTATCACAAATTATATCAATAAAAGAAATCAATGCATACATCTAATAAATCATAAGTATATTGATACCTATGAGTATAGTTCTATTGTATTATAATGACTTATTACATTTTTTGCTTTCATAATTCGAATTTAATAATCAGGATTTATACAAATAGTTTTCGTATATTAAATGTTCACCTAATCACTTTCAATCTTTCAAATACATTGGAAAAAAGAAATCAAAATGGTGTAGTTCAATGACATAAATTATTAAATAACTCAGTGGATCAATTCAAAACATTCTTCCATTAAGTAATAATATGTAAGGGAGAAAAAAGAAAATATGTTGGAAGAATGGCTTTTCTTAATTTATAAAAAATTGTTGCAATTATGTGCATTTAATTATAAAACAGTGAATGTAAGTTGGAAGGACAATGGGATAGGCAATACCAAGACGCATGTGAGCGAAGCTCATGGGGTTAACAGTTTGACGTTTGAGGTGGTTGATGTTGGAAAAACGTGCAAAAGGAAACAGGCCATCCCAAGTGGGTTTGGTTCGAATCGGAAGCTACGCGCCTTTTGTCATGCCATATAAACGGCGGCTTTTTGGCGCGTTATTTGCAATCGCAAACTGACCAAATTTTAACCGTGCAACAGCCGAGAACGGGTGGTACGAGGATGTCGTTAAATCCAAGTTGACTGTATCATAATTTAATTTTTATTAATTATGATTTTTTTTTAATATTTCACTTTTTCATATATTTCAAATCAGGATCCGATTTGGATTTAACGCTATTAATTACACGTAATATAGTTCTGAAAAATGTTAAATACATAATTACTTGCAATCGAGACGTAGAAGCATTAACTATGGTAAGTGGCAACCAAGTCTTGAGACTTTTAAATATCCCGCAGTTAAGCTTTAATTTGCCATGTGCTCTTAAGACTTGGTTTTTTGTGGCATATTTAATTAACTTTATAAGGGAAAATATTGGAATAATTATTTTGCTCCCAATGAAGTTAATATCATAACTAATTTACATAATAGCTTTTTTATGGAACTTCTATTAGTGTCAAATAAGTATTTATATTTCGTTTATAGGATCAATAAAAAGAGCTAATTTTAATTTCTTTCTTATATAATTTTATAACTACTCATAAGACCTTAGCCAAATAATCAAGCTATAATATAGGTAAGTATATATTGGATTATTAATACTTTTAAATGTATCAATAATACGATCCTTATATAATTTTAACTATAGTCAAATAAAGTAATAACTATTACTCCAATTTTTTTGCTCCTTAATAATTGTTGTTTACTCTATCTTACTCTATTCTACAAACCAAACATGCCCAAGTGTTCTCAGGACACATGACATGCTAATGGACATCATGCATCATGCATAGGCACCAACACATCAACCCTAAAAGATGTGACAATTTTTTTTTTTTTGGTACAAGATAAGAAAACTAACACACATGTGCAAATATCATAAGACTTATGCTTCAACGCACTCTCTTGTAACACTTAATCACTTATAACTCTATCATAGAAGTCTACCATAGAATAGATGATTCATAAGTGAGTAGATATCTCTTGTATATACAAAGGATCTTCTGAAATGAATGGCGAAAATTTATCTAATCTAATTTATGACAGATAAGATTGAATGCCTATTATCTTATTAAATACAATCATCTAATCTTGCTTGTTACACTTACTAATGTACGACAAATCTAAACAACTTTAATTCGTATCTTTTACTAAGGTTTTAGACTACAATTGATTTGGTTATTTTTCTTACACCACATTAGGTCACTACTTAAGGTTACCTGAAATTGGCATCCAAACCTAATAACCAACAAATGGCAAGTACTTTTCCTTGTGTGGATCCTATTTCAATGGAAACTTGATCGATTAATCCACCCACATGTCTTACCTTTACTACGATATCGGGAGTTACTCCACATATTGCTTGACGTAAAAAGAATAGTGGGTTTGTTCCTAAAATCTACAACATCCTCATCGCATCTTTAACCTTAGGTTGATAGGTTTTTCAAATACATATACTGACCTATCATGTAAGCACATTATCTTAGGTGGTGGGAGACATAGCTTTTTCTCCAATGCTACACTTATCGAAGTCCCTGTAGTTGCTTTGTGATCGCCAATGACTATTTAATTAAAAAACATCCCTATGGATGCATCTTAGTCACGTGAGCTAACTTGTTGACTCACACCTCCCGTTGTATTCCCCAACTCATGCAAAACTAAGCTCAAGTTATCTCTAATAATGGCCCCCACCATTAGAGTTCGCCAACATGCTAGTTATCGATTTGGCATTGTACAATGCTTTTTTGTTTATGTCAAAGAGACCTGACTCTCTTCTGTTGTTATACAACTCCTCATTCTAATGCCATCCCCCGAACTTTAGCAGTTAAGGTTTATCTATTCTTGTCTACCTATTTCCCTTGCAGATTCTCACAAGTCACTCCTACACCTTCTTGGTCGGTAATGGACCTAGTCATCATTGTACTGATCTTAACAAAAGATTTTTATGCTATAAATATCATTTAAAAACAATAATGTGGTGTCATATTTTGACTCTTTTCTAAAGCTTATGTGCTCAAATAAAAAAAAAAGTGAATAAATACATAGATTTTTGGAAAGGAAAAATAGGAAGTCCTTCTATCTTTGTTATAAGCTCTACAACTAGAAGTTTGGAATTAATACGTAAAATTTAAAGTGATTAGAAAAAGCGTCCAATCAAGCTTAAGTTATACAATGAAATTAAGAATATTAATAAAAGTAATCTCGTGAATTTGAATTTAGAAAAATAAGTAATAAAATAATATAATATTATAGTATTAAATAATAAGCATATTAATTATTATTTATTGAAAATATATAAAATGAGTTCTGATAACTAATAAATTGATAGAGATAAATTATATGCATACTAAATATCATAAAATGATATTTAAGATTACTTACTTATATTACATATGTATTTACATATAGATAAAAATATTCGAAATTACTCAAAATACCTAAAATATGCTCAAATAATGCTAAATAATAAAAAAATATATAAAAAATAAAGGAAAAAGTGTGGAATTATTCAAATTCAAGTCGTGGCAAGTGGAGAATAGAAATAACACAATTAACCAATCAAATTGAACCGAATAGAAAGTAAAATAAAAAAGGATAAGAGACGTTTAGCAATAGGAAAATTAAAGACAAAACCTAAACTAGCCTATAAATTAGAAAAGCTTCTTCTAAAATTCATTTGGACATGTTGTGAGTTTAGAAAAAAATTGAGAGAGACCAGAAAAATAAAGTTAAATATTTTTACAAAAAAATAGGGTATAATTAGGGCTTATAAAGTAAACCCACGACTAACAGCTATCTAGAAACGAACGACCATCATCACCACTCCTTATCACCACCACTCAGTCTATTCGACACACCTAAGGCCACCACTAATGGTTGGAAGCCGATCATACAGATGAGTTCAATTTCTAACTCGATTTTGTTTAATTTTGTAAAAATATTAAATTTGTTTAGAAAATTAAGAAATTTGGTATTATGAGGCTTTTATGTATGTAGATTTAGCAAAAAATATTAGCTTGATGAATTTATATTTAGAAATGCATAATGTTTAAAAATTTCTAAAAACCAAAACTTATTTCAATTTAGAAATAAATGACCTTAATTGTATGGTTTTGAATTTAAAATTTTTGTGTAGACTATTTAGAGTATGTAAAACTGTGCTATAAAGAAATTTTTTGAAAATTAACTTTCGCAATTTTTAAGCCTTAAAATGATATATAAAATGCATAATTTAGTATATAATGTAAGCCCTAAATATAAGCCAAGTAGCTGTAAGATTGAATTTAGTACACAAAATTTAGGACGATCGGTTAAAAAATCCAATTAAAGCTAAATTATAAATTAAAACTATAATATAAGTAAAAATGATTCCGTAAATTTAAATTTAAGAAAATAAGTAATAAAATAAAAGAATATAAATTTTTCAAATTTTAAGTATATTACTTATTATTTATCGAAAGTACGTAAAGTGCATTCCGATAACTAATAAATCACTAGAAATAAATTGTATGTATACTAAAATCATAAAATGGTCTAAATAATATGTAGGAGTGTTTACTTGTACCCTATACGTATTTATGTATAAGTAAAAATATACAAAATTACCTAAATTGCCCGAAAATTACTAGAAAATTACTAAATAATTAAAGAAAATTATAAAAAAAAAACTTAAGGAAAAAATAAAAAAAATTAAAGAGATAATGAATGATCCAAATCTAGTAGTGGCAACAAGGGGAAAGAAAGAAAATATTAATCAATAAAAAACAAACACATAAAAAGCAAAAATAGAAGGAATATAGGCCTTGTCTCATCTTAATTAATGTACAACGATTTCTTTACGACCCTATAAATAGCAAGAAAATTTTTCAAAGCTCATTTGGTCAATTGAGAGTTGAAAAAAAATGAGAAAACCAAAATTGAAAGGGAAATTAGAGTTTTAGAATTTGGTTTTTCAAATTTGTACAGTCAAAGCAAGTAGATCAATCCCATACATCGCTAAAACTTGGAATCGAAACGCCACTACCACCACCACCCTAGTCCAAACTGACCACCTGGATTGGCTAATATACCTGAATCAGTGTTAGAAGCCAAAAAGCTTGCAAACTATATGAGTCTCAAATTTCCTCCGATTTTGAAAAATTCCTTAAAATTATTAATTATTCCCATAAAATTATGAAATTTATTATCCTAATATTTAATTGTATGTAGATTTAAAGAAAAATAGTGATTAAGTGTAATCAAGTATGTAAATATAAGATTTTTAAGAAATTGGACAAATTGAACATATTTAGAATTAGAAATAAATAGAGTTAGGGGTGTAGTTTGGAGTTTAGTTTTTTTTTTCTGCAGAATACTTAAGTTCTGGAGAACAATGCTATGAAACCAATTTTTTTTAAATTAATTTTCAAAAAATTTAAGTAATTTTTTAACCCTAAAATAATGAGAAAAATAAGTAATTTTAGCTTAATTAAGTGATTAAATAATTAATTACTGAATTATAGGGTAATTAGATGTTTAAGGCTGTTAATATTTGATGTGGAAACTTAATCCTAGCATTTAGAGTATTAATTGTAATTAATATGGGAACTATGTGGTAATTGTAGGAAATTTAATAATATGTAAAGTTGGGATTTTAATAAATATGAAATAACAGGTTAAATTGGACAATATAATAATAATATCAGTACAAAATAAATCTAGTACAAAAATCAATTTTAGTTAATTAGATAAAAAATATAAGATTTTCTCACATCGGGAATAAAATTCGATACCCTAATTAAGATTAGAGTGTACCAAATAAGTTAGAATACTGAATTAAGACCTAGTATGATATTATAATACTCGAGCTTAATGTGATTAATATCACATTAAAATTCGAGCATATTTAAGATTCCTCGTAGTTGAAAACAATTTAGAACCGAAACTGGAATCTAATTCAAAAACCGAACCTCGAGCTAATGTAAAATAAATCGTTGGTAAATAATAAGTATATATAAAGAAGTGAGTTAAAACTATAACTTAAAATATGTATCATCAAAGTATAAGTAGTAAAAAGATATATTTGTATTATAAGAAACACGAAGGTGAACCAATCTACAATTGAGTGATTGAGCGACCAAGAATTCTAAGTAAGTTAGGTCTATTGCTTCACCATATTTTGAGTACTATTTTAGAATATTCGGAGACTCAGGATTGTGTATGATTGTGATTGTAAGTAATTTTATGCTTGTGCTTACGTATCTGACTTTATGTTGAAATTTGTGTTGTGATTGATAACTGTTATGACTAGATTGGTGTGAAATTGTCTAAATACCCTAAATTAAACCTAATCCTAATCGACCCTAATACCCTAAATTATCATGCATTACAACCCTTTAAGGGATCATTAGGATTCTCTAACCAAACATGGATACATTTGAAAAAGATATCGCTGAATAGCAATTTGGTCTTTTTTTCATCCTTAGTTGAATTAATTGACTAGAAAAGAAGTCGCGGTGAGGATGAAAGCATTGGTTCGAAGGATAGTCTTAGGAGGAGTAGTGTCTCCATTATACAAACCTGGGTTTAGTTGTAAACTATTGCATAACATAAAAACTCCTTAACTCGAATTATAGCGAATAAAATTACTCTAATTTTGCAACAGACCAAACTACGTTGTGTGATAATACTTGCTTATTGCATTGCATGAAAATAATTACTTGATAATCTTGTTTATGTTTGTATACATTCATAAATCTCTAATTCAATTTACTGAACTGTAGTTGCTTATACTCATATAGATCATTTTGCAGGTCCTGACTTTTAATTACTTTGACTAATATGTAGCCCTACAATTATCTGGAGATTAGTTCTCTTTTGAAGCTTGGGGTGTGAAGATCAATTTGCTTAATAGTTAATTTATATCTAAAATTTCACTAGTATCTTTAAGACTGAAAGACTGATATTTGATATGTAAACTAGCTGATTGTAATAATATGATGTAAAATCACTTGTGAATTCTACAGTAATGTACGTGTAATTATATATATTGACCTAAAGTTTTAATACTTACTGTAACTTTAACTAAATTCTTAATTAAACTGTTTATTTTAAAACGAGGAGTCGTTGATACCTTGTATAGATCATATTTATGATAGGCATTATAAAACCAGTTATTATCATATAATGGTTTATACGATAAGACTATTACGATTCTACAACTTCGAGGCGTAACATATAATTAGGTTTTTTAGGACATTAATTTCTAATACAGTATGATATTATAACATTTAGGGTATTAGAAGTAATCATTAGGTGTAATATGTAGTGAATATGTGTAAATCGATAATATATAAAATTAGATTTGTAATAAATAAAAAATATTAGATTAAAATTGATAATATAATAATATTACAACATAATAAATTTGATATAAAACTTAAATTTAGGTAATTATATAAAAAATATAATTTTTTCTCACATCGAGAATAAATTCGGTAATTAAATAAAAATTATAATGCATCATATGGACTAAAATACTAGTTATGAGCCAAAAGTGATATTTATGATACTCAAATATAATGTGATTAATTTCATATTATGGTTCGAAACAAGTTCTTAGGATTCACGGATAACACTATAATCGAAAACCGAATTAAAATCTAAATCAAAACCGAATTTGAAAAATAATTTAGAAACTATCTTAGAATATATCGATAATAGGTAATATATATATTTGCAAAATCAAGTCAAGTCATAATTTAAAGTTTATATCTCATAATGATATAAACACTAAAATAGTACTTATATTATAGGATACATGGAGATGAATTGACCTGCATCGAGTTGACCAAGTGAACCAAGGATTTCAAGTAAGTTGGGTTTAATATATCACCGTATTTTGGAGTATTATATTAAAGTACTTGGAAGCTTGGGATTATATGTGATTGTGCTTATAAGTGATTATATGTGCATTTGCTAGTGTGTCTCTAAGTTATTGTTGAAAATCGATGTTGTGCTTGGGTGGTTGATGCGAATTAAGTAGTGTGAAATTGTTTAGTCACCTTAAACTAAACTTAATTATAAGCTACCTAAATATCTCAATTATATACGCATTGCAACCCTTTAGGGAACTGCTAAGGTTCTCAAACCAAATATCAACACCTTTGAAACAGATATTGTTGGATAGTATAATAGTCTTTTCTTTATCTAAAACCGAATTAAGTGACGAACTTAAGTTTACTTGTGAGCTGTTGTATAAACATTGAAAACTCCTTAACCCAGATTAGAGTAAGCGAAATTACTCTAATTTCATAATGGACCAAATTACATTATGTGATGGTATTTATGTTTTGTATTGCATTGCATTGCATTTAAACTTTGATTTTGATATGTAAATAACTCCTAAACACTACATAGTTCAAGGGGTGTTTATACACAAAAATTAAAGTTTAAAGGTTTATTCTCGACTTAAGAGGTTATTTGCTAATTTATGAAAATTTAGGGACAAAAAATCACATTTTGAAAGTTTATGGGAGAAATACACACTTGAATCAAAGTTTAGAGGGGGTTTTATGCAATTTCTCC
Source organism: Lumnitzera racemosa (assembly GCA_024138005.1). Lineage (NCBI taxonomy): Eukaryota > Viridiplantae > Streptophyta > Magnoliopsida > Myrtales > Combretaceae > Lumnitzera > Lumnitzera racemosa. Next base: position 104,286,950 of record JAMXBC010000006.1, on the reverse strand, counting down.
TGTTATTTATTCTAAGGAAGTAAACCCATAACTTATAATTAATAACAATTTTGTTAGAGCATTCGTTGATAACTTGTTTTGAAGTTATATTATCAAGATCATGATATGTGCTTTTATGATAAATATGTGATTGAAATATATATGATTAAGATGTGGAAATTACTAGATTAAAATATATATAATTAAATATATATCATATTATTGGCCAATTTACCAAAAAAATTATCTATCATAAAAATGTAATAAATAATTTTGCAAGTTCCTTATAAGTTTTGTATATTATAGGTTTTAGGATGATTCCTTTATATGGCAAATAGATTTTGGTTCCAAAATTTAGAAAGCTTTACTTATATAGTAAAGTGGAAGGTCTTATTGATATAATAGAGTATGAATGGGGCTATCTATTACACCCATCTTCACTATCATTTAATTATATATTTAGTTATTTTAATGGCAAAACAATAATCCTTTATCAATAGTGTGGATTTAATCGGTGACATTTCCATCAACCTTCTTATCATTGGATTATTTCATGCTTTTCATAAGGAGAATTTCATATAACTATTTGTAAGAAACATTAATCACCTCAAATACATGTTGAATGTTAATCGCAATCTCTCAAATCTAGCAAGTTTATATAGAATTGGCAAAATTACCTCAATAGCCATAAAATTAGAGTAAAAATCCTATTTATTAATGGGATTTATAACTTAAATTTTGCAATGTGCTTTACGTTTTTCTTGGTAATTAAAACATTCACTAAACAAAATGAAACCAATATCAGCAGTTTAGTTGTTCAAACATAAAGGTCTACTACTGCTACTAGCAATTGGAAAATCAAAATAGCTGTGTTTAGCAATAATAATTGATAAAAACAACGAATAAGCATTAACAAAAGAGATATCAACATCTTCTTCTAATCCTTGTTTCGTAAGCGCATCTATAACTATGTTTCCTTCACAATTCACCCTATGCAACACAACAACATCAAACTGACATGATTATCGACATAAACCATATATATGACATATGATTTAAAGAAAGAAAAAATAATGCAAAAACAATTTGAAAAAAGATTGTTTGAAAAGAAGGAAGAATATATATATATATATAATATCATAATAAATTACAACTATATATATTGAATATATACTAAACATGACAATTGGAGATTTTTCATAAAAGAAAGCAATTGAGAGATAATGTGAAGAAATTCTTGTACGTATGTATTTTTCTTTGTTATTTTTGTCCCATGTATCTTATTATTATAGATAATTTTATTGCCCACTCACTCTATATATATTTCAACTGAAAGTTAATTCTATAATCCTTTTGTACTAAATAAATGATATTAACGATTCAATTTGTAACTATTCAAGTTAAGATGGTTAACTGTTCAAAATTTTCCCTAATATTTATTACAAAAATTCATTACCCATAAACTTAGGTTACATTAGCCACCCGTTAAATATGATAAAAATCGACCATTTAATATATTTATATCATCCATTTGGCTCTCTTCTCATCTTCATATTACCTATAAAATTAGGAATTGTAGTAGCTCTTTTTTTTTTTAAAAAAAAAAAGAGAAAGAAAAGAATAAACGAGCTTGAAGTACCATTATTTATAGTTGTCAAAATGTCTTCAACTTGATATAAGAATAATTCCGATATCTAAAATTTAAAAGATGCAAAAAAAAAAAAGAAAAGAAAACCCTTTGCAAATATGGAGTAAATTAAACTAAAGAATGGTCTAAACCTCCAACAAAATCTAGTCTACCCCTACATATAATACAAAGCCTCAACCAACAAAAGTCTCAAATCTAGAAAAGACGAAACGCTTAGTGCAAATTCAAGAAAAAATTTAATGATGAAAAAAGGGATATATATCATATATACATTTTTATTTATATCTTTTTTTTATATAAAACAAATATTAATATGATTTAATTTTAATCTATCTCACCATGTGATTTTATGTCGGTCCCTACCAGTATGATTACTCTATATCCATGTAATGTAATATAATGTAAAGAACAGCCATAAGAATTGGATGAGTTAAAAATAAAATCAATAAATTATAATCCATGTGTCCTTACTCTTGCATAAAGAAATAAACATGGAAGGAAACAATAATTACAGATAAAATGTAAAAGAAAAAGAATACACTTGATAATTTTGTACCACTAGTTGCCTATTTCTCTCAATTCACTTAAAACAAATGTTAGTTGAGTGGTGCTCTAACAAAGTGATGTTAGATTCAGGCAAGCTTTGATATCAAGTGTGCTAAGCGATGTAAATTATAAGGTCACCCATTTGATCCGGTAAAGCCATCAACTCATAACATCCCATAATACTTAGATGTTGAAGAGACTTTAGTCGAGTCATGCTTTCAAGAAGTGATGTTAGATTCGGACAATTATAAATTTCAAGTTTCCAAAGCAATGCGAGTTCACCCATTTGATTAGGTAAAGACGCCAACTCCTTGCACCGAAGCACACCAAATGAATTCCAAGGTGGTGCAATGTTGAAGCCAATCTAGCAAAGTCTCTAAAGACTTAACACTTCAGAGCTTTAGATGTTTCAAGCAATGAAAACGAAATGATTGCTTTGCTAACTTAGCACTAACATTTGTAAAATGTAAAGTTTCCACAGTCTCGATCGATGGCATAGATTTTAGATTTAGGCAGTCAGTAATATCTAACACCAAAAGACTAGGAAATGGAGATGAATCGTTCTAGCCGATAGAATTCCCGATAATAGATTCAACTTCGGGTAGCCACCAAAGAGTTTGTTTCTAAAGACGAGGCACTAAACCGAGTGGTGGGAGGTAAAGAGTGATGTCTTCCATTATCCATCTTGGAAATACTGTTCCCTTGTATCCATCTATAAACAACCTCTGCAAATTTGCATGCGGTTGGAGTCCTTCTAACAGTGTGTCCTGATTTTTCATTACTTCAGCTTCGCTTTTTCTGATGTCACGCTTCCAAAAATTGCTTTCCTTTTAGATTCGCGCTCTTTGATTCTACTACCACATTTTCTATGTAACCATCCATCGCAATTGTGAGTTTCCCTCTCAAGTTGTTTAAGCCACTCAATTCATTTAGCCTGGCGAATTTCTTAGCATCAGAGCTAGCCTCTGCAACGATGAAATAAGTTAGAATGCGCGAAGAGGTACATTCTCCTAAGCCTCGTAGCATACCCTTAAGTGCGAGTGGGAGATAAAGATTCGTAAGTCTAACTAACTTTACAATATTTCTAAGTAATTCCTCAAGTCCGTAACAATCAATGAGTATCAGTGTCATCAGATTTTGAAAACTTTTTATGGATTCGGGAAGTCTCTTCAGTTTTGTATTATATGACAAATCAAGATAAGATAGGAGCTTCGACTTGCAAAGTCAGCTTGGCACCACTTTCATGTCTATGTCGTGTAAGTGTCAAGGCACGTGAATATTTCCATCAACAAATAAGCTTAGCAGGAAAACATTTGGAAACCCTGAACGAAAATCAGGATCAGTTGATAGAATAGTCCGAAGCTTCATATTCTCGAGTCGAAGCTTTGGAAATTCATCCAATAAAACTCCATTCGATGGATAAGATAAATGGCGAATAGTATTATCGGGAGGAGTACCTTTTCTATTTGAACCCGCCACACAACACTCTGTTCCTACCACTTGGCATGCTAAGTCATGCATGAGATCATGCATCTTGCAAGTTTTAACATTGCCACGATCATCATCTTCTCTGTCTTGGAAAAAGTTCCCATCCAATAGATACATAAAAGAATCATGTGCCTGTTGTTCTAAATCCCAGTCCATGGTGGAGGATATAGCTAAATTAATCCTCGAGCAATCCAGAGAGAAGTCAAGGTAAACTTTCTCATTTTGTAGTCCTTCAGAAATAAAGAACAAAATGCAAAGCACTGCTTCAAGTACGAGGGAAGATGATGATAACTGGTTTTAAGAATAGCAGTTATGTCGTTTTCCCTAAGTGATACTCTTTGGAGCTCGTTATCTTTGAAAGACAACCATTCAGCTTTAGAGCTTTTAGAATATATAACATATTTCCAATAGCTCTGAGAGCCAAGGGAACTTCATAGCACTTGTTAACTATTTCTTTTCCGATGGATGCTTTTCCAGACTCTAGTATCTTCTGTCACTTCGAAGAAGCACATGCCATGAATAAATCCAAAGATGCACTATCTGATAGGCCTTTGAGAACATAAGGCTCAATGGAACCAGAAATGTCCGCAATAAACGAGTATCTTACTTCCTCTAGCTCCCTCATCCAACAAAATTTTGAGTTTGTGCTACTCTTCCCTGTTTTCCGTTCCATAAATCATTGTGCTACTCTTCCTCGTTTTCGTTCTATAAATTATGAAGCACCATGGCTTTGTAGTTGATCCATTTCTAGATGCATAGGAGATTCATCATTCTCGGTGCTTGCAATGATTTTACTAACGATCTTCTTTTATGTCAAAATCATCAGATATAGTAACCCACGTTCTTAGCTCAAAATGCTTCTTGGCATCCTATTCATTGAACACACATTTAGCAAGTGCCGTCTTCCCTAGTCCACCTATCCCGACTATTGAAACAGTAGAAATATTTTCTTCTTCATCGGAGCCTTACAATAGCCATGTTATTATTTCTCTCTTATCATCATCTTTACCAATGATTTCTTTCGTCGGTATCATATGAGTGCTCGTTTTCGTGTCTCCGAGCTGCAATCTTCACTTCCCTGTCCTCTGAAAGCTTAAGCAGGCGGAAGTCTCGAGCATCTTCTCTATGGGCAATGAACCTACTTTTTACTTCTTTAAGCTTACGTACCATCTTGAACCTCAATTGAAGCTGGTTTGAGCTCGAAAAGAAGGTGCCAACCTCTTTGATTATTTTTTTTTTATTCCTTAAATCTTTTAGTTGAGATTAAATGTAGAATTCACCCAGCAAGTCCTCGGCATCATAGAGAGCATCCTTAACTTGTGCAACCCAAACTTTGAGTGGTGGGTTCTGGTGATATACTTGTTCTGCATCGAGTAACACAACTTCTATGGTGGAAACTCTCTCTCTCTTTTTTTTTTTTTTTTCTGCAATTCCTTAAGCTCAGCTTTCATACCCCCTATAGCTCTCCGATCTTTTTTGAAGAGCCTGTTGGGACAGGAAATCGAGAACTCTGTTGGCGCCATTTTTCCTTGAAGAGCAGATATCAGTATTTAGGGAAACTAAGATTTGTTGGTGAAAAAGAAGAGCTCAGACAAGACAAAACAAAAGTGTTCCGAAATCTGAATGTGGTATTTGCATGTAGTATGTCCGAGCCAATACAGCGACAAACTATCTTCTTTAATTTAAATTTGGATATCTCGAATAATATAATTCTAATAACGACAAAATCACTTTCCTCAGTTGATTTGGTTCGCGTTCCATGCGAGAACCAGCTTCGCACACATGTCTAATTTTTCCTTTTCGATTATATTTGCAAAATGACTACTAAAGCATTGATCAAAATATTCATAGATTTCCTACATTCTTCGAGTGTAATTTCAATTATTTTGTATCCTTTAAAAGTATACAAATATTCGTTAGATAATTGTTTCGATTCCGAAACATTATTAAATGTGCTACATATATTAACTTTGGAACAACTTAGGATCATATGCGCATATATTCATTAAATAAAGTTATGTTCATAAAAAAAAGAAAGTAAACTTATCATTATTAAAAATAAAGTTATGTTTTTATTTTATTATTTATTTATTTTTATTATTTTAAGTGGGATAAAGATTATTGAAATGTTATATTTCAACTTACTTTAAATAGATCGATAAAATAGAAATTACCTCATTTCAAATTCTCAATATAATCTTACGCTGTTCTACTATTTATTTTTCTTTTCTCTCTCTTTTTTATAATTCAAATTTTATTTATTATTTATTGGTTGTGGTGTGTTTATGCTCTCTACAAGATCACTTTTACTTAAATTGGAATAAACACTAGAAGGGCATATATCTAACGGATTTGATTAATGTGTTTATCTTCTCCACTCAGATCACTTTTGCTTAGATTGGAAGAATTTTTTATTCGATGTCTTCCCTTCTGTTGTAACAAAACCGATATGTGGCCAGCTGAATAAAATCTGCTGTAATGGTTAGGAAACGAAGGGGGAATTTGTTTCCTGTTATTTAAGTAATACAAAAATTTAATTAAATATAATTATAAATCAGTAGGGGGATGTAGCTCAAATGGTAGAGCGCTCGCTTTGCATGCGAGAGGCACGGGGTTCGATCCCCCGCATCTCCACTCTTCTTTTCTATGACACCCGCCCCTCTCTCTATCTCTGAAACAATCAGTTTCCAAATTACCCTGTTACCATTTTTTTTTCCTCCTCTATCTCCAATTCCACTTTCTATTTATCACACAAAAAGTTTGAAACTTTACACGCATAACTTCAATACTTCAGCTTACCAAAAGTTCAATTTTTATTAGCTATTAATTTGAATTTGATTTCTTCTTTGGCACTTAAAAAATACAAATGAAGAAGTACGGATTGCAACTTAGGGTTCCGCCCTCACAGCAAAAGAAACCGGCGACGAGACCTCCTCTTCCTCCTCCCGTCGGTTTCCACGATGACGACGACGATGACGAAGACCGTATCGAGAGAGAGATTACTCGCCAAGCTTCCAAGAACAAGGCTCTTAAGGAGGTGAATTAGTCCCTCTCTCTCTCTTCTTTCCTTGGCCTAATTGGGATTTATTTCTTTGTTAATGATATAGGATCGATTGAAGAGAATGATTTTTTTTTTTTTTTTAATGATAAGATTGATTTTGATATTGTTTTTTCGAACACGTTTTAGATTGAAGAGCAGCATAAAAAGGCATTGGAAGAAGATCCCACGGTTTTCGACTACGACGGGGTGTACGATGAAATGAAGCAGAAGATCGTACAGCCAAAAGCTCAGGATCGTCTTGAAAGAAAGGTCTTTACTAGTTACTTATGGACTCGTTTCATTGATATTGATTCATTTTGTGAAAATGAAGTGAGATAGTGCTGAAAATTTTGCTAACTAGTGCTGTTACTGAGTTTGTTTCGCTCATTCGGTGCTTGAAAAAGTTTGTTTCGCTCATTCGGTGCTTGAAAAAGAGGGTTCCATGACTGTAAAGTGGCTTTACCGGCATGTATCTGTGCTCTTGGGGTGTAGGATTTATTCTAGTTATGTTTCAATGAATCCCTCCAAAGTACTTGGCAACTCCCCCAACACAACATCCCCCCCCCCCCCACCCAAACAAACAAACCAACAAAATAAATAAAAATCTTTGCAAATTTAACTAACTGATGAATTGAGAAGTACAATGATATTGATTGTTTGTCATTTTGGATGAACTGGGTGATTTTCAAAACTTTCCTGTCTCTTTTATACATCTCTGTGCTCCGTCACACATTACTAAGAGACCTGTAATTGTAGACTCATGTTCAGCATTGGATTTATGGTTGGGAACGCATTAGAGTACTTAAGGAATGAGCATTTCACTGGCAATACTCAAATCCCATTTTATGAGAATAACCTTACTTGATGGTAAACATGTTTAAGGTACAGAGGTGCTTGTCACCATCCATGATATGGGCGATATGCGAGAAATATATATTGCATATTTATTTTGATTTATCAGCTGTGCTTGGTACTCTTACTCTTTTTATATCTGAACATTTAAATGCAAATTGAAGGGTATGTTGCTTATTATGTGTGTTTGGAAGAAAGAAATAATGGCCATATGCATTTTGATCATGTGGTACAGTTATTTCTGAAACTGTTCTTAGGAAGATTGGTTTCACTTGCAGCCTAAATACATCCAGAATTTGCTAAAAAAGGCAGAAGAACGGCAGAGAGAGCATGAGATAGTATACGAGCGAAAACTAGCCAAAGAGAGGAGCGAAGAGGATCACCTCTATGCTGGCAAGGATAAGTTTGTTACAAGTGCATATAAAAAGAAGCTGGCAGAGCAGGCTAAGTGGATGGAAGAAGAACGGTTGCGTGAGCTTCGGGAAGATAAAGAGGATGTATGTCTCATTTTCTCTTTTTTGATATCGAATGTGATGAGTATATATGATTAGGCATATCACAATGCTCTAGCATTCACAATTTGACGTTTCACATAAGTATAGAATTGGGAAACATGATAAACCTATTTGTAGCTATGATGATATAACCTATTCTTGGCATGCAGATGAACTTCAATGGTTTTAGCGTGTAAATTCACTGGAAAGGTTCTAATCTTAGGTGTTAGCAATAATGTGAACAATACTTTAGAAACAGCATGATTGGCATCTTCTTTGTTGAGCTTTAAGCATTTTTGTGGGATTCCAAGTTCTTGTTATGAAGCTCTGTTTTTTTTGAAGCATCTGTAGTCTCCAATAAATGGAATTATATTTTAAAGTCATATCTGAGTGCGAAAGTTTTGAGATATTGTTAAACTAAATAGAAAAAACATACATACACCAGATAGGCAACTTGTTTCTTCTTATTGCTTACAATGAATATACTAACGTACATACACAAGATGGTGCTCGATTAAACATAAAATTATGATTTTATACAAAAGGTATTTAGAAGTTAGCTAACTGTAGGGATGCCTTGATGCTTGATGGAGCAAACCACATGAGAATTTGTCAATTTCATCTAATGAGTTGAACTTATAGTGGAAGTTTTCATTACAAGTTTTAATAGGAAAAGCAATGGGCATTTGGCTGGTTAGTGGTAACCTTACTTTACATCCAGCCAGTATGGTACTGCTGGATATTTCTTTATGTAAATATTCCATGCGTCCACTCTGAAGAACTTACAACGAGTTTGGATTTTATGTGGTTTAAACTTTTAAAGATTCTTGAGATAGTCGTAAGTGCCTTAAAAAAAATCTGTCTTTTGGTTGGACTCATTTAGAAAATATCTCTTGATACCTGACAATACATAAGTGATCTGTGAGTTTGTATGATCATTGAGGAGCACTCATCATTTGGTGTCTTTTCTGGTATGACATAATTAAATGAAGGCATAAGTTACTCAGTTTTCTCTGGAAAAATTTGCCTCTTTTCCCTTGGTTCTGGACTGAAAGAGAATATTGATGTTGGAGCGTTTAGCTTTAGATGGGGACCCTCAGCATAAACTGTTAGAGAAACATGGCACAATTCTCTTACGCTTTTGTACTATACTACTATAACAACTAATTATCCTTGTCTCTTTATCTATTCTCTAAGTCCTTCTGATTGAGTTCTCTTGTCTAAGTTTTTTTCTACGAGAGGCAAGTTACATTCCTTTCTCTACACATGAACACTTTGTACAGTTCTCTTAAATACTGGAGGTATATATGCATTCTTTGGAGCTAATCTTTCAGGGGAGATTCTTTCTGAGCTTTTTCTAGGACCAAGCAAAATTTCCTTTTACAAGCGGTACAATTTGTCCTCCTTTTCTGCTTGCAATTTCAGTAGATTTGTCTTATCAGTTCTCTGGTCTACTCTTAGTAGATCTCTACCATACAAGCGACCTATCCACAGATGCAGATAAGCAAGATTCTCAGACGGTTCTACGATTATTTTGTTTTTGAAAGCTGTGTTTGTGCTGTCTAAGCAGATTTAATTTCAACAAAAAAGAAAATAAAATATGCATTTAATGATATCTACCAGGCATTGGTGTTTGATGGGATTTTCTTTTTGGTCAGACTCTTTGCCTTGTCTGGATCAGTTCTCTTTCCACGTAAAATTTGCTATGGTAATCTTATTTCTCCTTCTTTATGTTTAGGTTACAAAGAAGAGTGATTTGAGTGACTTTTATTTCAACCTTGAGAAAAATGTTGCTTATGGTGGAAGAGGATTTGAATTAAGGCGAGAGAAGCAAATCGAGCCAAAACAGCCAGAGAAGCATGCTGAACCAAAGCAGCAAGAGGGGCATACTGAGCCAAGGCAGCCAGAGAGCCACCCTGAACCAAGGCTATCGGAGAAGCATGCTGAGGCAAGGCTGCCAGAGAAACATGTTGATGATCATGTATCAAAAAATATAAACTTGCCGGAGACTTCTGGGAAGCGAGAGTTGTGTCAAGCTGAAACTTCTTCCTCTTCTGGGAAAACCTCCGAGCCAACTGCACAAGAACAGGTCTCTTATGCTTCAGCTCAGGACGAGGATTCTGCTAGACTTTCATCTGTTGATGGGCCAAAACGGGACCATCATAAAAGAAGTGAAGATGCTATTGCTGCAGCCAAGGAACGGTTTCTGGCACGAAAGAGAGCAAAGGAACAATAGGTTCTTGCAATCTCTATTGACAAAATGTTGGAGTCTTACAATTTATGTTTCTCATCCTATTTTGGTCCAATGTTTTCCCAAACCCGACTTAGATAGAGGTTCGAAGTAGTTAATTTTTACTTTCATTGTGCTTATATATCCAATCTTTGATGAGCTTAGTTGGCTTCTGGTGCTTGGCTTTTGAAAGATTTTGCACTTGTTAATGTAATAACTTGGGAAAATGGAATCTCATTAATTCGACTCCAGATATCTACACAGGATGAGCTGGTGTCTTCGATTGCATAAGAAGCAACTTTTTTCTTCTTCAGGTGGTCCAATGTGGATTTCAGTAGCTTGTATCCACAATAGAACGAACTGCGGTAGCTACTCTCTGTTGCTTATATAAGCTATTAGGGAATCTGTGAATGTTTTTTAAGGCAAGTGAACGGCAGTTGATCCTAGAACTAAGGAAGGGTTGGGTCCTGTCTGTGAACCGGACCGCAACCAGCTCTAACCGTGGGTCATGGATATAAACTTAACTAGTTAGGCTCGGTAGGTCGGTACAGTTCAACCTAGTCAATTAGTCGAATCAGCGGGGTCCAAGTCTAGGTTGGAGGATTGGTGATTCAATTTTTTGGTTTCGACTTAGAAATAAAAAAAAAAAATTTGTAATTTTAAATAAATTAGATGTAAGTATTTTCTTTAATTAAAATATAAAATTAAATTAAATATATATTAGTACTTATATCTATAAGTAGATATAAAGATTGTGCAATATGTATGAGTTTATAAGAAAAAAAATTATTAAAATCATACATTTTAATGTTTGTGAAATTAGATAGTTATGATATAAAATATATTATTTTAATAACTAAATGGGTTTTGGGGCATAAAATATTACAAGTTTCATATAATTTTGAGAAAACAAATACTTTTATAAATTATTATATTTTAATAATTTACAAAAATACTACTGTATTTATAATTTAATATAATTAAAAGTCATAAAGAATATATTTATACTATATATAAAACAGCAAGTATATTATAGACATTAGATATATGATGTTCTTTTTATAATACTTAATTTACTTCCATATAGATTATATTGTTTTTTAAAGTTTCTTCTGAAATAATAAAAGATTATAAATTATAATAAGTATTAGCTATCACAAGTTTAATACCAAATTGATTATATTGGTAACTTTTCCTTGAAATATTATCTATAAAAAGAAGTTTTTTCACTCAGTTTATTAATTGTGGACATTTAGTAATAATTTTATATTGTAAAAAATGTAAATTATTAATCTCAATAATTAATAAAGTAAAATAGTAAAAATTTTAAATTCTTATAATTTATTAGTGTTTTTTTTTAAAATTAAAAATAAAGATAAAATAATATAATTTTTTCCAAAAACGAAAAGGTTGGTTTACGGGCCGAGAACCGGCCAGAAACTGGCCCAAGCCGGGCCGGTAGCCATGTCCTTGAGCTGGTGGGGTGGGTCTAGGCCGGTTCTAGGGCAGGTCAAGCTTGATCCTATCGGGAGATTAATGGAGTTTGTATTTAGAGTTTTGTATTGTTTTATGAATTCAGGACCGCATTAAACCTTCCTTAGTGTTGGTGAAACCCATCGGGCTTTGTATAGACACGAAGATCCCAGGGTTGGCTGCTAATGATGATGAGAATCAACGTCTCTGGATTCGATGATAAAGTATGCACTTTTTTTCTACTTTTTAAGGATCCCTAAATCACGCTTGAGCTTTCTAGATAATTTTACAGTTTCCAACATTCAGTTGCTGCTAGTTACAATGTTCATACAGTTTGAGATTGCTGATTATAAGGTTGTCCAAGACGTGCTATGATCCCAGTTCCCCATAGCTTACTGCTGTTTGTCATCTTATAGATTGCCATAGCCAGTTTTTAAGCATTCTCTTCATCTTGTATGGCGTGCAAGTTCTTCAAACAGGTATTATCGAATCGCGAGGGTAAATACGGATCAGCACGAGAAGCATCTATTGTTCTTCCAACTTCCCCGTTAATTTAGTCTCTTCCTTAACCCAAAAATGCAGGAAAAAAACAGTTATCGTTGTGGTAGGTGAAAGCATTTCAGAGAAAAACAAAGAGGTGTGGTCGTTCTGTTTAAGCATAGCTCACATTGTAACAAACTAGGGAGGTTATAAAATGATGGTAAGCTGAAAATTCGTCGGGGTGGCCCATTCGGTAGGATACTCCCAACCAATTGTTGATTTGGATTTGGAGATACTCTTCATCACAGGAATCTTCTCTCTAACGTGGCTTATGTAAGAGGAAGTTTAAGGTTGGTAATAGTTACATCTTCCTACAAAAACTTTGTTTATTGCAATGGAATTGTATCCCAAATTTTCTTTGAAGCTGATCATGATCCGGGCAGAATCACAGTCTTATTAGATTGAAAATACACATGAAGAAAGTTATGATCGCGAGATTCATTACAGCATTAGTATCCTTTAGTGGTAGCAACATCAATGTAGCTTAAATAAGTGATACAGGTTTGATTCCCTTAAAAGTGATATGGGATAATTTTTATTTTTCTTTTTAAATTCTCTAAATGAGTGTTGAATCTATTGCCTTTGGTTTGCTCAGACACCTGTCTGTTCATACTATAGAATTTTTCTTTTTTCACCAATAGTAAAAGATTAAGTAAATGTTTTCCTCAAAACAAAATTTCACATTTTTCCTTCTTGATGTTTTCTCACACTATATAAGTCGAGACGTTTGTTTCTCTCCGTATCAATGGCACAAACCACTAAGAGGGAAAAAGAACCCCAAAGCAAAGCTACTAACTGTACAATTATAATCTCTTGTAATCATCATGTCAGTTTCCACATTTTTGTCTTAAAAGTGAATATCGTCTTAATAGTGGAATTAATCACACTCCTTAGATTGTTTAATAGAGAATTATTATTATCATTTCTCAGTTCTTGCCGGTAGTCGATTAAAGTTTGCATGTGCTAGGTTTGTAAAACAATATACAATGAGGGGACGCTAAAAGATTATTTAGTATAGCTACTCCGATACTTGAGTCATCAATAGGCTTTTGATGGGATAGAATACTTAGTATGTAAGCTTAGAATGCAAAGTTTTTAGAGAGGGTTACTGTTGGGTAAATATCTGGTATTTATAACCAAGTGGAGCTGACCATTAGAGATCGGTTAGCGAGAGAGATCTTCTCCCATAAGTATGGGAGAGTAGAGTTGTCATGTTGGACGTAAGCGCATCATATCTTCGTAATGTCGACCAGGTGCAAATCGAATAGGCCCTGAAGAAGTTTCTTGTTGAAAGGACTTTCAAAATACAACTTTTGCCCGCTTGTATTTCGTGCATTAAATGCGATGTGATAGGTATTGTGTTGTAGCAGACTAGTGTGTAGTTGTATACTTTCTGCCCTTTTAAAGGTAGCAGTTCGATAGAGATGCTTTCCACACGTCTGCTTGGCAACATTCCAAGAAATTTGTGCTTATATATATATCCTCATAACTACCTATATGGCTTCCTAAGCGGTTTTCCTATAAATAGGAGAATTGCAAAGAGAGACCACTTTTCTGTAATATTTTCACTCAGTTGTTATAATTTCTACATTTGCATTCAAACTCTCAAACCTTCTTCAAAAGCTTCAATTTTTCTTTTCAAGAATCACAATCATGTCTACCAACAGGGGTGAGGCTAACTCTTCTTCATTGGAACTTACCTCCAATTTAGATTCTATAAGGAGTGATCTTCCTCGGATGTAAGAGGACAAAGTGTCGTCACTAGCACAACTTGACCAACCTACGAAGATGGCATAGAAGCGTTGGACAAGGCCAGAATCATCAATGCCATCCCCAGAGACTTGTATGTAGATATTCTCTTACCCTTCACCAAGGATTTATTCAACGCTCTTGGAACGGGGAAGGGGCCTGACAGCTGTATAAGTAAAAGTAAGGATTTTGCCCCTAGCTAAGTCATCGGCAACTTCCTCATAGGGGCAATACTCGGGTGGCATATTAAGTTGCCGCACAGGGGCGAACGGGTGCCCCTGTTATCGGGGAGGCGCTTTGCAGTTTTTTATAAGTGCCTAGAGTTTGGGTAGCTTTTCCCCCTAAGTCATTTTGAGAAGGAGTTTTTCGAGAGCCCATTGTAGATCTTTCGGAATGGGTCGATGGTATTGACGGCATTCTAGGTGCTCTACGAATACTTGGTGATAAGGGCTACTACCAAGCTCTTCTATCACTTCTACATATGGAAGAGCGTTGGGGGTTAGCCTTACCTCCAGCCGTACCTGGGAAAGAAATTGTTTTGCAACCTTGTCGACTTAGTCAAAGGCTAGCAGGACGAATACGTGGTGGTGGAGCTGCTCGAAGAGGCCACCTTCTAAACCCAGTGGATTGAAATGGTCCAGACTGTAGGTGAGAAGGGGCTTGAGCTAAGCGACGTTGAAGCCGTCCAGGAGATCTTGGCCTTCATAGAGTTGAAAGGTGGCTAAGAGATTAACGTTGCGGAGATCATAGAAAGGTATTTCAAGTGCCTGATCTCTAAGCTTTTCCCCAGCATGAAGAAAGTTGTGGCGGAGAAGTGGGTTGAAGGTATTGGTTCATTCCTATACTCTTATTTGTTGTGCTTATATCGGGGTGCTTCGTTTGACACCTGTAGGACGGGTGGACTTCCTTGGTCATGCTGGTCACAATGGTGTTTTGCAAGTGGTAGTTGTAGTTTCCTTTGATTTGTCCTTATTTTTTTTTTCTAACCTTTAGATTGGTCTTCTTACAGGCAAGAACTTGGCTCCGAGGGTGCTTTGTCCATCTATGGACGATCTAATGAGCCGACGTTAAGCGCAATCAAAGGCAAGTCAGTCGATAGGGAAGGCAGCAAAGTCAAAGCTTGGACCCGGAGAGGCCAGCAAGCAGCGACTGAAGTCTATGCCTCAGGGGATTCCCTTCATCATCTAGGACGAAGTGACGGGTGTGGCGCCTTTGAGCATGGCTCTGCCTGTTCTTGTTATCAACTTGTTCGAGCCCATCATTGTAGGCGAAAAAGGCTTCAATGCGTAGGGGCCTGATGTGTAGGTGCTTTCTCCTCCGAGGGTAGTTGAGGGAGGAATCGGGGAGATGGTTGCCTCATCTACAGCCACAAGTGAGAAGCGCAAGGCTCCCGAGGTACCCTGGGAGCCCGGTCCAGGGACGAAGAGGTAAAAGCCCCTGGCAAGGGAACCTTTGGCCAAGGGAAAGTGGAATGAGTAGCCCCTAGCTCATCCCTTTCATAGCGTGGATGATGTTTAGACAAGTTTTTGGACGTCCTTAACAACTTCCGAAAGATGAGGCTGGGGCCGGACTCATTCATAGAAGCGCCATACACTTCCATAGACGAGGTGCTGAAGAAGGAGCCTCTAAGATGGAGGTGAAGAGGGCCCAGGGGAAGATCCTATTGCTAAAATGGGAGGCCCATGCTAGCGATCTAATGCTGTAGCACCGGACCCTTAGTTATCAGGCTTCAATGGAGTCTTACACCCCTAGTGATTGAGCTGTACTGGAAAGGATCTCCCAAGAGGGTGTGGGTAACCCTATTCAAACTGCAAACTACTTGAGTACCCTAATGTAGCAGGTTGGTCTTCTATGTTGTTGTGGTGTTGTATTTAGTGTTTTTTACTAACTTATGTATTTTCATCTTGTAGTACTACGGCCAAGTGCTCCTTGAGTTGAGTAAGTCCCATGCTACTTAAAAAGAGGTAACTAGATTACGAGAGGAGTTGCATCGGCAAAAGAAGTGCTTGCTAGAGGCAGATACTTCTAGCAAGAGGTACTTGAGAAAATTTGCTTAAGCTAACAAGCGCCTCCACTGCTCTATTGTGCAAGTGGCAGGGCTTCAAGCGAGGCTCAAGCATGCGAAGCAGGAGAGCAGTAAAGTAGAGAGGGATCCCAGAAGGTCACAAAACTGAAGGCTCGACTAGAAAACGAGTAGAGGACAAACACTTGTCTCTTGCAACGACTGGAGGAAGAGGTCATAGCTAACGCTTAAATTGAAAAAGAAAATGCCTAGCTGAAGGCTTCCATGGATAAGCAGAAAACCAAGCTGGCGATGAAGGCGTTCGAGTGTGAGGGCGTTAGGGTTACGTCAGTCGAGCTAATCGGCTTAAAGGCCACTCTAGAGCAACAAGTCGAGGAGTTGCAGGGCAAGGTTTTGGAGATGGAAGAGATCATCTTCAAGATGGAGAGTAGGGAAGTCCTCAGCGATGCTGCCACAAGGAAGGTGATCGCCGACTACAGAGCCATCGAGGAGTAGCTAGAGGAGTTGGAGAACCTATCTATAGATTCTACTCGCTTCAACAGGAGAGAAATCCTCTCCCATTATCTAGATCTGGACTTGAGCTTCCTCGATTTTCTAGACTCTCCCACATTCAACGAGAAGAGGGAAGCCCTGGTATAGAGGGAGTCCACTTAGGTAGCCGTCGAAGACACAAGCACGTCCTCTGGTGCTAGGATAGGGCAAGGCGCTTCTACATTCGGCCCTGCCTTGGCAACTCAGAAGGAGGATGCCTTAGAAGCTATCCTTGGGGAAGATTCGCTCATGGAGGGTCTTGCCGATCCTGATTTGCATGTCTTGTGATCCCCTATGGCTCAAGGCCTGCTGGCTAAAGTGCTTGCGGATCAACGTTCGGAGTAGATTAATGCCTTGGATTTTTCGAAGTTACCCAAGCTAGTTGATCCTAGGTAATAGAGGGGTTTTATATATATATATATATATATTTTGTGGTTAGGGCTAAGATGCCGACCTTTGCTTTGTAAATAAAAGTGTAGAATAAATAAATGAAGTTTTTTGAAAGTCCTTCACTATTATTTTTGTAAATTTTGTGGGCCTTTAATCAAGGTTTTGTTGGGGGAGTTCCTCTGTATAAGGGGTGTTTCCCCTTATCAAGATTACCCTAAAGGGGTTAAGGTTCGTGGGAGTTCCTTTGTGCAAGGGTTTTTCCCCTTGCTAAGGTTATCTTGAGGGGGTCAGGTCGGTAGCATCCCAACCTGCCTGGTTCTTGAGAGTTCCTTTGTGCAAGGGATGTTTCCCCTTGCCGAGGTTATCCTAAGGGGATTAGGTCGGTGGCATTCCGACCTGTCCAAGTAGCTATTTGTGTACCTTTTTGAAAGGATGGTAAGGCAACTAAAACAAAAGGAAAGAGAGAAAGAAGTATGCAATCAATTGAGAGCATTTTATTTCAACTCAGTTTGAAAATAAAACTATACATGATGGAATTTTAATCAAAGTAGAAGCGTAGATTATCGGCATTCCACGTGCATGGGATAAACTTGCCATCCAATCTTTCAACTCAACCTGTATGCTCCATTGCCCAATTTCTCCCTAACTTTGACTGGGTCTTCCTAATTGGGGGCCAGCTTGCCCTAGCCTTCTGGTGAACTAGTGGCCTCTAATTTTCGACATACTAGGTCGCAGACCTTGAATTCCTTGTGTCGGACCTTCTTATCATAATACTAGGCAACTCGATGTTGGTATGTAGAAACTCGAGCAACAACAAGGTCTCTAAGTTCCTCGATTGTGTCGACGCTTGCTTGTGGCAATGAGTCATTCAAGGCAATGTTGAAACTTCAAGTCAGGATTTTGGGGAGTTCAAGTTTGATAGGGAAGACGGCTTCCTACCCGAAAGCCAGACAGAAGGGCATCTCACTTGTTGAAGTACAGTATGTGGTCTTGTACCCTCATAAGATATTAGGTAACTCATTAGCCCAAGTGTCATGAGATCGGTCAATGCGCTTCTTAAGGCTATCTAAAATGACTCGATTGGTCTCCTCCACCTGTCCATTCGACTGGGGCTGGGCAACCGAGGTGAAGTGTGCGGCGATGTGGCACTTAGCATAAAACTCCTTGAACTTACGGTTGTCGAATTGTCGGCCGTTGTCCGTAATCAGTGCATGGGGGACTCCAAACCAGGAGAGAATGTTGTTTATGACAAATGACTCTATAGTCCTCTCTATGATTCTGGCTACGGCTTTGACCTCTACCCACTTCATGAAGTAGTCCACGGTGACAATTATGAACTGTTGTCTTCCTGATACTTTCGGGAAGGTGCTGAGGATATCGATCCCCTATTAAGCGAACAACTAAGGATTCGTTAGGGGTTAGAGTGTGATGCTGGGTGTGCAACTGATTGGAGTGTGCTTCTGGTATTGCAGGCACTTCTAGGCTACGGTCTTTGCGTCCTACCTCATGGTAGGCTAATAATATTCAAGTCGTAGTGCTTGAAGGTATAGGGCTTGGGACTAGATATGATTGCCGTATACTTCGGCGTGCAGCTCTTCCATGATGCGTGATCCTTCCCGTTCTCGGAGACATTGGAGTAGAGGGAGGTTGATTCCCCTGCAATATAAGACACCATCAATCGGTGTATAATTGGTAGCATGGTACTGAAGCTTCTTTGATTCCCTCCTATCCTCTGGTAATGTTCTCTCCTCTAAGTAGCTCCGGATGGGATTCATCTAGCTTGACTCTAGTGCCACCATGGTTAGTTCCAGAATTTTAGCCAACCTTAGAGCTATGCTTTTATTTTCAGTAAGTACTCTATGAAGATCTTGTTGTCCTTCATCTTGGGCTTCTGTATGCCAGTGGAGGTTAGCTTGGATAGACAGTCAACCATTGAATTTTCCATTCGAGATATTTTTTTGATGTCCCAAGAGGAAAAGTCCGCTAGAAGCCCTTTCGCCTTTTTTAAGTACCTAGTCATGGTGTTGTCTCTAGCCTCATATTCACTCTGGACCTATTGTACAACGAGCATGGAGTCCGAGAATATCCATAGCTGCTCAGCCCTAATCTCCTTGGCCAACTTTAAGCCGATAATAAGTACCTTGTATTCAAATTCATTGTTGCTAGAATCAAACTTTAACTTGAAGGCGTAATAAATGGTGACCTTATGCCGGTCGGTCAGCACAAGGCCTACACCTCCATCTCCATCTCCAGCAGTGGATGATCCATCGACATGGAGAGTCCATACCGGTTTGTTGTTGCCTGGCGATATTTCTTCTCTAATATATTTTACTACGAAGTCGGCCAGGACCTGTGCCTTGTAGGTCGTTCGTGGCTGGTATTGGATTCTGTACGCGCTCAGTTCCATTGCGTACTTCATCATTCATCTGGATGTATCAGGTTTTTGCAGCATAGTGTGCAGTAGCTGGTTCGTAAGTACAATCGCCTGGTATGCCTGGAAGTAAGGCCTTAGCCGTTTGGCAATAATGATGAAGCGCAAATTTTTTTACTCGGGTATACCTGACCTCAGGCCCATGAAGTATGTGGTTAACGTAATATACTGGCCCGTGTTCTCTTCCGTCTGCTCTGACCAGCATAGAAGAGAGAGCCCAATCGTTAACAACTAGGTACAAAAATAGATCCTATCCTTGGACAGGCTTAGAAAGGACCGGTAGATGAGCGAGGAAGTCTTGGAGCTGCTAAAAGGCATCGGTATATTCGGAAGTCCATTCAAAACCCTTAGGATTTCTAAGGATTTTGAAGAACTCAATGCATCTGTCAGCACTCTTCGAAATGAATTTGCTCAAGGCAGCTACCGTGCTAGTGAGATTTTGTACGTCTTGGACTAAAGTTGGGGGCTTCATTCCCTTGATGGCTGTGATCTTCTCAGGGTTAGCCTCAATACATCTCTAGGTGACTAGGAATCTGAGGAACTTACCAGAGCCAATGTCAAAGATGTACTTTTGGGGGTTCAGCTTTATGTCATGCATGTGCATTTAGTCGAAGAATTCTTAGAGATTTTTGACATGATCGATTGGCTTCTGGCTCTTGACAATAATGTCATCGATGTACATCTCCATATTACACTTGATCTTAGGCTTGAACAATTTTGTCACCATCCGCCGATATGTGGCCCCTGCATTTTTTAGTCCGAATGGCATCACAGTGTAGCAGTAGGTGCCGTAGTCGGTGATGAAGGAGGTATGGACCTCAATCTTTGAGTCCATTTTGATTTTGTTGTATGCCAAGAAGGTGTCCATAAAGCATAGTGAAGCGTGTCTTGACGTAGAATTGACAAGCTGGTCGATTCTAGGGAGAGGGAAACAATCTTTGGGGCAAGCTTTGTTGAGGTCGGTATAATCGACACACATGCACCACTTCCCATTCTAATTTTTCATTAGTACCATGTTTGCCAGCCACGTCGAGTACTTTTCCTCCCTTAAGAAGATGACTTTGAGTAGCTTTTACACTTCATCTTCGATTGCGACCTGTCGTTTCGTGGCGAAATGCTTCTTTTTTTTATTGATAAGCCGTACTATAATGTCAATGTTAAGGTTATGGGTTGCCAAGTTGAGGGAAATTCTAGGCATGTCAGATGCCAACCAGGAGAACCTATCTGAATTTGCTCACAAAAAGGTAATGATTTCATCATTCACTTCAATTGGGGTCTTAATCCCAACTTTCGTTGTTTGGTCAGGAGAGTCACCAATTTGGACATCTTTGGTTTTTTCTCTAGGCTTACCCTTCTTAACCGGTCTCTCATGTGGGCTTGTCTCTAGGGTAAAGACACCATTACCTTTGGCCGCCTTGACATATAGCTCTTGTAAGAGTTTTTGATCGCACTTACATACTCCTAACCCTGTGAGCATTAAGAATTTAGCCTTCAGATGCAGGGAGGATGTGATCATCCCAAATGCATTTAGGCTTGGTCTTCCCAAAAGCACATTATAAGAGGAGAGACGATCAATCACAATGAACTCCATAAATCGTTGTGCCACGTGGTTGTCATTGCCAAGTTCCATGTCCAACATAATGATGCCTTTGGCTTGAACTATGCTGCCGTTGAAGCAGATCAGATTATGGTGGTACAACTTTATCTTTACTGGCAACTTCTTTCTCATCATGTCATATGTATGGAGGAAGAGTATATTGATAGAGCTGCTAGTGTCCACCATGATCTTCAAGACTTCAAATTTTGAGATCCTCGCCCCAATCACCAGGGCGTCTTGGTAAGGAGTATCAACCCCTTCAAGGTCAGCGTCGGAGAAGGAGATGAAAGTGTCTAACTTTTGTCTTTTCTCCCTAACTGCCAGCACCTTTGATTGGACGTTAACCGAGCTGTTAGTGCTTAACCGATTCCCAAGGTGCGAGCCCCTCATAATTACATTTATGACGCCATCGGAGGCGCAATAATTGCGGCGATTGTTATTCTGCTCTGTTTGGGCGTCTTCAGTCCGTTGCTTCTAAGGTGCCCTGTTAGCGTTATCGTCAAAACAATCATTATTCCTCCGATATGCCACATATTCAATGAAGAAGTTGCATTGAATGGCATATTTGACAACATTCTTTAACTGGAAGCACTCTTTAGTTGTATGGCTGTAATCGTTGTAGAATTGACAGTATTTGTCGGAGTTTCGGCGATTGAGGTTTCGTGGCATTTTCTATGGCCTCTACAGCAAGTTTCAGTGCTTCACTTTGAAATAAATGTAGGTTATAGGTCTATTTAGAAGCTTGTTGATGTAAACCGTATCCAAGAATAGATAAGGTTGGTCGCTCAATAGGCCCGAGCTTACAGAAAGTTTCAAAAGAGTTAATGGGGAAATATATGAAAAGGGTGAAAGCAAAGGATGAAAGTAGTAAGCAAAACCTACGAATAGCTCCAGAGGATATGATGTACCAATGGAACTTCTAAGGACTTACGGTACGATTTGATGTGATGTATGAATTGGTTCAATGAGGTTACTCGCCACCTAACCTTATTTAAGAGAAAGGATAAGAGTAATGCCGAGAGTAAACAATAGTATTTACACAGGGAAAAAGGTACTGAAAAGTGTATTGAAGATTATCTCATTTTTTATAACTACAAGTACTAGGGTATTTCCCGTAAATTAGAGCAACTTGCCCAAAAAGGAAGAGTAAAAAAGGTTATTTCTTAAGGAAGGCAATGTACATGTTATAAAAAGGCAAAAATGAATCTATAAGGAAAATAATCATTGGTGCTATCGATTCTACATGTGATACTATACACTTAGCAATGCGGCATTGGCGAAGTTGTTAGGAGATGCGAACAAAAAGTATGGACAGATGGGTTTGTCCAAGCAGGGATGGATTAATCATTCCGGATTCTCTCTCTCAGCTTATCGGCAAGGAAGAGGCCGAATAATTGGTTGACTCGACAGTAGAGAGTAATTGTTAACTTGGCATACCGCACAACAATAAGCGGTCATACGGCATGGCATTAGAGGTGACTCGGTAAAGAGGTACTCGGCCTCAACAAGGGTTGGTTGGAACATAAGAATTCGTCATGCCAGCCCCTTTAGTTCTCGAGCCCGGTTGCGGGTCAGGGGCCTCATAGCTTGATTCCCATCATTCGCTCCTGGTTGTTTTGGATTTGGGATCAAATTCGGATGGTGTTTACTCAATTCTCCGTCAGAGTAATTGGTCGACTTGGCAATAAAGAGTAACCGTTAACTTAGCATATCGCACAACAATGGGCGGTCATATAGCATGGCATTAGAGGTGACTCGGCAAAGAGGTACTTGTCCTCAACAGGGATTGGTTGGAACATAAGAATTCGTCATGCCAGCCCCTCTAGTCCTCAAGCTCGGCTGCGGGTTAGGGGCCCCGTAGCTTGATTCCCATCATTCCCTTTAAGTTGTTTTGGATTTGGGATCGAATCCGGATGGTGTTTGCTCAATTCTCTGTCAGGGTGATATGGATTAGGTCGGCAATGTTGAAGGCGTTAGAAACCCTATAGTCTTCAAGCAGTTCCAACTTATAGGCGTTATCATTGATTTTCTAGAGGATTCTAAAAGGTCTTTCCACTCTTGTAGATAATCCGTTTCTTGTAGCCATACTAAGTCTCCCCGCTAAAATTTTTTTGCCGACCAACCCTTAGTCTTTTCACATATTCTTCTAGCAGCCTGGTCAATGTACTGAGTGACCTTATCATAGATGTACTGAAGAGATTATGTCTTGGCCAAGGCATTGGGGTCATCTTGTACGGGTTCAGGCACAGGGGCATGGTCGAGGGGCAACTCAAGATTGAATCTGTAGACCACTTCGAAGGGAGTCTGCTTAGTAGTGTCATATACGATTGGTTGTAAGCAAACTTAACCATTGGCAGGCAAACGTCCTAATTGATTAAGTTCTTGTCGACTACAGCTTGAAGTAGTGAACCCAAAGTACGATTAACCATCTTTGTTTGGCCATTAGTTTGGGGGTAATAGGAGGTACTGAAGAGTAATTTGGTTCCCAGCCGATGCTATAAAGTTCTCTAGAAATAACTTAAGAACTTTAAGTTTCTGTTGGAGACTACACTCCTCAGTATGCCATGTATTCACACAATCTCATGTAAGAAAAGAGAAGCAATAGCCGAAGTGTCATTAGTTTTGGTGCAAGGCACGAAGTGTGCCATCTTTTTAATCGATCTACAACGACCATTACAGAATCTTTTCCTCAAATAGATCTTGGCAGTTTGAGAACAAAGTCTATGCTCAGTTTAGTCCACGGCCTCGTTGGAATAGGTAGGGGCATCACTTTCTCTTATTCAGCTCGATACTTGGCCTTTTTGCACTTAGCACAGCTTTCGAATACTTGGTGCATATCTCTTCACATTCTTGACCAAAAGAATCGGCCATTCACTAGTTCATAGGTCCTTCTCTCTCGAAAATGTCCGGAGAGTCCTTCGTCGTAGGTTTCACTAATTAATAATTCCCATAGGAAATAAGTCGGTACGCATAGTTTTCCTCCTATGAATAGATAGCCATCCTGTACATAATACTTATCTACTGTTCTCCTATCCATGCATCTCGAAATTATTGGTCTAAAGTGTGGATCCTCGGAGGATAGTTATTTGATACTTGTAAAACTAAAGAGTCTGGTCTGTAGTTTTGAAAAGAGTACATATCTCCTCGATAGAGCATTTACAACTACGTTGCTCTTTCCTTGCTTGTACTTGATCACAAAATTGAATCATTCAAGGAATTCAACCCATCTCGCCTGCTGCTTGGACAATTTAGTCTGACTCTAAAGGTACCACAGTGTCTTGTGATCAGTATATATGCCAAATTATCTCGGCAGTAGATAGTATTGCCGTACTTATAGTGCTCGAATTAGTGCTAAGAGTTCTTTGCCATATATGAAGTACTTTAACTAGGGTCATCGGAACTTCTTATCGTGGAAGGCAATTGGTTGTCCTTCTTACATCAAGAAAGTACCTATTCCAATGCCTGGCATGTCACACTCTAGCTCAAAAATTTTGTCGAAGTCAGGGAGTACTAACACTAGGGCGAAGGTTAACTTCTCTTTTACCTCGGCAAAACTCCTCTCCTCCCTTTCTCCTTATTGGAAGTCGGTATTTTTCTTCGTTAATTCAGTAAGTAGTGCAACGAGGGTACTGAAGTTCCTGATGAATCTTTAGTAAAACGAAGCTAGTCCATGGAGACTTCTCACGTCGGCATAAGTAGTAGGGGTTGACCATTCAACAATTCCTCAGATCTTCTCATCATTGACTCGCAGGCCTTCTCCCATTCAAAAATTGCTAAGATCTTCTCATCATTGACTCGCAAGCCTTCTCCATTGACTACATAGCCTAAGAATACCACTACATGCTGGCAAAAACAATATTTCTTTAGGTTGCTGAATAATCTCTCGGCACGGAGAATATTTAAGACTGCTCTGATGTGTTCATAGTGACTCAACATATCAGTACTGTAGATCAGGATGTCGTCGAAGTACACTATGATATACTTCCTAATGAGATATCTCGATACATGGTTCATAAACGTCATAAAGGTGCTTGGGACATTCGATAAGCCGAAGGGCATGACCATCTACTCATAAAGTTCTTGTCAAGTTTTGAACGTAGTTTTTCACTTGTCTCCTAACCTCATGTGTATTTGATGGTAGCCGGACTTGAGATTAACCTTGCTGAAAATTTTGGCTCCACTTAATTCATCCAGTATGTCTTCTAATCTTGGGATTGAATACTTGTATTTAATTGTGATTTTGTTCATGGCTTGGTTGTCAACACACATTCGTTAGGTTCCATCCTTCTTTGCCATTAGAAGTGCAGGTACAGCATAAGGGCTGAGACTTTCTCTCACGTATCCTCTTTGCAGCAATTCATTGAATTGAAGTTGAAGCTTAGAAGCTTGCTTGGGATTCATGCGATGAGCTGGCTTATTTAGCAGTACAACACTAGGTACTAAGTCAATGCAATGCTCTATGCCTTAGGTCGGGGGGCAATCTTGCTGACAACTACTTTAAGAACATGTCGGCATATTCATCCAATGGTTCCTTCACCTCTTAAGGTAAATCATTCTGCTCCTTTATTTCCAACAGTCGCCTGACCAACAGTCGCCTGACCAACAGAAGAGTCGGCTCATTAGTATTAATGGCCTCTTGGAGCTTGGCTCTACTCATCACCAGAGCCTTCTTTGATCCATGAGCAAGTTTTGTTTGTAACTTATGAACCTCTCTTGGTGGCATTGGATTTAACATGATCTTCCGATCATCCTTCCTGAACATGTAGGTATTCTTATAACCGTTGTTGATGATTCTCCTATCAAACAGCCATGGTCTTCCTAGTAACATGTGGGAAGCGCACATGGGCAGTATATTGCAAAGAATCTAGTCTAAGTAATTGTCGATAGTGATCGGCAGTAATACTTTTCAAGAGAAGTGTAATGCTCTCTTGTCACTTAACCATTGCAACTTGTATAGCTTCGGGTGCTCAACAGTCGGTAACCTCAGTTTTGAGACGAGATCGACTAATGCCACATTAGTGCAGCTCCCACTGTCTACAATAAGGGCGTATGTCTATTCATTCACCTTGCAGGTGATATGAAATAAGTTTTCTCTCTACTCATCCTCTTATGAAGGCTCTACTCTCATAGTACGTCAGATAACCATAAGTAGCTAGTATGAGTCCTCAGCATATATGTCTTCCTCAATCAACTCTTTCTTGGTAGGAACCTCTTTCTCCCCGAGTTCCTCATCCGTACTCTCTATGTCTAACTTCGGGGTATCTCCCTTAATGACCCTTGTCCTTCGGTTCGAGCACTGAGCAGCCATATGTCCAAATCCTTGGCACTTGAAGCATTTGACATCTATCCTACTTCTCGGCTTGGTACTCAACAGTGTTCAGTTACTTGCCTGTCCTGGTTGGCTAGTCGACACTCTAGTCACTAACAGCTTCATCCATTATGTCAAATCGTTGGAGTTCTACAATATCTCCTCTCAACCCAGTGATAAACCTTGAAATTGTTCAGGCAGGTGGTTTCTCCACTTCACATCTTATCATAAGCATTTGGAATTCTTAAACATATTCATCAACTGTTCAGCTTACTTATCTTAGCTCTTAAAGCCATGTGAAAGTATCTTGGAGATATGTTTCTAACATAAATCTGTCTCTGAGCATCCTCTTCATTTCAAGCCAAGTATTAATCTCTCGGTACCCCTCTCTTCTTCTCATGGCCTAAAAATTCTTTCACCACATGGCGGCATATCCAGAAAATTCAACAGCAATAGTCCTCACTTTCTCGTAATCCTCATATTGGTAATAATCAAATACATGCTTCACCTTCTCTTCCCAATCCAAGTACTCATCGACATTCCCAGACCCATTGAAACTCAGGAGTTCCCTAAGACTGACGCCTATGGTGGACAACTCTACTATCATCACCGGTACCAACATTCATATTTGGGTTTGTCATTTTTCCTCACAGATTCAAAATTTAAACAAATACTTCAAAAAGTGAACAACTAATAATACCGTAGTCAAATGAACTCACTAACTAACTCTATTTCAAATAGGCAAAAACAGAGTGTAATAGAAATCTAAGAAGAGTTAGCTATAGTTTACATCTCTGATACCAAGATGATGCGATGTAACCAAGAACAAACAAGGCTAATCACTAATGGGCTTGAGATTACAGAAAGCTTAAAAAGAGTCAATGGGAAAAGGTACAAAAGGGTGAAAGTAAAGGATGAAAACAATAAGCAAAACCCACAAACAGTTTCAGAGGATATGAAGTACCAATGGAACTTCCAAGGACTCACAGTAAAGGATAAGAGTGATGTCGAAAGTAAATAATAGTATTTACGCAGGGAAGAAGGTACTCAAAAGTATATTGAAGATTATCTCATTTTTTACAACTACAACTACAACTACAACTACAAGGGTATTTATACCTGCAAACTAGGGCAACTTGCTTAAAAGAAAAAAGACAAAAAAGACATTTCCTAAGGAAGACAATGTACATGTTATAAAGGGGCAAAAGTAAATATATAAGGAAAATAATCATTGGTGTTACAGATTCTACATGTGATACTGTACACTTGGCGATGCAGTATTGGTGAGGTCGCTAAAAGATGTAGACAAAAAGTATCGACAAATGGGCTTGTCTAAACAGGGATGGCATAATCAATTCAAATTCTCTCTTTCAGCTTTTCGGCAAGGAAGAGGCCGAGTAATTGGTCGACTCGAAAACATAAAGTAATCGTTAACTCGGCATACTGCACAATGATGGGCGGTCATACAGCATAGCATTAGAGGTGACTCGGTAAAGAGGTACTCAATCTTGGCAGGGGTTGGTTAGAATATAAGGATTCATCATGCTAGCTCCTCTAGTCTTCGAGCTCGACTGCGGGTCAAGGGCTCCGTAACTTGATTCCCATCACGTATACTAGCTATAAATGGAAGGTGGTAGAGGGTCATGCTCTACTTGGTGTTTCTTCTTCCTAAAGTTTTTCCCCTCTTGCTTGCTTGGCATCCTTCTACCGAGGCAATCTTTAATGGACAATTTCTCCTTATCTTGCTTTCTGCTTGACCTTTCTTAGTCGACATCGCGCTTGATACGAATGTTATCTTTCCGGTTGATGTACCTCTAGGCTTTGTTCCAAAATTCGATCGGGGTCTTTGGCTTGCTTTTTGTAAGCGATTAGAAGAAATCTCCCTAGGGTCTGATGTCAAGCTGTGCGATATGGACAGCGACTCCTTCGTCCAACTAAGAGATCTTGACCACGACGTTATTGAACCAAGCCACGTAATCATGCAAGGACTCACCCTCACCTTGCCTTACCAGGTAAAAGGATGATGTGTCCTTAGACGGGGGCTTACTAGCCTTAAAATGGAGGATGAACTTCTTGGCTAACTTATCGAAAGAGCTGATCGAATTGTTGAGGAGTTGGTTAAACCATGTCCATACTGACTTCCTTAGCGTGCTTGGGAAGGCTTTGCATAGTATGGCAGCTCCATGATCGTAAAGGTTCATGAGTGTACGAAAATAGAGGAGATGGTCATCAAGATCACCCATGCCGTCATACTGGTCTAAGGACAGAAATTTGCCGTTGGGGGATAGTACTTTATCCTGGACACCCTTGATAGGGTTTTTAGATAAGGTTACCATTGGATAGATGTTTGGTATTTATACCAGAGTGGGGCCGACCATTGAAGATTAGTTGGTGGGAGAGATTTTCTCTCGCAAGTATGGAGAGTAGAGTTGCCGTATCTAACATGTTCCTAATATTTAGGATATAGCTACTTTATCCTTATCTTGTAGCTTATAGTCGTTACAGTTTTTCATAAGCCTAAACTACTAAGGGCCAGGGCCAGGCCTAGGGCTTACAAAGGCGAGTTTAGGAAGGTAAGACTTAGTGAATCTAGTCGGATCTTAGAAGTCTTTACTCAAAGTATCTTGTCAACAATTTTATATATTTTTTAAAGAAGGTAAACAATCATTCATCGAGTCCGTTGTTATTATTATTAATTTTTTTATTTAACTAGTAAATGTTATTATATGAAAAGGGTTTTCCTCAACTCCTAAAATTTGTAAATAACTTGCAAATTGTTTATTTTAGTACAAAAACATCCATCAAATTATCAAAAGTATACTTAACACTTCATTAAACTTTGAACTTAGTGTATTTTTTTTAACTAAAAAAGTAAGCATTCTTTATATTATTAATTTATCAAAACTTATATAAAAATTATTTGCAACATTTGAAAGTTTAGAGGTATATCCATATATTCATATTAGTTGCTAGTTTTAAATTTTTTTTATTTGACATCTAAGCTTATATCATCAAGTTAACTAATTTTCATTAATTTTAGCTTGACTTGTGAACATATTTATTTGTGGTGAGTAGCATCTTACCGTGTAATTTTCTTTTTTCTATTTATATTTTATAATACGATAAAAAGGGATTGCATAATATCAAAATAAAATTTGTCGAAAAAGGTTATAAGAAAAGCCCAAAAATTGACCATTTGACTTAAATGAAAATTATTAGTATCTATGAGCTAGAGCTAAAGTTATAAAAAAAATTAGAGAATATTCCAAAAATTTTCGTATATTGCGATTTCATAACTCACCATTTTCTTTTATATATATATATGATAACATGACCCTTTTTTGCTATGTAAATATTGATGAAATGTTGAAAAAGGACACGTGCCATGCTTGTAAGCTTATAAAATATGCAAAAGATTTATTATTTTCTTCATTTTTTTCCTTTTTTTTCCCTACTTGACAATACCTAAACCAAATGGAGAAGGTGCCAAAAAAATTCACATGCCCAAACATTCACCATTTGATATTCGATTTGGCATGTGTCATTTTTGTTGAGTATAAGTCGGATCATTTATCTAATAAAGGAACAAATATGGGATACTAAAGTGTACATATGTGTTATGATAATATTTGGTTGTTCTTGTGCCCTAATTGGAATTTAGGGTTTTGTGTTTTTTCTATCCCAGAAAGACTGTCTGTTCATATGCTTTGGGGATGTGTCTTGTTTCAAATGATGGAAATTACGGGTACCCTGTAATTATGTACTGATCCTTCGTTTCTAGTATAATTGCCTATTTATGGAAAAAAAAAAGTGTTACATATGTAAAACTATTAATATTGTCAAAATCAATGTTATCAAATTTAAGTTTGTCTCCAGAGTTTAATTCGGTTCGATTTGGTCTAACTTTAAAACCAATTTGGTCAAATCCAATTTAATTTCGAGTCGAACTCATTTCATCCTTTTAACATGTCCGGATCAACCATTTAAACTAGGTTTGATAACATTGGACAAAACCGATTAATCCATTCAATTCAACTTGATTTAACTTAATATAACCATGAAATTGGTGTAGGTCACTCCCTTAGCTCTCCTTGATAGTGATATGAAAAAAGCTCGTTGACTTGATCAGTTTAACTTAGTTCCACGTCGAATGTCATAAAAAGAAAGCACTAATATATGCTAGAGAAAGGGCATATAAAACATGTTTTATAGGTCAGTGATTGGGGACTCAATCCCAAATTGTATGGATGAAGAATTACCCATCTCTCCGATTTTCGAAAATCACCAAAATCAAAATAGAGACTTCTAGAGGCGTTTCGATGAGAATTACAATCCATTATATTACTTTTAAAAATTTTGAAATGGTTACAAACGTTAATATAATGAAAATTTAAACAGCAATATAATTCGAAGTCCAGAGAAGGCGGTTCATGCCTTCGTATCGATAAAACCATGTTGACTCGTAAGAGTGAGCTATGAGGATTGGTTCCGGTTCTCCATTTTAAAGAACTGAGACTTGCGGGTGCGACAGGGTCGGACCGAGACAAGGATCCATGCCCACGTCTAATTGGATAAATGATATGTGCAATGACATATACCATCAAAGTAATAGATGAACCACTCAACTGGATCAAAGTTACAAAACGAATAGATTCCTATGGAATGGCTGGAAGGAAAAAATAAATGACTATTCATGATTTCAAATCCAGAGGTTAATCGTACTCTGGCAACTTTACGTAAGGCAGAGTTTGGTTTTTTTGGGGTGATAGTGAAAAAGTTGACAGATAAGTCATCCTTACTGCCACTCTACAGAACCGTACATGAGATTTTCACCTCATACGGCTCCTCGTTCAATTCTTTCGAAGTCATTGGATCCTTTTCCTCGTTCGAGAATCTCCTCCCTTCTTCCACTCCGTCCCGAAGAGTAACTAGGACCAATTCAGTTACATTTTCATGTTCCAATTGAACACTTTCCATTTTTGATTATTCTCAAAGGAGAAGATTATTCTTTTTACCAAACATCTATGGATCCAATCACGATCTTATAATAAGAACAAGAGATCTTTCTCGATCAATCCCCTTTCCAGTTCATCCTTCGGAACCATATCCCATCCCGGATCTAATAAAATAGTATGAATTGTTGAGACGGTATTTTGTAAATACGTAATTATCTTGAATATATTAACTATGTCTTTATTTTCCGATCGCCTGGAAGGGACAAAAGAAACATCTTGCTTCAACCCAAGAGGCATCTTCCTCTCCAGGACTTCGAAAAGGTACTTTTGGAACACCAATAGGCATAAAATGAAAGAAAAAAGAATTAAGTACTATATTTCACTTTGATGTGGAAGCGTAACAATGCGTTTATTGTCTTAATAATATTTTCTTTTATTAGATTTTATCCATAGATTGGGAAAAATTCTTACGAATAGTTCTTTTGAATAATTAACAAATATGTATGGATTCGTTCATAGAAAATGGGATCAACCCCCATTGCGTATTGGTACTTATCGGATATAGAATAGATCTGCTTCTCTTTATTCCTACGAACCGAATTGTTCCATTTTGACTTTACTAAAAAACACAATAGACAAATATTAATCCTTTATCCGAGATAGCCCACGGAAGGGGGAAGTCCACAGCATAGTTTTTTCCAATGCAATAAAGTTACATAGTGTCTATTATTCGTTGATAAAGAGGTATTTACATGGGTTTACCTTGGTATCGTGTTCATACCGTCGTATTGAATGATCCCGGTCGTTTGCTTTCTGTCCATATAATGCATACAGCTTTAGTTGCTGGTTGGGCCGGTTCAATGGCTTTATATGAATTAGCAGTTTTTGATCCCTCTGACCCCGTTCTTGATCCAATGTGGAGATATCCACGCCAGGAGATTAAGAACAT